>CM060910.1:914681633-915900800 GCA_030737875.1 Allium sativum
TGACATAAAATGGGCGAGACAGTGCATAACCTTAAATTAAACCATCATAGCAGCGGATTCCAAAAATACAGCTTATGATCTAAACCATTATTACAACTTCAAAATATTGTCTCTATGCAAAATAGGAAAGGTACACTACTAATGCCCAAAGCAGTGATCAGCAACAACACAGGGAGAATATATGTAAATAGTACATGGAAGCCTCCTACTCATCTCCGGACAGCCACTCGTGCATAATCACCTGACCCGTCTTGTCTGCTCGTTTAGGAGCACCCAAAGTAATAAAAAGAGACATAAAACTCTAGGTCATACAAAAGTCTGGAATGAGTGATAGCAGCAAAACAAAACAATAACAGGTATAAATAAATCATACCTGAACCTAGACCTACAACCAAAGAGTTAGCACAACAAGATATACAGTACTCTAAGGTAACACTAACATATAGTATGAAAATGGGAGTGTGCGTGTCATGGTGATAGCAAACACCAAACATAGCAAACATCCTCACATCTCTCACTCAGTGCGTAAAGTATACGATATCCACTGCTTTGATCATCAGAACCATTTGGGGGCCATAACGGAGTTCAGCTCCATCCAAGCCTTGCTACGACCACTTTACCCTTGGGGGTTCTGATGGAGTTCGACTCCATACAACTTTGGCCCCACCGCACTGGTCCACAGTCAATGCCCCTCCCATCAGTTGTGAATCAAAGCTATAGATATCGATAACCCCTTTGCACACGTCTCGCATCAAAGTCCAACCCTTGAAGTTCACTCGTTCGTTACCATCTGGATCCTGAGTAATAACTTCCTGTTTGGACTTCCTTTGCATCTCGGGTTTCAATCTTCTCCGGATTGGTTCGGAAACAAGCTTCCATTCATTTTGGCCTTCTTCCCCTTATTTGGTTCATAGGACACCTCGGATCGTGGTTCATGGGCATGATCCGGTTCGTGACTCCAACTTGGCTCGATTCGAAGGGGGTGGCTCGTGATGCATGCTTTTGGATCGGTTCGGTTCGTGACATGGAATTCTAGTTCGGTTCGGGTGGCAACCAGCTTCGGTTAGGCCTCCCTTCCTTCATTCGGATCGGGTTCGTTTACTTGAGCAAAGGCGGCTCGTGACGCATCGGTTCGGGCTCGTGGTGGTACTTGAGGACTCCAGGAAGGCGATTCGTTTCGGGGGAGGCGACTCGGTTTGTGGTTAGTACCCACGACCCCAGTGACGATCCGATCCTCGACCTGTAACCCGGTCTAAATTCCTGTGCCATTTCCAGTGAGCTATTTACGCCGCTCGATGACATTTTCGACCATTCTAACTTTCTTATTACATTGCAAATCATACCAAACAGGAATAGCAACATGTATAATCAACCATAAACACCAAAACAACAATGTAACATATTAATATGGATCAAACATTCCCAAAAAGCATGTTTTTTTCCTTAATCCCCTTAGCCATGTTTTAACTATAGGATTAGCAAACTTAATCCACATTAACAAAAAAAATTATCATAGTCATAAAATAATATTTCAGAATTTTTCCATATCTTTCCATATTTTTCTGAGTCATAATTTCACTAATTATCACTAATCACCCCGAATTAGCCGTAATTAGTATAAAAACATGCTAATCACTCACCTTAGCCACAAATAAATTATACATTTGAAAACTCCACTGATTTGGGCCGGATTCCTATGTGAACCAGCAACTCTATCTCTGATTTGATGCTAATCCATCTTGATTTGACGTAGTTTCTCTTAATATGTGATTGAAAGGTGACTTAGGAGTGATTTGGAAGATGGAGGCCATTGCTAGGGTTCAACTGATGTAAGTGGCGGCTAGAAAACTGAAATGAAATGTTTTCCCAAACCCTCTCAGCCCTCCCATAACATAATCTCGAAATGAGTTAAGGGCCCAACTGTTAATCACTATATTAAGACCAATTAAGCTGTTTTTCACCTTCCAAACATTGTTTCAGCCATCTCTCCCAAATGGTAAGTCTATTTGTTTAATGTGACCACTCTATGGAAAGGCAAACCAACAGCCGAATCCAGTGGAAGTGGTTTCAGGTCAAACCTCCTTACCAATCAAAAGTTATAAGCGAAACAAGATTCACTAGGGGTAAAACGGTCATTTTAAAATTCAGCAAAAATCTTGAACATGTGAAATGACCCCAATAGTTGTTCCCCAAAGTTACATGACCATACGACTTCATATGAGAATGAAGTAAATATTCTATGATCCTTCGATGCGTAGAATGCGGATTGTTACACTCTCCCCCTTAAGAAATTTTGCCCCAGAAATTCCTTAACTAAAAAGACAACCAAAAGGTCCCACATGACTATCAACCATTTGCAATAATCGAACATACAAAATAAACACGACAAGCCTATCCTAGCATGCGAAATAACTATATCGTAATCAAAACCTTACCAGGTAAAGAGCTCTGCATATGACTTCGTTATGCTCTCATCGGTTTCCCAAGTACAGTCACTCTCATTATCACCCCACTGGACCTTAACCAGTTTCACCGTCTTCCTTCGAAGTTGCTTCGTATCATGTCCGACAATACAAATCGTTCTGTGGCTCCCAATTGCCTCAGATTCCACTTCGATATCATCCAACTGATCCGGTGAACTAGTCATATCAGAATCGTGCATGAACTTCCTTAACTGGTAAACATGAAATACGTTGCGCACTCCAGCTATCTTGTTTGGTAATCCAACCTTATTCGCCAAATTCCTAACTTGTTCGAGAACTGGAAATGGACCAACAAACCTTCGTGTTAATTTACCTCTCTTACCAAATCGAATCATACTCTTTAACAGGGAAGTTTTGACAAATACCAAGTCGCCAACGGAGAATTTCAATTCTATTCGTCTTTTATCAGCATAACTCTTCTACCTATCTTGGCCAGCCTTCATTCGCTGTTGAATAACCTTGATCTTATCTTAAGGTTCTCTTATTACATCCGGCCCAAGGACACATTTCTCATCGGTCTCCAACCAACATAATGGTGAGTTGCACGGTCTTCCGTACAAAGCTTCAAATGGAGCCATATCAATACTGGATTGATAACAATTATTATATGAGAATTTAACCAGATGTAAATGGTCATCTCATGATCCTCCAAAGTCCAATATACAAGCCCTTAAGGGTTCCTCTAATACACGATTCACTCTCTCTATTTAACCGTCGGTTTGAGGAAGGTACATGGTACTGAGATGTAATTCTGATCCTAAAGCCTCTTGTAAGCTCTTCCAAAACCCACTAGTAAATTACAGATCTTAGTCACTCACAATGCCTCTAGGTACTCCAAGAAATCTCACTACCCACTTCATATACAGTTTCGCTAACTTAGCTGCCGTTCTATTCGATTTGACCGGTATAAACCTTGCACTTTTGGTCAATCGATCCACAATCACCCAAATACTATCATGACCCGATCTAGTCCTTGGTAAACCATCAATGAAATACATTGAGACTTGTTCCCATTTATATTTGGGAATTTCCGGTGGTTGTAATAAGCACTTGGCTTCTTTTTCTCGGCTTTGACTAACTGGCAATTCATGCACATGGATATAAACTTCCCAACGTCTCTCTTCATCCCTTCCCAGTAGTAGATCTGCTTCATTTCTTGATACATTTTGTTACCACTAGGGTGTATAGTCAGTTTCGAGTGATGACACTCTCCAAGCACTTCATCTCTCAATCCATTAATGTTGGGTACAACTAGCCTTCCATTCTTTCGAAGCCATCCTTCTCGATCGAGACCATACTTGTTCATTTCCTCACCGTTTATACATATATCTACTTTGGAGATGATTTCCAATATATTATGATCATTCCTCTAGCTGGAGCCAATCTGATCAATTAAAGTTGGTCTGATCGTCAAACTTGCCAACATCTCTGGATCCAATTCGCACTTAGGTCTGAAATCATACCCCGCGATATACTCCAATTGCTTCCATTCCAAAAACATAGCCCCCAAACTGGCATGTCTCCAACTCAATGCATCAGCGACCGCATTTCCCTTCCTGGATGTGTATGCGATATTGAAATCATATGAAGCCAAGAACTCTAACCATCTCTACTGACGAAGATTTAAATCCTTTTTAGAGAAAAGATACTTTAATGACTTATGATCGGTAAAAAACTCAAATTGTTTTTCGAAGAGATAATGTCTCCACATCTTTAACGTGAACCCAGTCGCTGCCAATTCCAAATCATGGGTATGATATCTTTTCTCATGCGGTTTCAGTTGCCGACTAGCATAAGCTACAACTCTACCTTCTTGCATCCGTACGACACCTACTCTGGTACCATAGGCATCCATGCATACTGTCAACTCTTTTTTCCCCTTAGGAACAACGAACACTGGTGCACACGTTAACTTCTCCTTTAGACTCTTAAATGCTTTTTCACACCTTCCGTCCCAAACGAAAGCTTGATTCTTTTTGGTTAACCAAGTTAACGTTGCCACTATCTTGGAGAAGTCTTAGATAAACTTACGATAATATCCAGCTAACCCCAAGAAACTTCTCACGTCTGTTGCATTCTTGGCCGTAGACCAGTCTTGCACCATAGCCACCTTCGTAAGATCCCTGGCAATACCATTTTATGAAACAACAAGGCCAAAGAATCTCACTTCCCTCCTCCAGAAGTGACATCCAGAAAATTTCTCTTTCAATTGGTGTTTCTTAACACCTCCTTCGCTGTCCTTAAATGTTCCTTTTGTTCTTCCTCCATCTTCGAATAAACTAAAATATCGTCCATGAACACAAGAACAAAGTTAGTAACCATAGCATCCATCGAACAAGTTCTATCTAACACCTGCTAAAGCCATGAATACATCGATACCCGTATTACCGGTCCAACCAATATCAAGGGCTAATAGAAGCCCCAGCTCCAAACGGAGTATCCACATCCAACGTACATTTATCCTCCAAGGATAACTAGATCACGTCCAACGGATCCAAGGTAAATGGGAATCCCCAGATACCCTTGCTTCGAGTCCACCAAGAACACTCCAAACTAACGATGATTCCTTGGCACTCTCATTAGAAGAGCTATCCTTAACTCCCTCTTCAATTTGAGTCCACACATAAACGAAGGGAACCGTCGGCCTTAGTGGCCAATACAACTGGTGCTCCCTACTCAGAAACACTTCTTTGGGTAATTCACTTCTTCAGAAGATCGCTTACTTGCACCTCGAGCACTCGCTACTCTCTTGGTGCCATATGATGAAGAGGCATCACTATAGGTCTGGCATCTTTCACTAAATCAATTCGAAACTTGATCTCGTAGTGTGGTGGAAGTCCGGTCGCTTCCCCGAAGATGTCCGGATACTTGGCAGCAATAGGCACATCTGACAACTCATTATGCGGGATGTTGAGGGAATTTAGAAAACTAGCCATCACTCCATCACTAGGTAGGCTACCAAACAGTACCCTCCACCCATCATCCACACTAATGGTCACCGAAGACCCCTCACAGTCCACCATAAACCCATACCTTTGGAACCAATCGACTCCCAAATTAATGCCATACGCATTAAAGCCCATAAAAAAGAAATCACAAGCAAACATACATCCATGACTCGATAGGACTACTTTAAGAAAAACCATACTAAGGCTAGTCGAACCACCAATCGGTTTCGTCACAACTAAAAGTATGTTAACTATTTCAGGTTCCACTCCCAACCTATCTACCAGGTCACTAGATACGAAGGAATGGGAAGCCCGGTACCAAACAAAACTAGAACAAAATCCTCTTAAATGGAAAGCATACCTTGAATAACGACACCCTTCCACTTCTCCACCGCAGTTGGGGAATTCGATGAAGAAGGAACAACAATTGACAGCATATGCTTCCACAATCTACTTCTTCTTAGGGTGTTGTGGACATTCTTTCTTGAGATGTCCCACTTGGCCACAATTGAAGCACCTCCTTTCCCATGGCTTCGCTCGACAGTTCCTAGTATAGTGGCCTTTCTTGTCATAGCTAAAGCACTAGATATCCTTCTTATTCCTCTTTTACTGGCCAGCCTTGTCTTGGTTCTGCATTTTTTTTCCTGGGACTCCTTGTTAACTTGGTGAAATCGGCACTAGGCACCTACACTACTACACCACGACCACTAGCAGCATTAGGAGCTACTCACAGAGCATCCCTAAGCATATCTCGCATGAAGGCAATAAACATCATCCTAGTATCAGGGACATTCCCAATGTTGTTCCCTGAACACGTACTCCTCGTATATCGGCTCATCGTTCAAAATGTAAAGATAAAACGATTAACTATCTCCATAGTGGTGTCAGTGCAGTGCGAATACATCCTCAGATATACTAATAGTGTATATATATATATATATATATATATCTTTTGAAAGCCAAAATATTACAAATACACACTCTCATATACGTATACTATCTCTCTCTGATGTCTTCCCCTAGGTCAACTATGCAACCTAGGCTCTGATACCAAGTGTGATGGCTCGCCCCGCACCAGCCGACATTTCCCTGAAATGCGCTGTGCCAATGCCCGACCAGCACGGGACGGACATAAAAAAGGAAAGGGTTTTGAAACAATGAATCATCAAAGAACTTGTAGAGTATCTCACAGCGCATGGAATAAAATATAATAATAACATAACTTGACATAAAACAGGCGAGACAGTGCATAAACTGAAAACTAAACCATCATACCAGAAGAATCCTAAAATACAGCTTATGATCCAAACCATTATTACAACTTCAAAATTCTAACTCTAAGAAAAATAGGAAAGGTACACTACTAATGCCCAAAGCAATGACCAGCAACAACACAAGGAGAATATATGTAAATAATACATAGAAGCCTCCTACTCGTCTTCGGACAGCTACTCGTGTATAATCACCTAACCTGTCTCTAGTCTGCTCGTTTAGGAGCACTCTGAGTAATAAGTAGAGACATGAAACTCTAGGTCAGACAAAAGTCTGGTATGAGCGATAGCAGCAAAAAAAAAAAAAAAAACAATAACAGGTCTAAATATATCATACCTGAACCTGGACCTACATCCAAAGAGTTAACACAACAAGATGTACAGTACTCTATGATAACACTAACATATAGTGTGAAAATGGGAGTGTGCGTGTCATGGTGATAGCAAACATCAAACATAGCAATCATCCTCACATCTCTCACTCAGTGCGTAAAGTATATGATATTCACCGCTTTGATCACCTGAACCATTTGGGGCCATGATAGAGTTTAGGTCCATACAAGCCTTAATACGACCACTTTGTCAGTGGAGGTCTTGATTGAGTTCGACTCCATACAACTTTGACCCCACCGCACTGGTCCATAGTCAATGCCCCTCCCATCAATTGTGAATCAAAGCTATAGATATCAATAAACCCTTTGCACAAGTCTCGTAGCAAAGTCCAACCCTTGAAGTTCACTCATTGGTTCCCATCTGCCTCCTGAGTAATAACTTCCCATTTGGACTTCCTATGCATCTCGGGTTTCAGTCTTCTCCGGAACGGTTTAGAAACAAGCTTCCATTCGGTTCGACATTCTTCCCCTCATTAGGTTCTTGGGACACCTCGGCTCGCGGTTCGTGGGTATGCTCTGGTTCGTGACTCCAACTCATCTTGGTTCGGAGGAGGTAGCTCATGATGCATGCTTCTGGATCGGTTCGGTTCATGACATGGAGGTCTAGTTCGGTTCGGATGGAAACTAGCTTCGGTAAGGCCTCTCTTCCTTCATTCGAATCGGGTTCATGGTACTCGATAAAAGGCGGCTAGTGATGCATCAGTTCGAGCTCGTGGTGGTGCTCGAGGACTCCAGGCAGGCGGTTCGGGGGAGGCGACTTGGTTCGTGGTTAGTACCGATGACCCTAGGAACGATCCGATCCGACCCTCAACCTCTAGTCCGAATTCCTCTGCCATTTCCAGCGAGCTATTTATGCTGCTCGACGGAGTTTTCGAACAATCGAACTTTCCTATGCTATTGCAAATCATACCAAACAGTAATAGCAACATGTTTAACCAACCATAAACACCAAAACAAAAATATAACATGTTAATATGGATCAAACATTCCCAAAAAGCATGATTTTTCCCTTAATCCCCTTAACCATGTTTTAACTATAGGATTAGCAAACTTAATCCACATTAACCCAAATTTTTATCAGATCCATAAAATAATATTTCAGAGTTACATACTTTTCCATATTTTTCTTAGTCATAATTTCGCTAATAATCACTAATCACCCCTAATTAGCCGTAATTAATGTAAAAACATGTTAATCACTCACCTTAGCCACAAATAAATTATAGAACTGAAAACTCCACTGATTTGGGTCGGATTCCAATGTGTTCCAGCAGCTCAATCTGTGATTTGATGCTAATCCACCTTGATTTGATGTAGTTTTTCTTAATATGTGATTAAAAGGTGACTTGGGAGTGATTTAGAAGATGGAGGCCATTGCTAGGGTTCAAGAGATGTAAGTGGCGGCTAGTAAACTGAAGTGAAATGTTTTCCCAAACCCATTCAGCCCTCCCATAACCCTAATCCCAAAATGGGTTATGGGCTTAGCTGCTAATCACTCTATTAAGTCCGGTTAAGCTGTTTTTCACCTTCCAAACTTTTTTTAGCCATCTCTCCCAAACGGTAAATCTGTTTGATTAATGTGACCACTCTTTAAAAAATCATCTGAATCCAATGGAAGTGGTTTCAGGTCAAAACTCCTTACCATTCAAAACTTAAAGGCGAAACAAGATTCATCAAGGGCAGAACAGTCATTTTAAAATTCGGCAAAAATCATGAACATGGGAAATGACCCTAATAGTCATTCCCTAAAGTTACACGACCATACGACTTCATATGAGAATGAAATAAATATTTTACCATGCTCCGATGCGTAGAATGCGGGTCGTTACATGACAACTTCCTACTGGCCTTATAAGTTGGAGAGAATAGATTTCATCAGGGAAAATAGACGGTCAGTGTCAATTTGAGCTTCATATATAAAGGACCCTATAGCTCTCCATTCTCATTTGTTGTTTCTTCACTCTCTTCTTCTTCCTCCATACAATTTCTGAATAAAATTATTTATTATAATATTGGAGCACTATCCAAATGAAGATTAAAAAGAAAATTTATCGTCAACAACGATAAATTCATGAAATAAGGCGTTTTCAACTGCAACGACAATATAAACTCATGACTCTCCATCTTCAACCAATCCAAAGCGTTTCTCTTCTAGATCGGCATATCAATATGAGTGGATTTAAGTTATATCATTTTTGATAATGATGTATTATCGTTTAACATTCCTTATTAACCTGTAATGAAAATCTGCTATAATGATTAAAACTGTTGAAATGTTAATATGACATGTTGAGATATCAATATGTTAAAATATTAATATGTTAGAAATTCATATGTTGAAACGTTTAATGTGGCCAAATGTTCATACGTAGAAATATAAACTTGCTAGTATATGTGTAGCGATTACTGTTGTTCTAATTTCATGTTAACTTATGACATTTATGTACTTAAACCCTTAGTTGTAGAAATTGGAATCATTACATGTTAAATTAGAGTAATTACAGGATTTAACGATCACATGTTACTTTGAGATGAAATTAATTATATGTTAGGAAGAACATATGACATAAAATAGGCATAATATGATGACATGTAAAATAGGTTGCAATAAAAATATGGAAAGAATAATATGCCTAAATTTACAGTAAATAGAAAATAGTAACACACCTAGATACGAGGTTAAATTCAACTTGTGGTAGAAGTCTTCCCAAAACCGCCCGGCAAATCCAGCGTCCACAAGTTGTTAATTTAATGTGAGGGATCTAGTGCGTTAATAAAACATGTAACACTGCTACGACACTAGGTTAAGTCAACTTGTGGAAGAAGTCTGCCCTGAACCGCCCAGCAAATCCAGCATCCACAAGTGGTAGTCTTAATATGAGAGGTCTAGTACATAAGCATATATATATATATATATATATATATATATATATGAATATAAAGGATAGAGAGAAATGGCACTAATTGTGGTTGATGGAAATGAATAAGGAAATGAACGAAAGATATTTACAACAGTAAAGGAAGTGGAATGAACAGGGAATGATAATAACCTATTATAAATAAGTTACATTAATGGGAATGTTATATAATAGATAGGCTTGTCCTAGGGGCAAGTGGAAATTAGAACTTAGGCTATAATAAACGATAAAGGAGACGGAATAACTTATGTAAGAAGATAAGTTGTACTTAATTGTAAATTAAGTTATCTGTGAGAAAGTGAATCTAAAATATGCTGATAAGGACAACATAAGTTATATTTGTGGGAAGGAAACTTACTAGTAAATCTTAGTTAAGAGAACTAAGTTAATAAGTAAACAACGATATGTTGTAATGATAGTATAAGAGGGAATTATGATTAAATAAAAAAAAGAGGCAATTTATGAAATGAAATAAGTTATATTTAATCATAAATAATGTGGGACATGTTAAATAGAAAACATGTGAATTGGGATATACTAAATTACATATTATGTAAGAACAGGTTATTGGACTATGAATAATATTAAGAGATTGTAGATTACAGACCTTGGATTACAATCTAGAGAATAACATGTTGTGGGCTTATTAATAAACTTAAGTGGGTTAAGTTATATGATTGAAATTAATAAGCAAGTGGAACTTGGTAATTTGAATAAGAAGTCAGTGTGAATGGGAATAATCAAGTTAAATGGAAATATGATGAGGTAAAGAAAGCACATAAAAGAATGTTTAGACATAGGGTCTAAGTACATATTAAAGTGAGCCGCTTGGACCACTTCGCACGTTTGAGGTTAAATGTAACAACCCTAACAACTAAACAAAATTTGAGAATAATTTTAAAATTTGTTTTTATAATTTATTTGACTTAAAACAAACCCAGTAAAATTACTAAATTGATTTATAAGATATGCTTTGAAAATTTTGAAAATTCGATTTTTAAAATTATCGCATAGCCCTTAAAAAGTGAAATTTTGCATATGAGCTCAGAATTTGACGTAATAATTTCTTTTGGATTCATAATGACAAATCATTGTTGAGTTCCAAAATGTGCATCGAACGGAGTTAGTATGTGGCCGTGTGAAGCAAAACCATTTGTTCAAAAACAAGCAGTCATTTTACAAAGGAACTTTATTGAGATGACCTCAGAATTCGATTCCTTTTTTTGGATTCGTATCGTCTAGTAATGGTAAAATCCAAAAGGCCATGATTTTTGGAGTTAGTGTGTGGGCGTGCAAGTAGAAAAGGTGTGTTAAAATCGCATTTTGGACCATTATTTGAGCATCTTTGAGAATTTTAATGGAAGGTCAAATGAATTCGGAATTCAACGAAACTTGATTCATTTGACTCGTCTTCACATGTACTATATCGTGTCTGAAATTTGTGGCAAACAGAGATAGTTTGCATCTGGAAGATCGAAGAGAAAGGGCGATGAAATCTCCTACTTAAATAACTTTTCCTCCTTCCTTCTTTATTTTTACTTCTCTACTTCCTCCTTCTTCTTTAAAACAATGGCCTCCTCCCCTAGGGTTGCTTCCGCCGCCTCCCCTAGCCCCTCCGCCACCGATCAGCCCTCCCCTCCTCTCCTCCTCTTCCTTCCCTCCTCCCTCCCCTTCTTTTTCCCTCTTTGTCTCGCAAAACCCTTGAACGAAAATCACCACAACCCGCACCCTCTCGCTGCCCAGTCGGGCCCTGCCGCCGCCTCGGGCCACCCAGCTCCGGTCGTGGGCCCTCCTAACCAAAAACCCCTCTTTCTCCAAAAATCCAAAATTGCAAATAACCCCCTGTCACTATTTTGCCAATAACTCTTAAACCATGCACTTCTAGCCAAAACTCCACAGTGCAAAAATCAAAGAGCACGATTTTCTCTTCGATTTGAGTATATGACACTCGATGTTTGGAGTTCGGAGCTGTTCAGAAAACGCGTCCAAAGTCAGCAATCCAAATACTATCTTTTTGCAATTTCAGGCGAATTGGCGCATTTTTGGAAGGAAGCCCGCTAGGCAAAGTTGTCCAGAATAGCGCGCTTGTCCTTAAAAAAGAGTTTGGCGAAGATTGGAGCTCATCTGCAAATTCTGGAATCAAAACGACAAGTTCGGACGATCGAGAACGACAAAACAGAGACCGCACGATCGGATTCTTCAGTTGGAGTGTCGAGGCTATTGGTTTAGCTTGTGTGAGAACTCTCTCACTTAAATTATTTTTGTTACATCATTATATCCTAGGTTTCAGATGGGGCTTAGTAAATCCTGACCCTACTTTTTGTACGAACCTTGGATGATTTGTGTGATATGATTGTGTTGTGGAAAAACTGATTGTATTGTGGTATTGTTGGATTGATTGATTGTTGTGTATGGTGCAAGCCAGTATCAGGAAAGGGACAATGCAATACATTATTCCAGTTCTAATATATCGCCGTTATAATGCCCAATTTTTCTAAAACTGAAATATATAAATTATTTAAATAAAATGTATGTAAAAATTTTCATAAAAAGAAATTGGAATAAATATTCATTTACAAGTCAGATGGCTTATTTATGTAAACCTATTTATCAGATATTGATTAGGACGATAATTTTTACACATGCCCAAGTGCACAAATAATAATCAGTATTTGTTGTTTGAAAACCCCACACGGATATTCGGATGGTACTTGACATACACTAATACCAATATTTAGTTGTTTGTCAATCGATGGGTAACTGGTTGTGATGAGTGTTATTAATTTATTTTAATGCTTATACAGTTGTAGAATGCACTCTGGATGATGTTTGAATTGTTAATGATTATTTATCATTATTGTTGAATACATGCAATGTATGAAATCCATATAACTGAAATTATGCGGTAATTGATTGAGTTGCATTCCAATTCAAAAATAGGAACAAATATTTTAAAATAATATTAAGTGAAGAATTAAGTCATGATTTTGATGTTCGATTTTGGAAGGACACGAAAATATTGAAATATATGAAGCTGAGTTAAGTAGTTGAATGCCATTTTAACCTGAACGGGTTTATCGATCTATTTTATTCATTTTATAATGAATATCGAAAAGAAATGATTTCAAAATCAGATATTTTGAAAATAATATCATTTTAATATTTTAATGATATGAGATGTTCAATTTTGATTTAAAATTGAAAAGGAAGTTGGAATCGTTTTTAAAATGAATTTACAAACGATTTATAAAATGCGTTATAGATGGAAATCGACGATATATATATATATATATATATATATATATATATATATATATATAATGGCCTGAATAGAATGCGCAGCGGAGCAACTGTTCGCGAATTTCAACCATTAACTTCAAATCGATGTAACGGGAGATCCGACTGTCTGATTCTCCTAAAACCGGAACCAATGGGTTTGTATCGAAAAGATCTTTCCAATGAATATAAGAGATTTAAATTCGAATGGTTGGATTTAAAACAGTTTCCAAATCAGTTTTGGAAAAGGTCGCTGTAAATGCAGTTCGATGACCGTATATGGAAATCGACTGAAATGACGATATTAAAGATCATTAAAAATATGAATAAATTATGTAAAATCATAATAAATGATTTGGAAAGATTTTGGATTGAAAATTCCATATTTGCAAAGATAAATGATATTTTTACCAGAACGAACTAGTTAACAACTAGAATAAAGAACTGAAAGAAATTGAAATGGTCTGAAATAACCAGGATTTTCCAACATATGAATTGGAATGGATTTAAAGAGAAATAATCTCTGGACTATTTTGATATTGGATTCCGTGATTATATGAATATTATTGAGGAATTTGGAAGATATAGATATCGTTATTCATAATACGATATTCGTTGGTTTCAGAATTTGATATTGAATATAAGCCGATATAATTTCTATTTAGAGCCTTGTATTTATTGTCAAATTGGATTTTGGGTCTGTCGTGAATGGTGTCTTAAATAACACTATTCTTAAATGCTTTTGAGAAAAGAATAAGTCTTTTAATTAAGATTTAGAGAAGTCTTACTAGTTAATTAATTTAATTGGAGCTGTATTGGATTTTTGGTTTACCGTGAGCAATGTCTTAAACAAAATTTGTTATTTAACCCAATTAAGAGTTAAGATATGATTTGGAATTTTTAAATCTTTTTTATTAAGATTTAATGGAAAATTTCCAAAGTAAAGTTTTCCAATTTAATAGATTAAATTGGAATTAAATGGATTTCGATTTGGTAATAATCGAGATAAGCTTCTGTGAATGAAGACCGTTACTGTATATGGAATTTTAATGGCATTGCCGTTATTCCATTTATATTATTAGTTTGATACGGAAATTTATATCGATTATATATTAATCTGTTTTCCGTGAAAATTCCATAGTTAATGGAAGATGATTTGGGTTTATTGTGAACTGTCTTTTAAATAACATTGGTTCTTTAATCTAGTTAAAAGCAAGATTAATTTCCAAAAGTTTGAATAATCATTAAGTAATGTTTTTTGAGATTAAAACTGAACTAGAGTTTTAATGAATCTTTAAGTAGATTAAACTGAGAATGGAATTATTAAATTTATCGAATCCATCAAATGATCGAGAATGTAGTACCACTAGTTTTACTCTAGGCGATAGTTAAATCTTTAAGTAGATTTGAATGGGAAATGGTAATTAATTTTACCGATAACACAGTGGGTGTTAGATATGGAGTATTTCCAGTTTTGCTCCATGGGATGAATACGTTGAGATTGGGATTAATAAATAAATGATTAATTCGGTAAAGTTCGCTAATTTCGACTAGTTGATGAACCTTATCGTGGTTTGGAATGGTGAAAGGATAAAATGGAATCTTTTGAAATGATATCCATAGGAAAATTAAAGAATAAATTTAAAAGAATTTATCTTTGGCAAATTTATTGGGAACCATTCCCTAAAAATGTGAATATTTGAATAAAAGAATATTATAAATTGGAATGAGGCATGTTATATGTTTTTATAGCACTTGATTATTGATTATAAAATACGCTAGTTATTCGGATAGACCAAGTTTAACCCATTCTGAATAACTGATGCAACGATTAAAAGTCGAGGATAAAGATGGTGGTTGAAGACCAGAGATCTTAACATCGTTTGGATGACTACTAATGTCTTGATTGGGCTGTGCATCCAAGACAAGGTAATAAGTGGTGATCATCCAGACGTACTTGGAGATCGACCGGAGATGCGAGGACCTCTCTCATGTATTGGACATATGGGACGAGGAATAAGGTGCCTCAGGTTTCGTTCAGACCCGGAACGGACTTCTAAATGGATGTGTGTCTGACATTGGATTTCATTCTGTGTTGATTGATCTCTATTAAATATGCGTCTGTTTGGTGGCAGAGAATTTATTATATTGCTTAACACCCTTCTTTGAGATGTACAAACTTAGAGGTTATATATTGATAGACATCAGTCGTACGGCGTGAATTGTCAATGTGGCATGCTAAGATGAAAATGATCAAGGCTTTTGTTGAAAAGCAAGACCTTGTGCTTGAAGATCAAAGCACCGCTTTAATTAGCATATCTTTGTGTTGTAGCGTTAATTCGCGAGCCTCACACCCCGGTATGAGCCAAAAACTGGATGGGATAGCAAGGAATGCATGCGTTTCTTTCTAGCTAGAGGTAGTGCCACGGTATGGAGCCCAGGCATATTTACTTATGTGGATGATGGATAGCGAGTCTCCTTGGATATAGGGCTATATGCTCTTAGCATCAACATACTGACCTATTTAGAGGTCTGATAGGACCGGGAAACGTATTGTTCAAGAATAATTAATCCACTAAAGTAACTGTGGACCGGCCCTCTAAGATCCAAGGGTTCAATGTGGGGAATCCTGGGTCATCTTGATAGAGGTGATGCAAAATCAGAGAGGAACATCCTTAGCCTTGACTCATAGATGGAATCCAATTTCCAGTACGCTACTTTCGGATTCAGTTGTAAACCTATGTGGCGACATAGTAGGATTGGGTACAATGCCGTCTATGATTGATACATTTATATTTGAAGTTGTTTTGACACTATACACTTATAGTAATATCATAATGATTTGTTTTTAAATAGATCAAGCATGTTTGGCTATTATAAGGTTAAAATCTATGCTCCGGCTTGCGTTGCATTGTGTGATGGGACCCGAGTCTTATAATAGCTTCATTTTTCAAAAAGCATTGCATTGTTTATAAATTGTTTGTTTTAGAGTATTCATGGGAGTAAACAAGTTCCGTGACATGTGGCGTTGTCCCGTGATTTACCATATTTTAAAGTAAAGTTTTAATAACTGTTTTAGTTCTCACACCAGTACCATGACTGACTCGGAGTTTATTGTTTCTACCTAAACTCTGGGTGCCCATATATTCCACACAGACAGCTAGTAGTTTTGGTTTTCGCAGATACTTCTTTTCACAGGATCCCAGATTACAGCTGGAGCTATATTCGGAAAGCTTTATATTTGTATATCTTGTGGTTGTAGATGATTTCCGCTGTATATTATTCTTGTGTCTTATTTTTCGGCTGCATTGTAATCGAAATCTCTGATATTTTTCAATGTATATTATTTATTTATACTCTGACATTAATTGTTGTAATAGCAATGAAATGTTCTCCAATTTGTATTCTAGTGCATCTTGTTTTCAAAGCAATCCGCTGTTTCTCGTCTCTTCGGAGAACGGAGGATTTTGGATCGTTATAATAAATAACCCAACAGGGTAGATCATCGTGGTGTCATAAGGCACGAGGGGAGTGCACGTTCATCTGATTATTCTGTCAGCTCCGAAGGACTGGAAAGGGAAGCAGGCGGCTTCTTGAGATACATAAGGTGCTCCTGGTAGTCCTCTGTGTGATGGAAGATATTTAGGCTGTGCTCATAGTGGTTGGGTCTGCGCATTACTGCTAGGTTGGTGGGCCTTGATTGTAAAAGTAGCTTTGTAGTCAGAATGCTGTGACGAGGTGACACTAGGGTGATTCAACGATCGCCTCAACGAGAGGCGAGGTCAGGACCAACAAGGATAGTAGACTGTCAGGTACCCGTCATCGGCAGCCAGTGGGATGCGAAAAGACTAGAGCTAAACCCAAGATACCATTCACCTTTCACTATCGAGGTACGGTGGTTGAGGGGAGACGTCAACTAGATGTTCAGATTGTTTGTTAGGGGCAAGTCACTTAGTTCTTGTAGTCTCTACTTGTTTAGGGAGGGGCCGAGGTAGGGCCATAGCCACCATGAAAAACAGACCTTAGGGATATCTATATTTTGAGGCCCTTAAAGGCGGGCCTGCACATATATGGAAAAGCTCCGGACTGAGTTCCATGTTTCTTGTATAGCCCTGCCACGAAACTTCACGCACATTAGAGGTTATGTACGGTTAAGGAATCAAATACGATTGATGATACGTACATGGGAAAGTGTAGATACATCCACGTCTTCTCTGGGTGGTGTATCATAGACTTGAGGGCATTACTCTATGATGGAATCTAATTTGATCGAAGGTGGCAATCCGTATGCATACGTAGCGTAGTAATGTCAGATATTTTTTGAACGTAACATTGTTATATAGAGATCTGTACGTCACTCCAGCACAGGATGAAGGACTGCGTACATTTCTATGACATTACGATGTAGACCTTGCGAATGGGGTACCATGGGGTATACCTCAATATTGGGGGTAGCTACATATATACTGTATTAGGTTAATCCACTGGGAAGTAAATGAGTACGACATGTGTGTAAGCCTTGAGTGTTGTTAACTGAAGTAACCTAATAAGTAAGAAAATGTGATTGAATGGTATATGTAGGATTTTCCAAAGCGTATAGTTTAAATCCAGTCAACAGAACCTGTGTTCTGACCCCTCCTCATAACATACTCGCAAGTTAGATTTGTGGCAGAGATATGATAGCTTTGGATACTGGTTGCGCAATATTATTACGACTGTAAGGCTATACTTTGATTATATTATACTTTATCCATTCCGCTGTGAGATATTCTCTTAGCTCTGATATATTTTATATCTCTGTCTTTTCTGCAGGATACCAGAGCAATAACACGGGTTTCGTAGGATTAGAATTTTGAAAAAAAACCCGTCTATCAAAATTCGGGTTATTACACTTCTAACTCCTAGTCATTCAAAACTTATCTTAATTAAATAAGACCACAACTATCTTACTGTCGATGTAATTTAAAGTCGAGTAAGAAAGATGAAAGAACATAAGAAAGAATTTCGAATACGTTCTCTTACTAATCCTAATTTATTAATTCCTATGATCGTCTAAACCTAGGCTTTGATACCAAGTTTAACACCTTACACTTTTCCAAGCCTGATTTTTAACAAAAATTAAAACCCAAATCCATCCAAGAATGGAGAGTATAAATCTGGTGCTATAAATAATGGGTATGAGCGTAATCATTGTAAAATAAAACAAACTCAAAGTGGAGACAAAATAAGATAACTAATACCGACTAGGGAAACTATCTTGTAGTATATCGCAACATAGATATCGATCATAAGAAAACGAGAACCGAAAACCAAACTGAACAACTGCTAAGATATGTCTTCCCTTAGTTCAACCTGAGAGTTATAATGAGGAGGAAGTAAGAACAATAAGTCCTTGTGAGTAAAAAATGTAAAACACTGTCACAGTGCACAAATGTATCTTTCCTGGTCAGAACCAAAACATATATCTATCAAGGCTAGTAATTCTAATATAACCTTGTATAGATTTGTGCACGACGATTAACTACCATACCCAAGGTAGCACTCCTAAAGATAATGATAACGATATCGAAATACTGGAATAGAACATTTATGTATAAATACGAAGCCTTTAACTACCATTCAACCAATAACCAAAGGCTGGGAGGCGGGATTCCAACTACTCACAATCAATATAAGATGAGGATGGATCATTTCGTTCACCTAAAACCCTACTACCAATATAAGATAATGGTGGATCCTTTCGATCACTTTAGACCTAAGTTGCACTGATCGGTTACCTAATACCTTATTCAATGGTTTATTATACACTAACAAAAATTAGAGGACACTAGCTACAAGTTCTACTAAATTGAGGCTTCCATCTTTCGTGCATATACTTAGGTCCCGCATTGTAACGACCCACATTCTACGTATCGGGGGATCTTAGAATATTTATTTCTTTTTCGAATGAAGTCTTATAATCGTGTAACTTTGGGAAACGACTATTAGGGTCATTTCCCATGTGCATGATTTTTACCGATTTTTGAATGACCGTTTTGCCTCTCGCGAATCTTGTTTCCCCTATAACTTTTTATTAGTAAGGAGTTTTGACCTTAAACAACTTCCATTGGATTCAAATGATGGTTTACCTTTCCGTAGAGTGGTCACATTTGTCAAATGGACTTAACGTTTGGGAGATATGACTGAAATAAGGTTTGGAAGGTGAAAAACAGCTTAATCGGGCTTAATCGGGTAATTACTGGAAGGGCCCATAACCCATTTCGGGATTAGGGTTATGGGGAGGTTGAAAACAATTAGGAAACCATCTCATTTCATTTTCTTAGCTGCCACTTTCATTTCTCTAACCCTAGCAATGGCTTCCACCCTTTAAACTACCTCCTAATCACTTTCTAATCCAATGTTATGCGAATCTACATCAAATTAAGGCGGATTGACATCAAATTAGAGTTAGGGCTATTTTGTTGCATAGGAATTCGACCCAAATAAGTGGATTTTAGATTTAAGAATTTATTTGTGGCTAAGGTGAGTGATTAGCATACTTTTACACTAATTACGGCTAATTAGCGGTGATTAGTGATAATTAGTGAAATTATGACTCGGAAAATTTGGAAAAATGTGTAAAAAATTTGAAATATTATTTTATATCTCTGATAAAATTTTGGGTTAATTTGGATTAAGTTTGCTAATCCTATAGTTAAAACATGCTTAAAGAGATTAGGGGGATAATCATGCTTTTTGGGTATGTTTGATGTAAAATGACCTATATGCTTGATGTTTTGATCTTTTTAATTGAACCCCTATGTTGTTACTGTTGTTTGTGATGTTATATGATTGATTAGTAAAGTTAGAATGGTTGAAAACACCATCATATGGCGAGAATGGACGAAACAAGTTTGTTGGAAATGCTGCCGAGATCTAGATTAGATCGGATAAGGGGGATCGGATCATATCGGATAACCGAACCGAACTGGAGTGGTGGCATCTTTAGTAGAGCACAAAGGCAAGGGCAACAAGGAAGGCCACTTGCATTGAATTTGGAGTTGGGATCGGATCGAAGCTTGGCATGGGATCTGATCGGATCAATTAAAGGAAAAAATGACCGGACCAAACCCAAATAGAAGGACCGAACCGAACCGCACAATGGCACCAAACCGAACCACACTATGAGGCACCGAACCGAACCGCACCATGGAGAATCACAACCCGAATTGAGGCAATGACCATATACCAAACCGAACCAGATGGCCAGATGGAACCGGATTTGGAACTAATTCTATGTGACGATCATGAACTCTTCTGAAGACTAACTCCAATTCAACCAAAGCCCGAGATGCGAAGGAAGTTCAAGTGGGAAGTTATAACTCGGGATCGAGATGGGAACCAATGATTTAACTTTAGTAGTTGGGCTTTACTGCGGGACATGTGCAAAGGGGTTATCGATATCCACAATTTTGGTTCACTGCTGAGAGAAGGATTAGTAGCAATGGATTAACGCAACGGAGTTATTGTGACACCCAAGGGCAAAGTGATCGTAGAAAAGAATTGGGTGATTGAAGTGGTGGATATCGTATGCTTTACGCACTAAGAGAGAGATGTGAGGAAGACAGCTATGTTTGATGTTTGCTATCACCATGTCATGCACACTCCCATATTATCTTTACACTTTATGTTAGTGTTACCTTAGATTACTGTACATCCTGTTGTGTTAACTCTTTGGTTGCAGGTCCAGGTTCAGGTATGATTTCTTATACCTATTATTTGTTCATCTTAGAGATGTATGCTTGCTAACACTCATACCAGACTGTTGTCTGACCCAGAGTTTTATGTTTCCGCTTATTACTTTAGGTGCTCACACGAGTAGACTAGAGATAGGTTAGTGGTTGCACGAGTAGTTGTACCGGAGACGAGTAGGAGGCTTCCATGTATGATATATATATATATATATATATATATATATATATATATATATATATATATATATATATATATATATTCTCCCTCTATTGTAACCGGTCACTACTTTGGGAATTAGTAGTGTACCTTTTCTATTTTTCTTTAGAGACAGTATTTTGAAGTTGTAATAATGGTATTGGATCATAAGCTGTATTTTAGATTCTGCCGCTATGATGGTTTAGTTTTGAGCTTATGCACTGTCTTGCCTGTTTTTTTTCAAGTTATATTATTATATTTTATTCCATGCGCTGTGAGATATACTACTGGTTCTTTGGTGACTTATAGTTTCATAATCCTTTTCCATTGATGACCGTCCCGTGCTGGTCGGCATTGGCACAGCGCATTTCGAGGAAATGTCGGCTGGCACGGGGCGGGCCATCACATTTGGTATCAGAGCTCCAGGTTGCATAGTTAACCTAGGGGAAGACATTAGGGAGAGATAGTATACGTATATGAGAGCGCATATTTGTGATTTTTTGGTTTTCAAAAGCTATATATATACACATACTATTTGTATATCTAAGGATGAAGTCGCATTGCACTGGCACTGCTATGGAGGTGGTTAATCGTTTTCTCCTTACAGATTGAAGGATGAGCCAATATACGAGGGGTACGGGTTCAGGGGCCAATAATAGGAATGCTCCTGATATGAGTACGATGTTCACTACCTTCATGAGAGAGACGCTTAGGGATGTTTAGGGAGCAGTTCCTAATGCTGCTAATGGTGGTGGTGCAGCGGTGCCGGCGCCTAAGATCGATTTCGCCAAGCTTTGCGAGGATTACACTAATTTTGGTGGAAAGCCATTACATGGAAAGGAATCGACTACGGATGTTCAAGATTGGTTGGATAGTTGCAAGCGCATCTTTGAGGATTTGGGGATCGATGATGCAATGAAGAGAAAGCTAGCATCGCATCAACTGCAAGGACGGGCTATGCATTGGTGGAATGCTATTAAACAGCTACTCCTGGGGATCAAGTTACTTGGAATTAGTTTAAGACTCGCTTTAGTGATAAGTTTATCCAACCGCTCAGAAATCAGAATTATTTAGGAAATTCTTGTAGCTTAAGAAGAACGGTAGGGCAGTCTCGGAATATATTACGGAGTTCGATACTTTATCGAAATATGGATTATCACTTATTGATACTGCCGAGAGAAGAATAAGAAGTTCATAACTGGCTTAGATGGTACTTGGGAGGAAGACTTATAAACTATATCGATGAGACTTTTGAATCTATAGTGGGAAAAGCATTGAAATAAGAAAGCCTTTACCCTAAGTCAAAGGCCAATGTTGTTATTGCATCTACAGAGAAGCCAAAGCCGAAAGAAAGCGGTGGAGGCAAGAATAATTCTCAGAATAAGAGGAAGCAGAACCAGACCAAGGATGGTCAGAGAAAGAAAGACAAGAAAGATGGCGAGTTCCTTAGCTGTCTCAAGAAGGGCCACTATGCCAGAGATTGTCACAGACCTGGGGACAGGAACCATGGCCAAGCGGGACATCACAAGGGTAAATGTCTGTAACCCCCTAAAGAGAAGAAGATCGTGAAAGCATCTGCTTTCAATGCTGTTCCTTTTTCGTCGAATGCCCCAACTGCGGTGTGGAAGGGAAATGTGTCATTATTCAAGGTATGCTTTCCATTTATGAAGTTTTTGTTTGAGTTTTGTTGATAGCGAGGCATCCCATTCCTTCATATCTAGTGACCTGGTGGATAGGTTGGGATTGGTACCCAAGATTGTCGATAGATCTTTTGTTGTGACAAACCCGATTGGTGGTTCGACTAGCCTTTGCATGATTTGTTGTAATTTGGTCATATGGAGTCATGGATGTATGTTTGATTGTGATTGCTTTGTTTTGGGCTTTACTGGGTTTGGCATTATTTTGGAAGTCGATTAGTTCCGAAGGTATAGAGTGGTATTGGGTTCCTACCTAGTGATGGCGATGATAACTGGAGTTAGGGAGGCTGAGAGATATAAGTAGTTGTTGTGACTTCCATTGAATGATATCTTAGTTTACTCAAGGAGTGATGTGTAGCCGTGACAGGATAAGACTGTTCGATGATATGGACTGCACCGAGTGGGACTCGGTAGGGCTATAAGATGACTCGAGTTGGACTCGAAAAGGCTGCAAGGAAATGGATTAACTAGGGTGGGACTCGAGTTGAAGATGGAATTTTGGATAGCTCTTCTGATGGAGTGCCAAGGAATCGTCGATAGTTTGGAGTGTTCTAAGCGGACTTGAAGCAGGGGTATCTGGGGATGCCCATTTACCTTGGATCCGTTGGACGTGATCTAGTTATCCTTGGAGGATAAGCAGGCGTTGGACGTACGGTAGTCCGTTTGGAGGTGGGGCTTCCATTAGCCAATGAGATTGGTTGGAGCGGTCATATGGGTATCGACGTATTCATGGTTTTAGCAGGTGACAGACAGGACTTGTTCGATGAATGTTATGGATTGGTTAAGGCCTTATGTTGATGTTCTCTTTGGCTCAAGAATGGTAATAACTTTGGAGTGAATTCAACGCGGAAATCTCAAAGTGATAAGATGTGTTCATTGATCGTGGAAATGCAACGAAGGTTAGGAAGATTCAAATTGGACTTGAACCCGTAAATAATGGTTGTTCGTTGATCTTGGGGATGCAACGAGTAGAAAGACGACTCATGTTGGACTTGAACTGGTGGGTAACAGATACTCGAGACTAGGTCTGAGTTTATCGATAGTCGCCGACGATGCCGACGAGAATGATGAAGGGATTATTGTTGTCGTAACTTCTAACGGGATCAAGGCAAGGGTATAGTAGGGGAACCTAAAAGGCAAGTTGGACTAGTCGAGTACCCTGGACCTATTAGATAGGCGAAGTTGTCTTTTGGAGGCAAATGTACATTGGACGTGCAGTGCCTTAATTAGAACTGGGGTTATCATTAGCCCTTGACGGATTGTATGGTGACATAGCCAGTCATACGATTAACGATGGTTTCAAAGTAGGATTCACGGTGATGGCCAAAGTCAGTTATGAGTGATTGGTTTCTTTGTTGAACTATCTCATGTGGATTGTCCATTATCGAAGGGACATTTCTTAGGTGCTTGTATGATATTGGTTTAGGCCTCTGGGGCTTCTACTTGAGGGATGTTGAATTCAGTTAGGATGGCTCTCGTGAGATGTATAAACTGGATGTTACGAGTGTTGTTGTTTGATTACTTTTAATTGCTAGGATCGAATATGTCATTTTGGTTTTATCTCGATGTGAGGTTGAAATGTTTTGTTATAAAAGTTGTCGCTGTCGAATGTAGGGAGTTGGGCTTGGAGTTCTTCTCTAGTAATATGATTGGTAGATTGATGGTTAATCTGCCTATTCTCGTATACTTTATTGATGACGTTAGTTAGCTGTTTTATTGCTCACTAAGGATGGTTGTACCCAATGTTAATGGATTGAGAGGGCGAGTCGTGTATTAGTGGATCTCTTGAGAGAGCTTGTATGTTGGATTTTGGAGGGTCCTAGGATGAACATTCACATCTAGTTTAGTTTGTATATACTAATAATTATCAGTCCAGTATTGGTATGACTCCGTTTGAAGCTTTGTACAGAAGACCATACAACTCACCATCATGTTGATTGAAAACCGGTGAGAAAATTTGTGCTTGGATCAGAAGTAGTAAGAGAAACTTCAGATAAGATCATGGTTATTCTACAGCGAATAAAGGCTTCCCAAGATAGGAAGTAGAGTTATGTTGATAAAAGACGAATAGATTTGAAATTCTCCGTTAACGACTTAGTATTTATCAAGATCTCTATATTGAAGAATGTGATTCATTTTGGTAGGGGGTAAGTTAGTACCAAAGTTTGTAGGTCCATTTCATGTTCTCGAGTGAGTTAGGGATTTGGCGCACGAAGTTGGATTGCCTGACAAGATAGCGAGAGTTCGCAACGTATTTCAAGTTTCCTAATTAAGGAAGTTTGTGCATGACCCCGATGTAACTATTTCACTGGATCAGTTGGATGATATTGAGGTGGAACCCGAGACAGTTGGGAACCACATGCCGATTCGTATTGTAGGGTATGATATGAAGCAACTTCGAAGAAAGACGGTGAAACTAGTGAATGTCCAGTTTAACGAGAATGACTGTACTTGGGAAACAGAGGAGAATTTAAGGAAGGCGTATCTAGAACACTATGCCTGGTAAGGTTTTAATATCGATGTAGAATTCCCCTTGTTAGTAAGCCACATGCTAGGATAGGCCTGTTGTGTTGTTATGTATGTTGGATTGTTGCAAATGATTGATAGACATGCAGGAACCTTTGTATGTTTTGGTTAAGGAAATTCGGGGGCGAAATTTCTTAAGAGGGGGAGAATGTAACGACTAGCATTCTATGTATCGGGGGATCGTAGAATATTAATTTCTTATTCGAATGAAGTCGTATGGTCGTGTAATTTTGGAAAACGACTATTGGGGTCATTTCCCATATGCATGATTTTTAACGATTTTTAAATGACCATTTTGCCCCTGGCGAATCTTGTTTCGCCTATAACATATGATTGGTATGGAGTTTTGACCTGCAACGACTTCCATTGGACTCGGACGATGGTTTACCTTTCTGTAGAGTGGACACGTTTGTCAAATGGACTTACCGTTTGGGAGATATGGCTGAAATAAGGTTTGGAAGGTGGAAAACAGCTTAACCGGGCTTAATAGTGTAATTACTGGAAGGGCCCATAACCCATTTCGGGATTAGGGTTACGGGGAGGCTGAAATAAATTAGGAAACCATCTCATTTCATTTTCTTAGCTGCCACTTTCATTTCTTTAACCCTAGCAATGGCTTCCACCTTCTAAACTACCTCCTAATCACTTTCTAATCAAATACTAAGCGAATCTACATCAAATCTAGGCGGATTGACATCAAATCATAGTTAGAGCTGCTGTGTTGCATAGGAATTTGACTCAAATTAGTGGAGATTCAGTTCTATGAATTTTTTTGTGGCTAAGGTGAGTGATTAGTGCACTTATACACTAATTACGGCTAATTATGGATGATTAGTGATAATTAGTAAATTATGACTCAGAAAAATTTAGAAAAATGTTAAAAATTCTGAAATATTATTTTATGGCTCTAGTAAAAATTTGTGTTAATTTGGATTAAGTTTGCTAATCCTATAGTTAAAACATGCTTAAGGGGATTAATGGGGTAATCATGATTTTTGGGTATGTTTGATATAAAATGACCTATATGCTTGATGTTTTGATCTTTTTAATTGAACCCATATGTTGTTACTGTTGTTTGTTATGTTTTATGATTGATTAGTAAAGTTAGAATGGTAGAAAACGCCGTCATATAGCGATAATGGACGAAACAAGTTTGTTGGAAATGCTGCAGAGATCCGTATCAGATTAGATAAGGGGGATCGGATCGGTTAGGATAACGAAACCGAACCGGAGTGGTGGAATCTTCAGCAGCGCACAAAGTCAAGGGCAACAAGGAAGGCCACTTGCATTGAAGTTGGAGTCGGGATCAGATGGAAGCTTGGCATGGGATCGGATCAGATCAACTGGAGGACAAGAGGACCGGACCGAACCTAAATAGAAGGATCGAACCGAACCATGGGCACCAAACCGAACCACACTATGAGGCACTGAACCTAACCGCACCATGGAGCATCACAACCTGAATCGAGGCAATGACCATATACCGAACCGAACAAGATGTCAAAACCGAACTAGATTTGGAACTATTTCTATGCGACGATCGTGAACTCTTCTGAAGACCTACTCCAATTCAACCAAAGCCCGAGATGCAAAGGAAGTCCAAGTGGGAAGTTATAACTCAGGATCCAAATGGGAACCCACGAGTTAACTTCAATAGTTGGGCTTTGCTGCGGGACGTGTGCAAAGGGGTTATCGATATCCACAATTTTGATTCACTGCTGAGAGAAGGATTAGTAGCTACGGATCAGTGCAATGGAGTCATTGTGACACCCAAGGGCAAAGTTATTGTAGCAAAGAATTGGGTGATCGAAGTGGTGGATATCATATGCTTTAAGCACTAAGTGAGAGATGTGAGGATGATTTCTATGTTTGATGTTTGCTATCACCATGTCATGCACACTCACTTTTTATCTTTACACTTTATGTTAGTGTACCTTAGAGTACTGTACATCCTGTTGTGCTAACTCTTTGGTTGCAGGCTCAGGTTCAAGTATGATTTCTTATACCTGTTATTTGTTCATCTTATAGATGTATACTTGCTACCACTCATACCAGACTATTGTTTGACCCAGAGTTATATGTTTCCTCTTTTTACTCTGGGTGCTCACACGAGTAGACTAGAGACAAGTTAGGTGGTTGCACGAGTAGCTGTACCAGAGACGAGCAGGTGGCTTCCACGTATGATATATATATATATATTCTCCCTGTGTTGTAACTGGTCACTACTTTAGGCATTAGTAGTGTACCTTTTCTATTTTGCTTTAGAGATAGTATTTTGAATTTGTAATAATGGTACTAGATCATAAGCTGTATTTTAGATTCCGCTGCTATGATGGTTTAGTTTTTAGCTTATGCACTGTCTCGCATGTTTTACGTCAAGTTATATTATTATTATATTTTACTCCATGCGCTTAGAGATATACTACAGGTTCTTTGGTGATTCATAGTTTCATAATCCTTTTCCTTTGACGACCGTCCAGTGCTGGTCGGGCATTGGCACAACGCATTTCGAGGAAATGTCGGCTAGCGCGGGGCGGACCCTCACATGCATAAGGCAAGAGATACTAAACGTCACTTATTACCAATAGGACATGAGAACGACATCTCTCCGTTTATGACCTTCCCCCGGCGGACTTCTCGTGTTACTATCTAGCTGACCATATTAGGTAATCTCTTAGCCACTTACCATTTTATTCAGTATAGACAAACCTATGGTACCTCTGTTGCTGTCATTTAATACCTAATCCCAAGGCGGACTCTCACCCTAGTCACTTACTACATCGAGGAAGCAAACCAACGCAAGGATTATCAAGATTGTACCTAATAGATATTTTAATACTTCTTGTTTACGGGGAGGTGAGATACCCGATCACATAAAAGCCTTTTATGGGTGGATCTTACTACTTAATACCTCTATCCCGAAGCAGGCTTACACATATAAATTATTTCTCTTTTTAAGATTTTCTCTTGGAGAGAGGCGGGTCCTACGACCACTTAATATCTCACACTTGAAACAAACCCCATTTTAGGAAATAATTCTCACTAGAAAATTAACTATTATCATGGGTTCCTATGGTTAATGATATCTTACATTAGTTGTACATATATCCGACTGCTTGAAAATGCAAACTTCTATTGAATAAGGCAACTGAGCTCGCACCATCAACCTACTAAGTTCAATCTTGACACTTAATTATATTAATTCTAGATTAACTAGAAATAAATGAGGAAAACCTATCACTTCCTATCGTAGAATGTTTATATATTAATTTCCTTATTGGACTTGGTATTTACTACGCCAACCAATCCCCATTAATTCCCCTTTTATTTCCATTTATTTCTATTCTCTAGACAATATACCATTTATGACACCAACATACATGTTTTCCTAAGGCATTCATTATTATATTAAAACCCATTTATATCAATCCCATTTGAGTTTTATTCCAACTATTGTAACTCCCAAACATCTCTACAAATTTAATGCATTCAATTCTTATGTGAATATATGTGCTCATATAAATTTTCTATTTATTTATTCCCTAGTTAGAGTTATAATCTTTATTCCTAAATGCCAATTTTATATGTTACCATTTAAGCATATTTATCCTTTTCAATTAATTTCCCAAAACAAAAATGGTTACAATACTTATTACCTTTTTTACGACCTTTTTATTTCAGCTAAAATTCCCATTCTAATTGCTACATGGTCATAAAGGTTAATTTTCCATCCACTATAGGAATTATTACTGTACATTTATTCCCATACAATGGAAACAAATCTAATTCAAACCAGACATTAAACACACAAACATTTATTTAATAATAGCTGCATTTACGTAATTTGGACGGATAAGATTAATATATATTTATATTTATATTTAAATGCAAAGTTAACGTAGTTACTTATTTACTTTTCCTTATTATTTATTATTTGTTTTGGTCTAATTTAGTGACCAAAGCAACCCTTTTTGTGTTTAATCTTATTTGAAGAACCAAAATCTTATAAATGGTTGTTCATTGTAATTATTGTACATTTTTCAAAACTATTTAAAAGAGGAAAACTGGCACATTCCAAGTCACAATGAAGCATGTTAATATTTTATTTAGAATTCATGGTGCAAACTACATGCAAAATACGTGAATTTGCACATCTCTTCTTATTTGAATTATTTTGTTCCTTGTAAAATTCAAATAATATATTTTATTGCAAAAAGAACAAAAAAGGAAAAATCTATAATACCCAAGTAAAACCACAACAAGTTCAAACAAAAATAGGATTTTTTTAACCAAAACTGCACAATTACAATTCATCACCCAATTTCTATGAATCTGGAACAAAACTACAAATATAACAATGGTTTTTTGGACTAATTTCTATATCTGATGTGTTTGTAATAACCAGAAACAAAGCTAAGAACAATTGTAGGCAAGATGATGATAATAAATTAAAAATCCTACAAATCCATACTTAACCAATATTCATAATGTTTCAGATTTGACAAAATAAACAAACCTAAAAACTTTTATACATATAATTCAAATTCAACAGAAATGAATTATAAATGCTTATTGTAAACGACATATATAATTTTCCATTTACTTGAAAGCTATCCAAATCTAACCTAACACAACTTTTATGTCTAAAATTCCCAAATCCTACAAATCTACAATTTATTTCGAAAAGGAGATTGACAAACAAATGTTTAGATTTGTATATCTGCAAAAGAAATAGGAAAAGAAGAAGGAAATCCAATAACTTAAATTACCTATTCGTAGAACCATCTCTTTTTCATAGATCTAAATCTAATCTCTTCAATCCTTCTAATCTGATTTGTATTTGTTTATAATTTTTGTTTTAAAGGAGATTGATGAATTGGAAATACCAGAGCTTCACTTGTACCTTTAGAAAATATGAATAAGAGAATGGGGGTCTAGCCCTTTACTTATAGGTGTAAAAGTAACTCTGGACTGTAAGACTTAATTAATAAAGTATCATCCGTTTTTATATTAAATATACAAAAAATCTAGCCGCTGCCTGCTGGAATCGACCAAGCGGTCGATCAAGGGTCGACTTGGTAGCGGCGAGGGACAAATACATTTATTTATATATATTATAGTTTCTCTTTTGTTTATTATCTGTTCGTTTTCGTATTTTATCTGTAACTTTTTCATATGAATTTCGATCGTGAAGTTTCAACCATGAAAGTTGACTAGAGTTCCGTCAAGAACGCAACGACGCAAGTTTCGTGGTCAAATTCCATTATTTGCAAAAATTCCATGTGTGGAACCTAATTGAATAAGTAAATTAATTTTTGACAAATTTAAAGGTTGTTACATTTACCGCCGTGTGCTCTTCCATTTGTTCCACTTATACTATCCAACCCATAAAAACTACTTATTCAAATTTTATTACTATATTTTCAAAATTCATGTTATTATTATCTTTCAAAATTTCATTTGATAAATCTTAGTAAGACAAATTATTATTCACAAAGCTATAAAATTTCATTTGAAGTATATAGAAAGTAACTTTTATGAAATACTCAAAAATATGGATTTCATGTTAAAACTTATTAGCCTTTTAAAAATTCTATTTCTGAAACCATACATATACATGTGGGGTTTACACCTAAAGTGGTTCAATAAACTTCCTTTTCTCTAAACGAATTATCCTTCAAAATTTTCTTTCTTTGGTACACAAAATTTTCCATCCAGTCATTAGTCTGTTTGAAATCTTTATATTCTTTTAACATTTATCCGCTAGCCAAACTTATTGCTTTCTTCAACTTAGTGGTTACATAATGATTTAATTTACCAATCCAATTCTTGAATTTAGGCATCAACTTATGCCTATAAGTCATTTTTCTTTAAACAAATTTTCTAAGGTATCCACTTCATGCCCAATGGCATAACCGTGCTGAACACCAAGCTCTCAATTATTGTGTACAACTAATGGTGAAATATATCTTTAAAACCATATCAAAATCTTAAGATATACTTCCAAGTTAAATTCTTTAAGGTCCTGTAATGTCCCATATTTTCGACGGTTGAATAATCAGTTGATTTAATTATTTAAATATCGATTTGGTGGTTTCACTTGCTTAAATTCAATAATTTTGAATATTTAATTAATATAAATAGTGGATTAATAGATTTAGTTCCAAAATAGTCGGGAATTAGTGAATTTGCGATATTATGTAGATTGGATAACTTAAATGATTTAATGAAGTTATATTTGAATTGTAATAACGAATTTATTTAGAAAACGAAGTTGGAACGGGTTAATTATAATAAATTTTAAAATGAGCTCATAATGGCGTGGTAGTTCGTAATATTACATTATGAACCTTAAGCGACTATATAGATTTCATTATAAGTTGGACTTCTTTGAAGCAAGAAATGTTCGAATCTATTTAACTATAGTTTTCTAATGAAAGTGAAGAATCAAGATTTCGTTATGCAGATTATGAGTTATATCCGAATCAAATTTTCAGAAAGTCTATATGGAATTGTTTATAAATCATATGTACTTATTAAATAAATAAAATGGATTTTTAAATAAAATGAATATCGTTATAACCTAAAAACGAAAATATCAGGTTTAAATTTCAAGTTAGATTATTTTGAAGTTATATGACATTTAGTTTGAATATATTTAAGGTAATAATATTTTGTAGTTAATAGATTTGTTTATTTTCGAATTGATTTATATTATATCGAATTAATATGGAATTTAATAATTGACAATTTTCAAACGACCTCTGTTTTCGACAAAACTTATTTTATTAAATCTATAGTGATTAATTATTACAAGATTTTCAGCTTCGTATCAATCGGATTAATTTTCTGAACGTGCGTAATTTAAACGATTATTATTTGGCTGTTTGAAATTAAAAAGGATTTTTTACAAATAGACGCGGAATTCGACGAAAGTAGTTCCATCATGTCCGAAATATTAAATTATTACAGGACTACAAATTTCACTACGATTTGAGCTCATATGTGGTCATTTAAGCGCATTACTTCGTGCATAAATTTCACGTGTATATTTTGTATATATATCAAATCGATGTCATTTTTATTTAAATAAAAATCTCTTCAAAATCAAACAATTATTTCATTTCTTCTCCAAACCTTTTTCGAATCAAATTAAATTACTTTAGTCCTTCGAAAACAAGAACCGGGGATTGAAATTCATTGCTTTGAATTATAGGCGCTCAGAATTCCTTTTAATATGAGGTAATTTCCATGAATCTAGTTCCAATTCAATTATTTTGGGTTTTGAATTGTAAATCTGTGGTTATTATAGTATTGAATCAAATTATGGAGAAACCACGGTTAATAATTCTGAATCATATTCTGGAATTGGAAAGCTAGCAAGTGAGTGGATTTAAATTATGCCTTTTGGTAATGGTATATTTGTCATTTAATTTCCCGTTATTCTTAATGAAACAAATTGAATTATTGTGGTTATTGTGTAATTCCTTCCCTAAAAGCTTTAAGAATATTACTGTTGTGTAAATTCATTCTTATATCTTTCTGTTTGGGCTTAAGAAGTTACAATAATTATAAGTTTGTAAATTTAAGGTTGATTACGTGTATATTCCTAAGAATGTAAATTTGACTTTAAGTTGTGTATGTTTCAAATATATATTGTTAAGAATATGATTTAAATGTTAGGTTGAGGAAGATTATAGTAAGTTGTGAGAATAGTGGAATATGAATTAGTAAGCCTGATTTTTGAACAGAAGTCACAATAATTAAATTGGAATTGGGAATTGAGTTAGAAAACAGGAATTAATATATAACTCACAAAAAGGGAATTACTAGTGGACTGAGTTAGCTGAGGGCAGAAAAGGGATACATTTCCATAATTACCATTACAGTAAATTACAGATAAGGCATTTGCAAGAAAAAGAAAGGTAATAGGATTAGTATGAAATAGGGGTTTTATTGCACACTAATCAAATACACACACATTATGTAATAAAAAGAAATAGCTTGAAACTACGGATCTTAATTGATGTACATCATGGAAATAGATTTTTGAACATTTCCCCTAACCAATTTAATGAAGTGTGTGAAATATTTCATATAATAATAAAAATGTACAAGTCGGTAAATAAAGAAAGGTTATAATAGTAAAGGTTTGCTTAAATAACAAGGAACATAGGGAAAATGTGATGAACGGGGAATATGGCCTATTATAATTAATTATATGATGAAAATAAAATTTGATAGGTAGGCTTGTCCTAGGGACATATGGAATTATTATGTAGGTTATAATTTAAGATGAAAAGAGAACTTATTAAAAAAACCTTAATTAATGGAACTAAGTTAATAAGCAAACCCTCAACGACGGTTGTTGTAACAATATAACATGATGTTGTAATTAAATGAGAAAGAATAAAGTAGGCTTATTATTAGTAAACTTATGATTGCATGTATTAAGTTTAATGAATATAATAATAATTGTAAGGGAAAATCTGTTCCGGCAGCGTGGGGCTAATTGGGGAAAAAAGCGTCTCATAGATATGGTTCGTTCCTGCAGCGCGGGGTTGAATGGGAAAAGTACGCAGCAAAACAAGAAGCTATTAAACCAAAAACTTGAATAGAAAATGAATGTGTAAATAATCAATTTAATTAGCATTGTGATAAGTTAGAGCAAGCGCATGATTAAAAGATTTGATATAGGTTATAATAACGCAATGGTATGATGTGGTAGGACCTGTCTGTACTTATGGAGATGAAGAACCCAACGGGGTAGATCATTGAGGTGTCTGGAGACAAGAGGGAAGCACGTCCAGTTGATTATTCTAACCCATTGGAGAGAAGTACAAGACTTCCGTGGGACGTGGTTGGCTACTCTAAGATGGCCCTCCGAGGAACAAACAGATGAAGCCATCGCTCGGAGGTAGGTCTAATGCGCCATCTAGAGTGTATCTTGACTGCAGTTACGGTGTGCAGTCAGAAGGCTATGGCAGATAGTGTGGGTTGATTCGACGGTTTGTCTCCTCTGGGAGGAGGTGGTCAGGACCAAATTAAGAATTGTAATCGTCGAATACTTGTCATTGGTAGTCAGTGGGATGCGGAAAGACTAATAGCAAAACCAATAGACCAATGATCTTTCGCTATCAGGATATTTATTTAGAGACATGCCAAATTGGATGTTAGATTCATTGGTAGAGGCACATCATTAGCTTTTGATGTAGTCTTTCAGTAGTTGAGGTAGAGGCCAGGGTGGGGATATAGCCACCATGAAAAGAGATAAACCATATTTGTATATCTGTAACATAGGCTTAACGAATCTATCCTTTATAGATATCAAAAGCTCCTGACAGAGTTTTGTGCATTGGATGCAACCCTATTATGAAATTTGGGTTATAGTGGGCAGTACGTTCGTGTAAGGGTCTAGATGCATGCATTAAGTTGCATATTGTAGACGTTAGGGAATTAGTCCGTGTCGAGACGTGGCTCGACCAAGGAGTTCGTAAGAGGATCCATACGCTTACATGGAATAATGATGGTGGTTCTGCGCGATTACGTGGCATATTAAGGGAGATTTCTATATGTAGTTCGACGTAGGTAGGAGGTTGTGCATGCTTCCGTGGTATGACTACAAAGGCCGTACGAGGTGGGTACTGTGACACCCCATGCCCGTTAATGTCACTCGCTAAGGCAATGCATTAAGTTTCATGAAACGCTATAGGTAAACAGACATAGAATAATTACAAGACAGATATAAATATGGCAGCAGCGGAAAATTTAAACTTTTATTTCAAACATAAGTCATAAAACCGTGGTCTATAATTCGTAAGTCACAAAAACCATTACAATAAAATAACATCTATCTTGCATCATCAGAGTACATAAGAATATGAAAAACATAATTTTCCCCAAATTTAAAGAGTTAAGCCATAGTTGAGACAAGAACTTGAGCCATACTCCAGAAGTAGCTCCTAGCAAGATGATATCTGATTCCTGATTAAGCCTGAGTGTTTCCTCCCTGAGAACCTGGGGGGAACGTAAGAAAGAAGGAGAAACAACAGGGTCAGACATAAAGTCTGGCGAGTCTAGTTACTTTTAGCCAATAGATAAATAAGTGCAACAAGATAGGCATATAAAGTAGATAAGAGAGTGGCAGGTGTGACAAGGTAAGCAAGATAAGGTGTATGTGCCTCACTAATGATTACTCTACATTATTACTAGTATAACTAAAATGAGATGATCCCTTCCACTATGAGTTGGTAGGTTTAGGTCATATGTCCAAGTATACCCTAACCACTACCCTAATCGATCGGCTCCCTACCCTATAGATATCGTGTGTTGGCCCCACAGTAGGAGGTATCACTTCCTAAAGTGGCAACCCATGGTTTGCAAAACCATATCTACTGGTGTCATGGTCGTCTTATCCCCCTCTGCCTGGCCCATGCACGCACATGTCCCCGGTCCGTTTGCGCCGCCCACACCGTCCGTCTCGTTTGGATCTCTTATAATCAATCGTAAGCATGCCCCTTCTCCTCCTAGTACAGAGTTCTTTATTTGATACCAGTTCCGGTTTACTAACTGAAATGGATCTTATACAATATGATACAAGCTCTACCTCGTGTCCTGTATCCCCACTAGGTTTTCCACTGACTATGTATACCCTTAGGCGTCTTTAATTACATAGCCCTATACTAGTTATGCTTACCCTAAAGGGTGTTTTTAATTACATAACTTCATTACATTATCTATCAGTTATGTATACCACAAGGTGTCTTTAATTACATAACCTTATTGCATTATCTATTGGTTATGTATACCACTAGGTGTCTTTAATTACATAACCTTATTGGGTTAAGTTCGTGGGCCTATTGTTTACACCAAAATTGGTCTAAACACCCACGGTACTAAAACTGTACTTCACCAATACGGTAAGAACTAAATGGAACCATGTTTAATCAGCAACTGAAAATGAAAAATGCGAGAAAGGTAAAGTAGAGATGAGATTTAGTGTGGTTCAGCCGTTAATTAGGCCTACGTCCACTGTGAAGGTGATTTCCAATCATATAATGAGGATTACAAAATATATCAGCTCTCTCTTTTCATACATCTCTATATTCACTCAATATACCCTCGTTTATATATTTCAATCTTGGAATTATACAAGAGAATGGTAGAATTTGAGGAGAAGAAGGATGGATGAATGATTGAGAAGGAGGATGCCTTCGTTTTCCTAGATCACAAGATTGTACTTGATGCCATGGCCGAATAGAATTTAGCAGCACTTCGTGGTTTCAAAGATTGGATCCCCTTTATGTTAGTAGCCATGGTGTATTTACAAGTGAGATCCCTTTGGGAAATGACCTGAAATCCGTTTATGCAGGCTACAGATCGCTCATTCTATTAATTTCAATCATGTCATCGGCTAGCTGTAGCCAGCTATCCTTAGTTGTCATATGCGAGCGGGTCCACAGGAGCGGGCGTCCCCGTAAGAGTGAATGCTTTGGGAAACTAACTTGCAGACTTTTATAAGAGCAGAACGCGGGACTGGGCTCGATTCTCCCCTGTTCCTTGTGCGACCGACCTTCTTAGTTCAAGGGCGCTCGTCCTTTTGTCGCCTTTGTGTGGCACTATTTGTCCTTACGGCTATGCTATGAGGTCGCTTCCGCCTATGTTGAATGGATGACACGCTTTGCTTTGGTGTTTAAGCGGCTTTGCCCCAATATGAATGACTGACCTTTGCTTCTGCGCATGAATCACGATTCACATCTAACTTTGGTGGGAGAAATGGTCACATAAGATGTTGCGAGCACTTGTTTTGTAGTTCCATCCCTGGCTTTGTCTTTTAATGGATAAACATTTGCCCCTCGAAGTTCGTAGTTTTTAAAAAATTTAAAACTACGAGCTTCGAAGTAATGAGATGCAATACCGCTGGATGGATTATGTTCAACGTTCTGCAAAATAGGCGCCCTTACAGATAGCTTATGTTTTCAAAATTTGGATATTTCGAAAATTGTTCATCTACGGACACTTGGCGGGATATCTTCCGGGTATGCAAGACCGGATCACTAGATTTTTATCGAGCTATCATATCGTTAAAAAGGGACCTTCCAGTCTTCTTTAAATATTGTCTCTTCATTTTCGCGCTTTTATATTTCTCCAATAAACCTACTTCAATGGCGATTTCACTGTAGAAGACCTCGCTATTGTTTCTTGAAACTTCGATTTTCTTTGTTTGATTGACCGTTTTGCCTGACCCTTTTTTGGTCGAAGGTTTACTTCAGCTGTGTTTCTGACTATAATGCTCCTTTCTTCGAATTGAATTTTGCTCGTAAGTGAATTTTCTTCCCCTCGCCTCTGACTCTGGGTTAATTCTCTCGTTTTTGTAAAAGAGGGTTCCCCGATGGTTACATCGAGTTGCTTGAACACTCATGGTTGTGATGTTTTGAGAAGTGTTGATTTGGCTTGGTATGTACTTAGATTTCACGCAGAACCCTCTGGCGGTCCCGATTTGTACGATAAACTTTTAGCCCTTTTTATGTTGGCAAGTTGCTTGCTCAAATGCCTATGAAAAGACATTTCCTAATTCGTCATACCTTTACTGGATGTTTAATGTGATACTTATATAACAGCGATACTTCTGCTCCCCCCTCTCACTATTCTCTTGGCATGTGCGATTAATAGTTGCAACCGAGCAAATTAGAGCCTGTGTTTCTTATACCTTTGAATTTTTTATCCTTCTTTTATGTGATTATACTGCTAGTAAGCCATTTTTGTCGGGTATGACTGACGATTCATTTGGAAGGTGTATCTATCCAGAGTTGCCTCCTTTTAGTTACTAGCAACTCAATAATTTTTTTAAGCATGCTTATCTGTGCTGACATGTAACTAATTGATAATTAATCTTAATCCTAGTTAACTCATCATGTCTGGGGAACGAGAGGGCCTTGATCGGGCAATTGAGGTTGCTGCGGCTACTAGTACCGATTTGATTATTAGCTAGATCCATCCTCGACCTTGCTTTTTTGATAGGGTGGCGGCAGGTTGCCGTAAATCGACACTTTCTTTTGGTCAATATTTACAAATGTTCAACCACTTCGGTTTTCGAAAGACGAAGCCAGATTTCCCCAAAAGGAAGAATTGGCCGATCATCTCCCTCTGGATATGTGACGGTTAATTATCATATGCTATCCAGTGGGGCGATTCCTCCTTTTAATCCTTACCTAGTGTCCATTTTGCGGCACCTGGCCATTACCCATATCAGTTGCATCCTAGTGGGTATCAAATTTTTCTTGGGCTGTACATACTCTTCGTGAAAGTCTAGCAGCAGGAACCCACGTTTACGGATATTTGTTCTTCGTATACTCTTAAGAGAAGGGAGGTAGATGGTCCTTCTTTCCTTTTTATGGAAGATATGCATGGTAGGATTATTGCTGTTTTGACGGATGGCAGTAAAGGATTCCGGATCAATATTTCTTCGTCCGATGTCCTGGTCGATTCTATGGTCGATGGGCAAACGGAGGTAATTGCACCTTTGCTATTAGAATTCTTATTCCTTTTCTCTTTCTCATTTGGCTTTCTTTCTGATTATTGCAGCGATTCCTTCAGTTGTGGGTCTTACGTTAGATCGAGCCCTCCTCAATTCTTTAATTTCGGTTGAGAAAAAAATGGAGCAGAGAGGTGTTGCTTTCAGAGGATAACCTCCGCAAGTACCAGCTAATTCATTTTACATGATCTTTTAAAAAGACTTTGGTTCACTTTCAACACTCCGCTGGTAAGTCTTTTAGCAAAAAGAAACGTCTAATCCCTGATGTAAGTGGTCGATACTCGTCTTTGACTACCAAAGGAAGTGACAAAAGAGTCGATGAGAACACGATCGGTTCAAGGGTCGATGTAATTTCTGGAATGACCTCCGAAAGTTCTGCTTGCCCCGTTACTCAAGCGGAAGGTTCCTCAGGGACTTTTGGAGACCTGAGGGATTTAGACTCTGCAAAATGCTTGAACCAAAGTGACGGTGTGATGTCTGACCCCGTTGTATCTGATATAGGAAGAATCCGAGGACCAGCTCAGCGTCCTGGGAAAGCTTCTGCCTTCATAACTTCCCCTGGAACCGGTTTTGATATCATCTTAATTGTGGCATAATTTCCCATAAATCTGATAATCTCTGAACGCTTGCTGAACTCATGCTTTATTTTTCAGGTGTAAATGCGAACTATTCGTTATCGGATAGCTTTTCTCAACAAGCCGATCTTATTGATCCGCGAAGCCTCTTACAGTCTCTCCTTTCCTGTTATTTGAAGCACCCCCAGCTGTCTCTAAGTTCTCAGGTCCAATATACCTCTGAACTTCCAATGGTCGATTCTTTAAGGCGTGGGGGACTTGATCAGGCTAAGGTGCTTGCACCAATTGAATCTTCCGCAAGATCTGTTGTTTCGACCCCTGCTCAGGTTCAAATAATATATGATCGTCCACCTTAAAGGATTCCTCCTGGAAACTCAATGCTTAAGGATTGCTTTAGCGGTTGGGACTTAAGGGGAATGCATTTTGACCTGGATTTGCATCCCAATGACAGGCGAGATGCTATGAAAAGTTTGGATGCCGTGAAAAGTAGCATGATTAATCAGCTTAGTATTGTTAAGAATTAATTTGCGACACAATTGAATATGGCCATGAAAGATGTTGATAGGCGACTGGAACATTGGGCCAAATTTGGTTATGAATTCCAGAAATTGAACACTCGGCACCTTGACCATAACGGAAGCGTTAAAGTGAATAACTTAGAGGCCAGAAACGTCGAGCTTAGGAAGGAGTTGGAGGGTGTGCGAGCACGACTTTTAGAAGCTCGGTCTGCTCAAGAAATTGTTGAGCGTAATTTGACCGTAGAAAAGCAGGTTCCAATTTCTCTAAAACAGTAAAACATGGCTCTCGAAGGCAAAATTGCTTTTCAAAACAAAACCCTTAGAGCCTTTGAAGAGGGTACAATCAGGTTGCATTGAGATCTTGATGAAGCCAGAATCGGGATTGACAATACTTTGTTTCAATTCTATGTTTGTAGTGTCATGAGTTGTGGAAGTTTAAGCTATTAGAACAAGGATTTTCTGCGAACTCTGGCTCTTGTTTGGGAACAGGCACTTTCATATTCCAATGATGTTGATGACGAGTTCGTTCAAGAATAGCTTTTAGAAGAAGAAGACCGCAAGGCTCTGGTTGAAGGTAGGAGGATATTGGCGAATGAGCGAGCTCAATCGTTTAGGAGGGCACGTTTAGACGCTACCATTTTTTGTGCCCCACCTGATTCCGTCAGAGTTGATATTTCGAACTCTCCTATTCCCCTCGCGGATCGCTCTGCCTTAGATGTTGCAAGAACTCAACCCATTATCGGGTATCCAGCTCAAGAAAATGTTGTTAAACAGTGCGTGAGTCATGGCAATACTTATTTTAATGCGAACGATCACGGGGCTGACTTTGTATACCCAGAAACTCCAGGTAAAATTGATATTTACCAGCCTACCCCGGATTTGGATTTCCTTATCTCCTCACCTGGGATTGCTGAGTTTAGAGCTTGTTATTCGTTTGCCTCAGGTGTGCTTTCACCACCTCCTCCATCTGTTTGTAGCACTACTGCTCAACCTGCCGCCGTTGATTCTGTCCTAATATCTACCAGCACTAACCCTCTCATTACACCCTCATCAGACGACCCATCTTTACCAGATGTGTCCGATCTGGAAGATGAAGACGAGTTTTGGAATACCAAGGCTGTATCTACCCTGAAACGTAAAAGGAAGCTAACTGATTAATAGTCCAAGATCATAAGCTTTTTTCCTTCGATGGTTCTTTTGTATAGATAGATCAGAAAATGCCTGAACAATTGGTTCATCCTTCTCTGTACAAGAAATAGCATTTGTGACCTTTATGGTCTGATTCCAACCTATTTTATTTTACCTATTACGTACTTAGACCAGTTGTTTGTGCGAGTGCTGGCCCTCGTTTATTATTTTATGTTTGCGCACTTACGTTTGTAACGTTTAGATGTTATCATAGTTTTATTACTTTATTCTTATGAGTGGTCGCACTTTTAGTTTGTTGTTCGCGTGAATCTTATCGTTCGAATAGTTCTCACAATGAAGTTATAACTAGTCTGTGGTATGTTTTGAGTGAGCATTGGTGATTTTTTACACAATGGTGATGTCCCTATAACGAACATCTTTTTAATTTCATGGATTCTATTAATTTGAATCATGATTTCATTTGATCAATTCATGATTTTTTTTTTAAAACAACTCGTGCTTATTATGTGTGTTTTCTTTTGGGTTCCCCCATGGGAGGTCTTGGGTTTCAATTTCGAACCAAGTTCGACCTTTTAAGTCCTTATTTTTCTAGGACTGACAGACCTTGCTAGATACCCCCTTTCAGCTAGGATTTCTGATACCACCTTTCGGCTAGGATTTCTGATACCCCCTTTTGTCTAGGATTTCTGTTTTTGCGCTGTTCTTTCCATCATGTTTATGGGACCTTCCGACACTAGGACTGATGTTTCCAGCCTAGGTATTTATCCGTGGATATTTTTATTATTTCCCTTATACCTTTTTTCTTTTGAAACCAGATGTCAGTTTCTCCAGCAAATGCTTGCTAAAGGAAGTACCACCTTTCGGGTTGTTGTTTTCCTTAGAACAGCATGACTTGTTGAGGCGATGTGCTTATACATCCAATTTGATTCGCATGCTTTTTATAGTGCTTTCAAGCCGTTTTGCTCAAAATGTGCTTTGAGAACCCTCCCTTCGTGACTAGGATGGGTATGATTAATTGCTTCTATCATGGCTACATTTTGAAAAATCAGTTTTTAGCATGAAGCAATAAGTATGGTACTCATATAAGCACATGAAAATTTCCTTTGCACAAGGCACTTATAAGTAATTCATTGTCAAATATTAACATGAATATAGCAAGTCGCTCAATAGGGTAAAACGACTACTATCTATTAAGCAAAAAGGGTAAGAAATGGAGTAATAGAGCATAGTAGTGGGAATTTTAGTTCAAAACTTCCATGATTGAGACACCAGCTACTGATCCTTAGCCAAGAATTAGTTCTGGGCTAGTTTAGGTCCTTTCCTCAAAGAGTTTGTGGCCCTTTGTTTGCGGAGAAATAGGAGAATGGCCTTGCACATATTGTTGTAAATGGTTCTCCCTGACTAGCCCCTCGATTAACAATTTTATGTGCCTACACTCATTAGTGTCGTGTCCTGGTTGGTCAAGGAATTGATGAAACCTTCTTGATTTAATGGCAGCATCTCTGATTTGCATCTGTTCTGGGACTGGATACTTTTCTGTGTTCTTAGTTGCCCTGAAGATATTCCCTGTGGTGTCATTAAGAGAGGTGAATTCAGAATCCCTGAAAAAGCATGGTTTCCTTTTAGGTTGTTTGGTTCTTCCCTTGTCGCTTCTTTCCGAAACTCCACCTCTTGCACCTAAGGTATATTTGCGCTTTTCATTCTGATTTATGGAACGAGCGCTTTTCTCCCAGTCGGGTCTTCGCCTGGCCCCATAATCACGATACGCAGTTTTCTGAGTAGAATTTCCTTGTTCCGTAAAAAAACTATATTTTGCTTCCACGACTTGTTCGAGCCAATGGAAGGTCAGCGACACTTGGTGTGGCTCTTACGATAGGGGCTTGAGCAACGAGCATCGACTCGATCTTCTTTATCACTTCGTCGTTTACAATAGTTATTTGACTCATCAACCCTGTCATTGCTTCTTCCAACTCCCTCTTGGTTACTGTCGCCTCAACTTTTAACGGTTCTTTTTCTCCGAGATGGATGGTAGGCAAAGTGGCGGCGTGCTCATAATTTCAAGCACATTGTCTCTAAAAAATCTTATCGGATCTGAAATTGGGAAAGAGGTAAACACGGCCCCATGGTGGGCTCCAAAATGTTTACACCAAATTAGTTTAAGTACCCAGGGTACTGAAACTGTACTTTACCAATACGGTAAGAAATAAATGGAACCGTGTTTAATCAGCAATTGAAAATGAAACATGCGAGAAAGGTAAAGTAGAGATGAGAATTAGAGTGGTTCAGCCATTAATTAGGCCTACGTCCACTATGAAGGTGATTTCCAATCTTATAACGAGGAATACAAAATACATCAATTTTCTCTTTTTAAACAACTCTATATTCACTCAATATACCCTCGTTTATATATTTCATTCTTAGAATTATACAAGAGAATGGTAGAATTTGAGGAGAAGAAGGATGGATGAATGATTGAGAAGGAGGATGCCTTTATTTTCCTTGATCACAAGATCGGACTTAACACCATGGCCGAATAGAATTTAGCAGCACTTCGTGGTTTCAAAGATTGGATCCCCTTTATGCTAGCAGCCATGGTGTATTTATAGGTGAGCTCCCTTCAAGAAATGACCTGAAATCCGTTTATGCAGGCTATGGATCGCTCATTCTACTAATTATAATCATGCCATCGGCTAGCTATAGCCAGCTGTCCTCAGTTGTCATGTGCGAGCAGGTCCATAGGAGCGGGTGTCCTTGTAAGAGTGAATGCTTTGGGAAAGTTGGAAACTTTTATAAGAGCAGAACGCGGGACTGGACTCGATTTGTAACACCCTGCCTCCGCTAGGGTCACTCACAAGGGAATGCACTAGCTTTAGAGGGGCATTATTGGTAAACATCCACAGAAATATCACAAGACAGGACATATAAAAATAGCGGAAAAAAACAAACTTTCATAACATTAATAATTAAGGTCTAAAGCCTTTTACATCAGAGTACATCAACCTGTCTTGCAATAATAAAGAAGCATAAAGACTTTTTAATAAATTATTCCCCAAGTAAAACAGTAAAGTAGCCATAGCCAAGAGAAGTCCAAGCCATCCATGATGACCTTCAAGCAGAAGAAGTCCGAACTAAACTGCATTGTTTCCTCCCTGTAACCTGGGGAGGGGGGGGAACGGAAGAAAAGAGGCGGAACAAAACGGGTCAGTCAAAAAGACTGAGTAAGTCCTATCTACTCCCAGTATAAAAACAGGTAAAGGTAACATGACATGCATAAACTGAAAGTAAACATAAGGATAACTACAAGATAGATAAACCAGGGTAGCCAGTTGAATTACTGCGGCAAGGTAAACTAAGGTATCGTGATAAACTACGGTGTTATGATAAGTCAAGGTATCACATCGTCAGATTTCTATCGAGTACATTATCCCAAGGTATCTACCCTGCCTAACATCCCACGGTATCCATTATGTATATTCTTCCTAGATCTACCATGTATATTTGCTCTGCACCTCTCGCACTAGTATCCCTACCCGCGTCATGGGTTAACCATGAATGTCCCGTGCTCAAAGCCGTGTAATGGTCCATGTCAACCTAATATCGCATATATAGGTTACTCAAATCATAAGTTTCTTTCCATGTATATAAGTTCAGTCCTTTGCCGTACCTCGTACGGGCTTCCTCATGTCGTATTATCTTTGAAATCGTTTGGACTGTCACCCTTGTTCTAGCTAGGCTCTTCCATATGAATCATCGTTTGAACTACTAGGACTTACGCCACCTAGCTCCACTAGGGATTACGCTTACCTATTGCACGCTTTCGTATTTCGGTTTGGGTTAAACCACCTAGGCCACTAGGGATTACGCTAACCCTCAACCGCGCCCTTTTTCCCACGCATTCATCGTGAATCGTTTTTCTATAACTGTATGCACATGTATCACATTGTGCCATCCGAGTCCTGTCACAGGGCAAAACAAGAAATACAGGACTCGGTCGGGAGCTTTAGATTTATCTGCCGATGCAGATACTAAGGTCTGCTTTTCTACACGTGGCTATGGTCCCACGAGACCCCTCCCTTAACTAGTGAAAGGCAACACAAGAGAAAATCTTGCATGAGAACTACACTCCGGCCAGCCCACATCCTACGGCCTACCTCACCCATAATTAGATAGCAATTATGGTCTGTTGGGTGTTCCCTGCCCTTCCGTACGTACACGCTTGACTCAAGACGGTAGATGATCGACGAACTTGTTATCTCGGGCACCTTATGTATTCGTCGACTCACTGCTATCCACCCCAGTCTTTAGGTCGCTCGCATAGCAACCAAGGCATATTCTTGGTTCTTCTACCGCAGACCTCAACCTCTCGTGAGCCTAGTATAATGACCTGGCAGCTCACCGAGGGATCCCAAGAATATCCTCACGTTCCCCGAAGCCGCTGCTTCGTTACCCAGTTCGTTGGAGCCTTTATCTAAATCAGATAGCCTGCTCCTATACGCATACTTAAACGTTGACCTAACGTATTGGGTTACCAATCTATCTAAGAAATGGTCCAAATTTCCTTGTCTAAGAATTATTACTTAGTTTCCCTTAACTAAGGTTTACCACTTAGCCTTATTTCCATAATCCTGGTTAACTATGGTTATTTACCTAATCCTCCGAGTTAGGGTTTATCTAATGGGTTAAGGGTCACCTAAGTTCCTAACTTAGCCCGTCTACAAACCATGTCAAAATTGGCTAAGTATCCAAGTCCAAGACTTAACCCTACAAACCAGGTGTCAAGTTGGCTAAGCAATCCATAACTTAACCTCATCTAATTACCATCTTAGATTGGTTAATTATATAAATTAACTTGACCTTGTCAAATTACCGAGTCAAATCGGTCAAGCGTATTCAAGTGATTCGTGACTTAGCCTTGTCGTGTTTTCACGTTAGATTGGTTAAGTATAGATTAACTTACCCTCATCAAATTAACGAGTTAGATTGGTTAAGTATAGGTCACTTAACCTCATCAAATCATCGTGTTAAATTAGTTAAGTGTTTAACTTAACCCCATTAAATTACCAAGTTGGGTTAATTAAGTCTAGGCTAACTTAACCCCCTCCGATTACCATGTTCAGATTAGTTAAGCTTAATCTTAACCCCATCCATTAACTGTATTATACGGTTAAGTGTCATTAAGAAAATTTACTTAACCTTATCAAGTTATCGTGTTGGATTGATTAAGTGTTGGTTAACTTAATCCCGTCCACTAGTCGTATAAAAATGGTCAAGTGTCATTAGGCAAATCAAGTTACTTAACCTACCCAAGCTTATCATGTTTTGTTAAGTATCATTAGCCTAACCAAATTACTTAACCCATTTGTCCATATCATATTTGGTTAAGCCTCATTAATCAAATTAACTTAACATTATTATGTGGCATTAATTTAATTAATGCACCCTCAACCTCTCACATTAGACCTTGTTGTGGTTACTAGTTAAGCCGGGCGGGTCCGGGTAGATTTACACCACAACCTAGTCCAACCTCGGGTCTTAAGCGCGACATGACCAACTTCTCACATTGGGTCCTATTGTTTGCAACTACTAGTTAGGCCGGTCGGTTCCGGGTAGTTTTACGTTGCAAACTCAACCCAACCTCGAGTTGGCCACACTTATATTATCTAAGTTCATCATGTTTCCAAAACATGTTACAAGTTTTCAAGCATTTGGGTAGACCTAACTTAATAGGTAAATTCCCAAAGGGTAGACCTAACTTAATAGGTAAATTCCCAAGCTCATGTTTTTATGCATACTTACATGTTAACTTACATGCTATATTCAATGTTGCATGTTGTCATGTTATACCCATTTAACCCAAATCATGTTTCACATCATATTTCATGGAACTTCAAGTTAAGTTTCTCATGTATATTCACGCTCGCCTAACCTAACCCCACAACGTGTTTCCAACGTAAGTATAGACGAGTCAACATAGTAGGAATACTATGACTACAAATTGGCCTCGAACATGCATAGTGTCATAAAAAGGGTTTTGGCCACAAACACACAAAATGTCACAAGGGAATTCGTCCACAAACATGCATATTATCAAAAAGGGTTGGGCCATAAACATGCACAACTTAAAAGAGGGGATTGGCCACGAGCATGCATAATCTCATAAAGGATTTGGCCACAAACTTGCATGTTAGCATAAGGGGTTCGGGTTCATAAACATGCATAAGCCCCAACATCTTGTCTTAGCCAATGTTTCACAAGTAAAGTGGTACCTAAAGGTTCATGCTAGCATTTCATGCATAAAGATCCAAACTTGCAAGTTAAACTAGGTTATGCATATCATAAGAGGCATGATTAAGTTACTCACATGGCCTAAGATCATAAATATGAACACAAGAGGCATGATAAGGTTCATGTAGGTTCGCATAATCATGTTTAGCCTCATTTTATCCCATGTCATTATCAAAACTACCGTTTCCATCTAAAAGTAGCTAGAACTTACCTATGCAAGGCTTAGGAAAGGGATCATGCATCATTATGACGAAGAAAGGTGGCTCCTTTGATGAAGAACCATCATGAAACCCGCATAGAAATGTTGATTTGGCCTCTATTTGGTGTAGCAAGCTTGCATCCTTTGATTTGAACCCGATTTGAATGCATAGGCTCTAGGGATTTGAGATGGAGGCCATGATCACTTTGCATTTGGGCAGCACTTCGTGGAGAGGGTAAGTTATGAGGGTTTAAGGGGGGGGGCTTAGGGGTGTTTTTATAGAGATTAGGATAGTTTTAGGCCCTTAGATTAACCCTAGGATAGATCAGGACCATCAGATCTCGGAAGCTTCCAGAACCAGCCCAAGAACAAGACCTGGTGAGCCAAGCAGGTGCACCAGGCAGCTTGCCCCGGCCACCCCCTGTCGACAGGCAAGTCGACAGGGCTGTCGACTTGGTCTGGGCCCAAGTCGACAGGCCTGTCGACAGCCATGTCGACATGGCCTAGGCGGGGAAACTTCCCGCCTAGCCCCAGATCTGATTTCCAAAACTGTTTCCGAAATTCAAATTTTCAGAAATCTTCTTTGGGCCTTTAACGGGTCATACGGACTCCGATTCTCGAAAACTCGGACTCTATTTCGCGTATTTTTCCGAGACGAACGCAATGGCTTAGCCCGTTTTACTTGATTCAGAATTTAAAATTAAATCCTGCCTTGATTCTTGATTTAACGTGTTGTAAAAATTCGGGTTGTTACATTCTCCCCACCTTTTAGGATTTCGTCCCCGAAATCTCTAAGTTAGGAAGAACATATCCTACCATCCATCATCCATCTACTCAAAACATCATCCACAAGCAACCATTGTCCTTAGATGATTTCTAATGCCATATGAATATATGCAAAACGTGTGTGTACATTTTCCTTAGCTAATGCTAATGATCAGGCCTGAAAATCTTTTGAATGCAAAAACATGTTTAGTGCTATGAATCCATCATGTATGCAAATAGTCCTAATCATATACACAATATGCGTGCACAAACATTCAACCATATGCAACATCCGCATGATAACACATTCAATTTCATCCATAAACAAATACTCGTGCATATGCAATATGAAATGTGACCGAGTCGAGCTAATGTCTAACGTAAATTCGCGCATCCACGAGCAACCACTTGCAACCATTTGCAACCATATCAACCATAACATGTTTCAAATACATGTTTACATCCACAGGGTTCTACCTAAGATTCCCTGAAACAGGGTCGAGGAGATAAACAAAACAAACTCCTTACGGGGTTTGTAACAGAGACAGGACCGAGAGGATACCCATAAAAGATAGCCTACAAGTAAGCTCAACAGAAAAACAGGGATCGAGGATATATTCCCTAAAAGAGATATCATGCACGTATTTAGTCTTCAGTCTCCTGAGTCGCATTACCTTGAGCTTAGTTCCATCGTGCCTTGACCGTCCCTTTTTCTTCACGATTTCGCAGCTTCTTATTTCCTGTTTCCATAACCTGAGCTGGAACTCATTTCTTCGTCGCCTATCGTTCCACTTGCACTTATCCTCTTTCTAGAATACTTGACGCAAACATGAATGCGTACTCATGATCTCATGCAAGCTTTCCAAAATTCACTAATGAATCTCGGACCTCGTACCACAAGGTATTCCACATAGAAAAACTTTCTCTTGAAAGTAAACAGATGCCAACCAGGTTATCAAGCGCACTTACTAAGGTGATTTCTACAACCCATGTATAAGTGAAATAAACCATCCGTCTTATCGGCGAACACCACTCGATTGGGCTTCCAATTTCCCATAAAGGCATCAAGGGATTCTAAGTAACTAACCATGACCGAACCCAAAAGGTTTCACGAGACTTCGAGGGTATTACCAAGGCTAGTCAAGAGTCTAACTACCCTCCTATCAAAACCGAGAGTGGCACCCCCTTCCTGGATAACCACCTCATCCCTAGAATCCATCCATAGCTTTAAAACATAAGCATTACTTCCAAACTCAACACTTGGCATAGACATTCCCAAATCCAAACAAGTCATGTATAAATGGACTGATTCTACAATAGGACTTTGAGACAAAAATGGGATTCTCTATTACGCTAGTACTTAAGGTGCAGAGACTCAACTATCTAAGCAGACTTAAATGATACGATGATCAAAACAAAGTCCTAACGGGATGATAGAGAAGAAAAGCTAAACCTTTAACAAGATCGTTACCCTCCTTCCGTGGTACCCTTGAAATGAGAGCATACTATTGCCCTCCCGATGATCTTGTCCTTGTCCCATAATACTTAACTATCCGCCCCGTTTTACCATGCCACAGGTACTCTCTCGTCATGGGTTTCATTGTTCATCTTTCTCCCTCCTTCGAGGACTAAGCCATACCAATCAGTTGCTCATCCTTAAGCTCGTATCCTTTATACTATCCTTTCTTATAACGTGGCCACTGGTCTCTCGAGAACCACCTCCATCGCATGGAAAGCACTTTCGTAGATAGAAAAGAATAGTCGCAGTTAAAACCACTGTGACTACAGATGGAGGAAAGAAAGGAAAAGAGATTCAATGAAGGAAACAAGGATAATGCTAATGGCCTTTGGGGAATAGCCTTTTTCTTTTAAAAGAAAATTTTCTTGAAAAATGCTTCTTTACAAACGATTTTCAAATAGTTTTCAGAAGACCTTTAAAAACTTTTGCCCAGTCTGGTAACCTTCTGCTCTGATACCAAATGTAACACCCTGCCTCCGCTAGGGTCACTCACAAGGGAATGCACTAGCTTTAGAGGGGCATTATTGGTAAACATCCACAGAAATATCACAAGACAGGACATATAAAAATAGCGGAAAAAAAACAAACTTTCATAACATTAATAATTAAGGTCTAAAGCCTTTTACATCAGAGTACATCAACCTGTCTTGCAATAATAAAGAAGCATAAAGACTTTTTAATAAATTATTCCCCAAGTAAAACAGTAAAGTAGCCATAGCCAAGAGAAGTCCAAGCCATCCATGATGACCTTCAAGCAGAAGAAGTCCGAACTAAACTGCATTGTTTCCTCCCTGTAACCTGGGGAGGGGGGGGGGGAAACGGAAGAAAAGAGGCGGAACAAAACGGGTCAGTCAAAAAGACTGAGTAAGTCCTATCTACTCCCAGTATAAAAACAGGTAAAGGTAACATGACATGCATAAACTGAAAGTAAACATAAGGATAACTACAAGATAGATAAACCAGGGTAGCCAGTTGAATTACTACGGCAAGGTAAACTAAGGTATCGTGATAAACTACGGTGTTATGATAAGTCAAGGTATCACATCGTCAGATTTCTATCGAGTACATTATCCCAAGGTATCTACCCTGCCTAACATCCCACGGTATCCATTATGTATATTCTTCCTAGATCTACCATGTATATTTGCTCTGCACCTCTCGCACTAGTATCCCTACCCGCGTCATGGGTTAACCATGAATGTCCCGTGCTCAAAGCCGTGTAATGGTCCATGTCAACCTAATATCGCATATATAGGTTACTCAAGTCATAAGTTTCTTTCCATGTATATAAGTTCAGTCCTTTGCCGTACCTCGTACGGGCTTCCTCATGTCGTATTATCTTTGAAATCGTTTGGACTGTCACCCTTGTTCTAGCTAGGCTCTTCCATATGAATCATCGTTTGAACTACTAGGACTTACGCCACCTAGCTCCACTAGGGATTACGCTTACCTATTGCACGCTTTCGTATTTCGGTTTGGGTTAAACCACCTAGGCCACTAGGGATTACGCTAACCCTCAACCGCGCCCTTTTTCCCACGCATTCATCGTGAATCGTTTTTCTATAACTGTATGCACATGTATCACATTGTGCCATCCGAGTCCTGTCACAGGGCAAAACAAGAAATACAGGACTCGGTCGGGAGCTTTAGATTTATCTGCCGATGCAGATACTAAGGTCTGCTTTTCTACACGTGGCTATGGTCCCACGAGAACCCTCCCTCAACTAGTGAAAGGCAACACAAGAGAAAATCTTGCATGAGAACTACACTCCGGCCAGCCCACATCCTACGGCCTACCTCACCCATAATTAGATAGCAATTATGGTCTGTTGGGTGTTCCCTGCCCTTCCGTACGTACACGCTTGACTCAAGATGGTAGATGATCGACGAACTTGCAATCTCGGGCACCTTATGTATTCGTCGACTCACTGCTATCGACCCCAATCTTTAGGTCGCTCGCATAGCAACCAAGGCATATTCTTGGTTCTTCTACCGCAGACCTCAACCTCTCGTGAGCCTAGTATAATGACCTGGCAGCTCACCGAGGGATCCCAAGAATATCCTCACGTTCCCCGAAGCCGCTGCTTCGTTACCCAGTTCGTTGGAGCCTTTATCTAAATCAGATAGCCTGCTCCTATACGCATACTTAAACGTTGACCTAACGTATTGGGTTACCAATCTATCTAAGAAATGGTCCAAATTTCCTTGACTAAGAATTATTACTTAGTTTCCCTTAACTAAGGTTTACCACTTAGCCTTATTTCCATAATCCTAGTTAACTATGGTTATTTACCTAATCCTCCGAGTTAGGGTTTATCTAATGGGTTAAGGGTCACTTAAGTTCCTAACTTAGCCCGTCTACAAACCATGTCAAAATTGGCTAAGTATCCAAGTCCAAGACTTAACCCTACAAACCAGGTGTCAAGTTGGCTAAGCAATCCATAACTTAACCTCATCTAATTACCATCTTAGATTGGTTAATTATATAAATTAACTTGACCTTGTCAAATTACCGAGTCAAATCGGTCAAGCGTATTCAAGTGATTCGTGACTTAGCCTTGTCGTGTTTTCACGTTAGATTGGTTAAGTATAGATTAACTTACCCTCATCAAATTAACGAGTTAGATTGGTTAAGTATAGGTCACTTAACCTCATCAAATCATCGTGTTAAATTAGTTAAGTGTTTAACTTAACCCCATTAAATTACCAAGTTGGGTTAATTAAGTCTAGGCTAACTTAACCCCCTCCGATTACCATGTTCAGATTAGTTAAGCTTAATCTTAACCCCATCCATTAACTGTATTATACGGTTAAGTGTCATTAAGAAAATTTACTTAACCTTATCAAGTTATCGTGTTGGATTGATTAAGTGTTGGTTAACTTAATCCCGTCCACTAGTCGTATAAAAATGGTCAAGTGTCATTAGGCAAATCAAGTTACTTAACCTACCCAAGCTTATCATGTTTTGTTAAGTATCATTAGCCTAACCAAATTACTTAACCCATTTGTCCATATCATATTTGGTTAAGCCTCATTAATCAAATTAACTTAACCTTATTATGTGGCACTAATTTAATTAATGCACCCTCAACCTCTCACATTAGACCTTGTTGTGGTTACTAGTTAAGCCGGGCGGGTCCGGGTAGATTTACACCACAACCTAGTCCAACCTCGGGTCTTAAGCGCGACATGACCAACTGCTCACATTGGGTCCTATTGTTTGCAACTACTAGTTAGGCCGGTCGGTTCCGGGTAGTTTTACGTTGCAAACTCAACCCAACCTCGAGTTGGCCACACTTATATTATCTAAGTTCATCATGTTTCCAAAACATGTTACAAGTTTTCAAGCATTTGGGTAGACCTAACTTAATAGGTAAATTCCCAAAGGGTAGACCTAACTTAATAGGTAAATTCCCAAGCTCATGTTTTTATGCATACTTACATGTTAACTTACATGCTATATTCAATGTTGCATGTTGTCATGTTATACCCATTTAACCCAAATCATGTTTCACATCATATTTCATGGAACTTCAAGTTAAGTTTCTCATGTATATTCACGCTCGCCTAACCTAACCCCACAACGTGTTTCCAACGTAAGTATAGACGAGTCAACATAGTAGGAATACTATGACTACAAATTGGCCTCGAACATGCATAGTGTCATAAAAAGGGTTTTGGCCACAAACACACAAAATGTCACAAGGGAATTCGGCCACAAACATGCATATTATCAAAAAGGGTTGGGCCATAAACATGCACAACTTAAAAGAGGGGATTGGCCACGAGCATGCATAATCTCATAAAGGATTTGGCCACAAACTTGCATGTTAGCATAAGGGGTTCGGGTTCATAAACATGCATAAGCCCCAACATCTTGTCTTAGCCAATGTTTCACAAGTAAAGTGGTACCTAAAGGTTCATGCTAGCATTTCATGCATAAAGATCCAAACTTGCAAGTTAAACTAGGTTATGCATATCATAAGAGGCATGATTAAGTTACTCACATGGCCTAAGATCATAAATATGAACACAAGAGGCATGATAAGGTTCATGTAGGTTCGCATAATCATGTTTAGCCTCATTTTATCCCATGTCATTATCAAAACTACCGTTTCCATCTAAAAGTAGCTAGAACTTACCTATGCAAGGCTTAGGAAAGGGATCATGCATCATTATGACGAAGAAAGGTGGCTCCTTTGATGAAGAACCATCATGAAACCCGCATAGAAATGTTGATTTGGCCTCTATTTGGTGTAGCAAGCTTGCATCCTTTGATTTGAACCCGATTTGAATGCATAGGCTCTAGGGATTTGAGATGGAGGCCATGATCACTTTGCATTTGGGCAGCACTTCGTGGAGAGGGTGAGTTATGAGGGTTTGGGGGGGCTTAGGGGTGTTTTTATAGAGATTAGGATAGTTTTAGGCCCTTAGATTAACCCTAGGATAGATCAGGACCATCAGATCTCGGAAGCTTCCAGAACCAGCCCAAGAACAAGACCAGGTGAGCCAAGCAGGTGAACCAGGCAGCTTGCCCCGGCCACCCCCTGTCGACAGGCAAGTCGACAGGGCTGTCGACTTGGTCTGGGCCCAAGTCGACAGGCCTGTCGACAGCCCTGTCGACATGGCATAGGCGGGGAAACTTCCCGCCTAGCCCCAGATCTGATTTCCAAAACTGTTTCCGAAATTCAAATTTTCAGATATCTTCTTTGGGCCTTTAACGGGTCATACGGACTCCGATTCTCGAAAACTCGGACTCTATTTCGCGTATTTTTCCGAGACGAACGCAATGGCATAGCCCGTTTTACTTGATTCAGAATTTAAAATTAAATCCTGCCTTGATTCTTGATTTAACGTGTTGTAAAAATTCGGGTTGTTACACGATTCTCCCCTGTTCCTTGCGCGACCGACCTTCTTAGTTCAAGGGAGCTCGTCCTTTTGCCGCCTTTTTATGGCGTTGTTTGTCCTTACGACTATTCTATGAGGTCACTTCAGACTATGTTGAATGGATGACTTGCTTTGCTTTGGTGTTTGAGTAGCTTTGCCCCAATATGAACGACCGACCTTTGCTTCTGCGCATGAATCACGATTCGCGTCTAACTTTAGTTGGAGAAATGGTCACATAAGATGTTTCAGCGCTTGTTTTGCAGTTCCATCCCTGGGTCAGTCTTTTGACGAATAAACACCTATATGTAAATATTACCCACTCCCTCTAATTTACTTAACCCACTCACTACCCATCCAATTTTACTTAACCCTAATTTAAGTTCATAGTCATACAATCTTTATGGATTAAATTAGGTTAAGCAGTCCAATTCTTTACCATGTCCATTTATGGTTTTATAATGGGCTAGACCACCCACAATGGGCCTACAACATGTGGATGCTGGATATGTCGGTCGGGTCTAGGCAGTCTTATTCCACAGTTGGGCCTAACCTCGTGTCTTAGCCCGATTCGTATTTGCGTACTTAGACCTCCCACATTAGGTTCAACATTAGTGGCTGCTGGATATGCCGGTCGGGTCCGGGCAGACTTCCACCACTAGTGTAACCTAACCTCGTGTCATAAGCACAATTTACAATTCCTAATTGTAAATTAATAAATATTCCAAATTAATCTAAATCTACCTATGTCATTATTGTTAACTATTTCTATGTTTCCCCATTTGAATTACATGTCCCATTTCATATAAATATTACATAAATTATGCCAATTATAATCCATTTTTCCCCGTTTCCTCTCTAACGTATTCGTACGCATTTTGGCAACATCTAGGCTATAAATTAACCTAGCTACAATACTGAAAAGGGAATATGACGAAGGTGATAGTTTCAACATATCTTGGCATAAACGTAAACATAAACTGGTATGATAACAAGGTAAATGGTCATGTAATCATTGTGGCATGGTAGACATAAAAGTGATGAACTTGTAGCAACTACGATGTCAAAGCAACATAATGAGATCTAAATCAACCATAAGGTGTCCAATTACTTAGATCTAGCATAGTTAGGGTGACATAGTAACATGTTTAGATCTAAAGTTGGATTCATATGTCAAATTTACATGATATCTCAATGGTTCACAATATGAAAGGCGAAAGGTGATTAACATAAAGATCTAGATTTAAGTAATGTTACAACTGTCCAATTTAATAGTTGTACATCCACCATAACATGGTTACATGTTAAGATCCACATAAGCTACATAATCGAATAGCCACAATTTTATTAGATCTAGGAAAATAGATCTGTCATGACATAGTATCGGATTTCACATTAACACAAAATCGTACTTTACAACATATCCAATCCATAGTCTTTCAAAGTACACTTTTATATATCTAAACCTAAAAACAACTAGAACTCATAGCGCTAGGTTTAGATAATCGAGGAAGAACGGATCTAGAATTTCTGAATTGGATTTGTAGAATATGTTGTAGAAAACGGTGCAGTTCGCACTCCAGCAGCATATGGCCTCCATGATTTCCAATGAAGAAAATATGAGAAATAGGGCATGTATATATAGCTTCCAGACCCCGTGAAATCGAGTGCCGTGTCAGCCCTAGGGGTGTCAATGCCCCTGTGGGTAGGTCGACACCCCTGTAGGTGGGTCGATCCCCTTGAGCGGCAATTTTGCTGCTCAGAGGAACTTTTCGAATTTGAATCCTTTGGATAGAATTCTGACTCATCTCTAACTCACCTCTGACTCATGAGTATATATAAAATATTTCTGTGCATATACAAAATTAAAACCCTCATAACTTCTTCATACGGTGTCTGTTTTTCGCAAACCAAATGTCTATCCTGACCAGAATTTCGAGATGGATGCAATGGTGCAGTCCCTTTCCTCTAATTCTTAATATTAAATTAATTATTATTTAATTTATTCTCATTAATGTCGTTAAAAATTCGGGGTGTTACAGGTACTATGGGGAGTATCTTGAGATGTTAGGCATAGCTGCATATATATTATATTAGATTTAATCTACTGGGGAGTAGATGAGCATGACATGTGTGCGGAACCTAGAGTGCTATTAACCTGAATAACCTAATAATTAAGCAAATATAACTGAATGGTATATGTAGGGTTATTTAAAAATGTATAATTTTTTCTTTCACCAGAATTTGTGTTCTGGACCACTCCTGTAACACCCCTTAATTTTAACAACGCTACAATGAAAAACTATTGAATAATTAATTAAATATTAGGAATTAAGTAAAATGGGATGCGCCATTGCGTTTGTCTCGGAATTCTGCTTGAGATAGACTTTGAGTTTACATAAAACGGACATCGTATTAAGAAGTAATTAAGGTTTGAAGTTTACAAACATATAAGCCAGTTTTATATAAATAAAATAAATCCAGAATTCAACTCAGTTTGAAATTCGAAGGCGGGAAAGCAACGCGGGAATCAAACCCGTTGGAGGTCGACCCCAGCATAGGGGTGTTAACCCATGGGTTGATGCCCATACAGGGGTGTCAACACCCATGTTGATACCTAGGTCGACACCCCCCAAATATGAGGCAGATTCAGTTCTGCGTATGTAGACTTGTTTTCTAACCAAATTCGTTGACCCTAGACTATAAATAGGACCTCATTCTCATTGTTTTTATTCACCAAAAACAATGGAGACAACGAGGTGCTGCCCAACTCAATCCGATCCAGCCTATTCTTCTTCAACAACGAGTTATATGTATTCATAGATCTGTGCTACAACATCTGCAATCAATTCCCTGTTCTTTAGATCCAATCACAGTGAGTCTATGTTAATTTTGGATATAAACACTTAAAATACAATCTTTACATGCCTATGCCTGTTAGAAACTTGAATCACAACATATCTTCCATTACCTGCACACCTGATCTATTGATTTACGCCTATATTCTAGTTTGCCTAATTATGTCACCTTATGCCTATCATGTTAGTTTGCTTAATTTTGTCAATATATTTCAGTTTTATTTACTATGCCTATTCTTGTTCTCTTCTTTCTTTTTTTTCCCTTTTTATTTTTATAGCTAGCCTACCTTCGAGCCTAGGCCTATCGCTGAAACACGAGAACGCATGAAATTGGGAATAACGGGGAACATTAAAATTGGGGCATTGCTTGTACTGGAAAATTTAGGGCATAACTTGTATTGGGAAATTAGGACATAACTTGAACTGAAAATATGAATATGAATTTGGGGGCATTAACCAAACTGTAATTAAAGACCTTAATTTGGGGCATATGGTACATGATGAATATGACTTCGGAAAGGGGCATGAAAACCTATAATGAAATGGGAATAATTGTTAAATAGTGAATATGCCGAGATTTACAGTAATTAGAAACCGTAATCGCGCTAAGACACGAGGTTAGATTGCACTTGTGGTAGAAGTCTACCCGGAACCGCCCGGCATATCTAGCATCCACAAGTGGTAAATCAAATGTGAGGGGTCTAAGTGCATAAACACGTGACGATTCTAAAACATGAGGTCTGCCCGGACCCAACCGGCATATCCAGTATCCACAAGTGGTGGACTTAATATGGGAGGTCTAGCGCATTATAACCATAAATGAATGAATGGTGATAAACTTGTAATACTTAACCCATTTGAATCCATAGGGATTACATGAACTAGTTAACTTGAGTAGGAGTTAAGTAAACTTGCTTGAATCAGTGGGAGGGTTAAGTAAATCTTGGGGAGGTGGGTAATATTTAAATATATAAGCCCACAAATTTAACCTGTTAGGGCTATGCAATCTTGTTAAACTAGTAGGCATAACCTGTGGAAATCCTAGTACTGAGGATGCAAGCCTAGGGTGAAGCATGTATCATACGGAATGTGGGGCCCATATCACTCACTAACCTATATCGGTATCAGACGGGAAAACCCGAACTAGGTTGGGGTCAGGGCGCGCTTATTGAGCTGGTTGTAAGAGGTAACTTAAGAGAGCTGTTTAGCCAACGTGTTCCATTGGGGTCATGTGGGTGCATGGGTCCACTTTCTTGCGACGATAAGATGATGGGACATCTGCAGATATGGTTGTGCATCTTGTTTGTATCGGGGTTGCCACTTTAGGGAGTGATACACCCTAAGACTAGGGCCAGCACAGGGTATCTACGGGGGATAGGGAAGCCGATCGATTGGTGGTAGTATTTAGGGGACATCTAGGTTCGCATGTTTAGGAGCCCGTTATTATCGTTGGGGGTAACGCCCGTCAGTTCTGTTGGGTTGCCTATTATTGTATGAGGTAAGACCTCTCGCTAGAAGTACACCTAAGTCTACCATCTTGTACTCGTTGGGATCATCTTGTTCTTGTTATACTAGTGATGGTGCAGAGAAGAGTATTAGAGAAGCGCAATGCATGTTCTGGTCTATTTATCTTGTTTATCTTATTATACCTTCCTTATGACACTGTTATCTCTCCCTCTAACTTATATGCCTGTCATGATGCTTTTACTTATTTATATGCTAAAAGTAACTGGACTCGCCAGACTTTATGTCTGACCTATGTTGTTTTCTCTTCTTTCTCTTTCGTTCCCCCCTAAGGTTCTCAGGGTGGGAATACTCAAGCTTGACCAGGATTCTACTATGGCTATGTTTTGGGGATTATGCTCTTTTTATTTACTCTGATGATGATTTTTTACAAGGAAGAAGTTTTATGTTTTCAGTATTCCAGACTTATTACGCAATTGGGTTTGAAACACAAAGTTTTTCTATTTAATAAATATTTTAATTCCACTATTATTGTATATCTGTCTTGTAATGTTTCTATTCCTATTTACCTAAACTCTTCACAAAACTTAAGGTATTTTGATAAAGAGTGACATTAACGGATGTGGGGTGTCACATTTGGTATCAGAGCTGAAGGGTACCAGATCGGATAAAATATTTCAAAAATTGTTTTAAAAAGGTTTTAAGAAAAAGCATTTACAAAAGATAAGTCTGTTTAGATAAACATATTCCCTAAAAGCCATATGAAATATCTTTCGATTCTCTGCCTGAATCCCATTCCTTTTCTTTTTTAGCATGTCTGGGGTACCTAATATTCCCGAGTGCATACGGATACCGGCTTATTTTTCGTAGGTATCTAGAGGCTACGGCACCTGCCGAAGGCCAATCAGACGCCTCTCCCCCAGCTGCAGCCGCTGGTCCTCCTCCATATGTTGATAATTTCTCTAAGATATGCAAAAAAAATTGTTCTATAGGAGGGAATCCATTAGGAGGGACTGAGACTTTCGTGGAGTTAAGGAATAGGCTCAAAGAAACAGAGGATTTGTTTTGAATTTTCAAAGTTGATGATCGTAGGAAGATTCAGTTAGCCACTTGATAGTTGAAAGATGAAGCTTCATTCTGGTGGGAAGTGACGCAAGCAGGGCAGTCAGTGGAGACGTACGATGATTTCCAACAGAGATTCGAAATTAAGTTTCTTTCTCAAGCCGAGCAAAATATGCAAATGGAAAAGTTTTTTGCATTTAAGTAAGGGAGCATGACTTTTAGAGTGTATATTAATAAGTTTTATCAGTTGGTGAGGTTTGGTTTGGAACTAGTGGATACCCCGCACAAGAAGGCTTTGAGGTTTGCTAGAGGATTGAATGAACCCCTCCATGGGTTCTCTATGTCTCATGTTTCGATTGGAGCAACTTTTGAGGAACTCGTTGATATGGCATTAATGCATGAGGGAAGGAAAAGGTGAAAAGAAAGAAGCTAAGGTTGAGGAAACATAAAACAAGAAATTATGGCCCAAGAAAGAACAACATCAACAAAAGAAGGGTGGGAAAAATGGAAAAGCTCGAGATAAGAGGTAATGTCATCATTGTGGATGCGAGGGTCATGTAATCAAGGATTGTAAGAAAAGAAAGAATGCATATTTTCATTGTGTAGAAGTCGGAAACTTTTCTAAGGAGTGCCCGAAGAAGAAACGACATGTTCAAAGGGCAGGATCTTCTGGTGGGCAGGTGCAAGATCTCGTGGCTATCCGTTGAAGGTTTGGTTTCTCTTTCGAATCATCCAATTAGAACTCTTTTTTATTCTGGCGCTTCACATTCTTTTATATCTGATTCTGTGGTTGAGTCTCTGCACCTTAGTACTATTATGGTTTTGGATCCCGTTGTTGCCTCAAACCCCATTTGTGGTATGACTCATTTATATATGATTTGTCGAGGTTTGAGAATATCTGCACTAAGCGTCGATTTTGAATGCGATGCATACGTTCTTGGTTTCATGGGCTATGGTTTGATTCTAGGGATGGATTGGCTAACCATGTATGGTGCAATTCTAGATTATGAGAGGAGGGTTGTTAGACTTTTGACTATCCATGGGACGACTCTCGAGATTTCTTGTGACCTTAAGGGGTCTGTCATGCTTAGTTTCCTAGAGTCACTAGATTCATCTATCGATGATCTACAATATGTACCAGTAGTCTGTGAGTATCCTGATGTTTTTTAGAAGGTTCGGGGCTCAGCTCCGAGGCACGAGATTGATTTTCATATATACTTGGTGGACAATGCAAAGCTAGTTGCATTGCCTGTGCGCCATATGGCTCCAGGATAAAGGAGGGAGCTCAGTAAGCAAGTAGGGGACTACTTGAGAAAGGGTTTATTAGGCGAAGCATATCTGAATGGGTGCTCCGGTGGTGTTCTGCTACTAAGGCGGATGGTTGGCTTCTCTTATGTGTGGATTATAGAGACTAAATAAACTCTCTAAGAAGAATAGGAACCAATTTCCAAGGATAGATCTGTTTGACCAGCTTGTTGGTGCATCTGTTTTCTCTCAGTTAGACTTGGCCATGGGATTTCATCAGTTGAGGGTGGCCGAAGACGGTATAGACAAGACCGCTTTTAAACTCCAAATGGTTTCTCTGAGTGACTCGTCATACCATTTGGGTTGACGTATGCACCCGCCTATTTTGTTGACTTGATGAGTAGGATATTTCGAGAGTTTCTAAATAAGTTCATTATGGTCTTTGTTGATGATATCTTGATCTTCTCGAAGAACGAGGAAGAGCATGCCCTACATTTGAGTAAGGTTATGAAAACTCTCCGTGCACATCAGCTTAAGGCGAAATTCTCCAAATTCCATTTTTGGAGAAAGGAAGTGAGATTTTTAGGGCATGTGGTCTTTAAAGATGGGATAGCCATAGATCCCGCGAAGGTGGTTGCAGTTAAAGAATGGCAGATCCCAAAGAATGCAACAGAGGTGAGGAGTTTTCTTGGATTAGCGGGCTATTTTAGGAAGTTCATTAAGGACTTCGCAAAGACATTAGCCCTACTCACCAAGCTGACAAAGAATAATCTAATATTCTCTTGGGATATAGATTGTGATGATGTTTTTCAGCGATTGAAGAGGGATCTAACAACAGCCCTAGTCTTGACATTGCTCGAGGGGAACAAAGTGTTTACAGTATACACTGGTGCATGTGGTACATGCTTGGTGCGGTTCTGATGCGAGAAGGAAGGGAAGTATCTTATGGACGTAGACAGCTAAGGGTTCATGAGAAGAACTGCCCTACCCATGACTTGGAGTTAGCTGGCATAGTATTCACACTTAAGACTTGGCGCCATTATCTACTAGGAGAGAAGTTCGAGTTGTACACTGATCATAAATCTCTCAAGTACTTGTTCTCACAAAAGGATCTCAATTTAAGGTAGCAAAGATGGATCGAGTTCCTAGCATCCTATGACTTTGAGATTGCTTATACCCTTGACAAGGGTAATATGGTCGTAGACACATTGAGTAGGCAGAGGATGAAATTTTGTCCTCGGTTTGTGGGGAGGAAAAGATTAGAGTTCATATCGAATTTTGATTTCAAACCCTCAACCGAGTTTACACCTTGTTTATTAGCATCGTTAGAGGTGCGGTCTACTCTGTTGGATCAGAAAGGGACTTCGCAACGAGAGGACCCACAGCTAGCAGATATCTTGGATAGACTCAGCAAAGGGGACTCTTCTAGTCACCTCAGTAGATATTTCATGGATGATAGAGGGTGGTTGCGACAAGATGGAAGGCTTTGTGTTCCTAAACCCCGAGTTAGGAGTCTGTTGAAGATAGTCTTTGAGGAAGCCCACCATTCTAGGATGACTATTCATGCAGGCGATGATAAGATGTATAGAGATATAAAGAGGGTTATCTTTTGGGTTGGGATAAAGAAGGATGTGGCGGAGTTTATTTATCAATGTTTGATTTGTCAACAAGTCAAAGATGAGCAAAAGAAGTTCGGTGGTTTACTTCATCCTTTGGAAGTCCACACTGGAAGTGAGAGAGCGTTTCTATGGATTTTATTGATCATTTGCCTAGATTAAGGAAAGGAAACATCAGTATTTGGGTTATAGCGGACAGGCTTACAAAGAGCGCTTATTACATCCCTGTTAAGAGTAAGAGGATGACAATGTGGTTGGCAGCAATTTATCTTCGCGATATAGTCCATCTGCATGGAATACCTTCCAGTATTGTGAGTGATTGTGACCCCATTTACACCAGTGAGTTTTGGAAGAGCTTGCAAGAGGAACGTCGCACACAGTTATGCTTAAGCACCGCTTATCATCCTCTGACCGATGGACAGACAGAGAGGGTGAATAGAATCCTTGAAGATCTTTTGAGACTGTGTATCCTAAACTTTGGAGGGACTTGGGAAGAGCATCTTCCTTTATTAGATTTTGCCTACAACAGCAGTTATCAGGCTAGTATTGTCTTGGAACCCTTCGAAGCATTGTACGTACGACCATGTAGATCACCGACTTGTTGGTGGGAATCTACATAAAGGCTTCTACTTGGTCCTGAGATGGCTAAAGAAACTTCGGAAAAGATTGATCTCATACGCAGGCGCATGAAAACGGCTCAGGACAGGCATAAGTCCTTCGTGGATAGTAGAAGGACCGATATTGAGTTTGATGTGGGAGATATGGTTTTCATCAAGGTATCGCCTTTGAGGAATGTAGTTCGTTTTGGATCTGTAGGGAAATTGGCACCAAGGTTTGTAGGGCCATTGTAACACCCCATATCCATTAAGGTCACTCACAAAGGGAATGCCTTAACTTCAATGGAGCATTATGGGTTCTGGAACAGAATTATTACAAGATAGACATATATAAAACAGTGGAAAGTAAAGTGGAAGTACTTAAAATCATTTATTAAATATAAATGTTTACAATAAAAGCCCATCAACTTCCAATACCCAATTACATAGTTAAAATATCTGTCTTGCTTAAAAACAAAGAAGCATAAAAACAAACTGTAGTATTCCCCAATAAAGCAAAGCAAGCCATAGCCAAGAGAAATCCAAGCCATACATGAAAGAGCCTTGGAGCTTGGTAAGATCCGAACTAAGCTGTATTCCCACCCTGCGAACCTGGGGGGGGGGGGGGAACAGAAAAAAAAGAGGTGAAACAAAATGGGTCAGTCATAAAGACTGAGTAAATCCTAGTGACTTTCAGCATAAAAATAGATAAAGATAATACGGCATGAGTAAACTGAAAGTAAACATAAGCATGATGACAAGATAAGCAACAGGTAAGATAACTAAGGATAACATGATGTGATTTTTGTTAAGTAACATCGCAAGGTTCCCATTCAAGATAAACTAACTATAATTTCGTAGGATTCCTATCAAGCATAACAAGATTCCTCTGCTTCACCATTAAAATATTTCTATGAGATCTGTTTGCTCTGCACCACCTAACTAGCATCTTTACAAGTGTCTTACATGGAATGTTTCGTATTCCTACTAGTACTTCAACTAGTGTCCTATGTAACAAGGGTCCTTACCCCCTACTAGTGTCCCAACTAGTAGCCTGTGTTATATAATAAGGTGATCCCACCCACTACTTAGATATCATAATACTAGTCTTATGTATCCTTAGCTGACTACGTAGGTGCCGCCTGCCCCTATCTCCACTAGGTGTACCCACCAACCCCCATGCGATCGGCTCCCTAACTCGTAGATACCCGTGCTGGCCCCACAGTGGGGTGTATCATTTCCCAAAGTGGCAACTCGATACAACTTGAGGATGCACGGCCTATACCTACACGATGCAACAACGTCTTACCTACCGGCCCGGGTCCACACACGCATATGAAACCCGTTGGACTTGCGTTGCCATCGCTAACCCCTTTTGACCTCTTACAATCAAACCCAGTATGCGTGTCCCGTCCTCGACATGGGTCGAGCTCATAAAGATAAGTAATGGGCTACTGGTCTGAAAAGGGTCCCCTTTCCTCGACACAAGCTTCCCTCCTATGCTTGGTCCCCTCTAGTAATTCTTACTTAACACCTTCTTATTCATGTCCACTTATATGCTTAAATTTTGGTTAAGTATACACCAGTTATGTCTTACATGTTACCCATGTCCTCCACTTAACCCCTACATCATCCTCATGTCTTAATACATGCTTTATCTTGGTTAAGTGCTTATTGGTTATATTTTACATGTCATTCATATTACCCCCAACGTCTGGGTCCAAGCGCCTTGGCTTTATCTGCCATTAGACCCTATGTCTATCCATTAACTATGCGCTTGTGCTACCTCATCAGTCTTATCATTTAACTTGGTTATTTTCATTTATACCAACCTTCAACTTGCTTATTAATTCAATTCTTAAATTGAACTATGCTAAGTCCATTAATAAGCCTGCAACATGTTATTCCTATGATTTATACATTAACCCCTGTTATGGTACAATAACATGTTCTTATTCAATCTTTACAACCAAGTACCCCTTAACTTACAAACACACTGGAGAGAGAGAATAATTCCCTAAATACCAACCCCGAAGAATGGAATCAACATCAGATTGATACTCAGAGGATTATCCAACCTAACCAATGTTTTTTTCCTTTTTATAATATAACTTATGTCGCCTTCAACTGTAAATTCATTCTTGTCTTTACATATTGCTTAATCTACAATGAAGCACATCTTTCCTTATTACATAAGTTATCTCATCTTATCTATTGTTCCGCCTAACTTACTTTATTCCATAAGTTATCATTCCCACTTAGGCATTAATTAAGATTTACTTAACTCAACCATTCATGTCATAACAGTTAAGTGTCATTAGCCTGGTCATATTACTTAACCCACCCATTCATACCATATTGGTTAAGTGTCATTAGCCTAATCATATTACTTAACCCACCCACTCATACCATATTGGTTAGGTGTCATTAGCCTAATCATATTACTTAACCCACCCATTCATACCATATTGGTTAAGTGTCATTAGCCTAATCATATTACTTAACCCACCCATTCATACCATATTGGTTAAGTGTTCTTAGTTTACTTAACCCTATCCACTGGTCTAATTACCATGTTATGTTGGTTAAGTATTACTATTCGTATTTCCACATGTCACCCACATGTCACCCACTTAACCCCCATGTCCCACCACATGTTTATCTGGTTAAGTATTTCTTAATTCATTAAGGCCGTAACCCTATAAAGACCTCTCACATTAGACTGACATTTATGGCAGCTGGATTTGCCGGGCGGGTCCGGGCAGTCTTACACCATAAAAGAGTCTAACCTCGTGTCTTTACAACTGTTACGCTTTTAATTGGGCCTAGGACCTCTCACATTGGGCTACCATTTGTGACTACTGGATTCGCCGGGCGGGTCCGGGTAGTTTTATGTCACAAATGAGTCCAACCTCGTGTCCTAAGCATTGATTATCGCTTATAATCTTTTACCCCAGTCTTAATAATTTCCTTATTCAAATTATTAATTAATTCCTAATTTAACGATGTCCATAATTGACTCAATTATATTCATCAATTAATGGTATGCAAAATCATACCAATTTTATCACAATTTATCATATGCCATTAAAGGCAACTTATCTCAATTTATTTTTATCCCTCCTTTAAGGCTATTACATGCCAACTACCCAAAACCCACTTAGGCGTGTTCATATTAGCCCTTTTCCAAGACATAAATTATCATATGTGTTTCAACTACAAATCTCACATAAATAACATATGCCCAAATTCTAGATTACATATCAGTTTTACATATGCCCAATTCATACCAAATCTACATATGTTCAGTTCATGCCGTTTTATACGTATGTCAATTTTTATGTCAATTTACACATATCAAGTTCTAGCCAAAAATTACATATGCCAATCCCAATTCTTACAATTACCATTTTAATGACAATACCCAATTATCCAATTCTATATTATGCCTTCGATTCTACCAAACACACATATATCTAACTAGGAAGTATCTCGGTATTTCCCCCGTATCCAATCGCATATAAATCGCAGTTTAGGCCTAGGTCCGAAATTGACCTAGGTTCATCAAAGGAAAATAAATAGGGGGAGGTAGAAGTTGCAATGAAACAAGATCAGAGAGAAAACAGCATAGATCGTCATGATAGGCATAAAGATTAGATCTTGATAATAATATCAACATGAATCCAAGAAACTGATTTACAATGACTGAATAGAGCATGAACTAGACATAAGAATGGAGATGAACAAGTCTCAAAACTCAAGGTCCAAAGGTAAACAGGAATAGATCTGAATTGATAAACAAGCTTATATCCAATTACACTTTATTCCATAGCCATATTAAAATTAAGTATTTTAATCTAAAAAGTAACTAGAATTTACATAGCATGGCTAGCGAATTTAAGAACTGAAATCGATGTTGTAGCGTTGTTGATTCATCTCCTTGAATCGTTGTAGAAGTCTTCATCTTTGCATTGGAATGCGTATGAGAGCTGAAGAAGATTAGAGACGGCGGCCATGACCAAGAGGGATTTCAGCAGCACAATGGTGGCTAGACGTGTTATAGTGAATTAGGGTTTAGGCATCAGGGGGTTTATATAGGATTAGGTAGACGAATCTGGACAGAAAACGAGACTAGAAACATCAGAATGCACCCAGGCCCAAAAGTGGGCTCGGGGACCAGGTCGACACCCAGGTCGACTGCCCAATCGACCTGGTCTGGGGGGGTCGACTGCCCAGTCGACTCCCCAGTCGACCTGGGTACTGGGCGGGAAATTTCCCGCCCAGCCTTTTCTGGGTTTTGAATTCGAAATTTGAATTCGAATTCGAGTTGTTTTCGATTCTGAAAATCTTGAAACTTCAGAGGGTCATATCTCTCTCATACGGACTCCGATTCTCGCAAACTCGGACAAGTTTTCAAGCAGAATTTCGAGACGAACGCAATGGCGCAACACGTTTCCCTTGATTCTTATTTTAAAATTTAATTCTGCCTTGATTCTTGTATTAACATGTTATAAAAATTCAGGTTGTTACATTCTCCCCTCCTTAAAGGATTTCGTCCCCGAAATCTTCAAGTTAAGAAGAATGTGTCCTACCATCGAGTCATCCATTTACTCAATCATCAATCACAGGCATTCATTGTCCTTAAAGGATTTCTAATGCTATATGAACATATGCAGAAAGTGTGTGTATATGTTCCTTATCTAATGCAAATGATCAAGCCTGATTGATCTTCTAGATGCAAAGATATGTTTAGTGCCATGAGTCCGACATGTATGCAAATAGTCCTAGTCATATAAACACTATATGTGTGCACAAACATCCATCCATATGCAACATCCGTATGATAACACATTCAATTTCATCCACAAACAAGTGTAAACACTCATGCATATGCAATATGAAAGGTGACTGAGCCGATCTAGTGCCTAATGTGCGTGTGTATGCATCCACGAGCAACCACTAGCAACCACTTGCAGCCACTTTCAACCATCAATCATAACATGTCTCAAACACATGTTTACACCCAACTATTCCTACCTAAAGATATAGTCGAATGATAGAAGCAAGTAAAAACTCTGCGCCCATCAAAGCTAGAAATCTACGTCACATATATATTGATTAGGAGAAGAATTCCCTAAGCACCAGCCCCGAAGACCGAAATCAACATCAGACTGACACCCAAAGAAATTCTCAACTCAACCAATATATATGTGATTCTAGGAAACTAAGCATGATGGACTCCTTTTAGGTCACAAGAAATCCCTTCCTAAAACCAACCCATATCTTATAAAACCCAAAAGGTTTAATCAACCCAACGGACACCCTCAAGCCCAACATGTAAAACTAACAGATGAGTCATACTCCCTGTGGGGTTTGCAACCGAAATTGGATTGAGAATAAGACCAAGAGGATATACACAAAAGATAGCATGCAAGTAAGCTCTACAGGAAAAAGGAATCAAGAATATACTCCTAAAAAGAGATGTGATGCGCAAATCTAGTCTTCAATCTTCTAAGTCGCATTTCCTTGAGCTTAACTCCATTGTGCTTTGACCGTCTTTAACTCCACAATTTCATTGCTTCTTAATTCTTGTTTCCAACATATGAGTTGGAACTCATTTCACTATTGCCTCTCGTTCCACTTTCACTTATCCTCCTCCTAGTATACTCGGCTTAAACATAACTGCGTACTCATGGTTTCACACAAGCTCTCCAAAATTCACTAGTGAATCTTGTATCTCGTTCACTTACTAAGGTGATTCTCTACAACTCATGCATAAGTGAAATGACCCATCCGCCTTAGTGGTGAATACTACTCGAGTGGATTACAGATTGCCAATAAATGTGTCAAGAGATTCTAGGTAACTAATAATGATAGAACCCTAAAGGTTACACGCGACTTCGAGGGTATTACCGAGGCAAGTCAAAAGTTTAACTACCCTTTTTTTTCAAAACCGAGAGTGTCACCCTTACTGGATAACCACTCCATCGCTAGGATCTACCCATAGCCCAAAACATAAACATTACTTCTAAACTCAACACTTAGCATAGACATTCTCAAATCCTAACAAGTCATGAATAAATGAGCCGATTCCCCAACAGGATTTGAGACAAAAATGGGATCCTCTACTACACTAGTACTAAGGTGTAGAGACTCAACTACCGAAGCAGAATTAAAAGGATGCGATGTACAAAACAAAGTTCTAGCAGGATGATAGAAAAGAAAAGCTAAACCTTTAACGGTAACGTTACCACCTCTCTTAGGTACGCTAGTAGTGAGAGCATACAATTGCCCTCTCGACGATCCTGTCCTTTGCCCTTGTCCTTGTCCTATAATACTTAACTACAATCCCTCCTTACCATACTAAAGATACTCTCTCTTGTCATGAATTTCACTATTCTTTCACTTTGGCCTCTTTCCTTTCACCTTTTTCCTCCTTCGTGGATTAAGCTATAACAACTAGTCTCTTGTTCTTACTGTCCTTGTATAGTTTGTTGACAAGTCCTTCGAAGCTACCTCCAACGCACGACAACTCTACACAACTTGAAATAAGATTAGACGCAGATGGAACTACTGCGGCTACAGATGGAGGTTGGGCACTTCTTTGCCCTCCGACATATGTCGGATACCTACGAAACTATGGTGAAAAGAGAGAGAGGAGAGATTTCAAGAGGGAATCAAAAGATAGTGCATATGGCTTTGGGGAATATGCCTTTTAATCAAAACAAAATCTTCTTGACAATTTGCTTCTTTGTAAATGTTTTGAAAACTTTTGCCCAGTCTGGTAACCTTCTGCTCTGATACCAAATGTAACACCCTACATCCATTAAGGTCACTCACAAAGGGAATGCCTTAACCTCAATGGAGCATTATGGGTACTCGAACAGAAATATTACAAGACAGACATATATAAAACAGTGGAAAGTAAAGTGGAAGTACTTAAAATCATTTATTAAATATAAATGTTTACAAGAAAAGCCCATCAACTTCCAATACCCAATTATCCAATTCTATATTATGCCTTCGATTCTACCAAACACACATATATCTAACTAGGCAATATCTCGGTATTCCCCCGTATCCAATCGCACATAAATCGCAGTTTAGGCCTAGGTCCGAAATTGACCTAGGTTCATCAAAGGAAAATAAATAGGGGGAGGTAGAAGTTGCAATGAAACAGGATCAGAGAGAAAACAGCATAGATCGTCATGATAGGCATAAAGATTAGATCTTGATAATAATATCAACATGAATCCAAGAAACTGATTTACAACGACTGAATAGAGCATGAACTAGACATAAGAATGGAGATGAACAAGTCTCAAAACTCAAGGTCCAAAGGTAAACAGGAATAGATCTGAATTGATAAACAAGCTTATATCCAATTACACTTTATTCCATAGCCGTGTTAAAATTAAGTATTTTAATCTAAAAAGTAACTAGAATTTACATAGCATGGCTAGCGAATTTAAGAACTGAAATCGATGTTGTAGCGTTGTTGATTCATCTCCTTGAATCGTTGTAGAAGTCTTCATCTTTGCATTAGAATGCGTATGAGAGCTGAAGAAGATTAGAGACGGCGGCCATGACCAAGAGGGATTTCAGCAGCACAATGGTGGCTAGACGTGTTATAGTGAATTAGGGTTTAGGCATCAGGGGGTTTATATAGGATTAGGTAGACGAATCTGGACAGAAAACGAGACTAGAAACATCAGAATGCACCTAGGACCAAAAGTGGGCACGGGGACCAGGTCGACACCCAGGTCGACTGCCCAGTCGACCTGGTCTGGGGGGGTCGACAGCCCAGTCGACTCCCTAGTCGACCTGGGTACTGGGCGGGAAATTTCCCGGCTAGCCTTTTCTGGGTTTTGAATTCGAAATTTGAATTCGAATTCGAGCTGTTTTCGATTCTGAAATTCTTGAAACTTCAGAGGGTCATATCTCTCTCAAACGGACTCCGATTCTCGCAAACTCGGACTCGTTTTCAAGCAGAATTTCGAGACGAACGCAATGGCACACCCCGTTTCCCTTGATTCTTATTTTAAAATTTAATTCTGCCTTGATCTTGTATTAACATGTTATAAAAATTCTGGTTGTTACAGCCATTTCCCATAACAGAAAGGATTAGCCAAATGGCCTATAGAGTAAAGCTACCAGAGATTGTCCGACGTTATTGATGTTTTCCACATCTCTCATTAACAGAAGTGCTTGCATGATACCGCTGAAGTAGTTGAGCCGACTTTTTATCCGTAAACAACTCGAATCGAACTCCTAATAGGTAATGTCTCCACATCTTCAGAGCAAATACTATCGCTTCCAACTATAAGTCATGAGTTGGGTAACTCCTTTCGTGCGTCATCAGCTATCGACTCGCATAGGCCACAACTTTATCCTTCTGCATTGGCACTGCTCCATGCCTAGTACCGCACACATTGGTGTACACCCCCATCTCTTCATTCCCCCTCGGAATGGTCAAAACAGGAGAACTCATCAGTCTCTCTTTCAGAATTCCGAAAGCTTGCTCACACTTTGCATCCCATATGAACACTTGGTTCTTCTTCGTCATTCTTGTTAATGGTGCAACTATCTTGGAGAAATCCTTGAAAAATCGTCGATAATACACTGCCAACCCAAGAAAACTGCTCACGTCTGTTGCATTCTTAAATCTATCCAAGTCCGGGATTGCTTCCACTTTAGTGTGGTCAACCGCTATTCCATTACCAGAAACAACATGGCCTAAGTACCTCACTTCACTCTTCCAGAAGTGACACTTTGGAAACATAGCTTTCAGCTGATGCCTTCGCAAGATTTCTAAAACAACTCGCAAATGCATCTTATGCTCTTCCTTATTCCGAGAGTAAACCATAATATCGTCCATGAATACAAGCATTAACTGGTTCAACTGATCTATGAAAAACCTATTCATAAGATCCATAAAATACGCTGGCGCATTAGTCAACCCAAATGGCATCACCAACCATTCAAAGAAACCAGATGGCGTCCTAAAAGTAGTCTTTGACACAATATCCTTTGCCACTCTCCACTGGTGAAATCACGTTGCCAAATCCATCTGAGAAAATACATTAGCTTCGTGAAGCTGATCGAACAAGTCATTGATCCTCGGCAATGGATACTTGTTCTTCTTGGTGACCTTATTCAGCTCACGATAATTCACACACAATCTCAAAGATCCATCAGCCTTGGTTGCAAACACAACTGGTGCACCCCATTTGGATACACTCCTCCAAATGAATCCTTTTCCGAAAAGGTCATGAACCTGCACCTCTAGCTCTCGTTGTTCCTTTTGCTCCATCCGCCTAAGAGGCATAACGATAGGTCTCGACCAAATCGATTCTAAGCTCAATCTCACATTGCGGCGGCAAACCATTGTCTTCCTCAAAGATATCCTCAAACTCATTAGCGATCAACACATATGACAAGTCTTCCTATGGAATCACAAGCGAATATAAAAAGCTTACGAAGACACCATCTTCGGGATTACATCAAATCAAAACCTTTTGCCCTTCCACATCCCCAACTCTCACCTCAAGCTTCTCACAATTCACTCTTGTTGCATACCAATTAAGCCAATCCATGCCCAAGATGATCCCAAGCCTAGAGAAGTTCAAAACAAATCAATCACACGCAAAGTAGCACCATGGCTCGATAACACAAGACCGTGACAAAGCATACAAAGGATAGACGAAACCCTAACTGGATTAGTCTCATCTAAAGGTTTATCACAAATCTCGGGTTCCAAACCCAAGCGGCACACAAGCTCATGAAGAACTTCTTTTTCTTCTGGTATAGAGTCTCAACATATGAACAAGCATACTTGGACAAAGCTTCAAAATCCGAAACATACTCTAACACTGGTCGACCATTCTGTTTTAACTCAACAAACTTCTCAGACAAAACTTACTTCTGAATGGTGGAAATGAACTTCGTCTCAAAATAGACTTGGAACTACTCCCATGAAATATCATCTTATGGAGTTTCTAGAGTAACAGAGTTCCACCAATCCATAACTCTGCCCTGTAGCTTTCTCGACAAAAGCTTCCTCTTAGTCGCATCATCAATTCCCAAGTCTCTAAAGACCCGAATGCAAGTATTAAGCCATCCTTGAATTTCTTCAATATGTTACGACCCCTTAAACTACCTCCCTCCTAGAGTAGTGAAATCTTTGCATAGCTTCATGAAGTCCATCACTTTAGGCACCTGCACCTCATACATCTACCGCGGCTTCTCCTAGAGCGGGAAGCCTCCTCATGATCGCTGTAACCATGGCCTGAAACATAGCTGGGTAATCAGGTATACCACCGTTTCCCCCTCCAGGAAAAGACTCCTCCCTAGCAGTATATCTCAAAGATCGACGACTCATTCTAAATCTAAAAATAGAATGATTAGTCCACACATGAGAAAACTTCAAATGGAGTTCAAGCATTATTATACTATACACTAATATAGTATACATCAATCAGAAATATACAAATACATCTCTCATACGTAATTAAGTCTTCAAACTTTGGCTAAAATCGATTACCATAGCTATAATACCAAATGTGAAGACCGCCCATTACTCTTGTACTAAATAAGAGGAATAATGCGCTGAAAAGTATGGCAAGCAGTCATGGACGATCATCAAGGTAAGATAACACAAGCGAGACATGTTGTATAACTCACAGTGCAAGGATAAAATATAATAGAACATATATAACAGGTAACAATAGTGAAGCAGAATTGAGCAGAATCTTAAATCCTTTCAAAACTCCATTGAAATATCCATTACAACCTTGGAAAAGCACTATAAAAGTATGTATAATAAGCCTCACTACAGCATTAAGAGAAACATCCAACAGCGGAAACAACATATACTAGATAGTAGAAAATAATACATCATCCTCCTACTCGTCGTCGCATAACAACATGGTCCTCATCAAGATCTATCACCTGCCACCTACTACTCAGTCTACCCATCCAAAAATCATATGAATAGCCCAAGGTAATAAGAGGAAACATAAAACCTTGAGTCAGAAAACAGTTTTAATGAGCGATAAAACAGGAATCTAACATCATCAACAAAGCAGATGAGAATAGGTAGATTAACCAATCAATCTACCCTAAACACTAGAGAAGAAACCCAAACTCAACTTCCCCCACATCCGAAAGTGACAGCCTTTATAAAACAAGAATTTAGAAAGAACAATACATCCTTAACAATTAGTTATCAAGCATAAATCATCCTAATCTATATCGACATCTCTCAAGCACAAGCCCTGAAGGCCTAAACCAACATGGGACAAGAACCCAAGAGATATCTCCTCCGACGTCGAATAATCTACATAAGATGATACAAGCAAACCAATCATCGTCCATGACTCTTGCTATCACCGCCAATCCGCTTTGAAACGATCGTTAATCGTATGACCGGCTAAACAATCTGCCATCAATTATTTAGGGCTAATGGTAACCCTGGTTCTAGCAAAACTCCATATGCCATATAACGAAATGCATCTAGGCCCAATGAGCTGCCCAGGGTACTCGACTAGTCAATTTTAGTCATTTTGGGGGACCCCAAGATAACCCTGCTTTGAATCTGCCAGAACCTACGACAACGATAATTTCTCAGCCTTTGATATCTCTAGCCATCTAGCCTGATGACTATTCGTAAGCTCAAGTTCAATTCTCGAGCAACCATTTTCCATGAACTCGACTCCTGAAGTCCCCTTCACATTCGCTGCATTACGACGATCAACGAATATATCACATCACTTCGACATTCCCCCTTAAATTCACTTTGAAGTCACAACCACCATCGAGCCAAAAACATACACTATTTGGTCAACATTCGATTTATAGTGCTTCATCATGACTCATTAGGTCACCCAATGATCCAACTGTAAGGGTCACCAACAACCTAACTTCCTGGGTCACCCAATGACCCGACTTTATGGGTCACCGGTGACCTAACTTCATAGGTCAACCAACGAACCGGCTTTATGGGTCACCAACGACCTAACTTCCCGGGTCATCTAACGACCCAACTTTATCTAGAAGAACAACGACCCGATTCTAGAGAAGGTCCTGCGACCTGACTTATCTCCGAATGTCCCGAAGCTTCAACATGTTTTGGATGACCCATGCTTTTTGAACATGAACGACCCATGCTCTTCGATGACCCAACCTATGCACCAGTGACCTGAGCTTCATTTCTTGGAGCACAAGCCAGACGACTTGAACTTTATGCCACTTCATCATTGACTAAAAAACAGCACGACTCCAGATCTGACCAAATTAGCTCCAAACTTGACCAAATCATCACCAAATGACAACATCGATATAAACAACTCATCTAAATCATCCAATTCAACAATCAACACTTTATGAAATCATCAACAACATCAAAATAACATTTATTCATCAATAATCATATAAAATTCACCAAAATCATGTTAAATCAATGCATAAAGTAAAACAATGGATCTAACTTCCATACACATATAAATTAACATAAGAATTACTGGTTTTAAGTTGTTAGATTAGATCCTATGGTGATTCAAATGAAAATATACTTACTAGATGTAGATTTATGTGAAACAACTTAAAATGATCAAATTATGATCAAGCAACCCATATACTTGATTGAATCCATGTGAGAGATTCTTATCGCTCACCAAATCTTCAAAAAAACAAGAAATCACTTGATTCTAAATCCAGACAGCAAAGAATTAGCATCAGACTCTTCAATCTCATGAAATCTCACTTCTCTTGGTTTAGATCTTGCTTTGATTAATGTTGATCTTCAATTTTCTTCCTTAGATCTAAATTTCAATGGTGGAAAGGTGTACTTGATTGAGCAAGGAGGATCATGAGCTCAACAAAATGAGAGAGTGAAGAAAATAAACAATTCTCAATGCCTCTAACCCCTATTTAAAGTCTCCCATCAACCCACTAATGGGTCTCCTCAAATCATCCCATCAATGGCTAAAACCTATACAAAAAATTGTGAAACGCTAAAAAAGTGATTCCTCCAAAACCGTTGAACCAAATCTTTAATGTGACCACTCTATGGAATTAACAACACCATTTCCTTTCCAATGAAATCGATATTCGCACCTGATTCGATTCTGGTCAAAAATTAAGCCCTGAACAAAACAGATAGGGGTAAAATGGTCGCAAATAAAATTAGTAAAAATTATGGACATGTCTCACATCCCCATAAACAACATATCAAAATATGAGAATGATCCAACCCTCAAGGAATAAAATAGAAATATTTTACGATCCTCCTATACACAAAATGTGGGCTATTACAAACTAGAACCTTTATCCATGTTCCCTTAATTTACGTTTTATTTACGAATATTTATCAGCTTAATTAACATATTATTAATGCGCATTAAACTCGTATTAAACTTCTTACTAAATGCTTTAAAATAGGATATTTGAATTATAAATATCCGCATAATAAATTTTTATGTGTGTGATTTTAATGGAATTTATTTGTATTAATCACACATAGGCACGATGTTAATTCATACTTGTAGTAGAAGCTTTCCTAGAAATGACCAGCATGTCTAGCATCTACTAGTTAGTTGGATTAGTATGAGAGGTCTAGGTGACATGGCAATTATCATAATTACACAAAGGAGCGAGATCAAGCCCAGCTTCTATTAGAAGCCTGCCCGGAACCGCCCGACAAATACAACATCTGCAAGTGGTCGGTTTAATGTGAGATGTCTTTTGTGTGTATTTATATATATATATATATATATATATATATATATATATATATATATATATATATATATTTGTGTGAAGACATCTTCCTAGAGAAGGTATTAAGTGCCGACCTACCTAGTTTGGGTATCAGGTAGTTAGGACTAGGTCCATTCCTTTATCCACTCCTTGGTTTAGGACCTAAGTATTGCAAAAGTGTTGAACGGTCATAAGGTTCACCTTTTTCTTAAAAGGCATTAAATTTTCATAAATAACAATATCTGTTTAATGGGGTATCTCTTTGTAAGTTGTCTGCTTCCACTCTAGGGGCTGTGTGGGGGCATACCTAGAGGGATAACCAATATAAACGACAAGGAAGTGAAAGCTTTCTAAAAGAATGTCTATCTATTGGAAGTATTAAGTAGTTGGAAGTTCACCCGTAATACCAGTTAAATAGAAAAGAAGTGGTTCACTAGAGAATCCTAAATGACAATGAGGGCATATCTAGAGGGATAGCCAATATAACGACAAGGAAGTGAAAGCTTTCTAAAATAATGTCTATCTATTGGAAGTATTAAGTAGTTGGGAGTTCACCCGTAATTCCAGTTAAATAGAAAAGAAGTGGTTCACCAGAGAATCTTAAATGACAATGAGTGTCTGCCTAAACCAGTACAAAGTGGCAGCTTACTATTCTTGTATTACAAGAGAGATCATTTTTATAATGTTGACGATTAGAACTTGGGGTCATAAGTGATTAGGGTCCGCCATAGGGTCTTAAGTGATTGGATCTACCCTTAAATAAGTATTTATCTAATGGCTTTAAGTTACCAAATGGTATTCCTACTCGTAGGGTATTAAGTGATAATAGAATCATCCATTATAAATTTGCATGTTGGCCTTAAGTTACTTTGGGATAGTCCGCCTAATTTATACGTGAAATTGCGTGTTAAACTTGCATAGACATAACTTGATAAATGTATACTGCCATATATAGGAAATAGTCATTTCTTAAACTTATGCGATTTTCATTCGCCAGAACTTTTGTTCTGACCTTCCTCTTAACAAATAAATAGGTTAATAGGTAGGAATGCTCAGTTGATGCAGTCATGGATGTTGGAGCCTGACGAAGAGTGATCCTTATTCATTATCATTTTTATCATGATTGTTGTTTAATGGAAGATTACTATTACTATCGATGTACCCCTGTTGACGATGGAGATTTTATGTAATCAACATTTATAGGTTTTAATTAATGGTACATCTACTTTTATTATATTTTGTCCCTTTTGCAGTGTGATTCTGATGTCATTATTAGTTTTGCTCTATGAATGTAATCCTTACAGAACCGATGATCTTTTTAGAATTATTCTAATTTTCGATGAGCCTTTTATAGATTAGAATTTAAGCCCATTCCATGTAGGTTATTACTTTCGGTATTAGAGCATAGGTTATCCTGTTTCGTGGAAACATATGTATGAGAGATGTACTTGTTATAAGTTTTAAATTATATATACATATATACTCCATAGACATACGCATCTTTACTAGCCGATTTCTATCTTTCTTCCTTTTTTGCTTTTAGCTTAAATACTATCTTAGGAATTTCCATTAAGGATTTTTCCTTTTTCAGATAGTAGAAATGGCTGAAAATCATCCCGAGAAAGATAATTGGCAAGGCATCGGTACTTTCTCGAGTGGTTCTAGCCGTACCTAAGGAGTGAGGACCAAATTCCTACAGCTCCCCTATCCCCAACAAAACCAGCAGCTCAACCTATTGAACCGACCCTCAACTTTTCTAGTCTCTGTAAGGATTTTGTGAACTTATGAGGCAAACATTTTGTTGGAACTAAAGGCTTTGTGAAAGCTAAGTTGTGGATATCCATGCGACCATATCTTCAAAGCTATCAGATGGAAAGACTGACTGAAATGTAGGATTGCTGCTTGGCATCTTAAGAATGAGGCACTAGAGTGGTGGAACATTATTTCAAGGGAAAACATATGCAGAGTATTTTTATGGGATGAGTTTAAGATCTGATTTGAAATGAAGTTCTTACCCAATGCGGTGATGAACCAACAGATGGAAAGTTTATTTAACTTAAGCAAGGAAAGTCCAGTAAGAGGGAGTAAATCGCAAATGTTTTGGAGTTGTCTAATTTTGGTAAGAGATTGTTAGATACGCCGATGAATAAAGCATTAATATTTGTAAAAGGACTTAATTCCTTATTAAGAAAGATGTTAGCTCAAGTGATCTTTAAAGCTAATTTGTGTCATGATTAGAGAAAATTATCCTACGCACTTCTGAGGATGAGAAGGAGAATAAGGATGAGAAAGGTGAAAATACTTATGGACATGGGAAGGTCAAGAAGACAAATTTGTAACTAAAGAAAAAGAAGAAAGGAAAGTTTAAAAGAGAGGCTAAACTATTCCAAAGATGCTACAAGAAAGGATATGAGGCCAAGGATTATAGGGTAAGCCTAGGGAAGTTTAAGATTAAAAGGAAATTCTTTAATTGTCATGAGTAAGGAAACTAAGAAAGTATCTGCCTCAAGAAGAAGTGAGGTCAAACTAGTCAAAATTATGCTTTAGAGATAGCACCAGTTCAAAGTCCACCCCTACGAGACTAAAGACAGCCAGCTTTGGAAGCTATAACCTTTATTCAAGGAACTTCTATATGTATCTTATTTTATTTGGGAGCAGTCCACTCCTTCATCGCTAGGAGTATCATTGATTTCTTAATCCTTCTTGTATCCTTTGCTAGCAGTTCGACAGAGGTATCCAACCCTATTAGAGGAGGTAAGCAACTTTCGCTAATTTGTAAAGATTTAGTACTAGATATCGACAGTGTCGATTTCTTATGTAATGCATATGTGTTAGATTTTGAGGGATAAGGTCTTATATTAGAGATAGATTGGCTATCGTATTACAGAGCCATCTTTAATTGTGTTAGGAAAGTTGTTTGCTTGAGAATCCATGAAGGTCGAAGCTTAGAGATCTCATTTAGGACTGGGGATAGGGATCCGACCTTATTACTTTCCTTATCATATGATCTAGAAGGACTATCTTTAGTGCCTGTTGTGTGTGAGTTTCTAGATGTCTTTGAGGAATTCATGAGACTTCCTCCCCGTAGCGAAATCTCATTTCAGATAGACCTTGGGAAGGACCCGTGACCAGTTGCACCGCCATTAAGGCAAATGGCCCCTAAGGAAAGGAAGGAACTATACAAATAGATTTCTGAGTTATTGAAGAAGGGATTCATCCAACGGAGTAAGTTAGAGTGGAGGGCACCCACAGTATTTTCCATTAGATGGATTGCTAAGATTATGTATGGATTATAGGGAACTCAACAAGCTAACTAAGAAGAATAGGTACACCATACGTAGGATAGATGACCTACTAGACTATTTAGAAGGTTCCCAGGTCTTTTCTCAACTAGATCTGGGATATAATTTCATTAGTTGAGAATTTTGAAAGAGTACAAACCTAAAATGGCATTAAGGACACCTAATGGATTATTTGAGTGGGGATTAATACCTTTTTAGTTTTATGAATTCCCCTAATTTCTTTGTAGATCTTTTGAGTAGAATATTTAGGGACATTCTCAGCAACATAGTTATGGTACCGGTAGATGAAATTTTCATATTTTCCAAGTACTTTAAGGAGCATAAGGATCTTTTAAGGAAGACCCTAAGAATTTTAAAGGAAAATCAACTCAAGGCTAAGTTTTCAAAATGTCACTTTTGGAGAAAAGAAGTCAAATTTCTTGGACATATAGTTTTAGGAAAAAGGGTTGGTCGTAGACTTAACTAAGTAGGAGTCATTCAAGGTTAGAGAATATCCCAAAATGCATCAGAGGTTAGAAGTTTTCTAGGACTAGTAGGCTACTGTAGAAAATTTAGTAAGGACTTTTTAAGGATTGCACTCCTTTAACCCAAATGACGAAGAAAAGTATTGAGTTCGTGTAGAGTGAGAAATGTAGTAGTTCTTTAAAAGAGTTAAAGGAATCTATTACGTGTGCGACTGTCCTTATTATTTCTAATGGTAGAAACATGTTCATGGATTTCATCGACACTTGGGGGATAAGATTAGGAGCGGTACTAGTGCAAGAGGGTATGGTGGTTGCCTACGAAAGTAAATAACTTCCGGACCATGATAAGAGGTACCCTGTGCATGACTTAGAACTTGCAGATGTGGCATTTTCCTTAAAGATGTGGAGGTACTATCATCTAGGAGAGAATTATGAGCACTTTACTGACCATGAATCTCTTGGATGTTTGTTTTCTCAATGTAGTTCGAACCTCGGGCAGCAAATGTGGATGGAGTACATAACTTCATTTGACTTTGCTATTTGGTACTACCCAAAGAAATTCAATGGCACTACCTATACTTTAAGTTAGAGGCATGCTACCCTTGGTGTGATTACCGAGTGCAAGCAGCTGGAGTTTCTTTCTGGCTTTAATCTTCAGTCGCCGTTTAAAGCGTCTTAAGGATTTCTTGGAATATTTGTAGCAAGACCAGCCTAAGTGGGTAATATGAAGCATGAACAAGGTCTCAGTGATGATTTGAGGATGTTAAGAGAAAGGATTGCTAGAGGAGAGAGCTTTCCTCACTCTGATAGGTATTGCATTGACAATAGTGGAAGCTTGAGAACAAACAATCGACTTTTTGTACCTAAGAATGGAAATCTTGGGGAGGAGGTTCTACAAAAGGGTCATCGATCAAGCACGACCATACACCCTATAGGAGATAATATGTTTAAGGATATGAGTAGGATTTCTTATTGGGAAGGTATAAAGAAGGTATTTGCTGAGTTTGTTGCTAGATTTTTAACATGTCAGAAGGTTAAGGCAAAGCAAAGTAGTCCCGAAGGGTTGTTTTTGCCCTTGGAGGTTCCCGCTTGGAAATGGGAACATATTTAGATGGATTTCATTGATGGGCTTATGAGGATTCAGAAAGGGAACGAAGCCATTTGGGTCATTTTGGATCATTTGACGATGAGTGCCCGTTTTATCCCAGTTAAGAAGATTAGGATCACAGGTTTGTTAGCTTAGTTGTACGTCTAGGAGATAGCACGACTGCATGGAATCCCAACGAGCATGGTTAGTGATAGTGACCCTTTGTTTATGATCAAATTTTGGAGAAGCCTATAAGCATTCTTGGGGACGCTTAGCTTGAGCACGACATACCATTCGAAGAATGACAGAGAGACAGAGTCAACATAGTTCTTGAAGATCTACTTAGATCCTACATCGTTGATTTTAGAGGAGAATGGGAGCATCATTTAGCATTAGTAGAGTTTTCATACAACCATAGTTTTCAAGAGACCATTATTATGTCCCCTTACGAAGCATAGTACGGGCAGCCATGCAAATTGCCTACTTGTTGGTGGGAAAATACTGATAAGATGATCCTCGGACCCGGCCTTATCTGGGATTCCAAAAAGAAGGTTCTTCTAATACAGAAAAGAATGAAGGAAACCCAAGGCTAGCAGAAATTGCACGCTGATAGAAGAAGGAAGGAACTCAAGTTTTATGTTGGGGATTTAATGTTCGTAAAAGTTTCTCCTCTTAGGAAAACTATCTGGTTTGGAAAGACTATAAAATTAGACCATAGATTTATCCGGTGTGGATATTCCTGAGATCTTATCGAGAGTCCTTAATGTTTCCATGTTTCTCACCTTAGGAAGTGCTTTCATGATTCCACCATTGGACTTGAGCTTGATTAGATTGGAGAATTAGAGAGTTTTTAGTTGGAGCCTAGGATTCCCTATGCCACCATAAGAATTGCGGGCCACGAAATTAAAAGTCTTCGCAATAATTACATCAGTCTAGTCAGAGTACAATAGAGAGATAACCCTGCGGAAAGCGCATGGGAAACGTAAGAAAAAATGAGGCAAACTAATCCAAAGCTTTTCACATGTAATTTTTTCGTCTAAAATTTTCCTTTGTGGTTGCATTATGGTTAATAGATTGGATTGTAGGAGATGGTTACAAAACAAATGCACCGAACACTCATATAGAAATCATATGCATATTAGGGTGTTTTGCATACATTTTGCATCATACACTTTCACGTTAGGACTGGGATCACTTAGCAAGTCTGCAGTGCATAATCACATCGAGTAATGGAAGATTATAAATAAGGTGGATGTATGTCATGTTTGTTAGCTTAAGTTGTGTTCTCTGCCCTTTTGAAAACATTTCGGGGGCGAAATCTCTTTTGGGGGTGAGAATTAACACCCCTTATAATATAACCTAAATAGACATAGATAATTAAAGCAAGTACAAATAATAATGAATTACTAAAATATTAATTGGTTAAAATAAGAACTTTGGACTATTAGAACTTGGCCATGAAAATATTACTAATTTATTCGTCATGTGATTTTGATCCATTTTCAAATTTTATTTGTCGAAAGTGCAGCCCATATGAAGAAGTTATTACTCAAAAAAGTTAAACAATAATTGTATACACACGATTTCGATTTCAAACTAAATAAATATAATTCTGGAATATAAATATATATCAGTTGGCATAATAGAATATTTCCTAAGGATTTGAAATTATGCGTATACATATATACAAGAGGGGGAAAGAATGAATAATAAACGTAAGAATTAATTGTAATTATTATAAAAAGTAACGCTAAAACAAACCGATCTCCCAACATCCGCCCAAAAAGTTGGGCCGACCTTCCCTACAAAAGGAGGGTCGATCGGCTAGTTGATTGCCTTCCTTGTCAAGGTTGGGATAGAGGCACTGGTTTTAAGTTTTTTCTATATTTTTTCTTCATTGGACTAACCAGATTAAATCTAGATGATCCTACATTCCACATACACATTAGCAACTACAAAAATACCCCTAGCCTCTCCTAGAATCTTGCCTTCATCTTCCTTTACACCTTCATTCTGTCTCTGTGCCATTTTCTTAAATCGAGAAGTAGGTTAGGTTTCTTCTCTTCTTCTAAAATGTACTCTATCTCTTTTAATCTAAATTCTTATCAAGATTCTGGAATTTAGTATAATATATATATATATACATGAGATTCAAAACTATTCACATATATAAATTAGGAGATTGGGCTTTGATTATTGAGGTAATAAGAGAGAGGCTTTTAGGTGTTGTACAATTTTGACAACGGTCTGATTCACTTTCTTGTAAATATTTTAAATTTCATATGTAGTGTGCAAAGGCTTAAGACTTGAGTATTGTAAATCTAATAGGTTTAAGCATTTATTTTTAAAATAGGTAGTTTGAACGTACTATATATAAATCACTAATGTCTTTAGTTTATGTATATATATGTTAGTTCATATGAAAAGTGAAGCGGTACCAAAAAGGAAATTTTACATATATATTTGAATTATTGCACTTTGTCTTTCTTTCGTTGTTGAAATAATCATTTAAACCTTGGTTACAAACTTTTATGTATATGTTGTTTTCCTGCATTGATTGTGATATACATGTCCATGCCATATTGAGAAAGTTAGGGAAATAAACTTGTAAACCTTATTTTGATGTTTGGATTGACATTTCAAATGAATAAGGATGTTTATCTACATAAACATAATTTATATTTATTTACTATTATTTATTAGCGTAATTAATGTGTTATCAATGCATATCGAATTCGTTTTAAATAGCATACTAAATGCGTTAAAATAGGAAAATGAAATTATAAATGTCCCTATAGGAAATTTGTATATGTGTGAGTTTAATGACTTTTATTTGTATTAATGACACATAGACACGAGGTTTATGACAACCCTAATTTCGACAGACTGAAATTTTTTCAAAATTCCAATCCATCGAAACTCGAATTGGTTTTCTCTGGTATCCTGCAGAAAAGACAAAGACATAAATATGCCAAAGCTCAGAAAATATCTCACGGCGGAATGGATAAAATATAATATAATCAAAACATAGTCTTACCATATTATTAACACTGCCTAGCCAGTATCTAAAGCTATCATGTCTCTGCTACAAATCTAACCTGTAAGTATGCTATGAGGAAGGGGTCAGAACACAAGTTATGTTGACTGGATTTAAACTGTACACTTTGGATAATCCTATATATACCGTTCAATCATATAATCTTATTTATTAGGTTACTTGTGTTATCAACACTCCAGGCTTACACACACGTCGTACCCATTTACTCCCCAGTGGATTAACCTAATATAGTATATATGTAGCTACCTCCAATATTAAGGTACACCCCATGGTACCCCACTCGCACGGTCTCCACCGTAACACCATCGAAATATAGGCAGTCCCTCATCCTACGTCGTAGTGACATACGGATAACAATATTACATTCCGCATGTATCTATCATTACTATGCTACGCAGACGTACGGACTGCCAACATTGTTCGAATCTGAATTCATACCAGAGTAATGCCCTCAATCCTACGATACACCACCCAGAGCCGACATGCATGTGTCTAGACTGACTACCATACGTGTCTTCAATTGTGGCTCGATGCCTCAATCGTATGTCCTCTAGTGTGCACTGAGTTCAGTGGCAGGGCGATACAAGAAGCACGGAACTTGGTCGGGAGCTTTTCCATATCCGTACAGGCCCGTCTTTAAAGAGCCTCTATATACAGATATACCTAGGGTCTGTTTTCATGGTAGCTATGGCCCCACCTCGGCTTCTCCCTCAACTAGTAAAGACTACCAGAGCTAAGAGATTGCCGCTACGCAGACACTAAACATCCATACGGCGTCTCCCCTTAACCCCTTACCCCGACAGTGAAGGGTGAAATGGTATCTTGGGTTTAGATCGAGTCTTTCGCATCCCACTGGCTTCCGATGACGGTTGTTCGACAGTCTACTATCCTTGTTGGTCGTGACCCTCTGCCTCCTCGTGAGGCAACCGCCAAGCCACCCTGGTGTCACCTTGTCACAGCATTCTGAATGCATAGCTACATCTGTAGTCAAGGCCCACCCACATAGTAGTTACGGGTCAGTCATGGGACTGGTGTGAGAATTCTTAACTAATTTAACTAATAGTAATAAGGCAAATCCATGGACCACGCCGCTAATGCGGAACGGGTTTTATTCCAATGGATTGTCGTGCATGACTTAAAGTAAATCGTAAAACAACGCAATGCTTTTTAGAAAAATGAAATCACCATAAGACTCAGGTCCCATCACACAATGCAACGCACACCAGAGGATAGAGTTTTACCTTATGGTGATTAAACATGCTTGATACGTTAAAAACGAATTTGATATTATTATTAGTGTGTATATGTTTTAAAAACAATTTCAATCATAGTGTATCAATCCTAGGAAGAATAGTATCCCATACTACTATGCCTCCATACTAGTAATACAATCAAAACCGAATGGGGCGTATTGGAAATTGAGTTTCCATCATGAGTCAAGGCTAGGGAGGAGCTCCTTACCGATTCGAGACACTCTAGATAATGTCTCAGGGTTCCCCGCAGTTAACCCTTGGATCGTGCAGGGCCGGTCCACACATACAGCTTCGTGGATTGGCAATTCCTGAACACACGTTTCCCGGTCCTATAGGACCTATTCGAGGCGCCTCATTCCATCATCCACATAAGTAAAATGTCAGGGCTGGTAGGTCAATGACACCACTCTAGCTAGAAAGAAACGTGCTGCTCTCCCTGCGTTCCCTTCTCCCGTTTTAGACTCCGCCGATGTGTGAGGCTCGCGAAGTCACGCTATACACAAAGCTATGCCTAAACAGACTATGCTTTGATCGTCCCACAAGGCCTGCTTTTCAACAAAGCCTTGATCATATGCATCTTAGCATGCCACAACATCACTCCATATCACACTACCAATCTTTTGCCGAAATATATGAACGGGTGTTAAGCAAGAGAAAAAATTCTCCGCCACCAAACATCCATACATTCGACAGAAGACTAATAACATGATATATAATGGAGTACGATGTCAGACACACAATCCATTTATAAGCTTATGCTCTGGGGCTGAGCGAAAGCCAAGTCCGTACAAATCAACACTACGTCTGGGCAACTCCTACTATTACCTTATCATGGTAGCGAGCCATTCTAAGGCAACAGTCATCATCGTCCATCCGATGTGGAGATTTGACGGTCTTCAATCGCCGTCCTCCAATCTTGGATTTTTAAACGTCGTTTAATTATTTGGAATGAGATAAACTCGGACTTTCCAAATAATCTTCATATATATATATATATTGAAAATCCTTCTTACACATTAATAATTATTTTTATTAACGATTCATTCCTGTTTTAATTATTTAAAATAATTAAATTTTTATATAACGACGCCTTAAGTCCATGGGCGACTATGGCGCTGCATTCAACCAATTTTGATTTTTACATTTCTCAGAATCTGACCGTTGGATCTTAACGTAATATATATCATTGGAAAGATTTTTCCAAGACGGTCCTAACGGTTTCAGTTTCAAGAAAATCCGACGGTCGGATTTTCTTTTATAGTCATTTAAAAGTACGATTTCAAAACGCGAACTACCACGCCCTATTCGTTCAATTTTGATTATATATATAATCATGGAATCGCAATAACGTTGTTTGGTTAAAACAACGCCCTACACAACTACCGACACTCGCCAAATTTTTAATTCATTTGACAAATGAAAATACTATTACCGCATCCTAGCTTCATTCTTTAACTTACATTGAAAATGTAAATTTTGATACACTCAAAATCTTTAAATTACATATAAAAATATAATTTCTAATGACAATGCAGACTCTACTCTTAATTCACATTGTGAAAACATGATTTGTAATTACAATACAAGCACTACATCTAATTCACATTGTAAAAATATAATTTCTAAATACAATGTCACATTTCTACATCTAAATTACATATGAAATAAATCAATTTTATTTCTGATGTGCATTCTCATTTTATGTTACATATATATAAGAAAAATGCAAATTCTATCATACCATGAAATTGCATCCTTTAATTGCATAGAAAAATGTAGTTTTGTCATACGGTATACTTTCCTATAGACATTACATATAAATATGTAATGTTTAACACACAATGTAAATTCATGTTTTAATTACATATAAAAATGTAAATTTTATCCTATGGTGTAATTCCCTATATAATGTACATATAAAAATGTAGATTTTAACATATGATGAAATTTCCATGTTAATTACAAAGAAAAATGTAATTTTTATCATACCGTTATAACTCATATATAAATTACATAGAAAAATGTCATTTTTATTTTACCGTTCTAATTCACATCTAAATTACATAGAAAAATGTAATTTTTATTTTACCATTCTAATTCACATCTAAATTACATAGAAAAATGTAATTTTCATTATGCGATGGAAATTTATATTTTAATTACATAGAAAAAAATGTAATTTCTATCATACGACATAAATTCATATTTAAATTACATCTAAAAATGCAATTTTTATCATACAGTGTAAATTCACGTTTTTAATTACATATAAAAATTTCATCTTTCATTTACAATGCAAAATTCATTCTTAAATTACAATGTAAAATTTTTATCCTTTAATTACAATGTAAATTTCATCATTTAATGTTCACATGAAAAATTTCATCGTTTCATATTTTCATGAAAGTTTGCATCTTTAACATTTCAATTAAAGATTTAGTCTTTAATAATTTAAATCAAAAATTCAACCTTTAATAAATTTCATTATCGTATTTCATGTCAAATCCCATAACAACAACATCCAAACAAACCAACATGATCAAATCCAATAATTAACCTCAAGGCAATTTACAAGATGAGGTCTAACTTGGCATATGGCAAATCAACAAGGCAGGATTTAAATAAATTAACTCATAATTAATTCTAATTAATCAATCTATTCATATTTAACGATAAAATTTCAGATTTAATATCATGTCATTGTAGGCAATTCAGATTCAATATCATACGGTATGAACATTTCAAATCTATGTTTTAGATATCATGTCATATTAGATCTACTATTAATAATCATGGAAATAATAATTAAATAAATTAAAATAAATTAAAAATAAATTCTCACAGTGGTCTGGTCTGAGAAGAAGATCCAGGCTCGATCCGATTGAGTGTTCGTATTCAAATAGATTTCAGATCTGGAACGATTCGAATACAAATTCATATGAAAAATCAAAATTCAGCCTTTAACAACTGACACTGCGACATTTAAAAGTGTCGCAAAATCTAAAATAAACCTTACCTACAGTTCAAAACTTTGAATCGAGATAACTCGAGCTACGTTTGACGGTTTACGAATGGTTTGTTGGAGATTGGAGAGCTACGAGAGGGCTATCTTCACCGGGAGTTGGAGGAGGTGCGGCTCAACGTGGGTGGCGCGGTGGGGGCGCAAAGGCCGCGACTTTTGAGGCTTGTGGCGGTGGCTACGGTCGATGAGAGGTGGTGATTCTTGTTGGAGAAGAAAGAGCTCGAAAATCTTTTCGAAACGTGTATTTATACGAAGGTTTTCGTTGAGAATTGAGGGAGAAATCGGAGTTTGAAGTTTTGAATAGCAGGGGTTTTGCGGCTCGGCAAAATAACGTGGAGGAGGAAGAAGAACCCGATGTTCATTATATATTAAAATATTAGGGTTATTTAATTATTATTTTATTAGCCCGTTAAAGCCCGTTTTGGTCCGAACTCCGATTTAGGCCCAACGACTATCGTTCTTACCATTTAGCCCCCGTTCCGAACTCATCTGGACCTGTCCCGTTAGCCCAAAAGATCATCTTGACCTCCGTTTTTCAGTTTTAAAATTTAAGTCCTTTATTCCTAATTTTTCCGTACAAATAATTTTACCGGTACTACATGCTAACTCAGAAAAATCCAGAAAAATTATTTTTGGCTTTCTTATGACGATACGGTCCTAACAAAATATATTTCGTCGAATTCTGAGACTTTTTGAAAAATGGCTATTTTTCAGTCGTTTAAATTTAACTGAAATAGTCAAAACACATTTTCTTTTGCCCTGCTCACATATTAATTCGAAAAATTTTGAAAATTGAAATCTAGCTATAATTTGACATTCCGGTTCCAACAAAAGTGGTTTCGTCGAAAACATAGGTCGTTTGAAAAATGACTATTTTTAAGGCTAATATATTTAATATTAAAAATACATTTTTAAACAAATAATTTCCGAAACTCGAAATATATAAGTGTTTACTGTTTTTCAATGCAGAAACGTCATTCTGAACTCAATGGAAGTGGTTTCGAGTCCAAGTTCCTTCGTATGTAAAAAGTAGCATTTTTGACCTTTATATATTTCATAGCGACCTTTCTAGATTTTAATTTGGGAATAACTTTTGATTCCTGCTATGAAATTTCGATTTTTCGGATTCGTTGGAAAGATATTTTTTAATAGATTCTAATATTTTTGGTTTCACTAAAATCCGTTAAATTTTGCATCCTGTACGGTCAGTCAAAGTTCAAGTTTGACTTTTCAAACTACCGTGCTATTTCTAACTCTTTTTATAATTAAAATTAAATTATTCATTCTAACTTCGATTTGAATCAAATTTGTGATCAGTATTATTTAAAATAGATTATTTTAAATATCAAAACTCATTAAAATCACTTAAAATAAATTTTAAATTGGCCCCAAAATTCAGGGTTGTTAAAGGTCCGGGAAGACTTCTTCCACAAGTTGGGCTTAACCCGTGTCATAGCCCGTCTCGTATTTGCGCACTTAGACCTCTCACATTAGGTTCAACATTAGTGGCTGCTAGATATGTCAGTCGGGTACGGGGATACTTCCACCACTAATGCAACATAACCTCATGTCATAAGTGCAATTATAATTTCTAATTGTAATACTAGGCATTCAATATTAATTAATTATTTAAACCTATGCCTTTATAGGTGTTAATGCGCATTTACCCAATTATATTCATGATGGGTTATAAGTCTAAATTCATATTATTCGAATTATGCCAATTCGTTTTTTTTATATGATCGCATTTGCGCCCAAATCATTTTTCTATGCTTATGATCCAATTTAAGATCTTTAAACATAATTTAATCGATTCCCCAAACCCATATTTATTCAATTCTATGTTAACATGAATTCATATAGTCATATACTTACTCCAATTATTCCCTGTATAAAATTAGGACAAATTTACATGTAAACTTTTTAGCACTCCAACAAATCCAATATATGAATTTTTCACACATGTTCAATTAAATATTATAACATGTAAACATTCCAACATTTCAACTAATTCAATATATGAATTATTCATATTAACAATTTGACGTTATATCACGCTAATCATTCCCCTAATTGAATAGATTCAACATATGAATTTCCTGATCTATTCATATTAATGTCTCAACTTGTTATAACAACAATTTATAATTAAACTGGAAATTTCACAATTTATAAAAAGGGGAATGTTAAACAATAGTCATAACATTATCTAAAGACTATAGTTTAAACCCACTCACCTTTCATGCTTTTCCCAAATATTGGATTCAATCCGTTCTATCATCTATGGTTACCCTTTTTTCCTTTAATATTATTCACAACCTAACGACCATGGATCTATTATTTCATGAAAAGAGAAGGGAAAGAGAAATAATTTAAATAGATTAGTTCTTAAAAGTTTACCTTGCTTTCATGATTCAATAATATTTTTATTAACGTTGATTCCCTCTTCCAAATCTGAATCCATAATTCTCTTAGGCTAACATTTTAATTTCAGCATAGATTTGAGAAAAGAGAGAGAGAGAGAGAGAGAGAGAACCATGGCAGAGCTCCAGCGTAGCTGCCGAATTATGATGTTTAAGGTTAGGTCTAGGGTCTTATTTATAGGAGTAGCGGAGGTACTAGGACCCTCAGATCAAAATTTAAGATATCCGTGTCAGAAGAACTTTCTGGATCCTCGGGTGGGTCGCCCCCTAGGTCGACACCCCTGTTTGTGGGTCGACCCCTAGGTCGACCCTCCTGTTGGTGGGTCGACCCCTAGGCCGACCCCCAATGCTCCATTTTCCCACCGAACTTTCCTGCCTGCCATTTTGATTTTTGGACTGATTTTCGAATTTTATGGATATATTTATTTAATATATATACATATAAGCTCCCTATATGTATACAAACTTCTGATGCTCGTAACATCTTCATACGTTGTCCGTTTTACGCAAACCAAGTGTCTATCTTAACCAGAATTTCTAGACGGACGCAATGGCACAGTCCGTTTTACTTAGTTCTGAATATTTAATTAAGTTATCCTTATTTTATTATCTTCAAAAATACGGGGTGTTACAAGGTTAATCCCTACTTGTAGTAGAATCCTTCCTGGAATCGACCACATATCCAACATCTATGAGTTAGCTGACTTAATGTGAGAGGTCTAGGTTCCATGAGCCATTATAATAATTATACTAAGGCATGAGCTTAAGCCCAACTTGTAGTAGAAGCATGCCTAGAACCACTTGACAAATCTATCATCTACAAGTGGTCTGTTTAATGTGAGATGCCTTGTGGGTGTTATATATATATATATATATATATATATATATATTGTGTGAAGAAGGCATGTCTAGAGAAGTTATTATGTAGTTGATCTACTAAGTTTGGGTATTAGTTAGTTAGGACTAGGTCCATTCCTAATACTCACTCCTTGGTTTAGGACCCAAGTCATGGGACTCGCCCTTACTAAGGTCTTAAATGGTCACGAGGTCTGCCTTTCTCTTAAAAAGGTATTAAATGGTTTTAAATAATGATAGACGCTGAGTAGGGTAGTTCTTTGGAAGTTTCCGGTTCCTCTCTAGGGGCTATATGATGATGTACCTACATGGGATATCTAGTATAAACGACGAGGAAATGAAAGCTTTCTAAAAGATTGCCTATGTATGGGAAGTATTAAGTGGCTAGGCGTTCACCCATAATACTAGTCAAATAATAATGAAGGGGTCCTCCAGAGAGTCTTAAACAACAATAAGATTCTACCTAAACCGGTACTAAGTGGCATCTTAGCATTTCTTGTATTACAAGAGAGAGAATATTAAATATTGTTGATGATTAGAACAAGAGGTCTTAAGTGACTAGGGTCCTCCATAGGTTCTTAAGTGATGGGACGTACCTTTAAATAAGTATTTATCTAATGGACTTAAATGACCAAATAGTTGTCCTCTTCGTAGGTTACTAAGTGATAGTAGAATCCACCATTATAAAAAAAAATTGTTGGCCTTACGAGACTTTGGGATAGTCCGCCTAATTTACACACGAACTGGTGTGTTAAACTTGCATAGACATAACTTGATAAATGTATACTACCATATATAGGAAATAGAAATCCATTAAACTTTTGTGATTTTCATCTACCAGATCTTTTGTTCAAACCTCCTTCCTCCTTATCATTATTATCATGATTGTTGTTCATTAGGATATTTCTATTATTATCGATGTACCCTTATTGATAATTGAGATTTTCATGTGATAAAAAAATTTGGGTTTTAATTAATGGCACATCTGCTTTCTGTTATTATATTTTGTCCCTTTCTCTATGAGATTCTGATGTTGTTATTACTTTTTCTCTGTGAATGTAATCCTTATAGGAATCAACAATCCATTTAGAATGGATCTAAATTATGAAGGACCTTTTCTAGGTCCGAATTTAGGCCCATTCTTGGTGGGTTGTTACTGGATTAGCCTACGATTAGAGGAGTAGGAAGCGGTGGTCAATCAAGAGCGGATACTGCTTCGATTTCCCTGCTATACTCGAGGCTATGATGGCAGTGAACATGAGTAGGATACCTATTCCATCGGTGGCAATAGATGGTGGTTCTCTAATGCATGCACTTAGGGTTATTTATTTTCCTAAGTTGTGCAAGGAATATACTTCTTTAGGTGACAAGCTATTAAATGGGACAAAATATAAGATTGAAGTGCAGAATTGGTTGGATACTTGTACTTGCATCTTCATAGACTTGGGAATTGTTGGTATAATAAAGAAGAGGATTTCGTCGATGGAGGTTCAAGGTCGAGCAATGGATTTGTAGAACTCCATTACTCTTGAGACTATAGAGGACAAGGTTACTTGGAATCTGTTTATGCCTAAGTTTTAGGAGAAATTTGTTTCTACAGTACAAAAACCAGTTCTCTTCAAGATATTTATTGAGTTGAAGCAAGGTGGGAGACCGATGGTTTAGTACATAGTGGGGTTTGAGGATTTTTCGAAGTACACTTGTTCTTCTATTGAGATTCTATATCAAAAGAAAAGAATTTTATAATGGGATTAGTTGAGTGTCTTGGAGAACAAATAGTTGATCGTATTGAGGATCCATATGAGAAGTAGGTTGACAAAACATTTGGGCATGAGAGTTTGTTCATAAAGAAAGATGAAGTTGTTATTCAATGTAAGGAGGTGCCAAAGCCATAACAATGTAGCGCGAATAAGAAAAAGTGGAACGGAAGAAGGAAGAAACATTAGCAAGGGAAGAATGGATAGAAGAAAGGCCATTAGTCTAAGGATTGCAAGGCTCTTAAGGCAGAATGGAAGTGCTTCAACTGTTATAGGACTGGGCATTTGAGCAATAATTGTCTAGAGCCACCAAAAGATAAGCAGGTTGTGAAGTCATACGCACTGGGTGTTGTGCCATATTCTTCAAGAGTTTCGAGTAAGGTAAGGGGAAGGGTTTTTGTGCAAGGTATGCTTTATGTTAGAGGTTTTTCAGCTCGAGTTTTGTTTGATACGTGAGTAATGCATTATTTTATCTTTAATGAGCTTGTTCACAAGTTGGATTTAAAATATGAGATTTTTGATAAAAAATTGAAAGTGACTAACCTAGTAGGGGGTTCTTCTAGTCTATGTATGCTTTGTCGAGGTCTAGTATTACAGATTCATGGTTACTCTTTGTGTGTGATTGCTTTGTTTTGACTTCGTTGGGTTTTGGCTTATTCTGGGAATGGATTGGCTCAAGGAATATGTGGTTATAGTGGATTGCATGATGCTCGAGGTGACAATTGGAAATGAGGAAGGGAGAATGGTTGTGATATGCCGCTTGCCAGAGGACGTAGTTCTAGTCATCTTTTTATATTCGCTTGTAATTTCAAGGGATAGATTTTCAATTTACCGATGTTTTGACAATTTTTTGATGTTTCTGACGGGGTCAAGGAACTGCTGTAGCAAAGCGAAATTGAGTTTCCAATTGATCTATTCGATGGGCTAGACATATTTTTATGCCTCTTAGGTGGATGCGCATAGGGAACAACGAGAGTTAAAGGTGCAAGTGAATGATTTTTTGAGTAAGAGATTCATTCGGAGAAGCGTATCCGATTTGGGTGCACCAATTGTGTTTGCAACCAGGGCAGATGTCTTGTTGAGATTGTGTATGGATTATCGTGAGCTGAATAAGGTGACCAGGAAGAACAAGTATCCATTGCCAAAATTTGTTGACTTATTTCATCAGCTCCACCAAGTTAAAGTATTTTCCTAAATGGATTTAGCAACTATATTAAACCAACCGAGAGTGTCTAGGGTTAGTGTGTCAAAGACTATATTTAGGGTACCATCTGGATTTTATGAGTCATCGGCGATGTCGTTTTATTGAAAAAGGTTCCATCATATTTTGTGGATCTAATGAACCGATTTTTCAGATATCAGTTGAATAAGTTCATGCCTGTGTTAGTTAATGATATATTGGTTTCTCTAGGATTGAGAAAGAACATAAGACACATTTGATAATTGTTTTCGAAATCTTATGAAAGCATTGACCAAGAGCTAAGCTTTCAAAGTGTCACTTGTGGTAGGAAGAATTAAGATTCTTGGTTATGTCGTATTAGGAAAAGGAATAGCTATGGAGCCTGCAAAGGTTGTAGCAATTAGGGTTTTGGATTGACCTTAGAATACTACGAATATTAATAGCTTCCTTGGTTTAGCAAGATATCATCGGCATTTTATTAAGGGCTTTTCAAAGATAGATGCATCATTGATTGGATTGACGAAGAAGAACCAGGTCTTTGCATGGGATGCAAAGTGTGAGCATGTTTTTGTGGTCCTGAAAGAGAGATTGGCAAGTTCTCCTACATTGGTTATTTTTGGTGTGAACGAAGAGAAAGTTGTGTATAGTGATTCATGTGGTACTAGATAGGGAACAATGCTAATGTAGAGAGATAAATTTATGACTTATGTGAGTTGAAAACTGAAGCTACATGAAAGGAATTACCCGACTCAAGACTTAGAGTTAACTGCGATAGTGTTTTCTCTGAAGATGTGGAAGAATTATCTGTTGGGAGTTAGGTTTGAGTTTTTTTACGGATCATTAGTCTTTGAAGTATCTTTTCTCCCAAAAGGATTTGAATCTTCGGTAGCAATGATGGTTAGAGTTCCAAGTGTCGTATGATTTTGGCATTCCTATACTTCTTGGAAATGTAATTTAATTATCGATGCATTAAGTGGAAGACATCCGAGTTTGGATGCTATGTGTGCCGAATCTATGCACCCTGAGTATTTGGCCGGTTTGATTTAGACCTAACTATGAGTTAGAGCCTGAAATGTTGCAAGCATATCAATTAGGCCTACTCTCATCGAAAGGATTGGCGATAGCTAAAATCAAGACGCTAAGCTTGTGAGGATTCTTTAAAAATTGGAAATGAGAGTTGAATCTGAGGGAATGAATAGTTACGAAGTCGATCGAGATGGTTTGTTTTACAAGGATGAAAAATTGGCTATTTCAGATATAGATGGTGTAACACCCCATACTTTTTTGAGCCCAAATTTTCATAAATTTTGACAAAAATCGAAACTCGAACACATCCAAGCATGGAGCATGTAAATCTGTTACCTGCAAATAAATGAGCATGAGCATAATCAGATTATGGTAAAATAACTCACAGTGGAAACAAAATAGGATAGACTGGTAATAACTCGAGTAACTACCTTATAAATGTGAGTTACCATGTCAATACCGAGCATGAGAGAGAACGAGGACCGAAAGATAAACTTAGACACATGGGAGAACTAGGCCTTCTTTAGAAAAACAAGGAGTTGTAATGAGGAAGGGGATCAGAACAACAAGTTCTTGTGAATAGGAAGAGTACAACATGGTGTACAATACGTAGATGTATCCCGTTTGGTTCAACCAAAGATATATGCCTACCAAAGCTAGTAATTCTAGCCTAACCTTGTAATCATTTACACACGACTCCAACTACCATACCGAGGTAGTATTCCCAATGATAACGATATCGAGATAGAATGTTTATGCATACATCTATGAAGCCTTTAAACCATCGTCTAACTAATTACTAAAACTAAGAGGTGGGCTCTCGGCTATGGAATTCAGTTATTTACGTGTGTATATAATATGTGGATACACACACACACACACTTAGCCACTTAATGCCTAATTGTTGGATGATATATATGGGTGGATTATCTCGATCACTTAAGACCCTAGGCGGATCGATTGGCCATTTAATACCTCTTGATGGTATGCTCAATGCTATTATAAATTAGAGGACACTAGCTACAGGTCTTACTAATTAAGGATTCCGTCATTCACATATGTAAACTCACACCCTGCATAAGGCGAGAGATAGTAAGTAGCCACTTAAAACCACTCGGTTTAGGTAGGATTCATACACCTAGGCGCTTAACATTTCTCGTAGGATAGGAAGCTCTACAAAATGACCATACCAGACATTTTGAACTTCAGATTAAGGTAGGATTCATGCACCATTTAAGACCACTTAAGTGGGGACCTATTCCCAGGTGGACCCCTCAACCCAAGTCAGTTAAGACCCAAGGAAGCGGACTATTCGTGGAGATTATCATGCTCATACCCAATTAGCCTTTAATGCTTCCATTTATGGGAGGTGGTGTAACACCCTACACTTTTTTGAGCCTAAATTTCGACAAAAATTGAAACTTGAACACATCCAAGCATAGAGCATGTAAATCTGGTACCTTGTTAATACCAAAAATAGCACTAACACCCCGTATAGGTGTATTAACACTTTAAAATTAATCAAAAACAAGGTTAAGAGTAAACAGAAGCGAAAAATAGTAGAAGTAGAGAGTGCTTATAGTGGTTCGGCCTCAGGTCTGGCCTACGTCCACTATAATCGATGTTTTCATTACGATCTTCATTATAAGGTACATGATTTTCTTTATTTCATACATTTTTTATCTCTCTTTACAATAGATCTCTCTTTTCTCTCTCCAACTGTACAATGATTCTCTATCTCTAGGTTTCTTCAGAGAAACACTTGAATTATCAATGGAAATGTTAATGGAGATGTTTGAATCTCAATTGAAGATGCTTTAATGGATTTTGAGATGTTGGAGAATGAAAATGGCAGGCCTTCGGGGTAGAAAATTTGATCCCCTCAATGTGTGTGGAGACGAGGTATTTAAAGATGAAGTCTGAATAGAGTGGTAGAGTTGTAAATGGTTGTATTTATGCTCATGGATCGGATTCCGATCCATGCCACATGGACAACCGATATATATTACTTCACAACGCATAAAACACACTGATCTATGAAAACGTGCTAATCCCATGATGGGAACCTCACATGATCACTCTTTCTCTCATCTGCAGCCACTTTCGATCCATATTGGATCCACCACCTCTGATTCATGAAATAGAGCTAATCCTTTGAATGGCACCTTGCTTGATCGTGTTTTTAAGCTTGTGCAACACTATTCGATACTGCTGTATTAGTGACCGATCCACCTATTATACTATAGCCCAATTCACAACAAAATATTGCTCGATCCACAAGCAAAAACTTTGCCCGATCCATGGTAGAAGCCGTGCCAGATCCATGGTAGCATATGTGCATGATCCACTATGTTTCCATGCCCAATCCATTTGACTAGAGGCCGCCCGATCCATGGAATTATTAGTTAACCAATCCACCAATAAAATGTGCCTGATCCATCGCTAAAAATCTTCCTGATCCACTTCTTTTTAATGCTACCAATCCATACATAATACGTTGCCAATCCACCTTTTCAGACTTGGTCAATCCATTGATGAAGCAGTGTTCAATTCACACTACAAAATGATGACCGATCCACTAACATAGAATCTGACCGATCCATCAATTAAAGTGCAACTGATTCAGCATATTGTACTGTAATCTATGTATAATTTTTGAACCGTGTTTTATAACGGGGTTAACATACCTGCAAATAAATGGGCATGAGCATAATTAGAGTACGATAAAATAACTCACAGCGTAAACAAAATAGGATAGACTAGTATTAACTTATGTAACTACCATTTTAAAGTATGTCACTTTGCCAATACCGAGCATGAGAGACAATGAGAACCAAAAGCCAAACATAAACACCTGTGAGAACTCGAAGTTCTCTAAAAACCTGGGAGGTTGTAATGAGGTGGGGTTCATAACAATAAGATTCTGGTGGACAGGAAATGTACACCACAGATTATAATACACATATGCATCCTGTTTGCTTCAACCCAAGATGTATGCCTACCAAGGTTAGTGATTCTAGCCCAACCTTGTAGATATGACTACGCATGACCCTAAGACCCTTCTCAGGTTAGACTTCCCAAAATATGATACTGATATAGCATATTTATGCATATATTTATGAAGCCTTTATACCATAACAATGTTGGTTATTTAATTGAGGGTGGACCCTTAATTACGGAGTTTCTATATATATAAATATATATATTTCCACTCACTCATCATTCATTATTTAATGCCTCACTATTAATGATAGATAGGGTGGATTCTCCCAGATCACTTAAGACCCTATGCGGACCTATTGTTCAGTTAATATTCCTCGATGATTTATTCAACGTCAACATAAACTGGAGGGAACTTGCTACGGGGCCTCACTAGTTAGGGTTCTATCATTCGCACATATAACCCATACCCCGTGTAAGGTGAGAGATGGTATCTTATCGCTCGTTATACTATTTCGCTGACCTTATTAGATAATCTCTTTAGTCGGTTACTACTTCCCGTAGGATAGTGTAGCGGACCAGGAAATTTTCGACGCTCGAATCTCGACACTAATACATCTCGTATCCAAATCCAAGTATCAAAAACCCAGAAAGCTAATAGAAAGGAATTATAGGATGAGATAGGAAAGAAAGAAATATTAGAATAGAAGAAATAAGAAGATCAGAGTCTCACAGCGGAATGGACAAAATATAATGTATCATAATGCTTTATCCAAAAGAATTGCACATGGATTACAACATCAGAGTATACATTCAGATTAATATCACACACAGTGGAAATAAATGACACCAGTATATATATGAGCATCTCGCCTCCAGCTCCTCTTCTGAAGCTCCAAGCGGTAACTAACCTAACAGTATACTCGGTCTGACTTGAGCACAATCGAAGCAAAGCAAAATTCACCCGGATCAGTCTAGAATACTTTCAGTAATAAACTCATATGGCAAACAGCTTGCTTAACTTTAAAAATCCTTTTGAAAGAAAAGGATAATGGTAAGACCAGCCCACACATAAACACGAACGGTTTTTACCTTACTATAACCCAAACCATTTCGATTTATCAAAATCGAGTGATATTATAATAGTATCTATCAAATAACAAAAAAATAATCATTTGGTGGAACACTTGCATCTCACACTCTACATATTTATTATAAAATCAAAAACTACTTGGCACTTATTGGAGATTGGATTCCAACTTCGATAAGGTATGGGACCAACTTTCGATCAGTGTACTCTAGAGGGTATACACTGGGGCTCAATAACAACATCTTGCAATCCGGCTAAACATGACCGACCGCTCATTTAACATGGGTGTATCGAACATATTTTCCCCCTACGTCTTTTATTGCGCGCCTACCGTAACTCCCAAGAGATATAGAATCGAAAGAAAAAACAAACAAGGATTTTCTCTAGATTGGTGATAATACACCCTGCTTGGGTATGACCTACCTAGCCTTGCTGTCTGCCCGTTTTTTGTCATTTTCCAGTTGATGAGGCTTGAGGTCACTATTATCTTTTATATAACATCTGGCCATCATTCACTTTGAATGCCACATCATCAGAACTGTCAAATCACTAATTGACGTCCACAAATATACTCCGGGTGTTAAGCAAGAGAATTTCTCCCCCACCAAACTTGCTATATTTTTAAAAATCTACGTACGTGAGTTTTCGGGAAATACTCTGTTAGAAATTCGTACATACAAGTCATCCAGGAATAGGATTAACCGAAGGCAGCCTCCTACCACATCCTAGGAATCACCCTATAGATCAGTAGCAAGTAGTCCTTGTAATCCATAGATTTCAACCACGACCGAACCATAGTATATCTCTAGGGATCAGCTAGAGATTTTAAGTAGTTCTTCCATTTTATGAAGATCTATGGTCTTCAATGCTCCAACTTTAGCCTTGCAGATCAGTTTCGTACGCAACGTTGATTCGAAGTGATTTTGGGTCTAGTTTTCACCCTGGTCTCTTCGAAATAACACGTTATAAGGTCCAATAATATATTTAGAGTAGGATGGATGTGTAGCACAAGACTACACAGTCGATTAAGAATTATATTAAAATATATATAAGCCAGTTGACAAGCCCAACTAGTGGCTTAAAGTTCGCCAGATAATAGTTCAACAGCAACAAAATACCCGAAGCTAGAAAATACAACAACAAAGCAACGTTGAGACATAATACCATATCATATACACAAACAAGCCAAAATAAGTACCCACTGAAGACATAACCAAACCAAGCAGACAAGACTAAGAACCATCTTGATGAAGATCAGGACTCGAATCACCAAAGTTAGAGCCAACAGATTCAGGTGGACTACTGGTCATAGATAAAGCAAGGCTGAATCGAGCAGAGGAAGATTGACCTGTCCACAATTGAAGGTAGTAAATAATAAGTCTTCCTAATCCTTCAAAATGCTTCAATGGTTTGCTAAATACAACTGCATTTCTCTCCTTCCATATACACTAGCAATATATAGGTAAGAAGGAATCAAGCGCAACATCAAACAGACTGCTTTGCCAATAGTCAAACATTGATGATACTTAGGAATAAAACCAAGCAAATGAATACTGGTGGTAGCTAAAATTGGGTAGGAGAGGTCACACTCAAAAAACAAATGCTGAATAGATTCCTCATAAGTTGAACAAAAAGCACAGCGTGGATCACCAATAAGATTGAGTCTGTACAACCTTGATCTGCTGTTAATCTTTCCATGAATTAAGCACCAAGTGAAGAATAGCACTTTAGGAGGTTGGCGAATTTTCCAAATCCTTGAAAATGAAAAGTTCTACTAGAAAAATTAAGATAATGATACATAGAGGCAACAGTGAAACCCTTCTCTGGAGATAAAGGCCAAGCATATTTGCCCGGAGTTAGAGAAATCTGGGTATGAAGAATCAAATTGGAGGCATCAAGAAGATTATTGAGGACATGAACATCAAATAAAGATGAAGGACAAAGAAAAGAAGGATCATTATGAACTAAATTAGCCACTGAAGAACAACCATCAGAGATCAGAGGGAAGAGAGAATGAAAAGCTAGAGAAAGAGGAATCTGACCATGCCAAATATCATACCAGAATAAACAAGATTCACCATTACCCAGGCATACATGAAACAAACTTTTAAAACGAGGAATAACTGAAATTACACCTGACTAGAATGGGGAAGGTTTAACAGAAGGGAGGAAGTGCAAAACCCAATGGGAATTACCAGAATAGTAAAGTGAAAGAATCCAGTCTTTCCATATGATTAATAGTTTGTATTTTAACTATCAATCTCAAAACTGTACGATCAAGTATATTGGTAGCTCGAGTCATTATTATTTAAAATCATTCAATAACTTCTTATCGATCTTTGAAATCATTTCATCAATTTGAACTCGATTTCACTTGTCTTGATAAAACCATATTCTTAACCTCTAATAATATACGTACTTTCCAAACTCCTTTTTATTTCCCCTCACTCCAAAACATTACCACATTTCCTAAATATCCTTCCATTTTCTTTATCTGAAATATTGCCTTGCATGCTTAACAACGCGTTAGTATTCCCTAAATTTTCATATTCCGATTTATATATATCATACCCTAATGGTATATAACCAATCACACATTCTAATATGGCCAATAATGTCAAATTATTTACTTTAAAACCGAACAATATTATTTACATTTAAAGATCTTGCCATCTTATTGACATACCTAAATAACGTAACTATTGTTGCAATATTCCTTTATTGAAATATTAATCTAATATTAACATCTTTACCATTACAAAATAATATCACTCATCGATAATAGTGAAGCCATTCAAGTTGGGGTATTTTACTCACCTCTCAGACCTTGACCGACAACGTTCTTATCTTAGAATAGTAATAGTTCGTAACTCAAAACATATCAACTATATCATATTAATTATTTAAAATATGGTTTTATAAGCCATACATTTACTTATAACCTCTTTACTTAATCTTTGATTAAGTACATTACTTCAAACCCCTTTTCCATTCCATTTACAATTCAGATTATATTGCGATAATCCATTTGTTAATTCTTTACCCAAAACCATTTACATCATATTATCAAACTAGATTATTTTATCATTGGAATCCATTTAAGCACTCCTTTACATAAATCAATAAGTAATTTCCCTTATATTCTGGAAAACTTTTCCTTTTACCACAATTCAAGTTTTAAACGAAATGTTAACTTGATACTTATCACATTGGCTCAATTTCCATTAATGGCTTTATTTATATTGTTCAATCACTCTTAAATAACTCTTAAACCCTTTCAGAATTAGTTAAACTGATTTCATACTTGATTATCTCCTTAAATAAATTTTATTAAAGAAGAACTCATTTTAAATAAAGTTAACTTCGTTATTTACCGAAGTAAAGGCAGTGTACTTTTCCATTAGATAAAACCAATTAGTTGGTCATTATTAAACATTAAAAGTCAATTACATTGGAGAAATCTCATTAATTTTAAACTCTATTAATAACCCCTTTATATCAAAACAGTTGACTTAGTCAACTTCAACTCGTCGGTTAACTCGTTAACTGTTTCAGTTACTTTTCTTATTAGATTAATATAATTAATCTTATAATATTACTTAATCATTTATTTATAATTATTCCAAAATAATAACCCATAGGTTAATAATAGCTTCATTCGCTTAATATCTTTATTAAAATATCAAATTCCTATGATAAAATCATTTCATGATATTTCAATAAAACTTATTTATACATCGATTTTATTATAATTAAAAATCCTGGTTCCATTATAAAATAAATTTTATAACTTAAACTCGTCAATATCACTTGACGACATATTAATGTTTTAACAAAAGGTAGATTTTTGGCCATTTGCTGCCAATCCCTCAATCAATACCGTATATTGATTCAAATCATAACAACGTTGCATTTCAATTCAACAATCAACAATCAAATCGATTTTAACATCAATGGCATTTAATCGGTCCATATATAAATAATATGAAATGAAACGACACACAAAAAGTTTGAGGAATTTGGTTTGATTCCTCCAACCTGTCCTTCCCTGCATCATAGTTTATTATAACATTTTATAACATGTAAAATAGAAGTTTAAATCTAATAAATGACGATAATATAATTAATGTTAATCATTCAATCAACAATGGGCATCCAAGGCAACCAAACATCCAATTATCAACGATTAAATTTAATTATGTGAACTTAATCACATCACAGGATTCCAGAAAAGTGTGAGAGTTAACTCACCGATTTATTCCGATTGATGAATTCAGCATTGTTTCATTTAATTTTAAACTCACGTTTAAAATTAAACGAAAACATGATTGTCTCTTATCCATTCCACATCAACGTAGTTCTATTTTCTGTGATTCCAATACCTGTGATTTCATTGAATTCTAGTAATGTATGATCAAGTTAACATGATTCATGTTTTTAGATGAATTAAAATGATTTAATTAACTAATTAAAATTAAAAATCTAAATTAGCCATTTAAATAACATAATTAACCTATATTAATTTCTCCTACTTTGTTTGATTTCCTGAGATCCTCGACATTGCCAAATTGGAATAACTGTGTTGCTCGAATCACTACTGCACTAAACACATCCTCCACCTTCCCACGACCTCCCATTCAGGCCTTGTTTTATATTAGTTTTCTTTTCTCTTTTCGCATTTTTTTAAAAGCCCATAACAAAAATCTAAGGCCCACAGCTCAACCCACCTCCAATACGCTCCGTCTCCCCCAACGTAATATCCCCTAATCAGGGAAGAAACGCATGCCATGCACCCCGTTCCATTACAACTTGCCTGTTCCTATTTTACTAACTTTCTTCTTCTTAATGAATGAATCCTTTCTACCAGTTATTATTAATTTTAACCGCATCTTCCCTCCTGCTAAAACTCACGCCACATTCAAACTTTATCCACCTCCTCAAACCGCTACCTTCTTCACATTGTAAATATGCACCAATAACACCCCATCGTGACCAACGTAACCCCACCGAGCTGCCTGGCATCTCCGCCTTCCTCAGATGTGTACCCAGTGACTAACTCGACACCCACTTTCCTTTTTTTTCTTTATATTAAAAGCACAACTTCCTGTATACCACCGTGCAACCATTTCTCCACCGTTGTTACCTTCCTCAAGGCATAGAACACACACGAAAGGACTACAACAGACTCCTTAATCATCCAGCTCCAAAGTCAGCCCCTGCTTTGCCTTTCAGTCGCATCCACTCCTTTCACTCCATATCTTTTATTTCTTTCTAAGTTTATATATTGCTCTAAGCATGTATTCACATCTTCTGACTTTTGGATCCTCATACTACTTCTACATATCGCGTGCACCGCTCCAAATCCCGAGGCCCCAAAGCCTACACTGCTGCAGTTCGGACACGAAATTCTCCATCCACCGACCAACTTAGATGATTACCGGGGTTGCTAAACAGAGTTCCCCCGACCTCCGCCTAGCCGTCAGACCCACACTACTCCATCCACGAGCCTGAAACACCATTGCCTTTTTTCGTTCGACCTACTACTATCACCATCGCCTTAAAGTAAAACGCTTTCTCACGCGCCTTGTATCAGTCCCCCATACTCCATCGTGCTGCAAAATACCATTGTCGGCCTCCCGTAACCACTACACCCCCTCGGAAAAGCTACAACTTCAATTTATCTTCAGCTTCATTTTTCCCGTATGATTTATGTTCGTTGGTTTCAAAGAGAAGTCTGCTTTTTGTATTTGCATAAAAAATGATTTGTTTCCACATGGGAATTATTTCGTTTACCATGACAGATTCATTTTCGAAGATGAAGAGGAAGCGCTGTGATTTTGTTTGAGAATAAGAAATGAAGTCTGTGTTATATATAGAAGGAAAGCAAGGAGTTAAGATCATTGCAACTTCAATTGGGTGACTGTAGGGTATGCGGCTCCATGCCTGTGTATGGTAGATATTAGCATGGGTTGTTTCATCAATTTAGATATGGTACGCACGTTCTCTAATATAGATTAGGGGTTGACAGAATTTCCTTAAGAATTAAGTTTACCCTCTTTTTTTCTTATATATATAAAAAGGTAGGTATGTGCTCATATTATAGGGTAGGCAGGCTTTATATTTTGGGTTCATACGATTTTGTTTCTTGGCAATGAAGTATGTATTTGTATTTGTTGTTTTAATAGTTAGAGTTGTAGCATACTGTATTATGTAGAATTCCATTTATGTCCAGGCCGCTACGGACAGAAATAAAAACATGATTGTGTCGAGCGATTCTCCACGATCCCAACAATATAATAAAATAAGCCAGTTAACTTATTTTGTGAAACCCTAAAATGCAGATATAGTGTGTAAAATACTCCAATAAATCATTGCTTATTTTCCAAATTAAAAATTACAGTAAAATTATTAAATTATAACTACGTCTTGAAAATCTTGTCCAAATTCGATACTAATAACTTATTATATTTAATAAATCGTATTGGTTTATAAATGATTCCATAGCGACTATTTGAAAATTTTATTTGGACAAAAAACAAAATCTACAGTATGGAAATTCGATTTTTTTTGTTCCATTAGAAAAATATATTCCAATAGATTCGGACGTTTCTTATTTCGAGGAAATCCGACTTATTTTGGATCATGTACAACTATTTAAAGTTCGGAACAATATATTACGAACTACCACGCCGCTGCAGCTCGTTTTATAATAAAATAATTCATTAAACTTTTAATCAATGTTTAATAAACAAAATCGCTATTATAATTCAATTCTGACTCGATTAAATATTTCCATATTGGCCTATTCATATAATATTACAAATGCAACCAAATTTGGTTATTTCGAAATTTATATCATTATTATGTTATTATTTATTAATAAACTATTCAAGAACTTTAAATTTAACTATTTAAATTCCGAAACAATATTTAAAACCATATTTAAATATTAAATAAAATAATTAAAATTCTAGGCCATTACAAATAGGTATCCATATATGACACTTTTAAATTACTAGGTTTGGGTAGGCCTCACATGCACCATTTGAGACCCCTAAACTGAAAGACCTACTCCCACATGGACTCCTCGACCTAATCCATTTAAGACCCAAGGAAGCGGACTATACACAAAGATTATTAAGTTCGTACCCATTTAGCCTTTAATACCGCTTCTTATGAGAATGAAGTGGGCTGCATTATTGAGTCATTCACGTTTAGTTTCACTTCACGGGAATACTATACGTACGGCAAGTATCTGTCGTCACGGTTTCCTATGGTAAATAATATTTCACATAATTAACCTTACAAGTCCAATTCTAACTTTTAATTATAATTTCTATATTAACTTGTATAATAAGGAAAGTTATACCCTCCTTATCCTATGATATTTATTTGACTATTTTCCCTAATTGGACTTAGTAATTTAAACAAACACCAATACCCATTTATCCCTTTTTATTGCTTTTATTTCTGTTCATATATTTATTGCCATTTATAAGCATAATAGCCATATTTTCCTAAGGCAACAATTAATCATTAATTTCATTTTGTTACTATTGATTACAATTAACATCATTTATTAGCCTAACTTCCATAATTTTCTAAGACATTAATTAACAAAGGATATCCTTATCTTATCACTCCTGAAATTTATATTTGTTTTACCCCAAAAGTCCTTAGTATTCTTATTTGTTTATTGCGTGTTATATATATATACATATATATATGCATCAGACCTCCCACTTTAAGCTAACCAACTGTGGATGCTGGACTCGCTGGGCAGTTCAGGCCAGACTTGTACCATAAATTGAGCTTAACATCATGTCTTAATGCGGTTATAGTTCAAATTTTCTAATTGGAATTTACCATATTAATCCTAGTCAATTTAGAAATTGTAACCATTACTTTGATAAATTCACCTTTCCCCAATCAACGTCGGTTACAATTGTTATTTATTTATTTATGGTTCCATTTATAACAACCAGTCACATTAATTGTCACAATGGTCACCACAAATATATAAATTTGATATGGATTACATCTGCATGTATGATTTCATAAATGAATACCGTTCAAACATTCAATATAATGTATATTTTGTCATTTTACGTAGATTCAGATGAAATAATGTGTATATATTTATATTTTTGCGTTGTCAACGTAGTTATCTTTCTTTATTGTTAAATTTAATAATTTGGTTTAAATAATAACCAAACATTCCTTTTTGCATTCAATCTTGCCAAAAGGTTCCAAATCTTATAAAAAGACCATTAGCTATAATTGTTGTAAATTATGCACGTTTAATGGAATAGACATATTCTAAAACTGTAAGAAGTATATATATATATATATATATATATATATATATGTCCATGTATATTTTGGAATAGTAGATGCAAACTACGCACAAATATGTATATTTATATTTATACGTACATTTGCACAACTTTCCCCTTTTTGATCTTTTATTACACTTCTTGTGGGTTTCAAAATAATGTCTTTTTGTTCAAAAAGGAGAAAACGACATATTTACAACAACTAAGCCAAAACACCAATGGATTTGAATACAAAAAGGTTTATTCAATTTTTTTTTAAATCAGAATAAATTAATTCACCCTTGTGTCTTTTTAACCAAAATTACATAATTCATAAATTAACACTAGAACTAGAGATATGAAATATACCACATCTAAGCAGTGTTTATTGGGACCGATTTCCAAATCTACAGTGCTTTGCAACAACCACAACATATTATCAAACATAATTGCAGACAATATGTATAAAAAATTAAATAAACCAACAAATAATATTATTCATAACCATAAGCTTATACTTTCAAGTTTTGACCAATATTTATAAACAGATCTGATAGGTGTCAATTCAAATTCAACAATACATAAACAGATCTGATGATTTTAGGCATATATTTTGAGATCTAAATCAAAAGAGATAAATAGGCTACTATAACTTTGTATATAAATTTCCCACTCACCTGAAAGTGTAACAACCCGTATTTTAACAACGTGTTAAGACAAGAATCAAGGCAGAATTAAATATTAAAATCTAAATCAGGGAAAACGGGTTGCGCCATTGCGTTTGTCTCGGAAAAATACGCGAAATAGAGTCCGAGTTTTCGAAAAACGGAGTCCGTATGACCAAGTTATGGCCCAATGAAGTTTTCAGAAAATTCCAAGCCCGAAAACAGTTCAAATTCGAATTCAGATTTAAATTACAACCAAGGCAGAATGGGCGGGAATTTTCCCGCCCCAGGAAGGGTCGACACAGGGGTCGACACCAGTGTCGATCCCCCCCAATGGGTCGACACCCATGTCGACCCAAGGGTCGACACCCATGTCGACCCAGGGGTCGACCCCCCCGATCAGACCAATTTTTCTGGTGCACCTGTTTTGGCTCCTGGGTCTTGTTTTAGGGGCTTGTGACGATTTTGGATGGCTCAGACCTATTCTAGGGTTAATCTAAAGGCTGAAATCAATTTCCTACAACTATAAAAAGACCCTAAGACCTAGCCTAAATCATACTATTTCATTTTAGCACTCATGCAGCCGCCATTAAACCTAGAACTCTAAATTAAAAATACAAAGAACAAAAAATTAAAGAAGACGAAGGATGATTCTTGAAGGCTACAACTAGAAGCTACAACAACTACGACGCTTTAGACAACGGATTTTGGGCTATTTGATTTAAAGTTTTGATTTGGATTGCTTGCTTCATATTGTAAGTTCTATGTCACTTTTTAGGCAAAAACGCTGAAATAACATGGACATGCTATGAATTGAAACCGGATTTAGGAACTATTATTAATCCATGTTTATATTGTTTAACTTTGAATCATAATTTGGGAATATTGCTATGTTAATGTTGCAAGTTAAACTTATCATGATTTTGATGTTGTTATGAATCACTTGGGCTTAATTGTATGGCAAGTTGGACTAATACATGTCCATGGAATCACTATGTTTATTGAAATCTTTATGTTGATTAAACCATGCCTATGATGCTAATAAAACCATGTCTATGATGTTAATGAAACTATGCCTGTGATGTTAATATACCTATCATGTTAATGACAAATTGGGAATCGCTAGGTTATGATGAAAAGTTGGAATCACTATGTTTATAATGCTAGATGAGAATCATTATGTTAAAAATACTAAATTGGAATCCACTATGCCTATTAGAATTACCATGCCTTTAATGTTTCATGTTAGTAATTTATGCCCGCAAGGATTATTATGCCGATGATGTAAAGTTGAATTCATCATGTTAAACTAAGTTGGAACTATTACTATGCCAAGTTATCATCATGCTAGTATTGAAACCATGTGATATGTTATAGCATGTTTATTATGCAAGTAATGTTGGAATTGTCACGTATGCCTATCACATGTTTGGTGTTATTTCCCTTTATCTCTTGAATTGTTTATGCTTGTGAACGAAGTAAGTTTATATACGTTGGGGATACGATTGGGTAGAATAGGCAAAACTTGAATTGATTATAATCATAAACCGTGAAATTTGGCATAAGTAGAACATGAAATAGGGCACGAAAACTCGACTTGAACATGCCATAACTTGACTTGAAACATGCCTTAGTTGGGCACGAAATTGACATATGAACATGCTATGAAAATAGCACGAATCTGATAAGAACATGGGCATGACTTTAGAAAACAAGAAAGTGGCCAACTCGAGGTTGGGTTGAGTTTGTAGTGTAAATCTGCCTGGAACCGCCCGGCAAATCCAGTTGCTACAAACAATAGGATCCAATGTGGGTAGTTGGTCACATCGCGCTTGAAACCCGAGGTTGGGTTGAGTTCGTAGCCTAAACCTGCCCGGAACCGCCCGGCAAATCCAGTGGCTACGAACAATAAGATCCAATGTGAGTGGTTCGGTGCATTAACGAATCAATTAATGCCAATTAGGGTTAAGTCATGAACATGAAAAGACAACTTAACCAACTTGAACACGGATTGTAGGGCTAAGTCATGGACTTGAAACGACAACACTTAGCCAACTTGACATGATACGTAGGCGGGTTAAGTCACGACTTTAAATGACATACTTAACCATCTTGACACGACTAGACTGGAAAAGGATTAAGTCACGAATTACATGACTTAATTGGTTAGGCGGGTTAGGTCACAAATTACATGACCTAATCTGCTAGGCGAAACCCTAGACACGACCCTTTTCAGCAGTAACCCTCTAGATGTATCAAGGTACCCTGGGGCTAGGCCGGGTGGGGCACGATTACTCTGCTGATTGTAAGAGGTGAACGACGGCAGTGGGGTATGCCAGTGTAGGTTCGGTGGACTACAGTCGTGCACGTATTCCGGGGCAGGCACTGGGTATCCGTAGATTTATCTGTGCATCTTGAATCGTGTCAGGGGTTGACACCCTAGGGCTGATACACCCGAAGGTGGACCCAGCACAGGTGACTACATTCGTGATTAGCCGTATGACACGGACACTTGACGAGCTAGAACTTGTAGGGAGCCGATCGACTAGATAATCGCTCCGTAGGACCCCGTACTTGGGTCAGACCCCGTTTCAAGGTCATTTCAAGATATTGGGCCGTGGGATTTATTTCACGATTAACTTGTGATATGGGCTTAGTATACTAGAACAGTCGATGCAACGAATCTTGAACATGTGATGCTTTACTTGACTTGTCTTGACCTATCCTGATCACCTTAGTCTATCTTGTTCACCTTGACACCATTCTTAAGTTTAGTTCCAGTTCATACATGACAGGTTGTTTTAACCGTTTTTACACTGAAAGTCACTAGGACTTACTCAGTCTTTATGACTGACCCTTTTCCTTTCGCCTCCTTTTCTTTTGTTCCCCCCCCCCCAGGTTCTCAGGGAGGAAACACTAGCTCTTAGCTTGGATATCACTTGCTTTGGCTCAGCATGTACGGTTTGCTATGGCTGCTTCTGTTTACTGCACTTGGGGAATAAGCTGTTTTTCTGTTTTTAAGTTATTGCTTCTTTGGCTATTATTGCAAGACAGTTGTAATGAAGTTTTTATTTGAAATGATTTGTAGAGACATGGTTTTATTTTGGAATAAAATGAAGTTCTGTTTTACTCATAAATTCTTCCGCTGTTTACTTAAATTTTTCTTTATTAATGTTCTGTCTTGTGATAATTCTATGATGTTATCTCGATAATACCCCTCCAAAACTAGTGCATTCCCTTTGTGAGTGACCCTAGCGGAGGTGGGGTGTTACACTTGGTATCAGAGCGGAAGGTTACCAAGACTGGGCAAAAGTTTTGAAAACCTTTTGAATTTTTTTTCAAAACCATTTACAAAGAAGCAAATTTTCAAGAAAATTTTGTTTTGATTAAAAGGCATATTCCCCAAAGCCATTAGCACTATCTTTGTTTCCTCTTTGAATCTTTTCCTTTTTCGTTTTCAGCTTATCATGGCCGACGACCTTAATCTTTCCGAGGGGGTCAATATACTCACTTGGTTCCGTCGTTTCCTCGAGGCTCGGGCTAATGTGGCAGGCCCAGCCAATCCTCCTCCTCATCCTCCTCAACCTTCGCGAGAAACCGCTTTTTCAAAGATATGCAAGGACTTTAAGGCCATGGGCGGAAAGGATTTCCTAGGAACTGACACTTTTGTTGAGGCACGGAATTGGTTGAAGGAAACAGAAGACTTGTTTGTTATCTTTGAGGTAGAGGACAATAGGAAAGTACAGTTGGCAGCGTGGCTCATGAAAGAGGAAGCTTCTTATTGGTGGGAAGTCACCAACGCTACTAGGCCCATTGAGACTTGGGCGGATTTTAGAGGGAGATTTGGGCTTAAGTTCTTGTCATCGGCAGAGGAGAGTCTCCAAATGGAACGGTTTCTAGCCCTTAAACAAGGAAATATGACAGTTAAAGAATACGTGAACCATTTCAATCAGCTTGCTCGCTTCGGATTGGAGTTGGTCAACACTCCTCAGAAAAAGGCGCTACGTTTTGCACGAGGCTTGAATGAGCCACTTCATGGTTTGGCCATGACTCATGTGCCCATGGGGGTGACCTTTGAAAGCTTGGTGAATATGGCCCTACTGTATGAGGAAGATAAGAAGGGCAAGAAAGAGGTCAAGCCCAACGATTCTCAAAATAAGAAGGTAGACCCCGAGAAAGGAGGCAAGAACGACAACTCACGTGATAAAAGGAAATGCAATTTCTGTGATACAGAAAGGCACATAGCCAAGGATTGTAGGAAGAGGAAGAGAAAGTAAGGTGAATGTTTTCATTGTGGGGAGACTGGACACATCAGCAAGGACTTCCCTAAAAAGCAGACCGGACCTTTTGGGGGTACATCGTTAACTTCTTTTTCTAGATGCTTTGTTTTATCTTGTTATCTCCTCGATCCTATCTTGAGAACCATAGGTAGAATCTTTTTGGATGTAAACATGTAATTGAAACATGTTATGATTGCGAAATGGTTGCAAGTGGTTGCTCGTGGATGCATGAATACACATTAGGCACTAGATCGGCTCAGTCACAATTTCATACTTGCATATGCATGAGTGTTTATTTTGGAAACTTGGTTGTACTATCATTTAGTTGTTGCATATGATTGAATGTTTGTACACTCATGTAGAAATTGTGAATTATAATAGGAAAATGTTGCATACATATTGGATTCATTTCACTAAACATATTTTGCATTTAGAAGATCAACCAGGCCTGATCATTAGCATTAGCTAAGGAACATATACACACACTCTTTGCATGTGTTCATAAAACATTAGAAGTCTTTTAAGGACCATGGTTTCTTGTGGATGATGTTTTGAGTAGATGGATGATTGGATGGTAGGACACATCCTCCCTAACTTGGAGATTTCGGGGACGAAATCCTTTAAGGAGGGGAGAATGTAACAACCCGTATTTTAACAACGTGTTAAGACAAGAATCAAGGCAGAATTAAATATTAAAATCTAAATCAGGGAAAACGGGTTCGCTATTGCGCTCGTCTCGGAAAAATATGCGAAATAGAGTCCGAATTTTCGAAAAACGGAGTTCGTATGACCAAGTTATGGCCCAATGAAGTTTTCAGAAAATTCCAAGCCCGAAAACAGTTCAAATTCGAATTCATATTTAAATTACAACCAAGGCAGAATGGGCGGGAATTTTCCCGCCCCAGGCAGGGTCGACACAGGGGTCGACACCAGTGTCAACCCCCCCCCCCCAATGGGTCGACACCCATGTTGACCCAGGGGTCGACCCCCCCGGTCAGACCAATTTTTCTGGTGCACCTGTTTTGGCTCCTGGGTCTTGTTTTAGGGGCTTGTGACGATTTTGGATGGCTCAGACCTATTCTAGGGTTAATATAAAGGCTGAAATCAATTTCCTACAACTATAAAAAGACCCTAAGACCTAGCCTAAATCATACTATTTCATTTTAGCACTCATGCAGCCGCCATTAAACCTAGAACTCTAAAATAAAATACAAAGAACAAAAAATTAAAGAAGACGAAGGATGATTCTTGAAGGCTACAACTAGAAGCTACAACAACTACGACGCTTTAGACAATGGATTTGGGGCTATTTGATTTAAAGTTTTGATTTGGATTGCTTGCTTCATATTGTAAGTTCTATGTCACTTTTTAGGCAAAAACGCTGAAATAACATGGACATGCTATGAATTGAAACCGGATTTAGGAACTATTATTAATCCATGTCTATATTGTTTAACTTTGAATCATAATTTGGGAATATTGCTATGTTAATGTTGCAAGTTAAACTTATCATGATTTTGATGTTGTTATGAATCACTTGGGCTTAATTGTATGGCAAGTTGGACTAATACATGTCCATGGAATCACTATGTTTATTGAAATCTTTATGTTGATTAAACCATGCCTATGATGCTAATTAAACAATGTCTATGATGTTAATGAAACTATGCCTGTGATGTTAATATACCTATCATGTTAATGACAAATTGGGAATCGCTAGGTTAAGATGAAAAGTTGGAATCATTATGTTTATAATGCTAGATGAGAATCATTATGTTAAAAATACTAAATTGGAATCTACTATGCCTATTAGAATTACCATGCCTTTAATGTTTCATGTTAGTATTTTATGCCCGCAAGGATTATTATGTCGATGATGTAAAGTTGAATTCATCATGTTAAACTAAGTTGGAACTATTACTATGCCAAGTTATCATCATGCTAGTATTGAAACCATGTGATATGTTATAGCCTGTTTATTATGCAAGTAATGTTGGAATTGTCACGTATGCCTATCACATGTTTGGTGTTATTTCCCTTTATCTCTTGAATTCTTTATGCTTGTGAACGAAGTACGTTTATATATGTTGGGGATACGATTGGGTAGAATAGGCAAAAATTGAATTGATTATAATCATAAACCGTGAAATTTGGCATAAGTAGAACATGAAATAGGGCACGAAAACTCGACTTGAACATGCCATAACTTGACTTGAAACATGCCTTAGTTGGGCACGAAATTGACATATGAACATGCTATAAATAGCACGAATCTGATAAGAACATGGGCATGACTTTAGAAAACAAGAAAGTGGCCAACTCGAGGTTGGGTTGAGTTTGTAGTGTAAATCTGCCTGGAACCGCCCGGCAAATCCAGTTGCTACAAACAATAGGATCCAATGTGGGTTGTTGGTCACATCGCGCTTGAAACCCGAGGTTGGGTTGAGTTTGTAGCGTAAACCTGCCCGGAACCGCCCGGCAAATCCAGTGGCTACGAACAATAAGATCCAATGTGAGTGGTTCGGTGCATTAACGAATCAATTAATGCCAATTAGGGTTAAGTCATGAACATGAAAAGACAACTTAACTAACTTGAACACGGTTTGTAGGGCTAAGTCATGGACTTGAAACGACAACACTTAGCCAACTTGACATGATACGTAGGCGGGTTAAGTCACGAATTTAAATGACATACTTAACCATCTTGACACGACTAGACTGGAAAAGGATTAAGTAACGAATTACATGACTTAATTGGTTAGGCGGGTTAGGTCACGAATTACATGACCTAATCTGCTAGGCGAAACCCTAGACACGACCCTTTTCAGCAGTAACCCTCTAGATGTATCAAGGTACTCTGGGGCTAGGCCGGGTGGGGCACGATTACTGGCCTGATTGTAAGAGGTGAACGACGGCAGTGGGGTATGCCAGTGTAGGTTCGGTGGACTACGGTCGTGCACGTATTCCGGGGCAGGCACCGGGTACCCGTAGATTTATCTGTGCATCTTGAATCGTGTCAGGGGTTGACACCCTAGGGCTGATACACCCGAAGGTGGACCCATCACAGGTGACTACATTCGTGATTAGCCGTATGACACGGACACTTGACGAGCTAGAACTTGTAGGGAGCCGATCGACTAGATAATCGCTCCGTAGGACCCCGTACTTGGGTCAGACCCCGTTTCAGGGTCATTTCAAGATATTGGGCCGTGCGATTTATTTCGTGATTAACTTGTGATATGGGCTTAGTATACTAGTACAGTCGATGCAACGAATCTCGAACATGTGATGCTTTACTTGACTTGTCTTGACTTATCCTGATCACCTTAGTCTATCTTGTTCACCTTGACACCATTCTTAAGTTTAGTTCCAGTTCATACATGACAGGTTGTTTTAACCGTTTTTAAACTGAAAGTCACTAGGACTTACTCAGTCTTTATGACTGACCCTTTTCCTTTCGCCTCTTTTTCTTTCGTTTCCCCCCTGGTTCTCAGGGAGGAAACACTAGCTCTTAGCTTGGATATCACTTGCTTTGGCTCAGCATGTACGGTTTGCTATGACTGCTTCTGTTTACTGCACTTGGGGAATAAGCTGTTTTTCTGTTTTTAAGTTATTGCTTCTTTGGCTATTATTGCAAGACAGTTGTAATGAAGTTGTTATTTGAAATGATTTGTAGAGACATGGTTTTATTTTGGAATTAAATGAAGTTCTGTTTTACTCATAAATTCTTCCGCTGTTTACTTAAATTTTTCTTTATTAATGTTCTGTCTTGTGATAATTCTGTGATGTTATCTCGATAATACCCCTCCAAAACTAGTGCATTCCCTTTGTGAGTGACCCTAGCGGAGGTGGGGTGTTACAGAAAGCATCCAAATCTGAAATCTGAATAATCTTTTAGGCCTATGATTCCAAAATTCTTATAAATTTACAATTATTTTGAAAAAGGGATACTTTCAGATCAGTAGATTTCCAAGAAAATAGGAAGAGAGGGGAAGATCTGATGTGGAACAACTTAAACGTCAATCCATACTCTTTTCCATTTAGTTCTGATAATCCCTTTCTAATATATAAATTTATATTTAATGGATTGTATATGAATATAATTTTTGATTAAGAATTTTATTTGAAAAGAAAGGGAAACAGCAGAGCTTTGCTGTTGCCTACAGATTTGTGTGGTAAAGTGTGAAGCCTTACCCTTTTATTTATAGGAGTGGAATTGATCATGAACCGTTAGATTTATTTAAATAAACATCCGTTCGTTTATTTTATATTTTATAATGAAAATACCCTTAAAAACTAGTCGTCACTGGGTGTTTCAAGCTCGAAGCGGTCGACACCCTCCCTAGGAGAGGTCAACAACTCTCTGGCTGAAATGCCTAGTGAGGAATGGTTAAAGAAGGAAAGGAATACATTATTTATTCTAGTGAATTTTAGGCTCACATCTCTATTTTGAAACTTAATTAGGCTCACATCCGGTCATAAACTTAATATAAATTAGGTCCCTGTTTTCAAAACTTATAAAATAATAATTAAACAAAAATAAAAAAAATCGTAAATTAGTAATAAAATATATTATGCATTATACAAAAAATTCAGTTAAAAATACAACAAAAATAATGTTAGAAAGAAGAAAACAGCAAAAAAAAAAACAGAAAAAACTGCAGTTAAATGCATAATATTATGCATGTTTTTGATTTTATTGCATGCATATGTGCAATTATTGCAGTTCTTCCAGCGCATAGATTTAAGTTAATATTTCAGTTCATTTTTATTTGTATCCAAATGTGCAAATTTCTCAGAAAACATGCACACATATGTGCAACATTTTTATAGGATAACACACTAGCTAAAAGTAGGGACCTAATTTATATATAAAAAAAAAGTTTTGAAAATTTTAAACCCACCCCTATTTTATTACTTCCGCCTTTTTTATTTTTTTTAAAAAAATGTGCTTTCGTTCATAAAAAAATAAAAAAATTCTAAAATATGGAAATAATGTCAGGATTGTACGGAAATCAAAAAAAATAGTTGCATACATTTATGTAATTATTACTGATAATTGCATATATGTATGCAACTTTTTCGTAAGCTGTGTTCGGATTAAAATCTGAAAATAAACCTGCACAAATGTGTGCAAGTATTTGAAATATTTGCACACATGTATGCACGTATTTGCATGAAGAAAAATCAACGAAGATGAATGTAGTGAAAAATAAGCATGAATGTATGCAGGAAAATGATATATGTGCATACTATTATGCATTTAACTGGAAATTTCGTTTTTTTCTGTTTTTTTGATTTTTGACGCCTTGTTTGATGATTTTTTGTTCTGAATTTTTTAGCGTTTACATGTTTTATTTAAATACGAATTTACATGATTTTTTTTATATATTTTTTATATATTTTTGATGAATTTTCAGAAAATAGGGACCTAATTTACAATAAGTTTATGACCGGTTTTTTTTTTCTATTTTGAAACTATAACAGGGACCTGTAAAAAATGCACCCTTTATTTATTTATTTCCATCTGTTTTTTGTTTTTCATCAATAAAATTTTCATATGGACTCCGTTCGCAAAACTCCAAACATGAAAGTTGACCAGAATCCCGAGACAAACGCATCGGTTAAAGTTTCATGGTCAAATTTCATCATTTTCAGAAATTTCTATTTTTGAGAATCTAATTAAATGACTAATCTATTGTCAAAATTTCTGGTTGTTACATTCTTCCCCCCTTAAAAGGAATATCATCGCGAAATTCTGACACCTGGTTAGCTTATCCTATACAACCAATTTGTGTACATCCACTTTACAACCATGTATATATGTGCATGGTGTACATAATGCATTCCAATTGTAAAATAAGCATGCAAGAAGATTCTAAATCTAGCCCTCTATACCTATGCATTGTAATTTAAAACACTTTTCAGAACATGATGCAAAATATCTTAAATGTACTGACAGTTCTATATGAATGCAAATTTAAAAAATTCTTTTTCTTCTATAAGCTTCACACAGCTATGAATAGAAGTGTGAAGCAACCAATTTTTCCTCCAAACCCTACCACAAAAAATGTCTTGAAATCTAATCATTTCCTATTTAATTTCTCCTAAAAAGGAAATCAAAGAAAAGTTTTCTAACGTTTCCTTCACGAACGAATATTTCAGTTCCCGCCCTATAGTGGAATTTTCACCTCGGTTACCCAAAATACTCCAAAAATTCCCATTCGTAGACTGTAGATGAGGCATAAAATTAGCTCTAAAACTTAAATGAGTTAATTAATAACTCGCGCATCATTGGCAAGGTATGGAAACAACATTTCCAAGGCTAGAACAGCATTTTCCTTGTCGTTACCATTTTTATCGTATTGTCAGTACTATTGCACCACTAAAACGTGCACACAAACCATCCAAACATGTTGCTTACGCTATTCATATGACCAAAAATCGAAATTTTTCAGAAAAATAAATTTCTCCTTTAAAACTTCGTATATTTGTTTTGAAAAATTCTTTTCAATACCTTTTAACTTTTCGTATGAGATTCATATGAAAAATCAAAATTTCGCTAATGTGCATTTTGCACTATTCAAAATATGCATTTTAATGTAAAATAGACGTTTAAATATGCAATAATTGTTGTATCCAAATCTGGCATTTTTGCGTGAACCAAAATAAAAGAAGTAATTCAGTAAAAATTAAAACGATTTTTTTTTTCAAACAACGATTTCCAAAAGCTAAAAGAATGTATTTTGCGGAAACTTGAACGATTCAAGTCACATGTGGGTGAAAAAGGAAGCCAGTCATGCAGAAAATGCAAAAACCGAAATCGCACACAAAAGACAATTATAAATTTTAGCTTAACAAGAAATAGTTATTTATTTATGTATACCCGTGACGAAAACGATGTAAAATCGATCCTTTGTTAAAATTTACACATAGAATTCTATTCTTTCCAGCTCTAAGACAACTACTAGTTTAGATGAGAGAAATGAGATTTTATTCAAACAGGTATGCGTGAATGACATAAACATTCCAAACATAGAAATCTCATTAATCTAAGTCATGTGATTTAAACAACACTAATGGTTACAAGCACGAATCACCATAAAGCCAAGAACATGATGCTGGAAAGGGAAAATAACAATGACGACAACAAAACAACAACACCGAAACTCCAAAAACAATGGCTATAAACAACGAGATGTTTTGCTCTAAGGCTGGAACTCAAACCAATTTTTTAATCTTTAATTAACCATATCATGATAGCAAAATGCTCAATCCCGTGTTACAAACACTACTGGTGTTATTGGAGGTTCCCACATCACCATCTCTACTAAGAGAGAATTTGCGATGAGAAAAGAAACCTAGGTATAACACAAAATGGTCAAATGCCTATTGGGTTTTGGGCAATGGTTGTGTAACGTCCCAGAAATTTCGACGACTGGAATATGAGATTATTTAGAGATGTAACGATTAATAATTACTTTTATGTTGGACATTTGGTTTAGAAATTTGAAAATCAATATTTATTTGTTTAAATATATCGAAATTTGCTTAGATATGTGTGTATTTGTGTATATGGATTTAACATTTCAAATTTTGGGTCAAAACAGTTACGGGTGGATAAACTGAATAAAATCAGAGAACCGATAAGTAATTTAAAATTTAAAATAACGTTGTATACAGACGGAGTCGATTTGCAGCTAGAATAATTTTGTTGAATTCAGTAAGCGATAACGAAGAAGTTCGTATAGTTTTTGTCACATTTAGATCTGGATTGATAGTTAAGACATTGAACGTTCAACATTATTAAGGGTAGAATTTAATGTTAAATATCTAAATCCCAGTTAACACTATTACACGCCAACCTATGTGCTGAATTCGCGTAGACCTATAATCTCGTGATTTTACGTTGTGCTTATCTTTTCGTTTCTTCTTTCTATAAAATCAACGTCCCTTTCCCTAATTCCTGAACAAAAATCAGTTCTCTTTGCTATTTTTACTGGCAGTCGAGATAAATTCCTTACCAAAATTTTCAAATGCCAAAATCACTTCCTCTCTAAATCAAAATCGTTTCTTCCTTCTAAATCATTAATGGACGAAGCCGAAGCCCTAAGTTTTCCCCAAATTTCAATCTCCAAGTTCGTTTTTCCAAATCAAGGAATCATGGCCGTCCTCCAAATCAAACTTCGCCCTTTTAAAATCGCTTCATGCCTAAATCAATTGTGCCTCTCCTCCTCATTTCGCTGAGCCTCTAACATCTGGAATCGAAGACTAGTCCTCTGCTGCCATCGTCGATTCGTGCCACCGCCGAGCTTCCTGGACCAGCGCCCATCAACCCAGGCACTATAACCGCCTCCAACATTCTTCCTGTCCCTTTTATCGTCACCTAAGGTGACTTACCTCACTCACGATTAATCATGTTTCAAGTAATTTGATTTCAATTAAATTAGAAATTTTGATAGTAAATGGTATTAAATATTTAACTGTTGCTTGGTTTGATGCAGCGTGATTTACCCCTTCTCTGTTGCCTTGTTTGAATGTCGTAAGTTTCATGTTTAAATTCTAGAAACAGATAATTGTTCTTTTTCCAAGAACTAACATAAGTTAAAGTGTAAAAGTTATTGGTAAGTTGGTTAGATAATGTTTGGAAATATTCTACTAACTTGAGCGTCGAAAATCCCAACACGTAGAGGACAAGCTATTTGCCTTTCCTTTGTTCTTCTACACCACCCTCGTGATGAATTGAACTCTTTACATCTGGATGTTCCAGAATCTTATGTATGGATTCACAAGCCTTGCATAAATTTGTGATTTCACCAAAGCGGACTGTATAATGGTTTTTAACATTTATATTATTACATCATTTGCAAAAAATCTAACATGCAGACATACTGAAACTACTAAAGCTTTGTGTACACTGACTCATGAAATATCATGTACCGGACTACTACTATGTTTTGTTCTATAAGGATGAAAATGGGAGATGACAGTTACGAACTGAATCATTAACAATACTAGAGCGACAAGATTGTTAAGTTTCAATTCTTTTGCCCTTGCCGCTGGAATGCACCGCTACAGTAAAAAAATAAAAATAAGCAATTTTCAACGTCTAAAATAAGAACTTGAAGTTTAACATCATGATATGATCATGTAGCTATTAGTACAAAAAGGATACATGTCTATAAATATAAGTCTATGTGTATATATGTAAATTTTTAGGTGAAGTATTTAATTGTTAGTTAATAAGTGGCTGTCTATTTACTATCATCCTTGCATTTGCTTCTATGGATGAATCTAAGTCCCCCACTTATAAAAAGGATTTATGACCATACTTTATTTTTCATTATGTGTTAATCATGTAGTCAGTACATACCTTGAGCATGACTATAAGATATATTTTTGGTGTAAAGTGGGAATCTTGGAACAAGCATATTAAATTTTGAACTGGAAGTGTTCTACACGAATCAAAAGTCATGCAACATAGTTTTGGCTGACTCCATATATACATATTTTGTCCATAGAGAGCAAGTAAAAGTATAACTTGCATATAGTGGCTAGTCCTAGGCAAAGGATAATACTAAAATGATCGATACTTATAATGTATAAGCAGTCATCATCCACGAGTACATCTTTATGACGATAAGTTATCTGAACTTTCAGAAAAAAGTTGGCACTACTTTCAGTTTTCCTCTGAGCTGATGCTATCTTTAAAAACTGACACTACTTTTGGTTTTCTGAAAGGCCTCGTTATTTGCATAAGTCTGAAATTAGATTATTCTTAGTTATATATTTATTATTATTTCCACGCTTAGTCATGTATACAAGTTAATAAATTCATGAGGGAAGTTGTTTATATAAGTAATGATGGCATGCTTATGCTAACATGATATTCTATCTTAACGTCAACGACCTGCTTATGTGATCCACTTTACTGAAATAATATGATACTTGTATAAGTGAATCATGGAATCATGTTGAGCTAAATTGCTCACAACTTAACTGTGTCCAATGACCTGAAATTGTTACAAGTTCAGGCATTTTTCTCTTTTACTTGCACCATACATGTTAATGAATTGTAGTGTACTGTCCTTATCCTCTTGCATACATGTTAATAAATTGCACCATACATGTTAGTGAATTGGAGTGTGTTGTCCTTATCCTCTTGCATACATGTTAATGAGCTCCACCATGCATGTTAATGAATTAAAGTATGTGTCGCCCTTATCCTCTAGGCATTGATTGCTATTTTACTTCCTGTAGACATGATTATGCTTACTTTTGTCACTCTTGTGATGGCCTATTAAAGAAATCAAGGGAATGAAACACATATGATCATTTCGAGAAAAAAAGAGAAAAAAGAAGAAGAAATCAGTTGTCAGTATAGTGTTATAGGAATTTCTTTGATATATTCTATAGCTCATACTTTAATTATATGATAATGCATTGTCATATGAACAAACATATTACACTAAGGCCTCGTGTTTCTCATCTAAGAGTAACCATTGAACATTGCATTGAAAAGTTTTTATTTTATAGATCAATATACTATATATGTGACCAAATATGTGGCCCCTGTTTTGGAACTGCATATATATGTTCTTATACCATAACATGTATTATTGAATGTGATGTCATGTTTACACCATAGCAAGTATTAGTTAATGTGTTGCCATGTTGAGATTTAACATGCATATTAATACAACCCACCTGGAAGTTATATTCAGTTTACCAATTTGGTGGCATATTGAATTTCATCTTTGACGTTGCCTACTGTCTAAATGTTAAACATAGCATGTACTTGGACACATTCGCGTTGAGTAAAGTATGTGTTGATTGATTACAGATATCCAATTAAATACCAATGTCATTACGACTTGTTGAACTTTGGTGAGACCAAGTATATATATATATATATATATATATATATATATATGGGCTGCTCAGTTTTATCCTTGCATGCTTTGATCATAAGTGGGATCCGACCGTGTATACATGTGTGGATGCTGACGTATATGTGTACACGTATATTTTGTACATGTGTATACATAGTGTAGGCATACGTATGTATATACGCACCCGCTGTCATGATTCAATACTTGAAAGTTAAATCAACTGTGGGATTAACTATTATATTTCAGTTATATTGAAGTTAATTTACTTGTACTATGATTTAATCCTAACTCGAGTATTCAAAATTTTGCATGGAACGCTCAGGTCAGACCCGAGTGTTACAGATTTAAAGATTACAGTTTAGGGTTCAAAGGTTAGCAAAGCTGGGGTTCTGAAGACGGGGCTCTCCGAAGTTAAGCCCAGTAAATATTTTCTTGCTTCCAAATAGTATTTTACTACCGCTGTATAGAAAAATGTTGTATTAAAGCTCTAATTTATATATAAAGCTTTTATTTTGTTGTTCAATACTGTGTTATTCTTTATTATGTGCTTTCTGTGTCGGTTCTGTGTTTAAACTCTATAAGCTAAATAACGATCCATCATTTTGGAACGTTTTAAGTTGGTTTAATTACCGATTTAAAACCGTCACAAATGGCGGGACGTTACAAGTGGTACCAGAGCCATCTTATTCAAAGCGTAGCTTATCGAGTTTAAATGAATAGGATCGACACTGGAAAAGCGAATTTTTGAGAAAAAAAGATTTTGAAATATAAAGTTTGGAAGAATAAATAATTTTAAAATAAATTTTGAAAGTTAAATTATTTTGGAAATATTATTTTTGGAATTTATACAGCGAAAATAAAAAAAAAATTATTTTAAGATTTAAAAGTTGTTCGGAATCCTCAGTCTTCGGATCTAGAGTTGCAAGAGCCATTCTTCGATAAAATAACCTTTGATTTGAATCTCGAATCCATCGTTGGATGGTATCAAAGGAAGACAACGAATAAATTTCTCTAATCGTGTATTTTAACAATTAAAGACAATTGAAATGAGAATTCAGATATGAATTTGAATGGAAATGAAATTTGAAATCGTTTCAAAAATGAAACGATGAATTTTATCTTGATATTCGAAATAAAATTAGATGAAATAGAATCAGAGAAGGTTATAATTGAAATTTGATTATGTCGAATTGTATTACGAATTTATTTAGATTATTTAAATTTTGGCAAAATGATTTGTAATTGGGTTCGAAATAATAATATATAATCGAATATATAAATTCAATAGTAAGTTATAAACTTGTTAATTAATTAACAAGAAGTGAATTGTAAATGAGAGTTATAAGTGGAGCGAAATACGAATGAAGATTTTAGATAGATTTGTATGGAATCAAAATTTATTTGATGTGAAGAGTTCAAATTTCTATAAAAGAAATAATATTTACTTTTAGAAGTGAATAACATTGGAAGCAAAAATGTTGCAAATGGAATTGGGTAAAGGAAATGGAGTTGACCAATATGGCGAGATTATTCTGAAGTGCTGAATGAAGATCCATTGGAATTTTTCGGAAGTTCGGAATATGTTATCTAATATGGGATTATTCGAAAAAAAGTTATTCATGGAAATTAATTGCATCGAATCTCAAGAAAATATTGTTTACTTTCCATTTTAATAAAAGTCTAATATATTACTAATTATTTATTCAGATTAATGAATATAGTATGTTTAAAGTTTAATATTTCGAAGGCGTGAATTATTGTTATAATCAATGATTTCCGTAAAAGTGGTGAATAATTAACTTTAATTCGGAAGTTATGAGAATAAATGTTTCATTCGAAATTGTAAATTTTATCTATTTCAAAGTTAATAATGTTGTTCAATTACGTCAGAGAGGTAAATGTACACCAATTTGATTGACTTCATTGTTGACTAAGAAGTGGTTAAGGTTCGATAAAAAAGAGTGGTTAAGTGAAGTAAATGTGTGTCAGTAGTTAAGTGAAAATAGAAGTGTTTTATATAATATCCGTTTAATTACAAATAACAAATGTTCCCCCTGAGAATAAAGTATATTTTCTATAGAAACAAAGATTTGTAAATATATGGAAATGTTTTCCTGTGACAATAAGAAATTTTGTAAAATTATAGGAAAACGAATATAATAATTGGAAATGTTTTTTGAAGGTTCGTGAGAGGCTAATGGGTTTCGATAAATCAGAATGGTAAGGACTGAAGAACAAAGAGCCGCACGTCGATAACGAAGGACGACAAAACAAAGTGGATTCGTAAATTGAATTCGAGAGCTGCATAAGAAATGGTCTGATAAGAAATTAAGAAGTGGAGTTAGGAAAATTTTAAAACTGACTGGATATTAGTTAGGTTGAATAATTTTCTGAGTGTTGATCTGATGTTGGTTTCGGCCTTCGGGATCAATACTTAGCAATTATTCGCTTGCTAATTTATGGTCAAAGGATGTGAATATGAAAAAGAAACAGAGCATGAATGAAAAATTGGTTAGAAGGATGAAGAGGAAAAAAATTCTGGAATTTCAGGAGTGGAATGGTTTAAGTAATGAATTGAATAATTGGAAAATTGGTGAGTAATTGAAAATTTGGAAGAAAATTAGGTTGAACCAATAAATTTTTATACATGAGTTTGAAAGGATACCATATATCTGAATTGATTATGAATTCAAAACTAATTTTTTGAAATTTGAATGGGATTTTGAAGATATTCGATTTTAGATAATGGGTATAGAAGTTTCTGAAACTTGTTTGAAAATTATATGAGGATATAGCGAATTCGGAAACTATTGATTTGAAAAGTAATAAAATCTTATATAACAGAATTTACATGTGAAGGACTGAAAAATATGATTTGGAAAATGTGTTAAGAAAATTTTATAAGTATGAGATATGCAGAAGGTAACAGAAGTATTATATGTACATAATACTATACGTTTTCAAAGCAAAATAAGGAAAGTACCTTCCTCCTCTTTGAACTTCGAGCTTATTTTGATGTGCTGCTGGGGGTAGTAGGTTGTCCGTACATATAACTCTAGTTGTCTGATAGAACATGACCGTGTAGCATAATTCGCAGGGCTGTAGATGGCCTATAGCGGACGGATGTTTCTTGGGGAACTAACCGTAACCATTGTGTCTGCTGCAATCTACAGTCGTGATAATGGCGTAATCCGCAGAGCTGTGAAAGCTTACGGGTACGGATGTTTCCTGAGGGAATCAGACGTAACCATTGTATACCTGCGGTCCACATGACATAGCTACAAGTGAAAGAAATGTAACCATTAGAGTTACTAAAGGTAGAGTGGAGCCATGCGATGTTGAGATATCTTAGTGATATGGAGCCACCTGTTTGATGCAGTACTATGTCTTCGTGACTTAATCGGCCTTCATGACCTGATTTGTCTTTATGGCTTGGTTTATCCTTGTTACTTGAAGTACCTTCATAATTCCAGGATTTGTTTTGTGACCCTGGGATAGAGCAATCAATGCTCGGTGACCTCAAATTTTCTCTTGATTCTTAAATGTCTTCCATTGATCTACCCATGATGAAATTAGAGGGGAAGTGATTTCCTACGGATACAGATGTTTTTTGGGGGATCCAGATGCAACCATTGTGTATCTGAGATTCACGGACAATCAAAATATCAATATTACATTGGTACTTTCCGTATCTGTTTTTTTAAAAAAAAAAGAATTTTTGAAATGTTTTGCCACTTGGAGTTGAAACAAGGATATTTAGTACTTGGAGGTTTTAGTCGTGCGCCTGGCCAGCGTATGCCTAACACCTGTAAGAATGAAAATAGACTCGTCAAAATTTCGAGTTATCAATATTTTCAAATAAATAATTTGAGATTAGAATATATTTAGTTTAAAAAGTCAAGAAAGAGAATTTCGGAGTAATAATACAAATATTTCTATATAAAATTATAAATGATTTCGGATTTTGAAAATTTTCAAGTCGATAGTTTGTGACTTAAAGAGAAAATGTTATTTAAAATTTTCGATGAGTGTTGGGAAGATTAAATGAATTGAATGTAATAAGATTGAGTTGAAGGTTGTAATCCTAGACCAATTACAGTTGCAACGATGGATATCTAACGTTGATAGATGAGGGTTATAAAGAAATATGGAATAATTTGAGATGCACAAATCCGACTTATACAGGACTTGAAATTTAAAAAGAGATTGGTTTGAAAAAGGAATGATATGATTTTGAATATCTTAGAAGATTAGATAAAATGAGAATCGGGAAGTATCTCAAAATGATTTGCGATAGAAATTGGTACGGGAAAATTGAATATAATTTTAGAAGCATGAAAAATAAATAAAACATGTTTGGAAAGAAAGGAAATTTGATTTTCCGAGTACTTGAATATGATGGATAAACAAAGAGGATCGATGATTTGAATATAGATATTTAAATTTATTTTGGGGAAAATTAAGAATGTACATTGGTATAACTCTAACGATCTCGCCTTTTTGAGGACGAAAAGTTTTAAAGGGGAAAAGATTATAACGTCCCAGAAATTTTGACGACTAGAATACGAGATTAATTAGAGATGTAATGATTAATAACCACTTTTATGTTGGACATTTGGTTTAGAGATTTAAAAATCAAAATTAATTTGTTTAAATATATCGAAATTTGCGGATAAATCTCTTTTACTGGACGGAACCCTAATTCCCAAATTCCCATTTAATCCAGTGATTTTCTAAATCGATTTCGAGAAGAAAATCGATGGCATCCTCTGTTTCAGGTAATCCATCTAGCATGGTCATTGAAAGAATTCCGTACGATGTTCATGGGATAAGTTTGTTTGATATTTGCCGAAGAGAAGGTCCCGTGAGGTTTAAAGCAGGTCTTAAAGAATCTAGTATTCAATTTCTGAGATCCGGCATGGTTTTATTAAAGAATTTCATAAGTCTTCGAGATCAGATTCATATTGTTAAAATCTGCCAAGAACTTGGAATTGGCGAAGGTGGCTTCTATAGGCCGGGTTTTGACAATGATGCCAAAATAAATCTTTTTATGATGTGTCTTGGAAGAAACTGGGATCTGCAATCTAAAAATTATGTAGATAGGCATTCATGTGATGGATCTACAACCCTAGGTATACCTGAAGATTTCAAAAAGTTGGTTTATGGTGCCATCGCCGTGGCTCATAAAGAAATAGAGGTGAATGGCGGTAGGGCTGATGAGGAAATACCACATATATCTCTAGACACATGCATTGTTAATTTCTACAACGAGGAAGGAAATCTAGGTATGCATCAAGATTTAGAAGAAAGTAAGGAAAGCCTTATGGCTGGTATTCCAGTTGTATCAGTATCCATTGGAGATTCGGCTGAATTTGTTTACAGCGATGAGAGGGAGAAGAGTATGGTACAAAAAGTATTACTGGTATCTGGGGATGTTTTGATTTTTGGTGGTAAATCAAGAAAGATTTTCCATGGTATTACTAGTATTATAAAAAATACAGCTCCAGATTTGCTGATTAAAGAGACCAATTTGAGGCCTGGTCGTTTGAATCTAACTTTCAGGCAGGGAGGATGTTCGAGATCATATGCGGAGGTGATCAAGCAATCTATTCCAAAATCTATTTCTGTTTCTAAGCGGCTTCTTTCTTCTTACAAGAGCAATGATAGAAAGTATATTTTCAGAAACCGCCTTTGCTTCAGATGTGGTGATTCTGATCTTCTAGCTAGAGATTGTAGAAATGCTAGTCGATGTTTAAGTTGTAAAGGTGTGGGACATCAGAAGAGCAATTGCCCAGAGCGTTTTAAAGGTAAATCTGTCTTTGAATTAATGAGCTTCAACTGTTTGATGATATGCCAGAAAATAAATGCTCTTTTGAATTTAGTTGTTCTGGAAAAGTTTAAGAATGATGGGGCGTATATATTACTTTGTTTAGGCTGGCATTTAGAGGGACTGGTTGATCGTGTATTGTGGCGGAAATTGAATCTAGATGGTTTGATCCCGGATATGATTCCACCTTTGCCGAGGCCATTGGCTTAGGAAGGAGCATGCCTTCTTCTTCAGTTTAAATCTCCTAAAATTACAGATACTTTTCTCGGATTCTTCTCGGTTTAGTAAGGAGAAGGCTTCTCTGCTATTAGGCGAAATACTGATTCTCTTTGATACAATTAACACAGCTATTAATTGCGACCACAGTGTTCCGGATTTTCAGTCTTTTCAGTTGAATGTGGAGGCTGTCGTATTAGAGCATGAGATTTCCCCTTATGTTGTCAATATGGAAGAGAGTCCGAGGTTCGTGGATAAGTCTGTTATGGATTATGATTTTGACGATGGACAAATATGTCTTGAAGGAGATGTGAAAGGTCTGTTGGAATGGAATTCGGAAGTACAAAGGCTGGATTCAATGATGCTCGATCCTTCGGTGTTGGAGTAACTAGGAGTACTTGATTCTGTTGATGTTATGTGTGGAAAATTTTCTAGTTTTTGGAAGAGGAAGGATAGGATGACTGGTTGTGACAAGATAGACAAGCGGGATTGTGATGCTGATATTGTTCCTTATAACTTAGAAAGTTTTACATGCAACTCAGATGGTCAGGACTGGTTCGTGGCTGAGGATATCAGGCTGAGTAACAGTTTTGTTTCGTTAATGGAACTGGTGGATGATGTAGGGTCTCGTTCGGAGGATAGATTTGGTTCTTCTGCCTCTCAAAATATGCCAGTAAAGTTAGCACATGCTAAGAAGTGGGCATTTAAGGTAGGAAGACGCCACGTTAGATTGGCTGCCAGGCATGGTAGGACTGTTTTCAAGGATGGTTTGGTTAGTTCCGGTGGGGTACTATACACTGATGATGGTGGAAAGGTAAGTGGTTTCTATTCTTCTGGGGGTAGCAATGTCTTTACTGTCAGTAAGGGTCAGTTGAGTGGTTGTTTGGTTAATGTTGGTGGAACTTCTAAAATGAGCCGTTTTTGTGTTTGTTGTCTGATGGGCGGATGTGTTTTAATGCGAGAGGTCATTGTTTTTCATTTGAAATGAAGGATGGTCTGTGGCTATTGAGACTGGAGGATGTTAGATTCTGTTCATTGTTAGTGCAGGTTGATCATGGGGTTCCATTTGTGAGGAGTGATTTGCCTTGGGTGTCGGAGGATTCATTTGTTCAGACTGGTATTGTGATTAGATGTGAGTCGATTGAGTATAGTGGTGGGTCTTCTTCATTCAGTGGCAGGTCAGCTTCTTTGTCTAGGAGGGGGAGACGCAGAAGAGCAACCCCAAATACGGGAGTGGTTCGTCATAGTGCGATAATTAGAGCATCTTCCTCTTCTTCTCAAGGTAGGTTCCCGAACGCGAGTGCTAGTAGTAGCAATTCGGGTTCAGGCCCAGGTATGTCCCCTATTTATGGTAGTGAATATTCACCTTTTGCTTTAGGAAGTCTCTCTACTAGGCAATTATTTCAGCTTGCAAATGATACTTCTTTTTCTTTTACGGATGTTGAGTTGGATGCGGAGTACATTAGGAGTAGGGAATTAGAGAGAGTTAATTCAACTTGATGTTGAGGGTTGTTAGTTGGAATATTAGGGGTCTTAGCAAGCCCAAAAAATGTGATAAAGTTAGGGCATTTTTTATAGATTTTCATATCGACATTGTTTTGCTTCAAGAAACAAAAATTGAGAGTCCTGATTTTAATTTTTATCTGAGGTTAGGTGGTTCTCATTTTAGAAGTTGGGTTTGTCTCCCAACTATTGGGAATGCGGGGGGCCTTATGATAGGTTGGAAGGATAACCAGTTTAAACTCATTCAAGAGGTTAAAAAATTGCATTCCTTACACATTGTTTTGGGTTCTCTTATTGATAACTCTGTTTGGGGGCATTTCTAATGTGTACGGTCCTCATACCAAAATAGATAGGAGGCTTTTATGGGTTGAATGCTCTGAGTTTAGAAATCTTATTCCCAATCATTGGATTGTGGGGGGGGGGTGATTTTAACGTCACTAGGTTTTTAGGGGAGAGATCACCCCGGGAAGGAGATTTCTCCGCCCTGGAGGAATTCAATGATTTTATTTTAGAAAATAATCTCATCGAGATTCCTCTCAACAATAGATCATTTACTTGGTCTAACGTTAGAGATAGCCCTTCTTATGCTTTATTAGATAGATTTTTTATCAGCACTGAGGTAGAGGATAGATTCTCTATCTGTAGAGTTAAGGGTTTGCCTTTTTTATTTTCTGATCACTGTCCTATTGTCCTGTCGTGTGACTCAAATATAGGTATTATTAGTAGCTTTAAATTCGAGAAGATGTGGTTATTGGATGCCAGTTTTAGTAATCTGGTGTCCGCTAAGTGGAAATCGTTGTCTTATTTTAATATTTTGTATAGGGAAAATTCTACGAAGATTTTTGTGGCAAAGCTTGGTAAGTTAAGATTTTTTTCTCAAGCGTTGGCATAAGTATGTCTTCGGCAGTATTAGAATTAAAAAAGATAGAATTATGTGTGAATTGTTAGACTTAGATAAGATTGGTGAATCCAGGATCCTTAATCCTAATGAGCAGGATAGACTTTGTAATCTCAGAAATGATCTAAAGATGACCTTAGAAAAAGAAGAGATCATGTGGAAGCAAAGATCCCGAGTTCAATGGATTAAGAAGGGGGATAATAACACGAAATTTTTTCATAGTGTGGCAAATAAGAGGAGGCGAGATAATTTGATTCACTCTATATGTATTAATGATGTGGAATTGACAGTTCATCGAGATTTAAATGAAGCTTTCACCAGATATTATAAACTGATTTTTGGGACCTGGATCAAGAGAAGAATTAACGTTAATTGGAAGGACATCTATCCTAATGATATTAAGGATGAGTTAGTAGATTTAGATAAGCCTTTTTCTGAGCAGGAAATTTGGAAGGCTATTAGTGATATGCCTAGTGACATAGCTCCGGGTCTGGATGGTTTTTCTGTTCTTTTTTATAAGCAGTTTTGGGAGGTATTGAAATTTGATGTTATCAAATTATTCAATGATTTTTATAGCGGGGATTTGTGTCTAGGTAATTTTAATTTTGCTAATGTTATCCTTATTAATAAGAGAGAGGGGGCTAAATTTTTAAAGGATTTTAGACCTATCTCCTTAATTAATGTTTCTGTTAAGATTATTTCTAAAGTTCTAGCGAATAGGCTTAGTAGAAAGATGAATGATATTATAGACAATGCACAAACGGCTTTTATTAAAAGTAGACAAATAGTGGATGGAATGGCAGCTGTTCAGGAGTACATTAATTTATGTATTAAAAATAATTTTACATGTACTATTTTGAAATTAGATTTTGAGAAGGCATTTGATTCTATCGACTGGGATTTCATCTGCGAATTATGTCTTGCTAGAGGATTCAGTGTTAGATGGATTAACTGGATCATGCTCTTACTTAGGTCTGGTAGTTCTAATATTGTTGTTAATGGGGTTGTGGGATAGAAGATCCAATCTAAAAGGGTCCTAGACAGGGTGATCCCCTGTCACCTCTTCTATTTAATTTAGCGGCTAACGTTTTTACTAGAATTATTAAGAGAGCTGGTAGATTAGGTGTTTTAGGCAATGTTGGTAATGAGGAAGTTAACAATGAATTATCTATACTTCAATTTGCGGATGATACCTTATTATTTTCTTCTCACCTACCAAAGCACATTATTGCTCTTAAGTTTATTCTTTATTGTTTTGAGATGTTATCAGGTCTTAGTATTAATTTTGAAAAGAGTTCTGTTATGGTCATTAATGAATTTGGTAATGTAGAGGCGAAGGTTGCTATCACCTTAAACTGTTCTGTCATGAAATTTCCTTTTGATTATTTGGGTTTTAAGATTAGGCCTTCGAAACTAAAGAAGGAGGATTGGCTAGTCATAATTGATAAGATCAATAATAGACTATCAAGTTGGAATAATAGATTTTTGTCTAGAGCAGGTAGATTAGTTCTGGTTAATTCGGTACTATCTGTTATCCCTGTTTATTGGTTGTCTGTTCATAGATTTCCTCAATGGGTTATTGAAAAAATTGATAGAATAAGGCGAAATTATCTATGGAGTGGGGGTGGTGATCCTATTTGTAGGAGTTTCAAATGTTTAGTAAACTGGGAGGTTTGTTGTAAGCCTAAGAAAGATGGGGGTTTGGGGATCATTAGTTTATATAATTTTAACTCTTCTTTATTAGCCAAATGGTTGTGGAGATTTAGGTGTCCTGAAGTGTCGACAACGTGGAAGGTTACTATATCTAAATTTTACTATTCAGGAGGTGAGTTTATTGTTGGATCTAGTGGGGGTTGGTATAATAGTTTTTCTTACTTTTAGAAGTCAGTATTAAAGTGCTTTGATTTTTTTAACTTAGGTTATAAGGTGATTGTTCATTCGGGTAATTTTACTTACTTTTGGCATGATATGTGGATTTCTCGTTTACCACTTAAAATTGAATTTAGGGAACTCTATAATAATTGTAGTTTTAAAAATGCATTGATTAAAGATGTTTATAGAAGGGAATTGGATCCCCCAAGGGAGTTTACTTTTGATAATATCTTAGAAGGGGAATGTTAAGACAATTAGCTTTACTTAACGCTAAGTTATCATTATATCACATTGATGAGTGCAGTGATTCTATTAGTTGGAGTATGGATAAAAGTCAAGTTTATTCGGTCAATTCTATGTATAACTTCATTAATTTTTCAGGAATTTCATCTCGGTCTTTTAAGTTTATTTGGAAATCCAATTCTCCCCCTAAAGCTAAATGTGGTTAATCACTCATATTTGTATTTGATTGTCCTATTTCTTTCAGTAGATCTGTTGATTATTGGGATTCTTATAGATTTGTTTATAATGTTAGTAAGAGATACGTTTTAGATTCTTTAGTCACTATCATAAGTTGGTTCATTTGGTTAGAGAGAAATCAGAGATTTTTTTCATTCTAATTCTGTTTCTACGGATAATTTAGTTATTAAGATAGTTTATTTTTGTTTGGATTGGATGTCTAATTCGCATTACAAGCTATTCGGGAAATTTTGCTTTGAGAGTTTTTTGAATAAGGTTAGACTTAATTTGAGCTTATTCATGAGGTTCAGCAGATTTTTTTGTAATATATTTCGTATTGGTTGTTAATCTCTTCCACTAGTCTTTCCTTGTATCTTTTTCTGTAACACATATATGTATGGTATATACATATGTATGTTTATATATATATATATATATATATATATGTTCAATAATATATATATACATATATATATCCATATATATATGTGTGTGATAATTTACTAATAGTTTGTTGAGTTTCTTGCAGATTCAGGTTGTTGATTAAGAGGAAGAACTTAGTGGATAGCTGGATGGATTGCTAGTAGTTGTTGGATGGGATGCTTTTATTGTGTAGTCTTGGAGTGTTGTACTTTGATGTTTTGTTTATCTTTGGCTATTTTGATGTGTTTTGTTTGTATTGGAGTAGATATACTTTAATATCGGGTGGTGGCCTTGCCGGAATTCGATATTGAAGTATGATTGGCGGTGGTCTATCTGGAGCTCATCTATCTACCTCCTATACATCTATATAGCAGAGTCTGTTATTATGTAGTTGGATTTTGTAGTTTTGGCTATATATATATATATATATATATATATATATATATATATATATGTGTGTGTGTGTGTGTGTGTGTGTGCTCTCTTGTTTTCAGAAGATCACACATTTTTGTTTCAAAAAAATATATATCGAAATTTGCTTAGATATGTGTGCATTTGTGTATATGGATTTAACGTTTCAAATTTTTGGTTGAAACAATTATGGGTGGATAAACTGAATAAAATCGGAAAACCGATAAATAATTTAAAATTTAAAATAACATTGTATACAAACAGAGTCGGTTTACATCTAGAATAATTTTGTTGAATTCAGTACGCGATAACGAAGAAGTTCTTATAGTTTATGTCGCGTTTAGATTTGGATTGACAGTTAAAACATTGAACGTTCAACATAATTAGGGGTGGAATTTAATGTTAAATATATAAATTTCGGTTAACACTATTACGCGCCAACCTATATGCTGAATTCGCGCAGACCTATAATCTAGTGATTTCGCGTTTGCTTATCTTTTCTTTTCTGCTTTCTATAAAATCAACGTCCCTTTCCCAATTCCTGAACAAAAATCAGTTCTCTTTGTTATTTTTAATGGCAGCCGAGATAAAGTCCTTACCAAAATTTTCAATTGCCAAAATTGCTTACTCTCTAAATCAAAATTGTTTCTTCCTTCTAAATCATTAACGGCCGAAGCCGAAGCCCTAAATTTTCTCCAAATTTCAATCTCCAAGTTCTTTTTTGCCAAATCAAGGAATCATGGCCGATCCTCCAAATCAAACTTCGCCCTTTTAAAATTGCTTCAACGCTAAATCAATTGTGCCTTTCATCCTCATTTTGCTGAGCCGCTAACATCTGGAATCGAAGACTAGTCCTCTACTTCCATCGTCGATTCGTGCCACCGCCGAGCTTCCTGAACCAGCGCGCATCAACCCAGGCACCATAATCACCTCCAACATTCTTCCTGTCCCTTTTATCGTCACCTAAGGTGACTTGCCTCACTCACGATTAATCACGTTTCGAGTAATTTGATTTCAATTAAATTAGAAATTTTGATAGTAAATGGTTTTAAATATTTAACTGTTGCTTTGTTTGATGCTGCATGATTTACCCCTTCTCTGTTTCCTTGGTTGAATGTCGTAAGTTTCTGGTTTAAATTCTGGGAACAGATAATTGTTCTTTTTCCTGGAACTAGAATAAGTTAAAGTGTACAAATTATAGATTAGTTGGTTAGATAATGTTTGGAAATATTCTACAAACTTGAGCGTTAGAAATCCAAACACGTAGAGGGCAAGCTATTTGCCTTTCCTTTGTTCTTCTACACTACCCTCATGATGAATTGAACTTTTTAACTCTGGCTGTTCCAAAATCTTATGTATGGATTCACAAGCCTTACATAAATTTGTGATTTCACCAAAGCAGACTGTATAATGTTTTTAACCTTTACATTATTACATCATTTGCTAAAACTCTAACGTGCAAGCATACTGAAACTGCTAAAGCTTTGTGTACACTGACTCATGAAATATCATGTACTGGACTACTACTGTGTTTTTTTTATAAGGCTGAAAATAGGAGATGACCGTTACAAACTCAATCATTAACAAAACTAAGATGATAAGATTGCTAAGTTCCAATTCTTTTGCCCTTACTACTGGAATGCACCGTTACAGTAAAAAAATAAAAATAAGCCATTTTCAACATCTAAAATATGAACTTGAAGTTCAACATCATGATACTATCACGTAGATATCATTACAAAAAGGATATATGTCTATAAATATACGTCTATGTGTATATATGTAAATTTTAAGGTGAAGTATTTAATTGTTAGTTAATAACTAGCTGTCTATTGACTTTCATCCTTGCATTTGCTTCTATGGTTGAATCTGAGTCCCCCACTTATAAAAAGGATTTATGACCAACTGTAGTTTTCACTATGTGTTAATCATGAAGTCAGTGCATACCTTGAGCATGAGTATAAGATATATTTTTAGTGTAAAGTGGGAATCTTGGAACATGCATATTAACTTTTGAACTGGAAGTGTTCTACATGAATCAAAAGTCATGCAACGTAGTTCTGGTTGACTCCATATATACATATTTTCTCCATAGAGAGCAAGTAAAAGAATAACCTGCATATAGTGGCTAGTCCTAGGATGAGGATAATACTAAAATGATCGATATTTATAATGTATAAACAGTCATCATCCACGGGTACATCTTTATGACGATAAGTTATCTAAACTTTCAGAAAAAAATTGATACTACTTTTGGTTTGCCTAAGAGCTGATGCTATCTTTTAAAACTGACACTACTTTTGGTTTTCTGAAGGGCCTCGTTATTTGCCTGAGTCTGAAATTAGATTATTCTTAGTTATATATTTATTATTATTACCACGCTTAGTCATGTATACAAGTTAAAAAATTCATGAGGGAAGTTGTTTATATAAGTAATGATGGCATGCTTATACTAACATGATATTCTACCTTAACGTCAATGACCTGCTTATGTAATCCACTTTACTGAAATAACATGATACTTGTATAAGTGAATGAAGACCTCATGTTGGGCAAAATTGCTCACGACTTAACTATGTCCTATGACCTGAAATTGCTACAAGTTCAGGCATTTTTCTCTTTTACTTGCACCATACATGTTAATGAATTGGAGTGTGCTATCCTTATCCTCTTTCATAATTGTTAATAAATTGCACCATACATGTTAATGAATTGGAGTGTGTTGTCCTTATCCTCTTGCATACATGTTAATGAGTTACACCATGCGTGTTAGTGAATTAAAGTTTGTGTCACCCTTATCCTCTTGGCATTGGTTACTATTTTACCTCCTATAGACATGATTATACTTACTTTTGTCACACTTAAACCAAGGGAATGAAACACATATGATCATTTCAAAAAAAAAGTAATCAGTTGTCAGTATAGTATTATAGGAAATTCTTTGATATATTCTGTAGCTCATACTTTATTTATATGATAATGCATTGTCATATGAACAAACATATTATAGTAAGGCCTCATGTTTATCATCTAAGACTAACCATTTAACAATGCATCGAAAAGTTTTTATTCTATAGATCAATATACTATATATGTGACCAAATATGTGGCCCCTGTTTTAGAACTTCATATATATGTTCTTATACCATAACATGTTTTATTGAATGTGATGTCATGTTAACACCATAGCATGTATTAGTGAATGTGCTGCCATGTTGAGACCCAACATGCATATTAATACAACCCATCTGGAAGATATATTCAGTTTACCAATTTGGTGGCATATTGAATTTCATCTTTGACGTGGCCTATTGTCTAAATGTTCACCATAGCATGTACTTGGACATATTCGCGTTGAGTAAAGTATGTGTTGATAGATTACAGATATCCAATTAAATACCTATGTCATTACGAGTTGTTGAACTTTGGTGTGACCAAATATCTATATATATGGGCTGCTCAGATCTATCCTTGCATGCTTTGATCATAAGTGGGATCCGACCCTGTATACATGTGTGGAGGCCGACGTATATGTGTACATGTATATTTTGTATTTGTGTATGCATAGTGTAGGCATACGTATGTATATATGCACCCGCTGTCATGATTCGATACTTGATAGTTAAATCAACTGTGGGATTAACTATTATATTTTAGTTCTATTGAAGTTAATTTACCTGAACAATGATTTAATCCTGACTCGAGTGTTTTATGTTTTTGTGTGGAGCGCTCGGGTCAGACCCGAGTGTTACAGATTTAAAGATTACTGCTTAGGGTTCGAAGACTAGCAAAGCTAGGGTTCCGAAGACGGCGCGCTCTGAAGTTAAACCCAGTAAATATTTTCTTGTTTCCAAATAGCATTTTACTACCGCTGTATAGAAAAATGTTGTATTAAAACTCTAATTTATGTACAAAAGTGTTTATTTTGTTGTTCGATACTATGTTATTCTTTATTCTGCATTTTCAGTGTAGGTTCTGTGTTTAAACTCTGCCAGCTAAATAACGATCTGTTATTTTGGAACATTTTAAGTTGGTTTAATTACCGATTTAAAACTGTCAAATATGGTGGGATGTTACAGGTTGAATCTTGACCATATTAGGTCGGATTAAAATATTAATCGTCTCGGGTTAACTTCTAAGATTTGAAGCGGCCCGAAAAACAATTATCCGTATCATGCTGGTATCGAAGACCGCAGTCTAACTCCGAACCTTCTCCAAAGATTCAAAGTAGTCTCAACAACGATGTTGCGACCACAAAGCAAATGAATTCCAAAACAATTTAGCTAGAAATCTGTAATTAAATGAAAACGGATTTTCCCCTTACCATTTGACAAGCAAACAAACGATTCAAAATCAAATACCCAAAAATTTAGACGAAGTATTTTTCTTAATCTTTTCAAAGGAAAATTTGAAAATGAAATTTAATATAAACTAATGGCATCGTATTTATAAATCCAATTTATTATCACTATAATAATTTTTTGTATTCCAGTTTGTATCGCAAACTAAAAAATCATTTCATGCTCAAAAATGTCGGAACCTTAAATTTTCAAGGATTAGTTATGATAATTTCAATAAATTATCCAATATATATAGAAAGAGGGATACTAAAAATACAAGGAAGGGATATTTATTATTCTCAAGTTTAGTGGCATATTCCTTGTTATTTTTAATTCCTTTCTTCCTACCAATCGGATTATATTTATTAAAATTACACAAAGCCCTAACAAATTTTGAAACAAGAATAGATTAAAATTTAAAAACCATACCTTTATAAAACTAGGCCTCTATAAAACCATTTTCCGAAACTGTATCAAAACTTACAAAACCCATTTTTATTTTTCCAAATAGTTTTTAAAATAAATTTCTTTGAATACAAGGCCAAGGAATCAATTAAATACTTTCAATAAAGGTAGATCGAAAATTTAATGAAGTAACAAATGGGTATAGTTCGTAATTATATCCAATGGATATGACATACTAACTTGAACCTTCCCCGTTTTGGATCGAACAATGGTCTTAACTGGAACTACCAACGAAACCAAAGATCCGAAACTACGACTATCTCGGTTGTAGCTAGATTTTTGTCCAGTCTCCAAACTCGAATCAACGGAAATCCACCATATTTTGTCTTATGCTCTTCCCAACGGGATCGTCAACGTACTGTGGGGTAAGACAGAATTGGCTAGAAAACCGAATTCAACATGCTTCAACTCTAGGTTGCTTAAAGCCCATTTATATATTTAGGCCCGTAACTAACTCATCGTCGAAATAAATTAAAGTCGAGTAAGAAAGACGAAGAAAACATAAATTAAAATCGAACTACATTATCTTACAGGTCCTAGTTTAACTAATTCTTCTGATTGTCTAACTTATGCTTTGATACCAAATGTAACACCCCACACTAATCTGAGCCCAAATTTCGACAAAAATCGAAGCTCGAACACATCCAAAATGGAGCGTGTAAATAAATCAGCATGAGCATAATCAAATTACGATAAAATAACTCAAGTGTAAATAAAATAGGATAGACTAGTATTAAATCAAGTAACTACAAAGTAATTCACTTTGTCAATACCGAGCATGAGAAAGAATGAGAACCGAAAGCCAAACCTAAACACTTGTGAGAACTCGACCTTCTCTAAAAACCTGGGAGCTTGAAATGAGGACGGGGTCACAAAAACAAGATTTTGGTGAACAGGAAATATACAACACATATTATAATACACATATGTATCATGTTTGGTTCAACCCAAGATGTATGCCTATCAAAGTTAGTGATTCTAACCCAACCTTGTAGATATGATTACGCACAACTCTAACTACCCTTCCCAAGGTAAACTTTCGAAGATATGATACTAAGATAGAACATTTATGCATATATTTATGAAGCCTTTATATTAGAACATGGTTGGTTATTTAATCGAGGGTGGAACCCTAATTATGGAGTTTCTTTTTTTTCATTCACTCATTATTTATTATTTATTGCCTCACTATTAGTGATAGATAGGGTGGATTCTTCCTGATCATGCAAGACCCTAGACGGACCTGTTGTTCACTTAATATTCCTTGATGATTTATTCAACGTTAACGTAAACTAGAAGGCACTGGCTATGGGGTCGCTACTAGTTAAGGCTTCAGTCATTCACGCATATAACCCATACCCCATGTAAGGTGAGAGATGGTATCTTATCGCTCGTTATACCATCTAGCTGACCTTATCGGATAATCTCCTCGGTCGCATACTACTTCCCGTAAGATAGGTAGTCGTATCTGGCATTTTTAAGTTTTCGGATTTGGGTAGGCCTCAAACACACCATTTAAGACACCTAAACTGAAAGACCTACTCCTAGGTGGACTCCTCAACCTAAGCTACTTAAGACCCAAGGTAGACGACTATACATGAAGATTATTAAGTTCGTCCAACTTGCCTTTAATGCCTGTTCTTATGAGAATGAAGTGGTCTGCGTTATTGAGTCATTTCTGCTTAGTTTCACTTCACAGGAATACTATACATACGCCAAGTCTCTGTCGTCAGGAACGGTAAATAATATTTCACATCATTAACCAACCAAGTCCAATTCTAACTTTTAATTTTAAGTTCTATATTAACTTTTATAATAAGGAAAGTTATATCCCCCTTATCCTAGGATATTTATTTGACTATTTTCCCTAATTGGTCTTAATAATTCAAAAAACCATCAATATCCATTTATTCCCTTTTTCATCTGTTTCTTTTCATTTATTTATTTCCCTTTATAACCGTAATGGTCATATTTTCACAAGGCAACAATTAATATTTAATTTCCTTTTATTACAATTGATTAAAATTAATGTCATTTATGAGCTTAACAGCAATAATTTTCCTAAGACATTAATTAACAATGGATATCCTTATCTTATTAGTCCCAAAATATCTATTTGTTGTACCCCAACAGGCATTACTATTATTATTTATTTACTGCTTGTTATATATAAACATATATTTGTGCACCAGACCTCTTACGTTAAGATGACCACCTATGGATGTTGGATTTGCCGGGTGGTTCCAGGCAGACATCTACTACAAGTTGAGCTTAATCTCGTGTTTTAATGCGGTCATAGTTCAAATTTACTAACTGGGGGTTTACAAAATTAATCTTAGTCAATTTAGGAACTGTAACCATTACCATATTAAATTCACCTCTCCCCAATCAACATCGGTTACAACTGTTATTTATTTATCTATGGTTCTATTTATAACAAATAATCACATTAATTGCCACAACGGTCACCACAAGTATATATATTTAATATGGATTACATTTACATGTATGATTCCATAAATGAATACCATTCGAACATTCAATATTATGTATATTTTGTAATTTTACGTAGATTCAGATGGATAATGTGTATATATTTGTATTTATATTTTTGCGCGGTCAACGTAGTTATCTTTCTTTGTTATTATTTATTATTAAATTTAATAATGTGGTATAATTAATAAATTCCTTTTTGAATTTAATCTTGCTAAAAGATTCCAAATCTTACAAAACAACCATTAGTTATAATTATTGTAAATTATGCATGTTTAATGGAACATACATATGTCAAAACCACAAGAAATATATATGTTTATGTATACTTTGGAATAGTTGTTGAAAACTACGCACTAATATGTATAATTATATTTATACGTACATTTGCATGACTTTTCCCATTTTTGATCTTTTATTGCACTTCTTGTGGGTTCCAAAATAATATACTTTTGTTCAAAAAGGAGAAAATGACATATTTACAACAACTAAGACAAAACCCCAACAACATTGAATACAAACAGGTTTATGTCTTTTTTCTAAAAATCAAAAGCACATAATTCACTATTGTATCTTTTTAACTAAAATCACATAATTCAAAAATTAACACTAAAACTAGAGATCTGGAATATACTACATTTAAACAGTGTTTATTGGGGCAGATTTCCAGATCTACAGTGTTTTGCTACAACCACAATATACTATCCAACATAATTGTTGGCATTATTTATAAACAATTAAACAAACCTACAAATAATATAACCATAAGCTTTTACTTTCAAGTTTTAACAAATATTTATAAACAGATCTGATAGGTGTCATTTCAAATTCAATAATGTTATAAACAGATCTGATGATTTTAGGCATATATTTTGAGACCTAATTCAAACGAGATAAATAAGCTATTATAACTTTGCATATAAATTTCCAACTCACCTAAAAGCATCCAAATCTGAAATCTGAATAATCTTTTAGACTTGCGATTCCCAAATTTTTACAGATCTACAATTATTACGAAAAAGGGATACTTTCAGATTTGTAGATTTGCAAGAAATAGGAAGAAAGGGGAAGATCTGATGTGGAATAGCTTTAACATCAATCCACACTCTTTTTCATTTAGATCTGATAATCCCTTTCTAATCTATAAGATTTATATTTGATGGATTGTATATGAATATAATTTTTGATTAAGAATTTTATTTGAAGAGAAAGGGAAATGACAGAGCTTCGCTGCTGTCTACAGATTTGTGTGGAAAATAGTGAGGCCTTACTCGTTTATTTATAGCGGTGGAATTGGCTATGAATCTTCAGATTTGTTTAAATAAGCATCCGTCCGTTTGTTTTTTATATTATAACGAAAATACCCTCCAAAACCTAGCCGCCACTCGGCATTTTAGGGCCGAAGCGGTTGACACTCTCCCTAGGAGCGGTCGACCACCCTTTAGCCGAAATGCCCGGCGAGGGTTGGTTAAAGAAGGAAAGGAATCTATCACTTATTCTATTTATTTATTTTCGTTCCTTTTTCATATTTTGTCCGTAACATTTTCATACGGACTTCGTTCACTATACTCCGAACATGAAAGTTGACTAGAATCCCTAGATGAATGCATTGGTTAAATTTTCGTGGTCAAATTCCATCATTTTCAGAAATTCTTTTTTTTGAGAATCTAATTAAATGACTAATCTACAGTCAAAATTTCAAGTTGTTACAAGTGGGCTATGCAATGGGTTAGTACCTTTTTATAGGTGGATCTAACCACTTAAGACCTTAATCCTAAAGCAAGCTATGCTTATAGATTATTTCCTATTTGGCTTCTCCTTACGGACGAGAGGAGGACCCCTTTTGGCCACTTAAGACCTCACTCATGGAGTAAACCTTATTTTTGGAAATAATCAACGCTACACAAACTATCGTCACAGGTTCATATAGTTAATGATATCTCACATTAGTTGGACATAAATTTAATTGTTGAAAAATGCAAACTTCTGTTGAATAAGGCAACTGACCTAGCATCATTAACCTACTTAGTCCAATTCTAAATTTTAAACGTTAATTATAGATTAACTAGTATAAAATAGGGAAAGTTATATCCTTCTTGTCGTAGGATATTTAATTCTTTTCCTCGTTAGAATTAGTATTTAAACAACAATAAATACCCGTTAACCCTTCTTTCATTGTATTATTTTTTATATTTCTATTTAATAGAGTGATTTCCATTTATAACCATAACCGTCATCTTTCCCTAAGGTGCTAATTAACACCTAAATTGGTATTTACTGCCATTGATTGTAATTAATGTCGCTTATGAACCTAAAAGCCATTATTGTTAATTATCAGTCTGGAAATATCGATTTGTTGTACCCCAACAGACACTGCTAATTTTCATGTATAATTCCATAAAATGACAAACAATCAAAAATTCATTATAATTTATATTTCGTTGTTTATGTAGATTTGGACGGAAAATGTATATATATTTATATTTTCACGCGGTTAACGTAATTATTATTCTTTATTTATTATTAAATTAAATGTTTTAGTTCAAGCTAATAACCAAACATTCATTTTTGCATTCAGTTCTGTAATAAGATTCTAAATCTTAAGAAGGCTGTTAATTTTAATTATTGTAAATTATGCCTGAATATTTAGGAGAGGAATAACATAATTCAAACAACAAGAAATATATAATATGTATAATTTGGAATAGTTAATGTAAACTACGCACAAATTTATATATTTATATTTATAAGTAAATTTATACAACCTTTCCCTTCTTAAATTTTAGACATATTTCTTATTGGTTTCAAATAATGTCCTTTTATTTAAAAAGAGCAAAAAGGCGTATTTACACCAATTAAGTTAAAACCCCAAACAAAACTGAACACAAACAGGCTTGTATTTTTTTTAATCAAAATTACATGAAAAGTTGTTTAACACCGAAACTATAGACCTAGAATTAAACGACATCTCAACAATGTTTATTGTGTCTAATGTCCAGATCTACGGTTGTCAACGATATTTTTCGTCAACACCGAAGATGGGTCAACTAGGGCGGACCTAAAGGAAAAATAGGCGGTTCGGCTATTTTTGGGTTAAATCGGATCACCACCCTAGATAACGAAGTCTGAAGGAGTGGGATCGGTAAAGACTTCCTGAATGGATCTAAACTCAGAGGAGGGATATATCCTCCTATTCGAGGACATATTGAGACGGGAATCCATGCTTATCTGGAAAATGAACATTAAACTGCAACAGTGATGATTGGAAAAAGTAACATAAACTTACAAAGAAATTTTCTATAAGAAGATCCCTTTTTATTAAACTTTCATTTTGAGTACATGAATGTAATAGGAGAAATTCTCTGGTTTATCTAAGCGCTAAACTTCTTTGAGGAGTACTAGTATGAAGAAAATCGATTCCCTAAATGCGACCCCGGGGTCTAATTTATAGTGGTTCTGGGCTCCTTCCATTGTTGGGCTATTGGGCCTGCGGGGGCCTTCGTCGGCCTCTTTTTTCCTTAGTTTCGGGTACTTGTCTTCCGGTCGTCTTTGGAGTATCAGTTACAATCTTTGGATGGTGTTTGAACCCTTGGAAACAACTCCTGAACGTAGGCTCTCGAATGTAAGCTTTTGGATGTTGGCCTCCGGCTTTATCGTGAATACTTATAGGGGCCTTCACTCATGATGTACGTAGATAATTCCGGTCTGAAGCCACTGTGGGTTTCGGTACTAGGTAAATCAGTATGGGTAGCCTGTATCTCCGCTTGGGTCCCCGTTATCCTTTCGGTACTTAATTGGCAGACGCTCCGGAAGTTGGTTCTAGATGATCCTTGCGCTCTCTGTCTTAGTACCTTTGATGCCCTTGCCTTTAGGTGCATCGGTATTTAGGCAGGTCATTACCATTAACCCTTCCAGGTTTTAAGGAGGGTAGCTCCTGGCTTCTTCTTTCTTCATTTCTCTCTTAGGGAGGTCTTCCGCTACGAAATCTCCTGTCGAATAGGTTCTATCGGAAGGGTTTTGTCGAACGCTCTTTGTGGGTATTTTGTAGACTTTGAGTTTTCTTCCCTTCAGGAAGGTGTCAGTTTGTGTTGCTTTCCAACTATTTTCTCTGGCTTTTGGTTCGACATATTGCTCAGCTTTCTGCTATCGGCGTACTTTCCTACACTTGTATTCTTCCGACACCCCTTCATTGCCAGCAAGCTTTGGAGTCAATTTTGGTGATAACATTTGCTCCCCTAGTGAAGCGATGTTTTTGACTTTCCAAGTCAATCTTTTTTTCCTTTTCTTTTCTGAAGTGTCACTTCAAGGTCTTTTGATCTCCCTCGATCAAAAGCGTTGATTAGTCTTTACCTGTACGGCCCAGATTGATCTTAAAATTTGAACATAAACTCTTCTTCCCCCTTATTCCCGTCTTTTACCTACAAATTAAATCCTTCAACAAGATTACTGCTATACTAAAAAGACGCTTAAATTCTCCCCCTTTTGAAGATACAAGTTCGATTTTTGGTGAGTACCTTTACTTCTTATATGAATCGCATTCCTAATTACGTGTCAAAATTGACACAAAAGTTGGTTAGGACTATGTTGTTCATAAAATAGGTTTAGGTGTCAATCTTACTGCCGTTGCTGAAATGATTCTAATGTTATTAGGGTTGATTTACCTTCATTAATTATGTTGGTTCGTCTAGGTTTCTTGGACGATTATGTTTGACTTAATCATATGTTAGCTAAGATATAAAAGATATAATCTTCCTCATACCCCCTATTTGGGTCTGATTTAGGTTTTCGCCTAATCGACCTTTGTGTTAAATGAGACACAATGGTACTCATTAATGTATGATAGTTATATGTGTATTTGTGTAAGAGATATGCATACTAATTGCATTGTTATGGAACGAGGTTACCTAGTAGATCATGTCTCACAAAAGCCCTGCTAAGGAGAAGATCAAAGATTCCAAGGTCTCCCATCCCAAGAAGGCATTCGCACCTAAGCCATCCTTAATCATATTTCAACATTCTTTGGATGGCATATTAGACAAATTTGGCATAGTGGTTACAGATTCTGTGATAGCTGCTTCTCCAAATTTTCTCAAGAATCATCAAGAAGGGTTCTTTGTGTATTCGACTATATATATCTGGCATATAGGTTTTCTTCCTTTCCCTCCCTTTCTACACAATCTTTTGGTTGACTTGAAAGTTGTTCCTATTCAGCTTACGCCTAATACATTCACGACACTTTTGTGCTTGGAGGCTCTGGCGCTTGCTTCGGGTCAGGGTTCTTTAAGCCCCAAACTCATCTGTCACAGGATCCGGTTCTCCAAGACCTCAGAATCATAGATCTGGAGAGCTAACCCCATAAAGAGGCTGATTACTGATGGCATTAACAAAACTAGGCCCGTGGGAAGACCAATACTTCCTTGCTTAATGTCCACCCATCATATCAGGACAATTTATTGACGACGGTAAGTCTCTTGCTTTTAGAAAGTAAACGTCTTATATTTGTGGGTTTTTTTTGGTTTACTTGAACCTTCCCTTTATCGCAGAACCCCCTCTCTCCAAGAATGTGATTTTAACTCCGGAGGAGGCTCTAGTGGTTCATGCTGCCTTCAATGCACCGGTGGAGCATATGTGCAGGTCATTTCTCTTGACCGTCGATAAACTTCACGAGTATGGTTTTCTTCCTCCTAGACAAAACATCTTGGGGCAGCCACCCACCAAATTCTCTGGTCCTAAGGGATTATTGTTGGGTTCTGTCTCGTTTAATGCAGGCTCTCCCATCCGTCAAGGTGTTTTGGATGGGATTCACTCGTTTGTCTTGGCAACATATTTCATTCTTCCTCTTGTTTTCTGGTTGTTGCATTTTCTAATTCATCTTTCTCTTTTTTTAGGATCTTCAGTCCTTCAGATGCAACTGTCCTTGCCGCTTATAGTCGGTCCAGTGCCCAGGCCATGAAGAGGCTTGCTCAACCCATCGTTGACCCTCCATCAAAGTAGCCCAAGTGTGATGAGTCGGTTAGCTTCTCAGGAGATAGTGCTGCTACTCCGAAAACAAAGAGGACTTTTGATCCTTTTACTATTGCTGATAAACAGGTGGTTGATATTGATGCTTCCCCAGAAGTCTCCCCGAAAGGTAAATCCACGAGCGGTCTTGTCCCATTCGATGCTTTTGGTGAAATATATGGGGTAAGTCTTGATCTTTCGGCACTATCTTCCGCCCAGTCTGTTTCTTATTTCGTACCTCCTTCACCAGCCTCAGATTTTGATAAGCTTGTGGAACAGGCTCTTTCTTCCCCCGAAGTTTTGAATATTGTCTCAAGTTCTGTCATTTTGCACTCGGTAGATTTCCATAGACGACAAATCTGGGATTTCCTTTTGGTATTATACATACACCGTTCTCTCCTTTTTTTTGAGAGATTTATCCTACTTATCTTCTTTGGATGAAGAAAACTTGGTATGTCTCCCAGGGATTAGCTTCCATCTCAGCGGCTGTGGTCAATACTTTAAGGGAGGAGAATAAGGTGTTGTCGGATAAAGTGAATCCTTTGTTGCATGAGAAGAAGGAGGGAGATAATGAACACGAGGAGTTGGCGGCCTCGTTAGAGGAGGAGAGGAAGGCTAAAGAGGAGTTGATGAAGCAGGTTGAGGACATTAAGTAGAGAAATCAGATCTAGAGATTGACTATGCTACCGAGATGGACAAGATGAACACTGGGCTTTCCCATCGTAAAGGGAATCACTTACAAGTCCAGTGATAGAATCTCAAATTTTTTAAATGTCCACCTAAACACCATAGCCATTGAGTATTACGAAGATGCCCTCATCCTTGCTTTTTCAGAAAACTACGAAAGGCTTTAGAAATTTAACTTTTGATCCCTGTATTCGAGACAGAGTTCTAAAGAAGATTGAGCAAGTGAGGCGGGAGCAATAGGTTCCCCCAATGAACAAGATAGATCCCGCGTCAATGTTTTTTATTGATGAATTTTCTGAAGATTAAGAGGAAGAAGCAGAGGAGGAAAACACAACAGACGGAGGATGGAAGGTCATGTGGGTCAGCCAGATGGGTCCGGAAAAGGTGCTGGAAAATATACTCTTGCATCACAGGAGTTGCCCTCTAAGGATGGCAGTTCTTTAGATTCTGGGAAGAAGAGGACTCCCGATCGGTCTGATGTTCATGTCGCATAGGTATGGCTTTCACTTTCAAAGTGCTTTCCTTTCCCTTGAATTTCGTTAATAATTAGGTTTCCCAAGTTTGGGGGGAAAAACTCAAGGGCTTGGTTCAGCGCAAACAATTTTAAAAGGGATTTTGAATGTAATTGTATTAAGCGTACATTTTCTTTTGATATGTCCGTGAATTGTGTTGATTTTGCAATACTTGATAGTTTTTGATGTTGTGGTAATATGCTAGTGTGGACGTGGTGTCTATGGTGTATATGAATTGATAAAGGTTATGTGATTGTTCTTCTTTCTTTGGGATGTATGATGTAATTAGCATATACTTGATCTTTGTAATTTACGTATTATGATATTTCATCTTGTCTGTGGCTAGGAGGATTCGTTCCAGACCCCTTCTTCACAAATTAGGGAGGAAAGTCCGAACGCCGTTGGTTGAAAAGATATTTTTGGTAATGCTCCCCTGTCGGGCTACAAAAAGATGTATTACCTCCAAAAGGTGATAGTCACAAACCTCAAGGAACAAGTGTCCTATTTTGAAAAGCAACTGAAAGAAAAAGACGAAATTATTTGCAATTTACAATGTAAATTATCAACAAAATCCTCTGAGAGCTCAGATGCAGTGGTTGATAGATTATACTAACAAATCGATAAGTTGGAGGATGATCTGAAGAAAGAAAAAGAGGACTACGCTTCTTTGGAATTTGCTTTGCAATACCCTGATTCAGAAAGAGAGATTTATATTGTATGTTTGGGATGTGAAAATTTTCTTTTCTTAAAACGATGACTATGTTTTTGTAATGGTTTGTGTCGTGACTTCTGGTGTGACTGTCAGTGTGTTGTGCGATTTATATAATGTATCTCTTTTGTCAGAAACAATATCACTGTAACCCAGGGTGTTGTAATGTGTGGAAACCTACATGTGCTAAGTGTTAGTAAAAAGTTTCTTTATGTAACAATTATCCTTGGGAAATTTCCTAACAAAAGATCGCCTAGAACAAAGGGACAGTCAGCTATAGGACGCTATTAGAAATGTTTGGAATCTTTTTCCCAGCTGTTCCTTGAATCGGTATTATGATATGATGTTGTTTTCAGAGTAACATAAAGGACTGATATGTTGAAAAGAAAACAATCTAATGAACGTATAGGTTAAAGGCGCTTCCCCGAGAGGATCATAAGCTCATCCTTGGTAGTAAATTTTGAGCCCTACTCGAATTTCTGAGAGTGGCAAGCAATTCCTTCTTGTTTTGATCAGGAGTTGGACACTACTTAAGTTTGGGGTAACCGTGATGACATCGGAACTCCATATCCGGTTGTGATTTACTTCAGCATCATCCTGGGTTTAGGTATCGAGTTGTAAGACCACGGGATTGCTTTAGGACTTTGTTGAGAAACCAATTCTACCCAGATTCGGGTATTAAAATATGGAAGACCAGAACCTCTTTCGGCATTTGTGAAGAGCCGAATCGAGCCAGATTCGGGTAGATGTGCAGAGGACCAGAACCCCTTCCAGTATTTGTGAAGAGGCGAATCGACCCAGATTTATGTATTGATATGTTGAGGACCGGAACCCCTTCTGGTATTTGTGAAGAGACGAATCGACCCAGATTTATGTATTGATATGTAGAGGACCGGAACCCCTTCCCGTATTTGTGAAGAGCCGAATCAACCCAGATTCGGGTATTGATATGTAGAGGACCGGAACCCCTTCCGGTATTTCTGAAGAGCCGTATCGACCCAGATTCGGGTATTCATAAGTAGAGGACCAGAATCCCTTCCAGTATTTGTGAAAAGCCGTATTGACCCAGATTCGGTTATTCGTATGTAGAGGACCGGAACCCTTTCAAGTATTTGAGAAGAGCCGAATCGACCCGATTCGGGTATTCATATGAAGATGACCGGAACCCCTTCCAGCATTTATTGTTTTGGCATCCCTTTTGGATTCGATTGGTGAAGCAGAGTATGCACGTGCTTCTTGAGCCACTCCTTGGGCTTTTGATGTCAAAGCAGAGGATGTACGTGCTTTGTTGGCCACTCTATGGGACCATGCGTCGAGTGCGCTTGGCTTGCTTATCCACAAGCAGGGCCCAACACTTACCCGACCTCCCTCTAGGAGGTGCCTTATCCTGACCATCGTAGGCAATGATAAGGTATTAGAATCTTAGACGGGCCATCGTAGGCACGGACTAAGGTTTACTCTTTTAATGCTCTATAATGACCATCGTAGGTTCTGATAGAGGCTTATACACCCCCTCTATCCGAGTGGTGCCCTATCATGACCATCATAGGAAATTATAGGGGTTTACGCTCCCTTATGCAGGTAATGCGGAACATAAGCAGAGGTAGGACGTGCTCCTCTACAAGCAAAGGTAGGACGTGCTTATTTCTAGAAAAGGCAAGGCATACTCTTCTGCGAGCAGACGCCGGGCGTGCTAAAGTTAGATGCATCGCCATGACCATTTCTGGTTTGAAACGGAGGCTTACACTTTTGATGCTTTAACTCTGCCTCTCTGATTTGGGCATGGAGAAAGACTAACATGTCACCACCCTTCGGGGGATGCATCATCCTGACCAATTTGGTGATTACGAAGGATTTAATCCATTTATATTCTGACCCCTTTTGGGTTTCCTTGTAAATTCTAGGAAGAGGGTATTACATACCCTTGAACATGTTTGGTATTCTTTTTCCTAAGGATTCTTACCGAATTAACCTCGATCTTTTCATAAATTCTCATAGTTGGCCTTGGCTGGAAAATCTAACGATGGTTTCCTCGAGGGTTCTGTAGTGATAGTCTCATGTCCATTCATCAGGTGGTAATGGCAGTAAAGCCCTCCCGTTTTCCTTTCGTTTTTGGGCTTTTACTTCGTGAATGGCCAATAGTTGAGTTCGTGTTTGCTTAGGAAGTAAACGTTCTCCATCGAAGTAGTGAGGTAGTATTCCTTGAGTACCCTCAGTGTACCTTCTTCTCTTTGCTGCTCAGGTCTAATCCTCCTATGACTTAGCCTAGCTGTGGTGCCTATACTTCCGTTCTTTCCTCCCGGAACATATTGAAATTGAGGTGACATCTCTTTAGACCATTTATTGGCGAAGTGGTTGAAATCATCCGTTATTTCTCATTCGAGTGTCGTTCCCTTTACTTTCCTGTAGAGAGCATTCTTTAGGTGAGAGATATAATTAGTATCCTCTAATGCAGTCCACTATGTGGGAGCGCTAAGATTTGTGCTATGTGGGAAAAGCTATCATCCCCGGTATCGTATGCATGTAGTTCCATTTTTCTTTTCCGCTTTATTACCAGCAAGGCTTCTGCTCTTAATCTTTGCTCCTCCATCACCCTAGGGTTGGTGGTTTTTGACTTATCCCTCGAGATCCTGAAAACTTTTTCCGAGTCTCTTACTCATAACTTTTTTCTTCAAGGCTAATCCAATCCAGGACAGAACAGATCAGGTAGATATGTGATGGGGTTAACCAAAGGATCAGAGGTTCAGGCCCTCCTTCTAGCGCCAAAATGTTAACGATGTTTTTCATTAACACCGGAGATGGGTCAACTAGGGTGGATCTAAAGGAAATAGGTGGTTTAGCAGTTTTTGGGTTAAATTGGATCACCACGCTAAATATCGAAGTCTGGAGGAGTGGGATCGCCAAGACTACCAGAATGGATCTAAACTCAGAGGAGGAGATATATTCTCCTATTCGAGGACATATTGAGGCCGAAGTCCATGCTTATCTGGAAAATGAACAGTAAACTGGAACAGTGATGATTGGAAAAAATAACATAAGCTTACAGGGAAATTTTCTATAAGAAGATCCCTATTTATTAAACTTTCATTTGAAGTACGTGAATGTAATAGAAGAAATTTTCTGGTTAATCTAAGCGCTAAGCTTCTTTGAGGAGTACTAGTGTGAAGAAATCGATCCCCTAAATATGATCATGGGGTCTAATTTATAGTGGTTCTGCGATTCATCCGTTGTTGGGCTATTGGGCCTATGGGGGCCTTTGCCGGTCGCTTATTTCCTTAGTTTCGGGTACTTGTCTTTCAGCCGCCTTTGGAGTATCAATTACGGTCTTTTGATGGTGTTTGGACCCTTGGTAACAGCTCCTGAATGTAGGCTCTCGGACGCAAGCTTTCGGATGTAGGCCTCCGGCTTTATCTCGAATAATTAGAGGGGCCTGTCCTCATGTGTATGAAGATAATTGTCGGTTCTAAGCCGTTGTTGGTTTCGGTACTAGGTAAATCAGTACGGGTAGCCTGTATCTCCGCTTGGGTCCCGATTAGCCTTTCGATATTCGTGCGACAGATGCCCCGGAAGCTGGTTCTCGATGATCCTTACGCTCTCTTGGATTAGTACCTTTGATGCCCTCGCCTTCATATGCATCGGTATTTAGGCAGGTCATTGTTGATAACCCTTCCGGGCTTTAAGAGGGGTAGCTCATGCCTTCTTCTTTCCTATTTTCTGTCTTAAGGGGGTCTTCCACTATGAAATCTCCTGCCGAATAGGTCCCACCGGAAGGGTTTTGTCCAACGCGCTTTGTGGGCATTTTGTAGACTTTGAGTTTTCTTCCCTTCAGGAAGGTGTAGGTTTCTATTGCTTTCCAACTATTTTCTCCAGCTTTCGGTTCAACCTATTCCTCAGCTTTCTGCTTTCGGGAAACTTTCCTACGCCGGTATTCTTCCGACACCCCTTCATGGCCAGCTAGCCATGGAGTCAATTTTAGTGATAACAACGTTGTTTACAATAGCCACAATATTTCTAAACACAATTGTAGGCTATAATTAAAAAGCAAGTAAGCCTACATATTATAATATTACTTAATCTACCATAATTCTTTCAGATTTTGATAATATTCACAAATAGATATGATAGGCGTTATTTCGAATTAAACAAATTCGATAAATGTTTATGCATATGTTTAAGATTTAGTACAAAAGAAATAATTAAGTCATTGTATACTATGTATGTAAATTTCCCACTCTCATGAAAGCATCCAAATTTGGAAACTGAATAATCTTTCAGGCCTACAATTTCAAAATTCTTATAGATCTATATTTATTCTAAAAAGGGATACTTTCAGATTTGTTAGAAAATAGGAAAAGAGGCAAGAAATCTGATGAAGAAGAGCCCAGACGTCGATCTATATCCTTTTCCACTTGAATCTGATTACCCTTTCCAAATTGTATTGCTTATATTTGATTTTGATTGTCTATGAACATATTTTTATTTTAGAATTCATTTGAAGAGGAAGGGAAATGGTAGAGCTTCGCTGCTACCTACAGACTTGTATGGAGAAGACTGAGGCCTTACCACTTTATTTATAGGAGTCGAAATGGCCATGAACCATTAGATTTTATTTATTAGCATCTATCTGTTTACATAATAATTTATATATAGGGTGCGTTTTTTACAAGTCCCTATTAAGTTTCAAAATTAGGCTCACATCCAGTCATAAACTTAATATAAATTAGGCCCCTAAATTTGAATTGTGCGTTAACAAATTCCATTTTTGACATCTGACTCTACAAAACCTGAAACCACGGATCTAAATATAATTTCTGGACTTCGAACTCGTTCTTTGTCATGGCGGCGGCATCTTCTTCTTTCTGAATTTCTAGACGCCGAACTCGTGCGATATGAAATTCAATTTCATCAACGGTTTTTCCAGAGAATTATTTTGATCGAGCATTTTTTTAATAAAAATGGATCCGTCCTCGTCAAGGTAATCTATACCGCATTTTTTTTCATTTTGAATACTGGTTGCACTTTTGCAATCGATTTTTGTTGATTCATTATTCTACATTAGTTTAATTGTCTAGTTTTATTGATGGATTGTTTAATTATTTTATAAAGTTTTATTGTTATTGCTGATTATACAGCCGCATAAATTAATTTGTCAGCATATTTCTTCATTTATTCTGCATAGATGTATAAAAATATGCATATAATATTAATAAGAGCATACAAAAATGCAACTATTGGTGTAATATGAGTGGTTGGATGTATTCAGAAAAGTTTGCGTATATGTATGCATATTATCTATATATATGCATAAAAATATTCAGCTCATTTGCATTTCTGTTTGTTTGGATGCCTGAAGATTAGTCGGGTATATCTATGAATATATTCTTGATATATGCATATTAGAAGTGTTCTGGATCTATTTTTTAACAAAATATGTGCTAATATTTTTCAATTTTGCATATAAGTATGTAGATATAATTGTTATTTGCGTATAACTATGCAGTTAATTATAATTATGTGAATATGTTTTTGTAATTTTATTTGATTACTTCAGATTAGGCTGATTAATTTTTTTTAAACAGTGTTCGTGCAAATATTGGTGTATTGTTGGATCGTCGTGAAGTTGATTCTACTTGGAATAGCGTTTTAACTCGGTTAGGGAATCTACATTTAGAAGAAGCGTCGTGGTTTGTTATTAAATTAAGTGAATATAGTATTGAAGTTGATACTTGTTAATGGCTTATGTAATAGAGTTTGTTCTTGCAACATGTGGCAAATTATTCTATATAGTTGAATACAAGCATGCAATTATTATGTATAGTTGCATAGATGTATGCGATTATACTGCAAATATGTATGCAATTATACTGCATACCTTGTAACGTAAACTATTGTGAACTTTTACGTACTGCTTTAAATTTAGTTCAGTATTTTAATGATAATTCTGTGTTTTTAACAGTTATTTTTGTTCAAAACTCTTGTGTACACAATTATTGTACATAGTTTGATAGAATTATGCAATTATTATGTATAGTTGTATAAATGTATGCAATTATACTGCATATTTCTATCAACGTTGCAATTTTTTGCATATATGAATAAATGTATGAAAAAATTCATAGTAGATAAACGCATGTACGAAATTATTCTTGTAAAAGGATAATTTAATACAAGTATTATCATTGTTGCATACAAGTATGCAACTATTCTCTTTATTTGCATGCAATTATTCAAAATTTAGTGCTTACGCATACAAGTGTGCAATTATTATATTAAAAAAATATAATCATCTGTTGCAGTAATGCTGCAAATATTTGCAATTACCTGAAGAATTATATTCAATACGTGCATATAAGTATGCAAAATATTATGAATAACTATACATATGAACACAACAATTCATAATTTCATGTAAAAGTAGAACTTAATTTAAAGCATAGAATAAGAAACTAATTCAGTTTACACACTTTATAAGCATGCCCATGTAGTTTAAAAAATAAAATAGCAGTCAACATTTTTATAACAAAATATAAATGACCATTTTATACATTTTATTCACTAAGTTTGTTTTCTTTTGATAGCAAGAAATTCTGTGTTAGGCGATTCTCTTTAGTCTAACTATAAAGTTTCCATTTGAGTATTTCTTGAACAAGGTCAGCACGTTGATTACTAACAGCCTCAACACCATATATTTCTTCATCTCTAATGATTTCTTTGTCCTCACATCTATGTTTCAGTATGTTAATAACAAACATGCCACAATCGACGCTGTAGAAAATTATAAAACATTATTAATTTGTTTGAGTAAATTTACTTGGTATTATAACAAGTGTAAAAATATGTAATCATTCTAAATATCTTCGAACTAGTAAATGTATTCTACTTTTTAAAAATCCCAGCATACATGTATATTATTATTTACAAAATCTGCATACTTGTATGCTAGTATTAAAATTACATACATACCTGGAAAATACTTTTAACTTGCATACAAGCATGCAAAGATAGCCATTATGTGCATACATTCATGCAGATATTGTCAATATGTACATACAATATACTAAAGATTGTACAAATATATTAGTACTGATCTAAACAACTAATCTGAAATCTTGCATTAATATATGCAATAACTTATTATATTTGCAAGGTGGTATTCAACATTTAACTCGAATTTATAAATGTGCATATAAACTCAGAAATTTTCAATATAAGTATGAAAAATAATTTAAATCCTCATAGAAGCATGCAAATATTTTCAATATCTTTTACAAGAATGCATAAAAACATAAAATTTGTAGTAGATATATGCATTCAGGAATACCGAAATTGTCAATAGCTGCATACAATCGTGCAATAATTCGTATTAACATCATACAACCTTGCAAGAATTCTTATTAACAGTTAACAATCACGCAATAATTATTATAAACAATATATAATGATGAAAATTATTTCGTCTACTCTTATTAGAGTATATTATAAGAAGATCTTATCAATAGTCGCATAAGAAATAATACAATTAGAATTTTACCTTCATTCTCATTGTTCTACCAGTTACGTTGATAGTTGCACACATATATGCTCATATTAACAAAATATGCATATTTTTATAAATGTGTTCAGAATGGAAAAAAAATATGCTTAAAATTAAATTATATTGCTGTACAATCTATAATAACCATAAAACTAGACAATTTTCACAAATTCAAATTAATGAATCAACAAATATCGAGTAAAAAAAATCTGTATACAAAAAATAATAAATTATTAAAAACCGTAAATTACCTCGAAGAAGTAACATCGATCCTATAAACGAAGAATCGATCCAACTCAATATCTGAAAAAATTGCCGATTTAAGCTGAAAATATTAAAATAGAAGACCACGCCACGATTAATACAGAAACGGTTATGAAAAAATTAAAACCCTAATACGTAATATAGATCATGATAAGCACGCCGTGAATTTGAAAAAGGGGAATCGTAGGAAAAAATAGCAACTTTTTAAAAATAGGTATGAAATTTAAATGTTTCGAAACAGGAGGATGTGAGCTTAATTAACTTTGGTTTTGGGGATGTGTGCCTAATTTTCACTTATATATAAACCCTAGTTGTCACTAGGCTGAATCTGCCCGAAGCAGTTGACTGCTTTGGTCATGTCGACTAAAATTCCGATATGAACGCAATGGTAAAATTTTCATGGTCAAATTCCATTGTTTGTTGAAATTTCTATTTTTAAAATCTAATTAAATAACTAATTTTTTTATTTTCAAAATTCTAGGTTGTTACATTCTCCCCCTCCCCTTTAAAAGGAATTTCATCCCAAAATTCTAATACCTACTTATTCCACCCTATACAACCAATTTGTATACATCCACTTTGCAACCATTTGCGCATGTGCATAGTGTACATAATGCATTTTAATCACAAATCATGTATGCATATGATTCTAAATCGGATCCTCCTATACGTATGCATTAAATCTTTAAAACACTTTTGAAAACATGATGCAAAACATCCTAAATATACTCGAAGTTCTATATCAATGCAAATTTAAAAAAAAAAATCATTCTAAACCTTCACACGACAACGAGTAGAAGTGTAATGCACCCAATTGTGCATCCAAATCATACCATCCAATAAGTCAACAATCTAATTGCTTCCTATTTAACATATCCTAAACTGGAAAAAGGAAATCAAAGAGAAGATTTTTAACGCTTTCTTCTCTTATATATATTCTATTTCCCATCCTACGATGGAAACTTTACCTTAATTCCACAAAATACACCCAAAAAATCCATCTATAGACTGTAAAGGAAGCTTAAAACAAGCTCTAAAACGTAATACAAGTTAATTAACAACTCACGTGCATCATTGATAAGATATGAAAACAATGTTTCCAAGGCTAAAACAGTCTTTTTCTTGACGTCATTAACATTTTTCTTGCATCCTCGATCCTACTACACCGCTAAGACGCGCACACAAACCACCCAAAAATCTTCCTTATGATGTTCATGTGACCAAAAGTCGAAAAATTTTACAAAAATAAATTTCCGCTGTAAAACTTTTTATATATATCTTGAATTTACCGTTTCAACACTGTTTCGATTTTCAAATGAGATCCACACAAAAATTAAAATTTTAGTAATGTGCGCTTTACACCATTTAAATCATCAATTTATTCCAAAACAGACATTTAAACCCATGCAAGATATCATGGACAAATTATGCATTTTCGCACAAATAAAGAAAGTAAATCAGTAAAAATGTAAATTTAAGAATGATAAAAGTTTTTTTTCAAATAATGTTTGCAAAAAAATTTCAAAAATGTATTTTGTGGAAACTTAAATGATTCAAGTCACATGTTGGCAAAAAAAGAAAGTCAATTACGCAAAAATGCCAAACCTGAAATCACATACAGAAGAACGCACTAAATTTAAGTTTTAACAAGGAACAGGTGATTAATATACTACGACGAAAATGAGTCAAAACCCGTCCTTCGCTAAAATTTATCCAACACAGAATTCTTTTCTATCTAGCACTAAGAAAACTGTTAGTTAAATAAGAAAAATGAGATTTCATTCAAACAAACATGCGCTAATGATATAAATATTTCTGAACATAGAAATCTCATTAGAAGTCGTGCGGTTTCAAAGACAACAAACACTAACAGTTACAAGCACGAATTACCATAGAGCCAAGAACCAAGCGATGGAAAGGGAAAACAATAAAGGCGATGACAAAACAACAAAACCAAAAATCTCAACAAAATGTCTATAAAAACGAGATGTCTTGCTCCACGACTGAAGCTCAAACCATTTTTATGACCTTTTATTAATCGTATCATGGTAGCAAAATGCTCAATCTCATGTTACAAATACCGTTGGTGTTGTTGGAAGTTCCCACATCACCATCTCTTTTGAGAGAGAATTTGCAATGAGAAAAGAAATCTTCCACAAAACTACTTCTCATGGAAATCCACCAAATAATGTCTAAAGCAAAATGAATAAGTGAAATTATAGAAAGCAACTCCATGAGACAACACACAAGAACAAAAAGATAAATCAAATATGAAGCGACACTAAATGATGGTCACATCATCGATCAAGCAAAAGATCAATTTTCTCATTATGACACAAATCTAGACTTGACTTCCTATTATTGGAACAATATGTTTAATGAGTCACACATCAACGTGGGTAGTTTCGACATCGAACTCTGAACACGAAAACCGACATTATGAAAAAGAGATTTACTGCAAATCTCTAAAGCCGGTCAAACTAAAGACCATTCAAGCCCGCATGCAAGAAGGATGCATCTAAAATCTCGTCGAGATTATCCTCATAAAAACCATCCAAAGTTAGCTTGATCATTATCTTCGAAACGACGATCATCAAAATATATTCCAACTAGATATGGCAAAGGCGGATGCAGCACAAGCATCAAGCCTTTCCTAAGATCCCGAAGCAAAGGACCGATTCCAGTCCAGCTACCATGACAAATTTGTTTCCCCCTAAAGCGGTGAGACCTTTCACTTATTCCGATCCAATAGAATGATCTCTCCCTAAGGAGGAGATTTAAATGGTACTAGAAAGGTCAGGTAGTGCAAGTAGGTATAATGGACTAAGAAATGATCATAGAGAAGAAACGGGATTTAAATCTTAGAGTATTAGTGGAGCAAGATTTAATATGCAAACTAGTATGGAAAAGGGGAGATGAGGTCACGACAAAGAAAGAGAAGATGGATAAGAATATGGTTCGGCTAGACGAGGAAGGAAAGACGAAAGAAAGAAGTTAAGGGGCAATTTGGGCGCAACTTTAACGGTTGACTCCTAGGTCCAATCTGCACTAAAACACATCAACAAGTTGACCGCTTTAGGTATATTTCTGAATGGTCAAATGTCAAATGGGCTTTGGGAAAAGGTTGAACCTTGACCTTAGTAGGCCAAATTAAAATACTAATCGTCCCACGTCATCTTTTAAGATTTGACGCAACCCAAAAAACAATTATCCACAACACGGCAATATCAAAGCCCGTAGACAAATTCTTAAACAACTCCAAGGATTTAACGTAGTCACAACAACGATGTTGCAACCACAGAACAAACGATTTTCCAAAATAATTCAGCTAGAAATCCGTAATTTAATTAAAACAGATTTTCCCTTTACCTAACTAATAAGCAAATAAACGATTCATGAAATTAAATACCCTAAAAATTAGGATGAAGGATTTTCCTTATACTTTTCGAAGGAAAGTTTAAAAATTTTCAAAAATAGAATTTATTATAAACTAACGGTTTCGTATTTATAAATCTAATTTATTATTATTATCTAGTTTACATTACAAACTGGAAAACCTTTTTGCATTAAAAAACGTCGAGATTTTAAAATCTCAAAATTAATTGGGATAATTTCAATAAATTATCCAATACATGTAAAAGGAGGGATATTGAAAATCGCAAGGAATGGGTATTAATTATTTTTAATTTTCGAGGCATATTCCTTGTCATTTCCAATTCCTTTCTTTCTACCAACTGGATTATTTATTAAAATCACAGAAGGCCCAACAGTTCGGAAACACGATAGATTTAAATTTTAAAACCATATCTTTATAAAACTAAATTTTATAAAATCATAATTTCAAAAACTTTCTAAAATCCATTTTAGTTTTCTAAACATTTTAAAAAATGAAATTCCCTCGAATACAAGACCGAGAACTCGAATGAATATTATTTGCTAAAGAATATCTGGAATTTTAACGAAGTATCAAATTGATATACCTCATAATTATATTTCCAAAGGGATACAACATATTATGTAACACCCCGAATTTTTAACGATATTAAAAAAGGATAAATTAAATAATAATTTATTTAATATTAAGAATTAAGGAAAACGGACTGCACCATTGCGTCCATCTCAAAATTCTGGTCAAGATAGACATTTGGTTTACGTAAAATGGTCAACGTATGAAGAAGTTATGAGGGTTTTAAGTTTGTAAATGCACAGAAAAAATATATATATACACATATGAGTTACGTATGGGTCATAGATGAGTCAGAATTTTATCCAAAAAAGTCCAAATTCGAAAATTGAAAAGTAGCGGCAGAATTCCCACTCTAGGCGGTCGCACCCCCTAGAGGGGTGTCGACACTGGGGTCGACCCCCCTTAAGGGGTGTTTACCAATGGGTTGACCCACCCACGGGGGTATCGGGCGATGTTTGCGAGATTTGATACAATGGAGACAGATTTCCCGCTCTTGGGGGTAGACCCCCCTAGATGGGTGTCGACACTGAGGTCGACCCCCCTTAAGGGGTGTCGGCCTATGGGTCGACCCACCCACAGGGATGTCTACACCCCTAGGGTTGAGGTGGCAGTCGGTTTCAAAGGGTTCTACAGCTATATAAATGTGTCCAATTCTCCTATTTCTTCATTGGAAATTATGGGAGCCAAATGCTGCTGGTGTGCGAATTAAGACAGATTCGTTTTCTTCAACAATGTACAACATTCAACTTTGCAAATCAAATCCAGAAATTCAAAATCCATTCTTTCTCTATTCTCTAAACCTAACGTAGTGAGTTTCTAGTTGCTTTTAGGTTTAAATGAATAAAAGTGAATTATGAAAGACTGTGAATTGGATATGATGTAAACTATGAATCTATGCTTTTGTTAAATCTTATACTATGTCATGATAGATCCACACCTTTAGATCTAATGCAAATGTGGTTATTCTATTATATTGCCTATGTGGATCTTGATTTGTAACTGTATTATGGTGGATGTAAATCTGTTAATTTGGATAGTTGCAACATCGCTTAGATCTAATTCTTTATGTAAATCACCTTTCACCTGTCATATTGTGATCAACTTAGATATGTTGTAAATTGGACATGTGAATCCGTATTTAGATCTAAACATGCTATTATGTCACCCTAATGGTGTTAGATCTATTTTAACCTTTGGATCTGAATTATGTGATCTAATTTATCACCTTGTGTTTATCATGTTAGATCTAAACCAATTGGACATCTAAACTGCTAATTTAGATCTCACTATGCTTATTGAGACATCGTAGTTATGTTAGAATCAATTGACTACCACAAGTTCACCAGTCTTATGTCCATCTTGTTATGATGTTATTTACATGTCCATGCCAGTATGTATATTCACCTTATCACCATGATAGTATATGCCTATGCCAAGTTATGTCAAACAATCACTTTATTTTTTCCTTTTTCTCGTTTATGGCTAGGCTATTATCTAGCCTAGGCATGCTGCCAATTTTATGAGGGCACTAGTTAAGGAACGGGGGAAAAAGGGTTAATAGTGGCATAATTGGAATATGACCATTTTTGGGCATATAATTCAAATTATTGGGTAGAGTAACGCATTAACACATATGAAGGGAAAAGTTTAATTAATTGATTAATTAATTGATTAATTAATTAATAATGTAATGTCTAGTAATTACAATTAGGAAATGTAATTGTACTTATGACACGAGGTTAGGTTGCATTAGTGGTGGAAGTCTGCCTAGACCCAACTGGCATATCCAGCAACCACTAATGTTGAACCTAATGTGGGAGGTCAAAGTACGTAAATACGAATCAGGCTAAGTCATGAGGTTAGGCCCAACTGTGGAATAAGACTTCCTGATTCAAATTATTGGGTAGAGTAAGGCATTAACACATATTAAGGGAAAGGTTTAATTAATTGATTAATTAATTAATAATGTAATGTCTAGTAATTATAGTTAGGAAATGTAATTGTATTTATGACACGAGGTTAGGTTGCATTAGTGGTGGAAGTCTGCCTTGACCCAACCGGCATATCCAGCAACCACTAATGTTGAACCTAATCTGGGAGGTCTAAGTACGTAAATACGAATCAGGCTAAGTCATGAGGTTAGGCCCAACTGTGGAATAAGACTGCCTGGACCCGACCGACATTTCAGCATCCACACGTTGTAGGCATACTGTGGGAAGTCTGGCCCATTATAAACCATAAATGGACATGGTAATGAATTGGACTACTTAACCAAATCTAATCCATAGGGATTGTATGATTATGAACTAAAGTTAGGGTTAAGTAAATTAATTGGATAATGGATGGGTTAAGAAAATCTGGAGGAGGTGGGTAATATCTACATATAGGCCCACAAAATTAACCCGATAAGGTTATGTAATTAAAGACACCTAGTGGTATACATTACCATAAGGAATAATAGAGTTATGTAATTAAAGTCACCTTTTAGGGTAAGAATAACTTATATAGGGCTATATAATCAAAGACACCTAACGGAAATTATAGTCAATGAAAACCTAGCGGGGGGGTGGGGGATACAAGACAATGGGGGGAGCTTGTATTATATTGTGTGGGACCCATTTTAGTTAGTAACCCGGAGTAGGTATCAAATAAAAGTACTCCGTACTAGGTGGAGAGGGGACACACTTTGTAACAACCTGAATTTTAATAACATGTTAAAACCATAAATCAAGGCAGAATTAATTTCTAAAATAAGAATCAAGGGAAACGGGTTGCGCCATTGCATTCGTCTCGAAATTCTTCTTGGAAATGAGTCCGAGTTTTCGAAAATCGGAGTCCGTATGACTGAGTTATGACCTCTAGAAGTTTCATGATTTTCGGAATCAATAATAGCTCAGAAATTCGAATTCAAATTCGAATTCAAGACCCAGAAGCGGGCTGGGCGGGAAAATTCCCGCCCAGAGCCCAGGTCGACCATAGGGTCGACCTGGCCAGACCAGGTCGACCATAGGGTCGACCTGGGGGTCGACCTACCTCCCGAACCCACTTTTTGACCCAGATGCATCCTGATGTATCTGACCACGTTTTTTGTCCAGATTCGTCTGCCTAATCCTATATAAACAGCATCCTAGCCTCATTCTCTTTACACCATTCTTCTCTAACCTTATGCTGCTCAAACTCTTGATGATCATGGCTTCTTCTTCTTCCTCTAAATTAAATTAAGATAAATTAAATTAAAACGTGAAGATTATTTCTTGAAGATGACGGCTAGGAATTTCATATTGGGGATTTGCTTCTACAATCAAAGCAAGATTCAACGATTCAACGACAAATTTCTAGACTTGACTTCTGCATCTAAATTTCTTAGACCACGATCTGTAAGTTCCAGTTACTTTTAGATAAAAACTATAAACTTAATATGGACGTGTTATAAACTGAAATGGGATCTATGTATGATTCATATCTATGTTTGTTCATCTTGGATCTTGACTTTTGGGAATATTGTCTATGACTTTGAAATTATTACAGTTAATTGCGTATGACATTGAAACTATTGTTAATGGCCTATGCCTATGCCTATGACTATGACTATGACTATGAACATAAGACTATGCCTATGACTATGAACATAAGACTATGCCTATGCCTATGACTATGAACATAAGACTATGCCTATGCCTATGACTGTTAACATAAGACTGTTGCCTATGACTATGACAAGGACAATTATGGCTAATCACCTATGATTCATGACCATGAGGTTATTGACTAGGATTATGACTATGAAATTGGATCTAAGCTTGACTTTCTTTATTTATCCTTGGATCTTGATTTTGGGGATTTTTCTATTTAAGTTAGATCTATCCATGTTTTTGAACCTAGATTATTATTCAAACCTTTTTCATGTTCATAATGTTATCAGATCTAAATGCCTGCGATGTTTTAATCAATTTATTCAGTTATATCATAAATTGATAATAGAACAATGTTTATTATGTTATATGTGAAATTGAATTGATCTACGCCTGTGGTTCTATTTTATTATCATGTTGAATTGATGAATAAGTCTATTCATATGTATATGAACTTGAAATATAACCTGTTAGGAAAAGTTGTGTAGTTTATCATATTATGCAAGTTTTAGGTTGTAAAATCATATCACATATGTGACCCAACGTTAGATCTACATGTTTATGTGTATATGTTAAACCTATGTCATATTTCAAGTTCACACTTATTCATATGTTCGTGATTGATTTGCAAGTTCGCATATATGTAAATTGATTTAGTCTATGTTGCAAATTCACATATATGTATGTTGATTTAGTCTGCGTTGCAAGTTCAAACATATGATATTCATGTTGATTATTTCGCAAGTACGCACCTATGGTGTTCATATTGACTATGCCGAGAATGCCAAGTTTACACCTATGTCATGTTTATATTAATGGATTTCTTTATGCAAATTTTGTGTACGTTAAATTAGGCTAAGTTTTTAGCCTAATATTATATATCAAAAATCTTGCGGACGGAAAATTAGGCTAAGATTGTTAGCCAAATATTGAGACGGGGTAACGTTGGGAAAAATTGGTAATTATAGGAAACTTGGCATGAAACTTATCCTTGAAACTCGACACGAACTTGACATGAAAATTTGAACATGGACATGAGACTAGAATGAACTTGAAAATGGCCAACTCAAGGTTGGGTTGAGTTTGCAGTGCAATTCTGCCCGGAACCGCCCGGCAAATCCAGTTACTGCAAACAATAGGATCCAATGTGGGTAGTTGGTCACATTGCACTTGAAAACCCGAGGTCAGACTGAGTTGTGGTGTAATTCTGCTCGAAACCGCCCGGCATATCCGGTGACCACAACAACAGGTCTGATGTGAGAGGTTGGGGTGCATTAATGAATTAATGCCACATGATAGGGTTAAGTCATGAACATGAAAGACAACACTTAACCAACTTGACACTTTATTTGTAGGGCTAAGTCATGAACTTGAACGATAACACTTAGCCAATTTGACATGAAACGTGGGCGGGTTAAGTCACGGATTTAACTGACAACACTTAACCTATTAGACAGAAACACTAGTTACGCGGTCCGTTTCAGCTGTAACCCACTAGATGTATCATGGTACCCTGGAACTAGGCAGGGTGGGGCACGATTACTGGGCTGATTGTAAGCGACCAGAACGACGGCTGTGTTGGTGCGCTAGTGTAGGTTCAGGCAGGCTATGGTCGTGCACGTGGTCTGGAGTTGAAAAAGCATGCATGGGCATCAGTAGGTTTATCTGTGCATGCTTGGTTCGTGTCGGTGGTTGGCACCATAGGGCTTGATACACCCTATGGTGGACCTAGCACAGGTAACAACATTCGTGATAGGGCCGTATGACATAGCTACACATGACGAGCTAGAACTTGTAGGGAGTCGATCGACTAGTGGATCGTTTCGTTGGACCTAGAAATGGGACATTTCATGATATTGGGCCAAGGGATCATTTCATGATTAATATAAGACATGGGTTTGGGATTCTAGTACAGTTGATGCAGCGAACCTTGAATATGTGATGCTATACTTGATTACACTTGAATTATCATGCCATCTTAGTTTATCTTGGCATCTTGACATCATCCTTATGGTTACTTTCAGTTTATACATGTCATGTTACCTTTACCAGTTTTTATGCTGAAAGTCACTTGGACTTACCAGTCTTTATGACTGACCCATTTTCTTTTGCCTCTTTTTCTTTCATCCCCCCCCCCCCCCAGGTTCCCAGGGAGGAAACTCTAGCACTTAGCTTGGATTTCGCTTGCTTTCGGTTCAGCTCATGTATGGTTTGATCTTGAGCTATGCTATGGCTGCATTTCTGCTACCTTTGGGGAATTAAGCTACTTTTGTTATTTTAAGATTATGCTTCTATATTTATGCAAGACAGAATTTGTTGTAATGGAAAATAATGACTTTGGCTATTTGGTACTTTGGATGTAAAAGGTTTTGACTCTTTTTGAAAATAATGAAATTTATCTTTTGATTCTTCCACTGTTTTATCTATGTTCTATCTTGTGATATTTCTGTGATTGTTTACCTCGATAACGCTCCTCCAAAACTAGTGCATTCCCTTTGTGAGTGACCCTAGCGGAGGTGGGGTGTTACATTTGGTATCAGAGCAGAAGGTTACCAGACTGGGAAAAAGTTTTTAAAAAGCCTTCTGAAACTATTCTCAAAACCGTTTACAAAGAAGCACTTTTCAAGAAAAGTCTTGTTTTATTTAAAGGCTATTCCCCAAAAGCCATTAGCACTATCCCTTGTTTCCTTGTTTGAATCTCTTCTTTTTCATTTCAGCATGTCTGGGAATCTTAACTTTCCAAAGGGCGTGCCAATACCTGGCTGGTTCAGGAGGTACTTAGAGGCTAGGGCCAACGATGCAGGCCCATCAAATATTCCTCCTCCAGCTGCAGCAATTCCTCCTCCTCCGCCCCCTCCTCGTGCAATCGCTTTCTCAAAGATCTGTAAAGATTTTAGGGCCATGGGTGGAAAAGGATTTCAAGGGAACTGAATCATTCGTAGAAGCGAGGAACTGGCTCAAAGAAACTGATGATCTGTTCGTTATCTTTGAGGTGGACGATAGGCAGAAGGTACAGTTGGCGGTATGGTTGCTCAAAGACGAAGCTTCCTATTGGTGGGAAGTCACTAACGCCGAGAGGCCGGTTGAAACATGGATGGATTTCAGAACAAGGTTCGAGATGAAATTCCTCTCTCAAGCTGAACGAAGTTTATAGCTGGAAAAGTTCTTATCTCTTAAGCAAGGAAGTATGACTGTCAAAGAGCACGTCAATCAATTTAATCAGCTGGGCCAAGTTGGACTAGACTTAGTGAATACCCCTCATAAGAAGGCTCTCTGTTTTGTCAAAGGATTGAATGAGCCACTTCATAGCTTGGCCATGACCCACGTACCTGTGGGGGCTACTTACGAAAATCTAGTAGACATGGTGCTCTTAAATGAAGAAGATGAGAATGGCAAGAAGGAAGTCAAGTCGAATGAGTCTCAAAACAAGAAGGTAGACTCCGAGAAAGGAGGCAAGAACAACAACAATAATGGTAACAAGACACGTGAGAAAAGAAAATGCCAATTCTGTGGTATTGAGGGGCATATAGTACGGGATTGTAGAAAGAAGAAGATGAAGATGGGAGCATGCTTTCAGTGTGGTGAAACTGGACATATCAGCAAGAACTGCCCTAAAAAGCAAGGGCAAGGCTCGCAGACGGGACCTTGTTGGGGTATATCTTTAACTTCTTGTCCTTGATGCTTTGTTTTATCTTGCTTATCTTCTCAATCCTATCTTGAGAACCTTAGGTAGAACCCTTTTGGATGTAAACATGTGCTTGAAAACATGTTATGGTTGATGTTTGCAAATGGTTGCAAGTGGTTGCTCATGGTTGCATAACACACATTAGGCACTAGATTGGCTCAGACACATTTTCATATTGCATATGCATGAGTGTTTATACTTGTTTATGGATGAAATTGAATGTGTTATCATATGGATGTTGCATATGGACAGATGTTTGTGCACACATATAGTGTTTATATGGCTAGGACTATTTGCATACATGTTGGACTCATGGCACTAAACATATTTTGCATTAAGAAGATCAATCAGGCCTGATCATTTGAATTAGATAAGGAACATATACACACACTTTCTGCATATGTTCATATAGCATTAGAAATCTTTTAAGGACAATGATTGCTTGTAGATGATGGTTGACTGGATGATAGGATGCATTCTTCTTAACTTGAAGATTTCGGGGACGAAATCCTTTAAGGTGGGAAGAATGTAACAACCCGAATTTTAATAACATGTTAAAACCATAAATCAAAGCAGAATTAATTTTTAAAATAAGAATCACGGGAAACGGGTTGCGCCATTGTGTTCATCTCGAAATTTTTCTTGGAAACAAGTCCGAGTTTTCGAAAATCGGAGTCCATATGACTGAGTTATAACCTCTAGAAGTTTCACGAATTTTCAGAATCAAAAACAGCTCAGAAATTCGAATTCAAACTCGAATTCAAGACCCAGAAGCGGGCTGGGCGGGAAAATTCACGCACAGAGCCCCAGGTCGACCATAGGGTCGACCTGGGGGTCAACCTGCCTCCCAAACCCTCTTTTTGACCCAGATGCATCCTGATGTATCTGACCTCGTTTTCTGTCCAGATTCGTCTACCTAATCCTATATAAACAGCCTCCTAGCCTCATTCTCTTTACACCATTCTTCTCTAACCTTATGCTGCTCAAACTCTTGATGATCATGGCTTCTTCTTCTTCCTCTAAATTAAATTAAGATAAATAAAATTAAAATGTGAAGATTATTTCTTGAAGACAACGGCTAGGAATTTCATATTGGGGATTTGCTTCTACGATCAAAGCAAGATTCAACGATTCAGCAATTCAACGACAAATTTCTAGACTTGACTTCTGCATCTAAATTTCTTAGACCACGATCTGTAAGTTCCAGTTACTTTCAGATAAAAACTATAAACTTAATATGGACGTGTTATAAACTGAAATGGGATCTATGTATGATTCATATCTATGTTTGTTCATCTTGGATCTTGACATTTGGGAATATTGTCTATGACTTTGAAATTATTACAGTTAATTGCCTATGACGTTGAAACTATTTTTAACGGCCTATGCCTATGCCTATGACTATGAACATAAGACTATGCCTATGCCTATGACTATGAACATAAGACTATGCCAATGACTATGAACACAAGACTATGCCTATGCCTATGACTATGAACATAAGAATATGCCTATGCCTATGACTGTGAACATAAGACTGTTGCCTATGACTATGACAAGGACAATTATGGCTAATCACCTATGATTCATGACCATGAGGTTACTGACTAGGATTATGACTATGAAATTGGATCTAAGCTTGACTTTCTTTATCTATCCTTGGATCTTGATTTTGGGGATTTTTCTATTTAAGTTAGATCTATCCATGTTCTTGAACCTAGATTATTATTCAAACCTTTTTCATGTTCATAATGTTATCAGATCTATATGCCTGCGATGTTTTAATCAATTTATTCAGTTATATCATAAATAGATAATAGAACAATGTTTATTATGTTTTATGTGGAATTGAATTGATCTACGCATGTGGTTCTATTTTATTATCATGTTGAATTGATGAATAAGTCTATTCATATGTATATGAACTTGAAATATAACCTGTTAGGACAAGTTGTGTAGTTTATCATATTATGCAAGTTTTAGGTTGTAAAATCATATCACATATGTGACCCAACGTTAGATCTACATGTTTATGTGTATATGTTAAACCTATGTCATATTTCAAGTTCACACTTATTCATATGTTCGTGATTGATTTGCAAGTTCACATATATGTAAATTTATTTAGTCTATGTTACAAATTCACATATATGTATGTTGATTTAGTCTGCGTTGCAAGTTCACACCCATGATATTCATGTTGGTTATTTCGCAAGTACACACCTATGGTGTTCATATTGACTATGCCGAGAATGCCAAGTTTACACCTATGTCATGTTTATATTAATGGATTTCTTTATGCAAATTTTGTGTACGTTAAATTAGGCTAAGTTTTTAGCCTAATATTATATATCAAAAATCATGTAGACGGAAAATTAGGCTAAGATTGTTTGCCTAATATTCAGACGGGGTAACGTTGGGAAAAATTGGCAATTATAGGAAACTTGGCATGAAACTTATCCTTGAAACTCGACACGAACATGACATGAAAATTTGAACATGGACATGACACTAGAATGAACTTGAAAATGGCCAACTCGAGGTTGGGTTGAGTTTGCAGTGTAGTTCTGCCGGGAACCGCCCGGCAAATCCAGTTACTGCAAATAATAGGATCCAATGTGGGTAGTTGGTCACATCGCACTTGAAAACCTGAGGTCAGACAGAGTTGTGGTGTAATTCTGCCCGGAACTGCCCGGCATATCCAGTGACCACAACAACAGGTTTGATGTGGGAGGTTGGGGTGCATTAATGAATTAATGCCACATGATAGGGTTAAGTCATGAACATGAAAGACAACACTTAACCAACTTGACACTTGATTTGTAGGGCTAAGTCATGAACTTGAACGACAACACTTAGCCAATTTGACATGACACGTGGGCGGGTTAAGTCACGGATTTAAATGACAACACTTAACCTATTGGACGGAAACCCTAGTTTCGCGGTCCATTTCAGCAGTAACCCACTAGATGTATCATGGTACCTTAGAACTAGGCAGGGTGGGGCACGATTACTGGGCTGATTGTAAGCGACCAGAACGACGGCTGTGTTGGTGCGCCAATGTAGGTTCAGGCGGGTTATGGTCGTGCACGTGTTCCAGAGTTGAAAAAGCAGGCATTGGGCATCAGTAGGTTTATCTGTGCTTGCTTGATTCGTGTCGGTGGTTGGCACCATAGGGCTTGATACACCCTATGGTGGACCTAGCACAGGTAACTACATTCGTGATAGGGCCGTATGACACAGTTACACATGACGAGCTAGAAATTGTAGGGAGCCGATCGACTAGTGGGTCGTTTCGTTAGACCTAGAAATGAGACATTTCATGATATTGGGCCAAGGGATCATTTCATGATTAATATAAGATATGGGTTCGGGATTCTAGTACAGTTGATGCAGCGAACCTTGAATATGTGATGCTATACTTGGTTACACTTGAATTATCATGCTATCTTAGTCTATCTTGCCATCTTGACAGCATCCTTATGGTTACTTTCAGTTTATACATGTCATGTTACCTTTACCAGTTTTTATGCTGAAAGTCACTTGGACTTACCAGTCTTTATGACTGACCCGTTTTCTTTTGCCTCTTTTTCTTTCGTCCCCCCCAAGGTTCTCAGGGAGGAAACTCTAGCACTTAGCTTGGATTTCGCTTGCTTTCGGTTCAGCTCATGTATGGTTTGATCTTGAGCTATGCTATGGCTGCATTTCTGCTACCTTTGGGAAATTAAGCTACTTTTGTTATTTTAAGATTATGCTACTTTATTTATGCAAGACAGAATTTGTTGTAATGGAAAATAATGACTTTGGCTATTTGGTGCTTTGGATGTAAAAGGTTTTGACTCTTTTTGAAAATAATGAAATTTATTTTTTGATTCTTTCGCTGTTTTATCTATGTTCTGTCTTGTGATATTTCTGTGTTTGTTTACCTCGATAACGCTCCTCCAAAACTAGTGAATTCCCTTTGTGAGTGACCCTAGCGGAGGTGGGGTGTTACACACTTACTGACTGATTGTAAGAGATCCAAACTTGGAGGGCGATGTGTGCGGCGCTAACCGACCGAGCCATGTGCGTGCATAAGCCAGGCAGAGGGGGATAAGACGACCGTGACACCTGTAGATACGGGGCTGTGCATATCACTGAGGGGTTGCCACTTTAGGACGTGATACATCCTATTGTGGGGCCGTCATAGAGTATATACGGAGTAGGGAGCTGACCGATTAGGGCAGTGATTAGGGTACACTTGGACGTATGCCCTAAGTCTACCAACTTATAGTGGAAGGGATCATCTCATTCTGGTTATACTAGTAATAGTGCAGAGTAATCATTAGAAAAGTGTACACACCTTATCCAGTCTACCTTCTCACACCTGCTATTTATGTAATGATTTCTCTTATCCACTTTATATGCCTATCATGTTACTTTTATTTATTTACTGGCTAAAAGTAACTAGACTCGCCAGACCTTATGTTTGACCCTTTTGTTTCTCCTTCTTTCTTCCGTTCCCCCCGGTTCTTAGAAAGGAAGCACTCAGGCTTAGTCAGGACTCAGATATCATCTTGCTAGGAGCTACTTATGAAGTATGGCTCAAGTCCTTGTCTCTACCATGGCCTAACTCTTTTATTTGGGAAATTATGCCTTTTATATACTTATGTACTCTGATGGTTCAAGATAGAAGTTATTTTATTGCAATTGTTTTTGTGACTTATGGTATTGTGGACCACGGCATTGTGATTTATGTTTGAAATAAAAATTTAAATTTCTGCTGTTATCTTATTTATATCTTTCTTGTAATTATTCTGTGTCTGTTTACCTATAATGCTTCATGAAACTTAATGCATTCCCTTAGTGAGTGACACTAACGGACTTGGGGTATCACATTTGGTATCCGAGCTAAAGGTTACCAGATTGGATAAAGTTTTTGAAAATTATTTTCCAAAAGATTTTAAAAGAAAGCATTTTCAAAAAGAAAAGTCTATTTTTAAAAGCATTCCCCAAAAACCCATATGTAGTATCCTTCGGTCCTTTATCTAATTTTTTTTCCTTTATCCTTTTTCAGCATGTCTGGGGTAAAAAACATTCCTAATATCCCAGAGGGCGTCACATTACCCGGATGGTTCTGTAGGTATTTGTAGGCCACGACACCTGCCGAAGGCCAAGGAAATGTTACTCCCCCAGTTGCACCAGTCATTCCTCCTCCCCCTCCAAGAGAAGATAACTTCGCCAAGATCTACAAAGACTTCCGTGCTATGGGAGGGAAGCCATTCCATGGGAACGAGACATTCGTAGAAGCTCGGAATTAGCTCAAGGAGACCGAGGACTTGTTCGTAATCTTTGAAGTAGAGGATAGAAGGAAGGTTCAGTTAGCTGTTTGGCTACTGAAAGACAAATCCTCATTTTGGTGGGAAGTCACCCAAGTTGGACGTCCGGTGGAAAGTTGGGTAGATTTTAGACAGAGGTTCAAAATGAAATTTCTTTCCCAAGCCGAAAGAAGCATGCAGATGGAGAGATTCTTAGAACTCAAACAAGGAAACTTTTCGATAAAGGAGTATGTGAATAAATTCAACCAGCTAGCAAGGTTCAGTTTAGAGTTGGTGGATACGCCGCACAAAAGGGCTTTGTGGTTTGCTAAAGGGATGAATGAGTCTCCACATGGGTTAGCCAGGTCCCATATTCCAATGGGGGCCACTTTCGAAAAACTTGTCGATATGGTCCTAATGCATGAGGAAGACAAGGGAGAAAAGAAGGCTGAGGAGACCTCGTAAAATAGGAGTGTATGGCCCAAGATGGGGCAGTAATAACAACAGCAGAAGAAAGGAGGGAAAAATGATAAAGGCAAGGATAAGAGAAAATGTTACAATTATGGGAAGGAAGGTCACCTGATTAAAGACAGTAAGCGAAGGAAGAACTCTTGTTACCACTGTGAAGAGGTCAGACATTTTGCTAGAGAGTGCCCGAAGAAACAGGGATCACAGGGACAGGGTCAAAGGACAGGGACTTCTAAAGCGCAGTGCATGCTCTCGCGATCAGTGCTCTAATAGAGGTAGAAAAATTTCCGTGGAAGGTTTAATTTCTCTTTCAAACCAACCTATTAGAACACTTTTTGATTCCGGTGCCTCACATTCATTTATATCAATTTATGTAGTTGAATCTCTGCACTTAATTACTGGTATGGTAGTGGATCCCGTAGTTGTTACAAACCTCATTGGTGGTTCGGCTCATTTATCTATGATTTGCCGGGGTTTGAAAATATCTGTGTTAGGCGTCGAGTTTGAATGCGACGCGTATGTGTTTGGGTTTATGGGCTATGGGTTGTTTCTAGGAATGGATTGTCTTACGTATGGTGCCATTCTGGATTGTGAGAAGAGGATTGTTAGGCTTCTGACTTGTCATGGAAGGAACCTCGAGATTTCTTGTGACCCATAAGGGTCGGTTTGGATTAGTTTCCTAGAGTCTCTTGATGCATCTACCAACGATCTACAATTTGTTTTAGTTAGTCCAAGAATATTCCGATGTTTTTGATGAGGCTCGGGGTTTACCTCCGAGACGTGAAATTGACTTTCATATATATATTTGGTGGACAATGCAAAGCCAGTGGATTGTCAGTGCGCCATATGGCTCCGAGTGAAAGGAGGGAGCTGAGTAAGCAAGTAGGGGAACTACTTGAGAAGGTGTTTATCCGGCGAAGCATGTCTGAAAGGGGTACTCCAGTAGTATTCGCGACTAAGTCAGATGGTTCGCTTCGTTTGTGTGTTGACTATAGAGAGCAGAATAAAATCACTAAGAAGAACAGGCACCCGCTTCCAAGGATTGATGATTTATTTGATCAGCTTGTTGGTGCCTCGGTATTCTCCCAGTTAGACTTGGCCATGGGATTCCATCAGTTGAGGGTGGCTGATGACAGCATAGATAAGACTGCTTTTAGAACTCCGGAAGATTTCTTTGATTGGCTAGTTATGCCATTTGGGCTGACTAATGCACGCGCCTATTATGTCAATCTGATGAGTTGGGTGTTTTGGGAGTTCCTAAATAAATTTGTTGTAGTCTTTGTTGATGATATTTTGATCTTCTCCAAAAGTGAAGAAGAGCATGCCCAACGTGTGAGAGAAGTTTTGAAAACTCTCCATGACCATCAGCTTAAAGCAAAATTCTCCAAATGCCATTTTGGAGAAAAGAGGTAAGATTTTTAGGGCATGTGGTCTCTAAAGAAGGGATAGTTGTAGATCCCGCGAAGGTGATTGCAGTGCAAGATTGGCCGATTCCAAAAAATGCAACCGAGGTGAGAAGCTTTCTTAGGTTGGCAGGTTACTATAGGAAGTTCATTAAGGACTTCGCAAAGATATCAGCCGTACTCACCAGGATGACGAAGAAGAACGTGACATTTTCGTGGGATATAGGCTGTGACATTGCTTTCCAACGACTAAAGAGGGCTCTGACAACAGCCCTAGTCTTGACCTTGCCTGACGGGAGTAAGGTGTTTATCATTTACACTGATGCGTGTGGTACAGGGCTTAGTGCGGTTCTAATGCAAGAAGGGAAACTAGTGTGTTATGGGGGTAGACAGTTGAGAGTTCATGAAAATAACTTCCCCACCCATGACCTAGAGTTAACTTCCGTAGTATTTGCATTAAAGATGAGACTTCATTATTTACTTGGAGAGAAGTTCGAGTTATACACCGATCATAAATCTCTCAAGTATCTGTTCTCGCTGAAAGACCTCAATTTAAGGCAACAACGGTGGATGGAGTTTCTAGCTTCTTATGATTTTGAGATTGCTTATACCCCTGGCAAGGGTAATGTGGTGGCGGATACACTAAGTAGGCAGAGGGTAGCCCTGAGTCCTCTGTTTGTGGAAAGAAAGAACTTGGAGTTCATACCAGCTTTTCATTTTAGACCCTCCATCGAGATTTTTCCAGATTTGCTTACATCATTGGAGATACGACCAACTCTTATAGACCGGATAGGATCTTCGCAACAAGGTGACCAACAGATTCTAGACATCATGGATAAGCTCAGAAGAGGGGATACTTCTAGTCACCTCAGTAGATATACCATAGACGAAAAGGGGTGGTTGCGACGAGATAGACGGCTTTGTATTCCTCAAACTGGAAGCCTGATAAAGGTAGTCCTAGAAGAAGCCCACCATTCTAAGATGACCATTCATCCAGGTGGTGATAAGATGTATAGGGACATGAAGAGGGTTTTCTATTGGGATGGGATGAAGAAAGATGTAGCCAAATTGTTTTCTCAATGTTTAGTTTGCTAGCAAGTTGAAGCTGAGCAAAAGAAGCCTAGGGGATTACTTCATCCGTTGGAGGTTCCGCAGTGGAAATGGGAGAGTGTCTCTATGGATTTCAAAGATGGTTTGCCTAGATCGAAGAAGGGCAACACCAGTATTTGGGTTATGGTAGATAGAATCACTAAGAGTACTCACTTTATTCCAGTTAATAGTAAAAGGACGACATCGTGGTTAGCAGCAATTTATGTTCGTGAGATAGTTCGCCTTCATGGAGTACCTTCCAGCATCACAAGCGATCGTGACCCCATCTTTACCAGCGAATTTTGGAGGAGCTTGGAAGAAGCATTAGTTGCACAGTTATGTTTGAGCACCACTTATCATCCTCAGATCAATGGACAGGCGGAGAGGGTGAACAGGATTCTTGAAGATCTTTTGAGGCTATGTATCCTAAACTTCGGAGGGACTTGGGAAGGGCACCTTCCTTTAGTAGAGTTTGCATATAACAACAGCTATTAGTCTGGCATCGGCATGGCACCCTTCGATGCATTGTATGGACGACCCTGTAGATCACCAACTTGTTGGTGGTAATCTACAGAAAGGTTGTTACTTGGACCAGATATGGTTAGATAAACGTCCGAAAAGATTGGCCTTATTTGACGGCGGATGAAGACAGCTAAGATAGTCAGAAATCCTATGTAGACAAGAGAAGGATTGACATTGAATTCGAAGTAGGAGATTTAGTTTTTATCAAAGTGTTACCGCTGAGGAATGCGGTTCTCTTCGGATCGGTAGGGAAGTTGGCACCTAGGTTTGTGGGACCATTTCCCAAAACCGAGAGGATTGGCCAAATGGCCTATAGAGTAAAGCTCCCAGAAAATCTATCCAGTGTTTATGATATTTTCCACGTTTCTCATTTGTGTAAGTGCTTGCATGACACCGCAGTAATTGTTGAGTGGAGTGTGTTAGAAGAAGTCGAAGTGGAACGCGAGGCGACAGTCAGGTGAGTCCCTACCCGTATTCTGGGATCAGAAGTTAAGAAGCTACGCAATACAGAGATCAGATTGCTAAAGTTTCAATAGGGAGATAACCCAGAGGATGCGACTTGGGAAAACGAAGATAAGATTCGTGCTTTGTACCCTTTCCTTTTAAGGGAATGTTCTTAACTCCTTTTTCTAAAGTTTTATCAGTGCTTGTTTCTATCATTTGAGTATATCTTATCCATAGTATTTTTTGACCTTTAGATACGAATCCTATGGATGTAAAAATGTGTTTGAAACATCTTATGCTTGATGGATGCAAGTTGATGCAAGTGTTTGCTATTGGTTGCCTGTGGACGCATATACACGCACATTAGCCACTAAGATCGGCTCAAGCACTTTCATACTGCATATGGATATGTGTGCATTTTCTTTTCTTTTATGGATGGAAGTGGATGTATTAGCATATGGATGTTGCAATTGGATGAACGAGTGTGCACACATATAAAGCTTACATGTTATAATAAGATTATTTGCATACATATTGGATTCATGGCACTAAGTTACATTGCATTAAGGAGGTCAACTGAATAAGTAGACAACCTGATTTTTCGCACTAGTGTTTGGACATAAACACGCAACTTTGCATACATTCATATAAGCGTTAGAAGTCTTTAAGAACAATGGATGTCACTGGTTGTTGGATGAGTAGATGGATGAAGGATGGTAGGATATGCATTCTTCTCTAATTAGAGATTTCGGGGATGAAATCCTTTGAGTAGGTGAGAATGTAATACCCCGAATTTTTAACAACACTAAAAGAGGATAAATTAAATAATAAATTATTTAATATTAAGAATTAAGGAAAACGGACTACGCCAATGCGTCCGTCTAAAAATTCTGGTCAGGACAGACATTTGGTTTACGTAAAACGGACACTGTATGAAGAAGTTTGAGGGTTTTAAGTTTGTATACACGCAGAAAAAACATATATACACATATGAGTCACGTATGAGACAGAGATGAGTCAGAATTTTATCCAGAACAGTTCAAATTCGAAAATTGAAAAGTGGCGGCAGACAAGGTTTGAAATCTCGGATATCGGTCGCGTTTCGTCTCAGGGATTTTATAGACTCGGTCTCGTATCGGGGGAGATCTCGGGCGAGATGAGTCTAACTCGGGAGTTCGTCTTGGATTTTCATCTCGGGTCTGAAAGTTCATATCGGAACAATCTCGGGGTACATGATATGTTAAAAATGATATTTTAATAAAATGATTTTTATGAATGCTGAAACACCCTACCTCCATTAAGGTCACTCACAAAGGGAATGCCTTAACTTTGGTGGAGGGTTATAGGTACAAGACACAGAAAAATTTACAAGAGAGATAAATATAAGCAACGGAAATCAAACATTTATTGCATATGTAGTTTAATACAAGAGCATTACATCAAATTGTCTCAAAACAACTTCAAAACATTACACCATAATTTTTGTCTTGATTATTCAATAAAGAAGCATAAACCAAAAAGCAAAAATGCATAAATCCCCAAGGATCATATCCAAAGCCATAGCCAACGCAAGAGATTCCAAGTCATACATCTACTTTCTTGAAGCTTGTAAAGAGTCTGATTAAGCTGGAGTATTTCCTCCCTGTGGACCTAGGGGGGAACGGAAGAAAAGAAGACGAAAGAAAACGGGTCAGACAATAAGTCTGGTAAGTTCAGTGGTTACTAGTATTTAAACAATGGATCATGAAAGTGATAACAGAACATAGGACAATACCCTAATATAAGATAAGAGGGATGTGTGATCGCACCCATTACTATAGTCTCTTCACCTACTTAACCATTGGAACCAACCCACGTGTTTACAACAAACGATCCCCTTAATGATCGGCTCCTACTCGCATGTATTCATGTCTTGTGTCCTTCGGCCCCGCTTGATTGTAGTCACCTTTGCTGGTCCCACCATGGGGTGTATCAGTCCCTCTGGTGGCAACCTGACATGATTCAAGATGCACAGTGTACACTATTGATGCCCAATGCCTGATTTTTCCACTCCGGAGTACGTGCACGCCCATACTCCGCCAGAACCTACACTGGCCCACCAACCGCCGACGTTTTGACCGCTTATAATTAAGCCCAGTAATCGTGCCCCACCCTGCCTAGTTTCAGGGTACCATGATACATCTGTGTGGGTTACTGCTGAAATGGGTCACCGTTACTAGGGTTTTCTAATCAACATGTTTATTTGGTTAAGTGTCCAAGTTTACCTAACCCAGCCCATTCGTTTTAGTTAAAATGTTGAATCGGTTAAGTGTTTTCCTAATTTACTTAACCCTACCAATCCTGACTTGGCTTTAATTTATTAAAGCACCAACCACTCACATTAGACATGTCTTGTTGTGGTTACTGGATGTGCAGGTCGGTTCCGGGCAGATTTACACCAAAACTCAGTCTAACCTCGGGTTCTTTTTGGGCTTGATGCACTAACCACCCACATTAGACAGGTCTTGTTGTGGTCACTGGATATGCCGGTCGGTTCCGGGCAGATTTACACCACAACTCAGTCTAACCTCGGGTTAGGAATATTCGTCTTTTCTAAATTCGTATTTTTCTATATATGTCAAATTCCTTTTATGTAAATTAATTTTAATTTAATCATTGCATAATTATCATGTGATTATGCCCAACATAAATGGTATATCAAATATACCATTTAATGAACAAATCTATGCCATGAATTTTCATATTTCCCATCGCTACCCCCGTGGAACCTATGCGTAAATCACATAAAATGTTGGGCTAGCAAATTAGCCCAAACCCATAAACAAAAAGGGGTGATAAACAAAGAACATGAAATGATCATACAATAGCATACATTTAACTTTTCACATGTAACTTGGCATAGATGTATGTCATTAACTTTAGTCACTTGGGTAAAGGTGAACTTGTGACTAAGTTGAATCTAATGGTCATGTAAACTCAACAAAGGTCTAGCATGAAAGTTTAACATATAATCATAGTTTCAACCCATAACTTGGCATATAATCTTATGTATGTCAAAACATAAGAAAGCTATCATAATCATTTTCTTATCACAATTTAGCATGATGTTAACAATATAAGAGGACTACAATTCCACTTTTACAGCATAAATAGATTCAACTTGACATAGTTCTAAATATTCATAGAAGTAAATCTAACATGTAAACATGTGATTTAGATCCTAAACTTGGAAATAACCATCAAATTACAACATGACATGTTTCATCATTTTGTTGGTAATAATAAGTTCTTTACCCCATCGTAATAGATTATAATAACATACAATGTTGTACATCACCCAAGCATATAGACATGAAATATACAGCATGCTCATCGCCATAAGCATATATACATGAAATATACAACATGTTCATTGCCATAAGCATATAGACATGATTAATTACAACGATATTTTAAGATAAACAAGAATCAAATCTCATACATAAGCATCGTACTATATTCCAATTACAACATGTCATGATTCAGTCGAAAGGAATGTTTAAATCTGCGTAACAACTAACTTACAAACTAAAAGAAATTCTTGCGTTCTGAAATCTGAATTCTGAAATTGGAGATGAGCGCCTTTGATGAAGATCGTTGAATTAAAGTAGTTGTAATTTGATTTTAGTTTAGCGTTTTAACTCGTCTTTGAATTGAAAAGGGTGACGGCTACTCCAAGTCCTCCATTGACAGCATTTCAGTTCTAGGATTATTTTTCTGTGTGTTTTTAGGTTAGGCATTGAGTTGTTTATATAGAATTTCAGTTTGATTATAGCCATCAGATGTACCTAGGGTTAATCACAGCCACTCAGACCCGATCAGGACCATCCAGACACCCTAGTGACTCAGCAGCTAGTCAGCAAACGTTCAAATTTCAGATCTAGCCAGGGGCCAGGTCGACCCCCAGGTCGACCCTAAGTTCGACCTCTATGTTGACCTCTAGGGGGGAGGTCGACACTAGGGTCGACCCCCTGGTCGACTTGCCTGGGTGGGAATTTTCCCGCCCAGCTCGCTTCTGACTTCTGTTTTGAATTTTTAACTTGTTTTCTCGTTCGAATTTATTCAAATTTTCTAAAACTTCTAACAGCCATAACTTTTTCATACGAAGTCCAATTCACGCAAACTCGGACTCTATCTCAACCGAAATTCCGAGACGAACACAATGGCGTAGCCCGTTTCCCTTAATTCTCAAATTTTAAATTAAGTCTTATAGGATTCGTTATTATAATGTTAATATAAAGTACGGGGTGTTACATTCTCCCCTCCTTTTAGGATTTCGTCCCCGAAATCTTCAAGTCGAGAAGAACTTATATCCTACCATTCAAACACCCATCTACTCAACCATCAAACACAGGCGTCCATTGTCCTTAAAAGATTTCTAATGCTTCATGATCATATGCATTGTGTGTGTATATGTCCTTATCTAATGCAAAAATCAGGTGGTCTACTGATTCAGTTGACCTCCTTAATGCAAATTATGTCAGTGCCATGAGTCCATTATGAATGCAATTTTTCCTACTCAAAATTTCTTACATGAGTGCACGTACATTCATACAAATGCATCGTCCATATGATAACACATCAAGTTTTAATCCATAAACCAATACATATATGCATATGCAATATGGAAGTAACTGAGCCGATCTAATACCGTGTGTGTGTGTGTATGCATCCACTAGCAACCACTAGCAACCATTTGCAACCACTTGCAACCATCAATCATAACATGTTTCAATTACATGTTTACATTCAAATGGGTTCCTACCTAAGGATAAAGGATAGGATCGAGGAGATATACCTAAAAAGATAGATACGAGTATAGACTTGAGGAAAAGAGATTAAAGACGTAACCTCAAAAAGAAAAGGGTAGGTTGCGCGTATTCTGTCCTCGGTTTCCCAAGTCGTGTCTTCCTCGGTGTCGCTCCATTGAACTTTGAAGAGCTTAACTTCACAGTTGCATAGCCTTTTGATCTCTATTCCCAAGATACGGGTTGGAACTCTCCTCACTGTTGCTTCTCGTTCAACTTCAACTTCTTCTAGCATACTTGTCTCTACCACTTCCGCAGACTCATGTAAGCATTTCCGTAGGTGAGAGACATGAAAGACATTATGAATCCCGGCAAATCTTTCGGGCAGCTATACCCTATAAGCCATCTTCCCAATTTTCTCGATGATAGGGAACGACCCTACAAATCTTGGTACTAGCTTTCCTGTGGATCCAAAGCGAACGACGTTCCTCAAAGGAGATACTTTAAGGAACACCTTGTCTCCAACTTCGAACTCAAGGTCAGTTCTTCTTTTGTCTGCGTAGGACTTCTGTCTATCTTGGGCAGTCTTCATTCTTCTTCGTATCAAGTCTACTTTCTCTGAAGTCTCCCTAATCATGTTTGGTCCAAGTATGAGCTTGTCTGTTGACTCCCACCAGCAAGTTGGTGACCTGCACGGTCTTCCATACAAAGCTTCGAAAGGTGCCATGCCTGTGGTGGTTTGGTAGCTATTGTTGTAAGCGAGTTCCACCAAAGGTAGATGATCCTCACATGTTCCTCCGAAGTCAATAATGCATAACCTCAAGAGGTCTTCTAATACCCTATTGACTCTTTCCGTTTGGCCATCGGTTTGAGGGTGATAGGCCGTGCTTAAGCATAACTGTGTGCCTACAGCCTCTTGTAAACTCTTCCAAAACTCGCTCGTGAAGATAGGGTCTCGATCACTCACTATGCTGGAGGGTATCCCATGGAGTCGAACTATCTCCTTAAGATATATGGATGCTAGAGATGAGGCAGTCCTTCTACTCTTGACGGGTATAAAGTGGGCGCTTTTTGTGAGCCTGTCCACTATAACCCAAATGCTAGTATTGCCCCTTCTTGACCTAGGCAACCCATCAATAAAGTCCCACTACTACAAAACAGGTCATTTGCATCAGTTGTTAAACCCTTGTTGCATCAGTTGTTGAACTGATACAAGTGAAGATGATGCAACTGACAAATTTTTATTGCATCAGTTAAAGAACTGATGGAAATGACGATCACTTGCATCAGTTGTTTAATACAACTAATGCTATAGAGCAGATGCAAATGTCTACATTTGCTTTCGAAGGCTTGGTCAATTGCATCAAAGTTTTGAAACAACTGACGCTAATGAACAGTTGCAAAAATGACATTTGTTATGACCTTTAGCGTATTGCATCAGTTGCCTATGCCATTACAACTGATGTAAATTAAGTGAAGTAAAAAACCCACTATTTCAAAATTTTAAAACTAACGCAATATTAAATAGAATTTAAAATTCTACAGATGCATTAATACCATCAATCTGATAAAACAAAAAATATAATTGTATTATCAATCACCATAGGTCATGTGTACAACCCAAAAAAAAACACATACTGATCATAAAACTAAAGTCAACATACATAACAATAGACTAACATAACTACATCTAATTATACATTATATAAATCGCTAAGCAATCCCGAACTTCACCTATCTCTTGGCGGTCATAAGAACCACGTTGTGCTAAGTCCTACAATTTATAAGAGTAATGTTGTTTTAAAACGTCGTAAATAACATATAATAACTAGGCGAATGAAATAAATTAAAATATACTTTTCGTAAATCGATGCTTTGATTGTGGTGTTTTACTATGTCAAGCATATATCCCATCACAAAATGTACACAATCCGTTGCTTCAGATTGCTGTGGACACTGGCAATATTACAAAATAATTGAATAGTTAGTTTAAAATGAAACAAAAAAGGCATAGTATTAATTCATTGCAGCGTATAATGTGTGTCAGTGTTGCATGATGCTGCATAATACAGTGAAATAGTTTTATTTGTATATGTCAGAACCTAACTAGATAGAGTTGAATATATGGTGATGCATGTATGGGGAAAACTCAATGTAACCCTTATATCAACCTGGAAATAACACAAGTGATGTTGTGTAGATTAATATTAGTCCACAGTTAAATACTGGTAGTCATGATAATGATAGCTCCGGTCTAGAAGACACAAGGAAGAAATAGACAGTTTAAATCCCAGTTTCTAAAGGGGGGAAGCAGAATTAATCTGAATAACCTGAAAGGTGAGGAAGTAGTAATCAGTGTGACCATTTGTTGAATCTAATCAAAAGTGGAACAATTTTGTTTCCCAGATTAAAACCATATCAAAAAAAATTAAATTCATTTCAACTGAAACTCCACTAGACCGTTTATAGTAAATTTACCATGCCATATTACTTTTATGCTAAAAAAACACAGTTTGAACTTTAGGGAAAAAATGAACAAATTAATTATCTACAAAACAAGTGAATTAACTATATACGACCAACATTAATAATAGTTTGTATGTTGGTGGAGCTAAGCACAATTCAAAAACCACAGCCATATCTGAACCAAGACTTATTTTAGAAACTGACTTCAAACCCATATTTGAACCATCAATAATCTGACCGACACTCTCTCCATTAAAACCAATGAAAACTACTGGACAGTCAGCAGCATAACATCCAGAAACAAACCTCGAAATACATTCATAAAGACAACTACTTTTAGGAAAATGAAGAGTTGTGTAACCAGGCAAATCTTACAAATTTTCTAAAATGCACTCATAAAGAAAACTACTTCTAGAAAAATGAAGAAAAATCGAAGTAGCACTAGTACCTGAGAATTTCATTGATATTAACATCTACAGTGTGAATTACAAGCTAATTTATGAAAATAGCATTTGGTACTTGCACAACTGAATTGACTAGCAAAGATCGCACCTTTATATTCTGTGATGACCACAATCCACAATCAAGAAGTAGCTTGTTGCCAGGAGCATCTTTATTATGTGTTATGCTTTCAGCAACAAGCTCTTGCACTGCACCTTCAGCAATAACAATAGCCCTGTGCCTATTCTCTTTCAGTAGCTATTCAACATATTCCAGAAGCCCACTTTTTCCCTCAAAATAAAACGCCGACTCAGGGATCTGGTACCAATCCTAACAAGTGGCATAAAATCCTTTCAGGTAAGTGCACCGGTTACATATGTAAAAGAAATCTGTGTGATGATGTACATACCACATCCCAACTGAATATATGTAAAATAAATCCTTTCAGGTAAGTTGCATACATTGCGATAAACCCTGAAACAATAAGTATCTCCAATAAAATGAGTGGTCATACCGATGCAGAAAGATGAACAAATTACCATGGATGCAAGTAATGGAACTGAATATATGCACCTCTCTAATACAACAATTTAATGTATGTAGTAAAAAATAAGGTAGTACAAGGGACTAACCACTACATCAACCCATCGGTTTTACAACGCCTATACCATTTTCGGCACTTTCAGCTACTACATGTGCTGCATTGATAGCCCTTTGTGCCTCTTCAACAGCAGTACCAAATCCAAACGACTTGTCAATAACCATTTTATAAAATAATTTAGATTAACAGCAGTACCTAATTAGAATTGCAAGGTATAATAAATCTCAGTTAATCTAAATTGACGCTAATTAAATTAGTGAGGTTCCTGTGCATTATCATGATTGTAAATTCAAAAGTAAAATTGTGATTAAGTTTGTATGAATATGGAACTCCAATGACAATCTTTGTAGTCCATGGTAATTATGGTTTCGTAGAATCTGTCACCTTAACTGGCTTTAAGAATCTAATACGCACAAATACAGATATGAACCGGGTTTACTGATTGTCAAGAAATATAGGCAAACTATGGCTACATACTAAGCACTTTTGGCATGATCTTTCAGTTAAGTATCATATTTAAATTTCTATAATGCAAACACAGTCAAATATGACAGTATTATTATACTTAATATAAAGATAGAATAAGTCAATTGTAATAGAATGTCTTTTATGCCTATATTAGAGACAAAATAGAATAGGTAATTATATATATATATATATATATATATATATATATATAAATTGAATCACCCGCTTGTCTGAAATAGGCAATTGTAATACAATATTGCTGGTATATGGTTCCAAAATCTGACAGGGTAATTTTGTGCATTCCTTCGGTGCAACTGCATCACAACCATGAAGTGCTTTTGAGAAATAACAATACTTTTTTGTCTCATTATGCTTTTATCCAATTGATAATCGAGAAGCCAATTCAAAGTAAATTGATTTTATAAATATAAAGCATACTAAATTATATAAGTTGCACAGAGATATGAATGGGTGGATGTAGCTAGCAAATTCCACAAACTTTGAGTAGAAAGTACCATGCATCAGAATTATCATTTCTTTCCTAGTTTGAATTTTGACAATTCTTAAGCATAAAAAGACAACTTGATCAAGAATTTTTTAAGACATAGCATATAAGCACTAATATATGGTATTATGAATTGGTACTATAAAGTACTGTCTTTGAGAAAAAATTAGTATATCGTAAATTGAGAGCTAATTTAATTCATAATTTAAAAATACTCTGTTAGCTAGGCAATCAAATTTATTTAAGAAACTAATATTTTTGAAGCTAATTTATTTTGCATAATGTTTCAGATGACAATCTATGCATAAAAAATGATTCAATAATTGATAAGCGACTAAAAATACATTACTAATCATAATAAACAATTATTTATGATATGATATTTAGTTTGAAGGGTGTATTTAATTTCATAAACAATTACTAATTTTCATTAATCGTTTTATTCACTAACAGTATCACCAAGAGGAATTCCATCGAAGTTCTTACATAGGTACCATCTGTAAGGGACGAAGTGAAGAAAAATTTCATTTATCACCACCAATATTGAGCATACTAAGTATAAAACCAAATCTAAATATTTATATATAGGTACTCACATTGCAAAATAAATGCTACTACGAAACAAACGAATAAACCCATTTTATTAGTTGACACAGTAAAAAGTTATCAGAATAAATCATTGCAAGTAAATTGTATATTCAGTTATAAAGATGTAAGTAACAATAAGTCCATGCTTTTAAGTAACAGAGTTGAACACACAATCAGAATTTCATCAAAGTTCCTTAAATGTAACACATAAAGAACATTATATTTTTTTAACTGATCTTCATACCGTAGTGTAGCACTGCAGTAAGAACATGTAACTGTTGGTGGATCAAAGTTCCATGGCAATAAGATTTGACCTGGAAGTTTATTAACTTAATTTTGCTAAAACAGGGAAACAAACATAACAAAATTAAATTGTACGCCTTCAGGGAAACAACAACGTTATGTTCAAATTTTGAGGATGGTTCAACCCCAACAGGGCTGACCAAAACATAATCAGAAGTAGCGTATTCTATCTGTATTGTCGAATAATAAAATGCTAGAAATAAATTTATCGGACATGGAATCAGATATTCATTTCCATCATTTCATATATGAATACAGACGTTAGTAATACTGAGTAAACCGAAAAAAGTTTGTACACAGTTTAGGTTAGTTAACCGTAGACAAATATAGGAAAAAAGAAAAACGTACTTACTTGATGTTGCTCTACCAGCAGGCTTGTGCTTTAAACTATAGTGCATGTTCACCAGATTGAGGAGACAGCCTAAACAGAAGTGGACATCAGGAATTGCACATTGACTGTTGTCGAACATGTAAAATTTTCTGGGTGAATAGACAAATATAAAAGTACATGATACCTCCTCTCATCTGCTTGTCCATTGCTGTCAACATGTGGTTGCCCTGATGGTGATGGGTTGCAAAAATGTTTGTAGCACAACTTCCAAGCAACGGCTATATGGAATAAAATGAGCAGGAAGGACACCCAGGTTATAAAATTGATGCAAGCGAAAACGGAGGAAGCAAAGATGCATTCGCTTGACGCCTAAATCAGACTTGGTAGAGGTCAACCAACTTTCCTAGACTGGTCATAGTGGAGCTGGTTGGATGAGGAAGATAAAATTGTTTCAATTTCTGGTACAATAGGAGTGATGAACAGTGGGTTGCAATTAGGCGGGCAGAGTAGATGGCAAGCATGGTTGAATTTTTTATTTTTGCATTAAATAATTTAAGAAACACGTCTGATTATCACGATTGTATTATTTTAATGCTCATGGTATCACTGTAGCTGGCCCTGATAAGTTTGCAAACATCTAATTATCAGGAAAAGGTCAAATAAAGTTAGGCGTATAAATCTAAAGAGATGCTAATATCACGTAAACTTAAACGAAGAAGGACTATAAACATCATATTAATATCACATGCAATTAGAAAATTAGGAAGCTCATGGTTGTATTATACTATTATTTTAACTTCTGTAATATATTTTCCATTAAATAATTTAAGAAATGCATCTGATTACTGTTCTATGGGCATGGACCAATTCAGAATTTCTAATAAAATAAAACTCTTGCAGATCATTACTAAATAGTTAACACAACAAAAAGGTAATTCAATGTGTTATGGTGGTAAAATTCAAACCTGGTGGTTTGTAGTTGTGCTCGTGGGAGGAGAAGTTGGGTGTAGGGAAGACTGATGGATCAAAACTCTTGGTTCCTGTTGATGTGAAAAATAACAATGCAGTGGCTGGTGGAAATATGCTTTCTAACTCTTATTTGTTACTAATTCTATGCTTTCGCTAATTCTATGTGTTTTAGTGTGAAAATTGAAGGCGAATAAAAAATCTATGTGCCTGTGGATGCGTGAAAGGCAGCAATGTCAATTGAAATAAAATCTTCTAATGCAGGACGATCGATTGGACATGCAAAGAGTATCAAGCGAGGGTCTGTAATTCATACTAGAATAAATGAAGGATGCCCAGGTTAATAAATTGATGCGAGCGAAAATGGAAGGAAGTGAAGATGGGTCCTCCTGACGCGTACAGAGTTGGTAGAAGTCAGTCAACCATCCTCGACTGGTCGTCGTGGAACGTCGTGCGCTGGTTGAATGAGGAAGATGACAACCATGGGGTGATGAATGGTGGGTTGCAATTAGGCAGGTGGAGTAGATGACAACCATGGGGTCGGATTTACCAGACAAATCGGTGGGAAGGAAAGAGAAAATCGTGGACAGTAAAGGGGAAATAAAGAATTTTGTTGGGGAGGGAACAGTTGGTAAGGTAGATGAAGAATTTCAGATGTCGGGTGGATTATTTTGAATTGCTATCAAATAGTGTATGCCAAGTCAGCGTGGCTATGTTCCTATTTTCTATTATAAGTAATAGATTGGTAAGGTAGATGAAGAATTTCAGATGTCAGGTGAAAATGGATTGTTTTGAATTGCTATCGAATAGTGTATGCCAAGTTAGCGTGGCTATGTTCCTAATTTCTATTATGAGTAATAGTTTTCAAATACAGTGCGCATTGCTATACTATTAGCATTTAGTCAATGATTAACATTTACCTCTCCGCTAACATCATAGTTGACTGAATCTTTATGCGAGCTTTTATTATTTTCTTGACCAAGATATGAGTGGAAGACAAAATCAACATGTACCAACAGATCCTTTGTCCTGGGGTGTTTCTTACTGGAGAAAAGAATTCCTGAAGGATAGAAACATATATGAAAGTTAGTACCGCATCCAAATTATGGTCAATAATATATGATTGAAGCACATCATGTAAGCTAAAGTTTCCAAAATCCAATCTATAGGCTCTATACATGATTCAGATGAAAGAAAATAAACAGAAAATAGTATGTCAATAATGGTCACATTTAACTCTAATAGCCGCTGATATTCATGCATCATATATTTTTCAGTGCAAGAAAAATGAAAAACTAGATATACATGGTCGTTGTCAACTGTAATACTGCATACTATACAAGAAATAGGCAAAAGGATTTCTCAGCCCAAGGTAATAGGCAGACTATACATGCATTCATTTTGAAGGCTTTTAGGATTGCACTTCAAAATAATTAGTTTCGAGGACGAAATTACCTGAAGTGATAGGGGAAAATGATACTTAATGATATATTTTTAATTGTTTGTCACTAAAACCAATTATTTTTAAGCATTTTCCTACAAACTTAATACTCTGATCACAAACTACCAACCAAGTTTCCTGTTCAATGTCGGTATATGTATGGAATATAGTAGGTCCTGTGTTCATCATATGAATCACAACTGAAAACATCCAATTTTAGATGATCAATTAGCATTTCCTATGTGAATATTCAGACTCATAATTTTCTCATAACAAAACTAATGTGAACGGAAATACATAATAACATCAACCATGAAAATGTCTTCCACTGACTAACTTGAACATAGGAGGTTGCAACTGGTCAAAAAATTACAGACACAACAATGACCCATCAAACATTGCAAGCCTTTGTTTTTGGTGGATATTTGGTGTAAATCAAACATGGATGTTCAATAAATAGACGACCTTGGTAAAGCTATATTCTTGTGTTTCTACATAATCCTAATGTTACTTATCCAAGATAATACTCACCCGGTTGCTGAAGTGTTTGCCTAAGGATTGGAAATTCCGGTTGGAATTACAGTTAGATGAGAAAAAGTTTACTGTATCTTAAATCTACGCAACACTTCCAGGCTACACTTTACAGTTTGATACACCTTATCTTAAACCATGGTGATAGGTAGGGATACAAACCACAAAATGACATGTTCAGGACAATGCAGTATCTGCTTTTTCCATTGAAATTTTACGCCTTCTAAATATAGAAAAAAAGTATTTTGAAGCAGTAGATCCACGTAATAACGAACACCAAAAATAATAATTAGAGCAACAACCAAGAGTTTATGGGAGAATAAATGAAAACACTGTAAACATGTAACATTGTGGTCATATATTTTTGTTTGAAAAAAGGGAGGAAGAAAGGGATGGGTTTTTTCCTTCTTTCTTTTTACGGGAAGGGGGGTGTTGGATTGTAACAGGTATCTGCTTCACTAACCGCACAATGGTACTTGAATATTGGCATTAAAAAAGTGACAAGTATCCGCTTCACCACCGCACAATAGTAGTTTAAATGTTGGCATTACGAAGAGATATAATGCAACCTTACCATTATGATCAGAAACAGTAATTGAAGGCCTAATCCAATATGGACATCGATGAAGTCGAAAACCCCTGAGCATGCTTCTAATACAACAATCTACTTTTAGAATTTATCCAAAAGGAAAATTGACTCGGAATAATCTATCTGAAATTTTGAGGTTTGTGTTCAAACAGATATACCTACGGCCAGGCAGATTTTCACCGTTGAAGTACGTCAAAAGACTCAAGACACGCTCAAAATACTTGACATATCTCTAAAAAACAACAACAATAGTACCAGTCAGATATTATGGAGTTGGAACAAGAAACACCTCACCAGGATCAGCAAGGCAGAACATAAGAGTTTCATTCGCAGATGTTGCACCAGTAGTGAGAACCAAGTTGTCAGGGTCGAACTTCACTCTGTTGCCATTTAACTCGCCCATGAATTTCGTAAATGCCTGCATAAACATACATATGTTAACTGCAGAATTATACGCTTCCAATGATCATGGAACCGTTATGTCATATAAAATGGGTGCATGTGGAGCAAGCCCACGTTATCACATGGGGTTGTTTGAATGATAACCCAGTTACATAATCTGATTATAATATTAGCAGAATGGGTAGCTTACATTCCTGAAAGCGGGGAGGCCATGATAATCCTAAAAAAAAGCCAAATTTCTAAACATGGAAACACCATTGGATTCAAATACAGTAGCATCAGGGTTGAGATCGATCCAAAATTCAAGCAGATCGAAGGACAGTTACAAATTGCACAAAAATAATACTTTCCGATACAATTTCAATGATTGAAATGCGCTGTTATGAGAGTAAAATCAGGGGTTATGGCTAACCTGATTCTCTGCAAGTCCCATTTGTATAACTCCTAAAGGATTCTGAGTTGGATGATATGGGTTTCTCTCATACTCTTGCCAGCCAATGAAGTATGACGAGTCCTGTCCATGAGAATTGCATGAAGCTTTTTTTGACAACATGCAGTGCATCTTCGTGATATATACATCAGTTATGCATCAGTTTCAACCATGGACTACTTGTCAATACTGAGTAGATGGATTTGGGTTGAAGAGTCGGTTTGCATGTACATATTACGCTAATGACGAAACAATAACACATGCATAAACTCAACTGGTATGCAGCAGCTGTCTGGCGGTCAGAGCTGACAATTCACCGATTAAAATCTTTCTTTATCATTCAAATTTTTGAATCTGGGCACCTTCCAAATAACGAAATCGAAAAAGGCATACTCCTATGATCTATGTGACAGCGTCCTGCAATCCAAATAACGAATAACAAAATCATCAGTCAAAATACGTATTAGCGTCATAATTTAGACATTGAATTTTCCGAGTCGTTACAGTTATTATCAAAGAAGGGATAGAGTAGAATATCATAACATATGATTTTTGTTTAATGATAATTAAACAGGGGTATTTTGAGAGGTGTTGGATTCAACACTACTGCAAAATCATAGATAGAAGTAAGCAAATGAAACTTTATTTCAAAGAACATAGCTTTTTCAATACAATTTAAAATAGTACACATTTACAACACAGTCTCCGTTTGTGTTTCATTTAAGAATAGAACGCTACATTTTCACTCTTGTGTAAAGCGCACTCCCAGATGTAATCCCACCTAACCTCGATCAACTGAAAATAATTTGTTGTCTTCTTGCTCCAACTTTTCTTTATTAAGCGCTTTGTCTGTCAAGCAACAATATTGTAAAAAAGATTAAAAAAACAAACAAACTAAAATTGCAAAAATATAAATAATTTTTGGAATCAACATCATCTTGATTTATTGGTTTTGTTCTTTCCATGTTTTTTAAAATACACAAATTCTTGTAAAATAATACTAATATACACAACACAGTGCCGTACGTGTCATAAAGCCAAGCCCATACACAAAATACACTTGCGTCATTAAATTATAGACACAGATGCAACGTCAAGCTAAATAGCTCAATATAAACAGTGGAAGGTCAAGCTAAGCTGCTCGACACAAGGGATGTAAAACAGAAACTCAAAATCAAGTGTACATGAAGATGTAAACGCACAAGATCAAAACTAGCAGAAGGATGGAAAAGTGCAAAACTGAAAGTAGCAGAGATGCAAAGCACAATACAAGAAGAATACAAGCATACACAACTGTGCAACATGTAGCATACTAAACAAAACAATCGTAACTCGAGTCGAGTGGGTGCAATAAGGCTGTTAGCCTGTTACCGGACAAGAAGGAAGTGCACAAGTGTACAACCACAAAACGCAACTAGGTGAACATACAAAATACCAGCATAACTAGTTCAAAAGTACACAGACAAGAATGAACACATTCAAATACCTACACAACCAGTATGACACATTCATGCAGCGCAACAGGAAAATGCAACAACAAACAAGTGTGGGAAGGTTTCAACCAGTTCAGCATCTCAAACAGCAGAAGCACAAGGATGCTTGACACTCAAACATAAAGTAGAAACCTGTGCAGTTAGACCGTTTAATGATTCTTCAGCAGTGGAGGTACAAAAAGTCATAGTAAAAATAAAACAGAGATATAACTGAAATATAAGGAAAGTTTATAAAGGTTCATCTCATGTAAAATCAAATATTTAAAATTAATTAATTATCGTTATCAAATCCTTTTTGTTGAAAAAACTAATATTGTTTAAACTTTTATAACAAAATCAAAGAATATCATGATTATATACACTAAATTTGATAACTACAATAGATTTTTAATTTATATTGGACATTTTTCCCTTAAAACTCACTATTTATAATATCACTTTTGTTTTGTTTTGAAAAAGATACAGTCAAATATACCTTTGTATATTAACATTGCTAATGCGAATGTTAAAAAAAAAACTTTAATTTAGCAATGCAATGGAAATTAATGAAGTTAAAAACGGATCTATTGTTCATTAACGTTAAATTAAAATAACGCAACGGCTGAAAAAAGTTATGAGTTATAGCGATGAATTTGCAAGGCTTTAACTACACGCAGAATGCACAATACAGACAAGAAATTAGAACATACAAATGCAACTAAACACAAGTATATACAAATATAACATCAAAGCATGTACAACTGGAAAACCAATTATGTATGTATATATGTATGCATATGTATATAAATATACATACATACATACATACACATAAGCATGCATGAATATGAGTATGTAGAGGGAAATTAGGTGCATCACAGTTCAATGAGGAAAATGGACAACAATACAAACAAATGAACATACTCATGCACTAGGGAAAATGCAACATGCAAGTTCAAATTTCAACAATAAGCAACGCATATCTGAAAATAACACTGATTTAAGTTACAAAGGCAACACCAGTACAGAAAGCCAAAAAGGTGAAGCTGTGCAAAATCTTTAGAACTAGCTCAGAAGATCAAGGTTCCAGAAGTAAGTGCAAAAATACCAAGTCGTAAAAAAAAACTTCAAACTGTAGATCCAATAATCAATTAGAAATAACTGCTGAGATCAACAGAAAATTCATGAATAGAAATATTCAAGCCGAAATAAGATCTAGTGTATATGGACTAAATGGAGTCGTATGAAATTAATCCGTATATACCAACTATCATCATCGACAATTTTCTAATCGTCAAGTTCAAATACAGAAATCACCTAACCGGACCGCAAACACATAAAATTACCAAGCGTCAGAACCACAAAATATCAATTCACCACTCCGATATTAAATCCAATCGGGACTACCTAAAACTCACCTGAACTCGAAACCACAAAACTCTGAGACCAAACTCCTCAAGCCAATTGACTTTGTTTCGAAATCGAGTTCCACTTCAATTGCTTTTGAAATAAAAATAGGGCAAATCGAAATCGGTAAAAAGATAATACCTGAAAGAGCGATCGTTGAGTTTTTAGGGTAATCGGAATCGAGTCGATTTGCACTCGTAATCTCTAGTCTTCTTTTCATATGGAAAAAGGCAAACACTGATATTTTTTTCTCCGTACTGGCGCGAAAGTGTGAAATTTCAGCGTGTACGATGGAAACAAGGGAAGTCGGCCTTGTTGCATACGGATCCAACTTTGACAACCTATTTGCTTCACCCTGTTTGCTTCAAAATTATGTTATGGATGCAAATGAACACGCTTGCATCAGTTGTCAAGGTTGGTGATGCAAGCAAAAACATTTGCTTCTGCCTAGTTGCTTCGAAAATGAGGCACAACCGACGCTAATCATAATTTCACATCTTCTGTTGCTTCCAATACATCAACTGCTTCAGAAGTTAAGGAGGAACTGACTCAACTAATACTATTTGCATCAGTCGTTTGTACAACTGACGCAACAGGGACGATGCAACAAGCTTGTTTTGTAGTAGTGCTCCATCGAGATGCTATCCCATTTTCACTGTGGGACCTCTAGAAGATGAAGTAGACCACCAGACTTCTTCTACTCCGCCTTGACTTGTTAGCATATTAGACACTTAGAAACAAATTCAGCTATGTCTTTCTTCATGCCATTCCAAAAGAAAACTCTTTTGATGTCTTTATACATTTTGTCTCCGCCTGGGTGTATGTTCAGCTTGGAACGGTGTGCCTCTTCCAGAACCGCCTTTACCAAACCCCTTGCTTGTGGGACACATAGTCTTCCATCTCGTCTCAACCAGCCCTTGGCATTAAAGGACTATCTATTGAGGTGACTGGAAGTCTCACCCATAATTAATTTGTCCATCACTTCGGCCAGCTGAGGGTCTTCTCTTTGCGTGGCTACGATTGAGTCTAATAGAGTTGGTCGCAGTTCTAACGTTGCTAGCAAGCCAGGTACAAAGTCAGTGGAGGGTCTGAAGTTAAAGATTGCTATGAACTCCAAGCTTTGCCTTTCCACAAAGAGAGGGCTTAAGGTCAGTTTCTTTCTACTCAAGGCGTCTGCTACTGCATTGCCCTTGCCAGGAGTGTAGGAAATCTCAAAATCGTACGAGGCAAGAAACTCCATCCATCTTTGCTGCCTCAAGTTGAGATCTTTCTGCGAGAATAGGTATTTCAACGATTTATGGTCAATATACAGTTCAAATTTCTCACCTAGGAGATAATGGTGCCAAGACTTAAGCACAAAAACGATGGATGCCAATTCTAGGTCGTGGGTTGGGTAGTTTTTTCTCATGTACTTTCAACTGCCTTCCACCATAAGCCACTACCTTCCCTTCTTGCATCAGAACAGCGCCTAGTCCCGTTCCGCATGCATCGGTGTATAATGTAAACATCTTGCTTCCATAAGGCAATGTCAGAACTGGGGCAGTTTTTAGAGCCCTTTTCAAACGTTGGAAAGCAATATCGCAATCCAAATCCCAATTGAAAGCTAGGTTCTTCTTTGTTAATCTTGTTAGTGGAGCTGAGATTTTTGCAAAATCTTTGATGAACTTTCGATAAAAGCCTGCTAGCCCGAGAAAGCTTCGGACTTTGGTTGCGTTTCGAGGAACTTTACAATCTTGCACAACAACCACTTTCGCGGGGTCCACAGCTATCCCCTCTTTGGACACCACGTGCCCAAGGAACCTTACTTCTTCTCTCCAGAAATGGCATTTGGAGAATTTCGCCTTTAACTGATGTGCACGGAGAGTATCCATGACTTCCTTTAGACGCTGAGTGTGCTCTTCCGCATTCTTTGAGAAGATCAAAATACCGTCTACAAAGACCACCACAAACTTATTGAGGAACTCTCGGAACACCCTGCTCATTAAATCAACGAAGTAAGCGGGTGCGTTTGTCAAGCCAAAGGGCATGACCAGCCACTCGAAGAAACCATCGGGAGTTCTGAATGTGGTCTTATCAATGCTGTCTTCAGCCACTCTTAGCTGGTGAAATCCGGTAGCTAAATCTAATTGGGAGAAAATCGATGCACCTACAAGCTGATCGAACAAATCATCTTTTCTTGGGAGTAGGTGTCTATTCTTCTTGGTCAGCTTGTTTAGCTCCCTATAATCAACGCACATGCGAAGCGAACCATCAGCTTTGGTTGCGACCACTACAGGAGCACCCCATTCAGAAATACTCCGTCTTATGAACCCCTTTTCAAGAAGCTCTTTGATTTGCTTGCTTAGCTCCTTTCTCTCCCTTGGTGCCATGTGCCTAACGAGTAAAGCAACGGGCTTTGCATTATCAACAAGGTATATGCGGAAGTCTATCTCCCGCTACAGAGGTAAGCCTTTTACCTCTTCAAACACATTCGAGTATTCACGGACTATTCTCACAGACTGCAGGTTCTCTACGGATGCATCAAGAGATTCCAGATAACTAAGCATGACGGAGTTCATGGGATTACAAGAAATTTCGCGAGTGTTACCGAGGCGAGTCATGAGTCTAACCACTCTCTTTTCACAATCGAGGACGGCACCATTACTGGATAGCTAGTCCATACCTAGAATCAACCCATAGCCTGTGAAGCCCAAAACAAAGGCATTACATCTAAACTCAATGCTTAGTATAGATGTTTTCAAATCCAAACAAACCATTGACAAATAGGCTGAGCCCTCAATTGGATTTGAAACAACCAAGGGATCCTCTACTATACCGGTGTCTAGGTGTAGAGATTCCACTAAAGCAGTAGATATAAAGGAGAGCGATGCGCCAGAATCAAATAATGTACGTACAGGATGATCAAAAAGATAGACTAAACTTTCAACAGAAACATTTCTACCTCGTTCTTGCGGAGGTGCCGTGAGAGCGTGAACTTGTCCTACAGATGAAGGTCCAGCTCCCTGCCCTTGCTTCTTTGGGCATGCCCTAGCCATGTGTCCTGTCTCACCACAGTGGAAACATCCACCCATCTTCCTTTTCTTCTTCCTGCAGTCTTTGACCAGATGTCCAGGATTGCCACAGAAATTACACTTTCTCTTTTCACGGGGTTTGCTGTTCTTCCCGCCTTTATTTGAATCAGCCTTCTTGTTTTGCGACCCTTCCCCCTTCTTATCTTGAGGCACTTCTGCTTTTGCCTCATTCTTGCCCTTGTCTTCCTCATGTAAGAGTGCCATGTCCACTAACCTCTCGTAAGTTGGCCCCATAGGTATATGGGTCATAGCCAAGCTGTGAAGTGGCTCATTCAATCCCTTGACAAAACGGAGAGCCTTCTTATGAGGAGTATTTAATAAGTCCAGTCCAAATCAGGCCAGTTGATTGAATTGATTGACGTGTTCCTTGACCATCATAGTTCTTGCTTAAGAGATAAGAACTTTTCCGTCTTAAACTTCGTTCAGCTTGTGAGAGGAATTTCATTTCAAACCTTATCCTGAAATCCAACCATGTGTCAACATGTCTTTTAGTGTTAGTGACTTCCCACCAATAGGAAGCATCGTCTTTGAGCAACCATACTGCCAACTGTACCTTTCGCCTATCGTCCACCTCGAAGATAACGAACAAATCCTCAGTTTCTTTGAGCCAGTTCCTCGCTTCTACGAATGTTTCAGTTCCCTTGAAATCCTTTCCACCCATGGCCCTAAAATCTCTAGAAATCTTTGAGAAAGCATTTTCACGAGGAGGAGGAACCGCTGCTGCTGGAGGAGGAATATCTGCTGGGCCTGCGTCGTTGGCCCTAGCCTCTAAGTACCTCCTGAACCAGCCAGGTATTGGCACACCCTCTGGAAGGTTAAGATTCCCAGATATGCTGAAACGAAAAAAAAAAGATTCAAAACGAAGGATAGAAAGACAGTGCATATGGCTTTTGGGGATTACGCCTTTTTAAATTTAAAACAACACTTTTCCTTGTAAAATGCTTCTTTATATTTCTTTTTGAAAAAAAATAGTTTTCAAAAATCTTATCTGATCTGGTAAACCTTTTGCTCTGATACCAAGTGAAACACCCCCACCTCCATTAAGGTCACTCACAAAGGGAATGCCTTAACTTTGGTGGAGGGTTATAGGTACAAGACACAGAAAAAATTACAAGATATATATATATATATATATATATAAGCAGCGAAAATCAAACATTTATTGCATACGTAGTTTAATACAAGAGCATTACATCAAATTGCCTCAAAACAACTTCAAAACATTACACCATAATTTATGTCTTGATTATTCAATAAAGAAGCATAAACCAAAAAGTAATAATGCATAAATCCCCAAGGATCGTATCCAAAGCCATAGCCAATGCAAGAGAGTCCAGTCATATATCTACTATCTTGAAGCTTGTAAAGAGTCTGATTAAGCTGGAGTATTTCCTCCCTGTGGACCTAAGGGGGGGAAACGGAAGAAAAGAAGACGAAGGAAAATGGGTCAGACAATAAGTCAGGTAAGTTCAGTGGTTACTGGTATTTAAATAAGGAAAGTGATCATGACAGTGATAATAGAACATAGGACAATACCCTAATATAAGATAAGAGGGACGTGTGATCGCACCCATTACTATAGTCTCTGCACCTACTTAACCATTGGTTCAACCAGCCGACGTGTTTACAACAAACGATCCCCTTAGTGATCGGCTCCTACTCGCATGTATTCATGTACTGAGTCCTTCGGCCCCGCTTGATTGTAGTTACCTATGTCGGTCCCACCATGGGGTGTATCAGTCCCTCTGGTGGCAACCCGACACGATTCAAGATGCACAGTGTACACTACTGATGCCTAGTGCCTGATTTTTCCACTCCGGAGTACGTGCATGCCTATACTCCGCCGGAACCTACACTGGCCCACAAACCGCCGACGTTTTGACCGCTTATAATTCAGCCCAGTAATCGTGCCCCACCCTACCTAGTTTCAGGGTACCATGATACATCTGTGTGCGTTACTGCTGAAAATGCTCCCCGTTACTAGATTTTCCTAATCAACATGTTTATTTGGTTAAGTGTCCAAGTTTACCTAACCCAGCCCATTCGTTTTAGTTAACATGTTGAATCGGTTATGTGTTTTCCAAATTTACTTAACCCTACCAATCCTGACTTGGCTTTAATATATTAAAGCACCAACCACTCACATTAGACAGGTCTTGTTGTGGTCACTGGATGTGCCGGTCGGTTCCGGGAAGATTTACACCACAACTCAGTCTAACCTCGGGTTCTTTTTGGGCTTGATGCACTAACCACCCACATTAGACAGGTCTTGTTGTGGTCACTGGATATGACGGTCCGTTCCGGGCAGATTTACACCACAACTTTGTCTAACCTCGAGTTAGGCATATTCGTCTTTTCTAAATTCATATTTTTCTTTATATGTCAAATTCCTTTTATGTAAATTAATTTTAATTTAATCACTGCATAATTATCCTATGATTATGCCCAACATAAATGGTATATCAAATATACCATTTAATGAACAAATCTATGCCATGAATTTTCATATTTCCCATCATTACCCCCGTGGAACATATGCGTAAATCACACAAAATGTTGGACTAGCAAATTAGCCCAAACCCATAAACAAAAAGGGGTAATAAACAAAGAACATGAAATGATCATACAATAGCATACATTTAACTTTTCACATGTAACTTGGCATAGATGTATGTCATTAACTTTAATCACTTGGGTGAAGGTGAACTTGTGACTAAGTTGAATCTAATGGGCATGTAAACTCGACCAAGGTCTAGCATGAAAGTTTAACATATAATCATAGTTTCAACCCACAACTTGGCATATAATCTTATGTATGTCAAAACATAAGAAAGCTATCATAATCATTTTCTTATCACAATTTAGCATGATGTTAACAATATAAGAGGACTACAATTCCACTTTTACAACATAAATAGATTCAACTTGACATAGTTTAAATATTCATAGATGTAAATCTAACATGTAAACATGTGATTTAGATCCTAAACTTGCAAATAACCATCAAATTACAACATGACATGTTTCATCATTTTGTTGGTAATAATAAGTTCTTTACCCCATCGTAATAGATTACAATAATGTACAATGTTGTACATCACCCAAGCATATAGACATGAAATGTACAACGTGTTCATCGCCATAAGCATATAGACATGAAATATACAACATGTTCATCGCCATAAGCATATAGACATGATTAATTACAACGATATTTTAAGATAAACGAGAATCAAATCTCATACATAAGCATCGTACTATATTCCAATTACAACATGTCATGATTCAGTCGAAAGGAATATTTAAATCTGCGTAACAACTAACTTACAAACTAAAAGAAATTCTTGCGTTCTAAAATCTGAATTCTGAAATTGGAGATGCGCGCCTTTGATGAAGATCGTTGAATTAAACTAGTTGTAATTTGATTTTAGATGTAGCTTTTTAACTCGTCTTTGAGTTGAAAAGGGTGACGGCTACTCCAAGTCCTCCATTGACAGTATTTCAGTTCTAGGATTATTTTTCTGTGTGTTTTTAGGTTAGGCATTGAATTGTTTATATAGAATTTCAGTTTGATTATAGCCGTCATATGAACCTAAGGTTAATCACAGCCACTCAGACCTGATTAGGACCATCCAGAAACCCTAGTGACTCAGCAGCGAGTCAGCAAACGTTCAAATTTCAGATCTGGTCGGGGGCCAGGTCGACCCCCAGGTCGACCCTAAGGTTGACCCCCATGTCGACCTCTAGGGGGGAGGTCGACACTAGGATTGACACCTTGGTCGACCTGCCTGGGCGGGAATTTTCCCGCCTAACTCGCTTTTGACTTCTGTTTTGAGCTTTTAACTTGTTTTCTCGAGCTGGTTGAATTTATTCGAATTTTCTGAAACTTCTAACAGCCATAACTTCTTCATATGAAGTCCAATTCATGCAAACTCGGACTCTATCTCAACCAGAATTCCGAGACGAACATAATGGCGTTGCCCGTTTCCCTTAATTCTATCATTTTGAATTAAGTATCATAGGATTCGTTATTATAACGTTAATAGAAAGTACGGGGTGTTACATGCTATCAAAAACTAGTAATTTAAATTTAAAATGCAAAATAATTTTATTATTCTTTATTTTGCAAAAGATCATTCATACTATAAATCATGATATGCTTAAAATAGGAATATTGTTAGACAGGAAACATTAATGGATCCAAAACATTAAAAAATTCAGCTTAAATAGACCATAAAATACATAATTTCATATGTAACATGTATGTAAAAAGACGAATACGAAAACCATAAGCACAGTAAAACATATACGAACATACAATATAGTCATTTAACATGCAAAATGTAAAATAACAAAAGATTGATATGGACAGATTTGAGTTTTTAATTATAGTTCAAGTTCAGGTACAAATTTAAATTTTAACCAAGAAAACTAAGATCTCGGACGATATTCTTGTATTTCGTCTCAGTCGATATATCGTTCGATATTGCAATATCTTGGGCGATATATTCGAAAGGAGATTTAGAGTGATATTTGCTGTTTCATTTCGGAAGGAGTCCAAAACGAGATCTCGAAGGAGATATTGGGCGATATTTACGAGATTTGATACAGTGGCGGCAGATTTCCCGCTTTAGGGGTTTGACCCCCTGGAGGGGTGTCGACACCGAGGTCGACCACCCTTAAGGGGTGCCGACCTATGGGTCGACCCACCCACAGGGGTGTTGACACCCCTAGGGCTGAGGTGGCAGTCGGTTTCAAAGGGTTCTGCAGCTATATATATGTGTCCAATTCTCCTATTTCTTCATTGGAAATTATGGAAGCCAAATGCTGCTGGCGTGCGAACTAAGGCGGATTCGTTTTCTTCAACAACGTACAACGTACAACATTCGACTTTGCAAATCAAATCCAGAATTTCAAGATCCATTCTTTCTCTATTCTCTAAACCTAACACGGTGAGTTTCTAGTTGCTTTTAGGTTTAAATGAATAAAAGTGAATTATGAAAGACTGTGAACTGGATATGATGTAAACTGTGAATCTATGCTATTGTTAAATCTTATACTCTGTCATGATAGATCTACACCTTTAGATCTAATGAAATCGTGGTTATTCTATTTGCCTATGTGTATCTTGACATGTCACTATATTGTGGTGAATGTAAATCTGTTAATTTGGAAAGTTGCAAAATTGGTTAGCTCTAATTCTTTATGTAAATCACCTTTCACCTATCATATTATGATCAACTTAGATATGTTGTAAATTGGACATGTGAATCCATATTTAGATCTAAACATGCTATTATGTCGTCCTAATGGTGTTAGATCTATTTTAACATTTGGATCTGAATTAGTAATCTAATTTGTCACCTTGTGTTTATCATGTTAGATCTAAACCAATTGGACATCTAAACTGCTAATTTAGATATCAATATGCTTATTGAGACATCATAATTATGTTAGAATCAATTAACTGCCACAAGTTCATTAGTCTTATGTCCATCTTGTTATGATGTTAGTTACATGTCCATGCCAGTATGTATACTCACCTTATCACCATCATAGTATATGCCTATGCCAAGTTATGTTAAACAATCACTTTATTTTTTCCTTTTTCTCGTTTATAGCTAGGCTGTTATCTAGCCTAGGCATGTTGCCAATTTTGTGAGGGCGCTAGTTAAGGAATGGGGGAATAAGGGTTAATAATGGCATAGTTGGAATATGAACATTTTAGGATATATGATTCAAATTATTAGGTACAGTGAGGCATTAACACATATAAAGGGAAAGGCTTAATTAATCGATTAATTAATAATGGAATGTCTGGTTATTACAATTAGTAATTGTAATTGTACTTAGACACGAGGTTAGGTTGCATTAGTGGTGGAAGTCTGCCTGAACCCGACCAGCATATCCAACAGCCACTAATGTTAAACCTAATGTAGAAGGTCTAAGTACGCAAATACGAATCGGGCTAAGACACGAGGTTAGGCCCAATTGTGGAATAAGACTGCCCGGGCCCGACCAGCATCCAGCATCCACACGTTGTAGGCCTAATGTGCAAGGTCTAGCCTATTATAAACCATAAATGGACATGGTAATGAATTGTACTACTTAACCATGTCTATTCCATAGGGATTGTATGATTATGAACTAAAGTTAGGGTAAAGTAAATTGATTGGATAGTGGATGGGTTAAGAAAATCTGGAGGGGGTGGGTAATATCTACATATAGGCCCACAAACTTAACCTGATAAGGTTATTTAATTAAGGACACCTAGTGGTATACATAACCGGAGGGAATAATAGAGTTATGTAATTAAAGACACCTTTTAGGGTAAGCATAACTGGTATAGGGGTATGTAATTAAAGACACCTAACGGTACACGTAGTCAGTGAAAACCTAGTGGAGGGATATAAGACAAAGGGGAGAACTTGTATCATATTGTGTGGGACCCATTTCAGTTAGTAACCCAGAGTAGGTATCAAATAAAAGTACTCCGTACTAGGCGGAGAGGGGACACACTTACTAACTGATTGCAAGAGATCCAAACGTGGAGGGTGATGTGGACGGCGCAAACCGACCGTTCCATGTGCACGCATGAGACGGGCAGAGGGGGATAAGATGATCGTGACACCTGTAGATATGGGGCTATGCGTATCATTGAGGGGTTCCCACTTTAGGACGTGATACATCCTATTGTGGGGCCCGCACAGAGTATCTATGGAGTAGGAGCCGATCGATTAGGGTAGTGGTTAGGGCACATTTGGACGTATGCCCTAAGTCTACCAACTTATAGTGGAAGGGATCATCTCATTCTAGTTATACTAGTAATAGTGCCAAGTAATCGTTAGAAAAGTGTACACACCTTATCCGATCTACCTTGTCACACCTGCCATTTATGTAATGATCTCTCTTATCCACTTTATATGCCTATCATGTTACTTTTACTTACTTACTGGTTAAAAGTTACTAGACTCACAAGACCTTATGTCTGACCCTTTTGTTTCTCCTTCTTTCTTCCATTCCCCCTTCCCCTTACAGTTCTCATGGAGGGAACACTCAGGCTTAGTCAGGACTCAAATATCATCTTGGTAGGAGCTACTTCTAAAGTATGGCTCATGTTCTTGTCTCTACTATGGCTTAACTCTTTTATTTGGGGAATTATGCTTTTTATATACTTATGTACTCTGATGGTGCAAGACAGAAGTTATTTTATTGTAATGGTTTTTCTGACTTATGGTATTGTGGACCACGACATTGTGATTTATGTTTGAAATAAAAATTTAAATTTCCGCTGCTGTCTTATTTATATCTGTCTTGTAATTATTATGTGTCTGTTTACCAATAAAGCTTCACGAAACTTAATGCATTCCCTTTGTGAGTGACATTAACAGACGTGGGGTGTCACATATTAACATGAATTTTCTGATTCAGACCAAGATAAGGCCACTGACTGGAACTACAAAACAGAACCAAAAACCAGAAATCGTGACTATCTCAGTTGTATTTTTGTCCAGTCTCCAAACTCGAATCCGCATAATCCACCATATGTCATCCTCATGATCTTCACAACGAAATCGCCAATGTACTGTGAGTAAGACAGAATTAGCTAGAAACCCGAACTCAAATGCGCAATGTTAACCCTCATTTTGGCAAAAGCCGCGAGGGGCCAGATCGAAGTCCAAATGCGCAATCAGCCGAATCAGATAAATCATGCTTTAGGAAGCCCAGCAGAAGCTCGGCCCGGAACAGACGCATATTGGCCCAAGCCAATTGTCATCAACTAATGACTCATTCCAGAAGAATCATTCTCCCAGTCGACCAAGTATCTCGCTCCCATACAAAGCGAATCGGCCAAATATCTCAAGCCAACATGGAAATATTTAACTGAGCTATTCCAATGCTTAGCCCTACTTTCAAGGAAGTAAAGACGGACAATCACATCCGGACAAAGCTCTACTTTGGATACACCGCACTGTGGATGCCACGTAGGTCACACCTTCTGAAGATACTATTTATGAATAGTGGAATCAGTCTTCCAGCTGCTATTCTAACCAAGGAATGGACTCCATGGGTCTAAGATTTCCCGAAAAGGTCGGGCCACGTCACAACAACCCAAGTCGACATCTCGACCTATAAATACCTCAAAGCTCAACGAAGGGGAGGGCACTTTTCTTTCTGATCTCTTTGGCACTCCAGAGGCTGAATGACTCTAAGCTTTCTCCTCCAAAACTTCTCATCTCTCACATTTCTTCAAACAGAGAAAAAGCATTGTACTTGTAATCAAAAAGCAAAAGTAAAAATATAAAGTGGATGTAGGCACAGTCTTTGCCGTACCACTATAAAAATTCTGTGTGTGCTCCCCGTTTTCTTTATTATTTCTACATCTTATAATCATTATTCGTGTGCTCTCCACACGATTGGGGGTTGATTGTCACTAGTGACCAACTTTTGACGTCAACACTTTGGTGCTCCAGGAAGGGGGACACACGCACAACAACAACTCTTTGCCTTAGTCCATAGTGAACAAGCGAAAGAAAGAAACAACATCCTCTCATCCCACGAACACCGACGCAGTCCGATATCAATGCTACGGAGGAAAGCCATGAAGCTTCCTCTCAAGAAGATATGTCTCGATTTATTACCCAGGACGACATGGATAAAATCATGGTCGAATTCAGAGAACATATGAAATCTCAGGGCAAACTCCTCGAACGACATCAACAGTTGACGGATCACCTCCTCGGTCGAATGGAGATGGGATTGAACGCTTCAACATCAATTCATCCATCGACCGGGAGTGTAACACCCCACGTCCATTAATGTCACTCACAAAGGGAATGCATTAACTTTTATGGAGTATTATTGGTGTATAGAACGGAATATAACCAGACAGATACATATATTGGTACTTGAAAATTTTAAAACAACTTTTATTGCAGCAGAGAAATAGTTTGGTTACAACAACATCAAAAACCAACAATAAAACCAAGTACACTTAATATCCATATTGTCAAATTGTTTTCTGAGTACATAAAGTAAAAAAGCATAACCCCAACATAAGTAGCCATAAAAGAGGTAAGCTGAACTTTACTTTCAGCAATCCAAGCACTTCCAAAAGAGAGAGAAAGAGATCCAAATCAAGCTCCACTAGCACTAGTCCCACCCTGAGAACTTGGAGGGTGGAGGGGAGGATGAAAAGAGGCGAAAACAAAGGGGGTCAGACATAAAGTTTGGCGAGTCCAATAACTTTAACAATATAATTATTAAAGTAATTAGGATAAGGCATAAACTGGTAAAACAAGGAATGACTGCGAAACAAATGGGCATGACAAAACCAACAAGAGGAATAAGATAACGTTAATTGCATTCCTAATCAATATAGGATAATTACTCTGCTGCACCAATACTAGTCACCATAAAAGTTGATCCCACCTACTAAACATAATAATCATAATGGTAGTTTCGTGTACCCCTGGCTGTCTTCATAGGTGCTGCCTGCCTCTATCTCCACTAGTTGTACCAACTACCCTCATGTGATCGGCTCCCAAACTCGTAGATACCCGTGCCGGTCCCACAGTGGGGTGTATCACTCCCCAAAGTGGCAACCCGATACTACTCAAAGATGCACGGCTCATATCTACACGATGCAACAACGTCTTACCTACCAGCCCACGCACGCACTTGACCCTGTTGGACTAGCGTTGCCACCGCTAACCTGTTTTGGCCTCTTACAGTCAAACCCAGTAAGCATGTCCCGCCCTCGATCTAAATCGAGCTCATAAAGATACTTAATGGGTTACTAGTTTGAAAAGGGTCCCTATACTTGACACAAGCTTTCCACATACGCTTGGTCCCCACTAGGATTTCCCACTTAACCCCTTGTTATTCATGTCTTCTTACATGCTTCAACTTGGTTAAGTGTTTCTAATCGTATTTCACATGCCACCAATGTCACCCACTTAATTCCATGTCCCACTACATGTTAATTATGGTTAAGTGTTACTTAATTCATTATAACCGTAACCTTGTAGGACCTCCCCCATTAGACTACTGCTTGCGGTTGCTGGATTTGTCGGGCGGGTCCGGGCAGTCTTATACCGCAAACGATCCTAACCTTGTGTCTTTAAAATTGTTACACATTTAATTTATGCCTTTGACCCCTCACATTAGACTACCGTTTGTGGTTGCTGGATTTGTCGGGCAGGTCTGGGCAGTCTTATACCACAAACGAGTCTAACCTCATGTCTTAGGCGTTTATTATTACATATAATTATTTATCCCTAATTTGAATTAATATACCTATTCAGATTGTCAATAATTTCCAAATTAATCTATGTCCATAATTGTGACATAAATTATGTCCATAATTTTCAGGTTTATAAATTATACCAATTAATGTCTCAAATTAATTATATGCCTTTAAAGCCATTTTATGCCAATTCTCAATATGTATATTTAATATTTTCCCAATGTCCTCACGCCGTTCGTACGTTTAATATGAAATATGTTAGACTTGCAAATAGTCTAACTCATAAAAAGAAAAGAAACATCACAACTTGCATAACACATAAAATAGATCTAACTTGCAAATAAGAATTATAACATAAATTTTCATAGCCAATAACTTGCATAGGCAATAGATATATAGAACATAAATTTGCACAAACTATGTACTGCCATGGATCTAAATATAGATCTAAACATAAAATTTTGAACTTGCATATATGACTATGGTTTTCACCTAAACTTGCGTATGGGTTCCATACAAACTTGCATATGAATTTAAACATGTAAACAAATATCACATGTTTTACATATAAACTCACGTACTTGATTCACATATAAACTTGTGTATAATTCGCATACAGACTTGCATATGATTCACATACAAACTAGCATATGATTTACATCCAAACTCGCATATAAACTGATGTCATAAAATGGATCAAGTTAAACATATGTGATTGGTCAAATGAAATAGATCCACAAACATAAGTTAAAAAAACTGTCATATGTTCACAAGCAGACGATAACAAAATTAAGTAACGGTGCATGATTCAACAAGCCTGTTCTCATAATCCAAATTATAACTCATCATAATTAGTTTATTAATTATTTTGTGAAAGAAATTGTACTCACAAAGACGGATTAGAGAAGAGAATAATTCGTTCGTCGTTTGTATTAGAATCCTGACTTGCAATTCCTAAGCTTTAAGAAGAAGATGAACTATACCAGCAGCATAAGGACGTCTTTAACTTAGTTTAATTAGGATTGATGCAGCATAGTGTTACAATGGTTTGGTGTGGAGAGAAAGTTGGGTTTTGGGGGTGTTTAAATAGGTTAGGAGCCAAAGAATCTGTCTAGAAATCAAGTCCAGGTGCAAAATCCCGAATCTGCCTCGGATCTGACCAAATCAGGGGAGGTCGACCCCTAGATCGACCTGTCTAGGGGAGATCGACCCCCTGGTCGACCCCCTAGTCGACCTGGCCTGGGATGGGAAAAATCCCGCCCAGCCCGCTTTTGTGTTTTCATTTGAATTTTGAATTTGAATTCGAGTTGTTTTAAATTATTTAAATCCCTGAAAATTCTGAAGGCCATAACTTCCTCATACGAAGTCCGATTTACGAAAACTTGGACTCTATTCCTAGTAGAATTCCGAGTCGAACGCAATGGCATAACCCATTTCCCTTAATTCTTCTCCTAAAAATTAAGTGTTCTTAAATTTGTTAATTTTAATATTTAAAATTACAGGGTGTTACATTCTCCCCTCCTTAAAGGATTTCTCCCCCGAAATCTCCAAGTTAAGGAGAATGTATATCCTACCATCCAATCATCCATCTACTCAATCATCAAACACAGGCATCCATTGTCCTTAAAAGACTTCTAATGTCGTATGAAAATATGCAAAAATGTGTGTGTATATGTTCCTTATCTAATGCAAAATCAGGCGGTCTACTGATTCAGTTGACCTCCTTAATGCGAACCATGATAGTGCCATGCGTCCATTATGTATGCAAAAGAATCCTAATGATATGTATTATTTCTACATGTGTGCACCACTATTCGTCTAAATGCAACATCCATATGATAACACAACCAATATACATCCATTAATTTAAATAGTGAAAGTGGTTGAGCCGATCTAGTGCCTAATGTGTGTGTACATGCATCCACGAGCAACCACTACCAACCACTTGCATCCATTTGCATCCACCAAACATAACATGTCTCAAGCACATGTTTACAGCCATAGGGTTTTTCCTAACTAAAGATCGAAGATATCATTGCAAAGACATATTAAACTATAGGACAAGTATCAAAAAAGCGGTAGAGAAAGGAGAAGTAAAAAAGCATACCCTCAAAAAGGAAAGGGTACAGCGTACGCATCTTGTCTTCCATCTCCCAAGTCGCGTCTCCTTGATCATCTCCCCATTGCACTTTGACCAACTTGACTTCTTTGTTGCGTAGCTTTTTGACCTCTGATCTGAGAATGCATGTAGGAGCTCGTCTAACCATGGCATTTCTCTCTACTTCCACTTCTTTGAGCGTGCTCGGCTCCACCACTTCCGCCGTATCATGTAAACACTTACGCAAATGCGATACGTGAAACACGTCATGGACACCACTGAGCTTCTTTGGCAACTTTACTCTGTATGCCGTCTGCCCAATCCTCTCTGTAATTGGAAAAGGTCCTACGAACCTCGGTGCCAACTTCCCTACTGATCCAAAATGGACTATGTTTCTCAATGGTGACACCTTAATAAAACCATGTCCCCAATATTGAACTCAAGATCGGTTCGTCTCTTATCAACGTATGACTTATGTTGGTCCTACGCCGTCTTCATTCGCCGTCGAATCAAATATATCTTCTCCGAAGTCTCCCTAATCATGTCGGGTCCAAGCAAAACCTTATCTGTAGATTCCCACCAACAAATAGGTGATCGGCATGGTCGTCCATAAAGAGCCTCAAAAGGTGCCATGCCAATGCTAGCCTGAAAGCTGTTATTATAGGCGAACTCCACTAATGGAAGATGTTCTTCCCATGTTCCTCCAACGTCTAAGATGCATAGCCTCAAAAGATCTTCTAGAATTCGATTTACTCTCTCAGTCTCGCCGTCCGTCTGAGGGTGATAAGCGGTACTTAAGCACAATTGTGTTCCAACCGCCTCTTGTAAGCTCTTCAAAAACTCGCTAGTGAAAATGGGATCTCTATTGCTTACAATGATAGAGGGTATGCCGTGCAGGTGAACTAGCTCTCGAAGGTAAACAGATGCTAACCATGCGGCAGTCCTCCTACTTTTAACGGGAATAAAATGGGCACTTTTGGTAAGTCTGTCTACAACTACCCAAATCCCCATATTGCCCTTCCTTGATCTTGGCAACCCGTCTACAAATTCCATGGAAACACTTTCCCATTTCCACAATGGAATATCTAAAGGGTGGAGCAAACCACCGGGCTTCTTTTGCTCCGCCTTGACTTGCTGGCACACCAAGCATCTAGAAACGAACTCAGCCACGTCCTTCTTCATTCCGGCCCAAAACAAAACTCGCTTCATATCCCTATACATCTTGTCAACACCGGGATGTATGGTCATCTTAGAGCGATGTGAGTCTTCAAGAATTGTCTTTCTCAAGCTCTCGTCTTGTGGAACGCAAAGTCTCCCATCTCTACGCAACCATCCTCTCTCATCTATAGCATATCTATTAAGATGACTTGAAGACTCCCCTCCTATAAGCTTGCCTACTATCTCAACCAACTGTGGGTCATCTCGATGTGCCTCTCCAACCCGACCCAAAAGCGTAGGGTGTACCTCTAGTGATGCCAACAATCCGGGTACATAATCGACAGAGGGTCTGAAGTCAAAGGTAGATATATATTCCAAACCCTGTCGTTCTATGAACAAAGGACTCAAAGTCAACTTCTTTCTACTTAAGGCGTCAGCTACAACGTTACTCTTGCCACGGGTATATGCGATCTCAAAATCATAGGATGCCAAAAACTCCATCCACCTCTATTGCCTCAAGTTTAGATCTTTCTGAGAAAACAAGTACTTTAGCGACTTATGGTCTATATACAACTCAAACTTCTCGCCAAGCAAATAATGACGCCATAACTTAAGCGCAAAAACTATGGCAGCCAACTCTAAGTCGTGGGTAGGGTAATTCTTCTCGTGGACTTTCAACTGCCTTCCACCATAGCATATCACCCTTCCCTCTTGCATTAAAACTGAGCCAAGCCCTATCCCACAAGCATCGGTATATACTGTGAATGGCTTACTCCCATCTGGAAAAACTAAAACTGGAGCTGTCGTCAAAGCCCTCTAAAACGTTGGAAAGCATCGTCACAATCAACATCCCATGAAAAAGTCAAGTTCTTCTTCTTCAACCGAGTAAGTGGGGCTGATATCGTCGTCAAGTCTTTAATGAACTTCCTATAATAACCAGCCAGCCCTAAAAAGCTTCTTACTTCTGTTGCGTTCTTAGGAATCTTCCAATCTTGGATTGCCACCACCTTTGCGGGATCCACAGCATTCCCCTCCTTAGAGACCACGTGTCCTAAGAACCTCACTTCTTTTCTCCAAAAATGGCATTTGGAGAACTTAGCTTTGAGTTGATGCGCTCGTAGGGTCTCTAAGACTTCCCTAAGATGTAGGGCATGCTCTTCTTCGCTTCTAGAGAAAATCAAGATATCGTCCACAAAGACTACCACAAACTTGTTTAGAAACTCCCTAAACATCCTACTCATTAAGTCAATGAAGTATGCGGGTGCATTCGTCAAACCAAAAGGCATGACGAGCCACTCGAAGAAACCGTCAGTAGTTCTAAATGCAGTCTTATCTATGCTGTCTTCAGCCACCCTTAGCTGATGAAATCCTGTAGCCAAATCCAGCTGCGAGAAAACTGAAGCACCAACCAACTGATCGAATGAATCATCTATCCTCAGCAATGGATGTTTGTTCTTCTTTGTGAGCTTATTCAACTCTCTATAGTCCATGCACAATCTAAGTGAAACATCAGCCTTCGTAGCATAAACAACTGGAGCACCCCATTCTGAAATACTTCTTCTTATGAACCCCTTCTCAAGCAACTCTTTCACTTGCTTACTGAGTTCTCTTCTCTCTCTCGGAGCCATGTGGCGTACTGGTATTGCAACTAGCTTTGCATTATCTACAAGGTATATACGAAAGTCTATCTCGTGCCTCAGGGATAAACCTCGAACTTCATTGAAGATGTCACCATATTCACTGAACACACGAACAGTTCCAAATCATCGTTGGATGCGTCAAGAGATTCTAGGTTGCTAAGCATCACCGAACCTCTAGGGTCACAAGAAATATCAAGGGTCTTGCCACAACGAGTCAACAATCTAACTATCCTTCTTTCACAGTCTAGGATGGCACCGTATCTGGCTAACCAATCCATGCCTAGAATCAAGTCGTAGCCAATGAAGCCAAGGACGAAGGCGTTGCATTCAAACCCAAAGCCGAAGATAGAAACTCTCAAAACCCAACAAATCATTGAAAGATGAGCCAAACCACCAATAGGATTTGAGGCTACTATGGGATCCGTAACTAGACTAGTATTTAGGTGCAGTGTTTCAACTAACGAAGCAGATAAAAACGAGTGTGAAGCACCAGAATCAAACAAAGTACGAACAGGATGATCAAATAGAAAAACCAAACTTTCAACAGAGATGTTTCTACCTCTCTCCTGTCCTGGTGCAATGAGAGCATGAACCTACCCTCTTGCTTTCCCTGGTGCCATGAGAGCCTGAACCTGCCCTCCAGAAGTAGAACCTAACCTCTTCCCTTGCCCTTGTCTTCTCTGGCAGTCTTTAATCAGATGTCCTCCCTCACCACAGTTGAAACAGCCAGTCTTCTTCTTCTTCCTACAGTCCTTGCTCAAATGGCCTGGTGTTCCACAATTAAAGCACCTTTTCTTTCCTTTGCTATTGTTATCCTTACCACCTTTCTTGGGTTGCTGCTATGATTTCTTTGGATCCCCTTTCTTTTCCAGTGCCTTATAAGCATTAGCACCTTTCTCCTCTTCATGCATAAGCGCCATGTCAACCAATTTCTCGAAGGTAGCCCTCACAGGAATGTGGGTCATAGCCAACCCGTGTAGCGGCTCATTCAAACATTTAATGAATCCGAGGGCCTTCTTATCAGGTGTGTTCACTAAGTATAAGCCAAATCTTGCCAACTGATTGAACTTTTTGATGTACTCCTTTACTGATAAATTCCCTTGCTTCAACGCCAAGAACCTCTCCATGTATAAATTCTCTTCTGCTCGTGAGAGAAATTTCATCTCGAACCTATGCCTGAAATCCATCCATGTCTCCACTGGATGCTCTCCATTCGTGACCTCCCACCAAAACGAGGCTTCGTCCTTCATTAACCAAGCAGCTAATTGGACCTTCCTTCCATCTTCTATCTCGAAGATACCAAATAAATCTTCCACCTCCTTAAGCCAATTTCGAGCTTCAACAAATGTCTCTGACCCGTGAAAAGATTTCCCTCCCATAGCCCGAAAGTCCTTGCAAATCATTGAAAAAGTATCAATGCGGGGAGGGGGAGGAGGAGGAGTGGCTGCAGCTGGGGGGGGGGGGGAGGAACGTCTTCTGGGCCTACGGCGATGGCCCTAGCCTCCAGATACCTTCTAAACCAGGCTGGTATCGGTATGCCCTCGGGTATCTCGGGTTCCCCAGACATGCTGAAAAATAAAAAGGAAGAGATTCAAAATGGATAATCGAAGGAAAGATATATGGCTCTTGCGGGTTATGTTTTTAAAATAAACTTTTCTCTTGAAAATACTCTCCTTAAAACATATTTTTGAAAGTATTTATTTATAAAATGCTTTTGAAAAAAAAAACAGTTTTTAAAAAATCTCTTATCTGTTCTGGTAACCTTCAGCTCTGATACCATGTGTAACACTCCATGTCCATTAATGTCACTCACAAAGGGAATGGATCAACTTTCATGGAGTATTATTAGTGTATAGAACGGAATATAACAAGACAGATACATATATTGGTACTTGAAAATTTTAAAACAACTTTTATTGCAGCGGAGAAATAGTTTGGTTACAATAACAACAAAATCCAACAATAAAACCAAGTACACTCAATATCCATCTTGACAAATTGTTTTCTGAGTACATAATGTTAAAAGCATAACCCCAACATAAGTAGCCATAAAAGAGATAAGCTGAACTTTACTTTCAGCAATCCAAGCACTTCCAAAAGAGAGAGAAAGAGATCCAAATCAAGCTCCACTAGCACTAGTCCCACCCTGAGAACCTGGGGGTGGGGAAAAAGGAAGAAAAGAGGCGAAAACAAAGGGGGTCAGACATAAAGTCTGGCGAGTCCAATAACTTTAACAATATAATTATTAAAGTAAATAGGATAAGGCATAAACTGGTAAAACAAGGAATGACTGTGAAACAAATGGGCATGACAAAACCAACAAGAGGAATAAGATAACGTTAATTGTGTTCCTAATCACTATAGGATAACTACTCTACTGCACCAATACTAGTCACCCTAAAATTTGATCCCGCCTACTGAACATAATAATCATAATGGTAGTTTCGTTTGTTAAGTCTACGATTTCATAGCGTTTTGATTAATGACAAGGAGAAAATTCATGATCGACAAAGAGAAGAGAATCAATGATATCGTAAGTTAGATGCTGATTATTTAGTGTTATAAATGTTAAAATCTATCCTCAAATAATCATATACCTCATTATTGTGAATATATATATATATGCACATTTATTGTGCATATTACCAGAAACCGGTCGATAGGTTTCAAAATAGGCAGTCGACCATTTCTGGGCAGAATGCACAATAAACATGCATACATATATATAACGTATATATATTCAAAAATCAGTCTACTGGTTAATTTTGACATGTCGACCGTTTTACAAACTGAAAGCAACATTTTGAATAGACATCTTCTTTCATCAAAAGTTGCTTCTCTTTCTTTTGATCAAAAATCTTTCTCTTTAATGTTTCTCTTCACAAATGGTTACAACTGTTTATTCATTATATAAACATCATTAAACCATCAACAAATTAACATCTCTGATCTTAATTCTTTCATCTATCTTGCTTTCTACTTGATATTCTAAAAGCGCTCATATTCAACCAAAATATCGTTTGAATCTCAGAACTTATTTAATACTCTTGTGATTCAATACGATATTTACTTCCAAATCTTCACATACATCAAATTATATTTGAGGATAAGATTATAGGAAGGGTTTACTACAAGTGACAAATCCGTGTTGCAAAGAGCACAAGCTGTCAACATACAAATTGTAATCTTAGATGTTGAAGTCCTCGAGAATTATAAGAGGCAAGTGTTGAAGTCCTCATTGTTGTGGAGGCGTGAAATCCCGTTCGGCTGTTCGGGTATTGTGAACCTGTTACTCCGGGTGAAGCGAGGTGGTTGATTAGGGAAAATCCAGAGAGAGGTCTGGGACTGGACGTAGAACGGTGCTCCGAACCAGTATAAAAATCCCTGGTGTTATTACTTTACTTCACTGCTTTTTATTTGTGATATATTTCACTATCTCATATTTATTTGCATAACTATTGTAAACATACAAGTTAATTTATCACATACATTCCGCATATCCATATTACTGATCCTGCTTTAGTCGTATACTGACTTTTCAATTGGTATTAGAGCACGGTCATCACATAACAGTAACACAGTTATTTGATATATTCTAGTAATATGGCAAATAATGTAAGCACTAGCACTAACACTTACACAGAAGGTCAATCAACACAAAGACCTCCATTTTTTAGTGGTCTTAACTATAGCTATTGGGCAACACGTATGGCTTTTTACATGCAATCAACTAGCTATGATGCTTGGAATGCTACTTAGAAGGAAATAGTAAATCCAACAACTAAGTATACAGAATGGATAGCTGGTGAGAAAACTGCAGCAGCTGTAAATGCAAAAGCAATAAATATGTTGTTTTGTGCATTATATCAAAACGAATATAACCGTGTTAGTATCTGTACCACTGCATATCAAATTTGGCAAACGCTAAAAACCACTCATGAAGGTACTAACAAGGTTAAACAAGCCAAAATAGCTATGTTGAAAAGTCAATTTCAAAATTTCAAAATGAAGTCGAATGAAACAATCAATGAGATGTATTCACGGTTTCAAACTATTCATCATGCACTTATAGGATTAGGGAAAAAGTATTCTGATTTTGATGTTGTTTCAACAATCCTACATTCTCTGACTAATGAATGGGAAGGAAAAGTATTAGCAATAGAAGAAGCTAATGATCTTTCCACCATGAAGCCAGATGAATTGATAGGAAATCTATTGTCCTATGAAGCTACTTTACAGGCTAGAAAAGAACAAAAAGTAGAAAAGAAAAATATAGCTTTTCATGCTGAAAAAGATGAAGACAACTCAAATTCCAAAGATGAAGATCTAGCGTTAATTGCAAAAGGATTCAAGAAATTCTTAAAGCAATGAAAAGCTAGTTGATACAACAGAAAGAAGTTCAGATTAAATAAACCATTGTCATCAAATGTAGAATACTTCAATTGTCACAAAAAGGGGCATATGCAAAAGGATTGTCCAGAGCAAAAGAAGAAGTCAGAAAATGACAAATTCAAATACAAGAAATACAAATCAAAGAAGCAAGCATTCTCAATGACATGCGATGATTCAGACTTATCTTTATCTGATAGTGAAAGTGACTCAGACAATGAGCAAGCTAATGTGTGTTTCATGGCAAAAGAAGATGAGGTACAAATTCCGACTTTTGAAGAAGTTCTTGATATCAATGCTGAATTAATAGTTAAATTTAAAGACGTAAAACGTCAATTAAAAGAAGCCAGAGCTGATTTGAATAGATCAGAGTTAGAACGAGATATGCTAAATGACGAGAAGAAAATATTAGAAGAAGAACTTGGAAAACTTCAAGAATCATCATCTAATATTAACTCTCAAGTATCTCTTTTAAGTCAAGAAATTATAACTCAAAAAGAGAAAAATGATGTTCTTACTTCTGAAAATCATGAGCTTAAGGGAAAAGTCAAAATTCTAGACCTAGACAAATCCAGTTTACAAAGTAAGTTTAGATAATATTACTCAAAATATTTCTATCTTTAACAAAGATCGAGAAATTTTGACAAAAATCATTGAGAATTCACAATCTACTTCAAATAAACAAGGATTGGGATATAAGAAACAAGAAACCAAGAAATTGCCGGGAAAAAGGAGAAAAAGAAAAAAATAAAGTAATACAAGAAACCGAAGCTAAGAAAAATCTTAGTTTGTTATATTCCAAAGCAAAACCAGTTGTGAGATCTCAAAAACAAAATATCAAAACTATCAAAATATTGGTTCTTAAAAACAATAATTTGATTAGGAACAAATATATTCAAAACTTTTGAAAACAGTCCATTACAATTCTAATTATTTATATAAAGGGGATACCGAACCCGTATGGGTTTGGACTCCTAAGACCTAACTCTTAGGACCCTATAAAAAGGTGGGTACCATGGACTTAATTTTATTTTTTGCAGGTCCCAGTTAAGAAAAGAAGAAAGTGGATTTTGGACAGTGGTTGCTCGAAGCATATGACTGGAGACAAGAATTTGCTGATAAATGTTACATATGAAGATGGTGGCTCCGCCACTTTTGGAGATAACTCAAAAGGCTATATCATCGGCAAAGGCGATGTGAGCAATTACGGTACATCTAACTTACCTCTCATTACTAATGTCTTGCTAGTTAAAAATTTGAAGCATAATTTACTTAGTATTAGTCAATCAAGCGATAAAGGCTTTACAATTTCCTTCTCAAATAATAAATGTAGTATTTTAGACAAAGATAACAATTTAGTTTTTGAAGGATATAGAGATAGAAATATATATATATTCTGAATATGAATATTAATCATAATTCAGATATGTGTCTTATAGCAAACGACAATGGTCCATGACTATGGCACAAACGTTTCTGTCATACAAACTTAAAAACTATTGACAAGCTAGCCAAAAATAATCTAGTTAAAGGACTACCCAAGTTAAACTTTAAAGTTGACAATCTTTGTGACGCATGTCAAGTAGGAAAATTGACCAAATCAACATTTAAATCCAAGAAGGTAATATCAACATTACAACCACTTGAGTTATTACATATGGATTTATTCGGACCAACTTAGGTTCAGTCAATAAACTATAGTCGATATGTTTTTGTAATTGTTGATGATTTCTCACGTTACACCTGGACAATTTTCTTGAAAAACAAAAGTGACACTTTTAATCATTTTAAATCTTTCGTCAAAAGAATTCAAAAATCAAAAGGGCTTAAGGTTAAAAATATAAGAAGTGATCATGGCGGAGACTTTGAAAATAATGAATTTGAACATTTTTGTACAAAGAAAGGTATATATCATAACTTTTCGTTTCCTAGAACTCCACAACAAAATGGAGTTGTAGAACAGAAGAACCGGACTTTACAAGAATGTGCAAGAACATTATTAAATGGAACCACTTTAACAAAACATTTCTGGGCAGAAGCCGTTGCAACTGCCTGTTATGTTTTGAACCATGTATCCATACGACCTCTCACCAAGAATACGTCTTATGAATTATTTAACAACAGAAAGCTTAATATTTCATACTTCAAAGTATTTGGTTTAAAGTGCTTTATTTTAAATACGAAAGACCATCTAGGTAAATTCGATCCAAAGGCCGATGAAGGTATATTTGTTGGTTATTCGGAACAAAGCAAGGTCTATCATATATTTAATAAACGAACCAAAACTATTGAAGAATCTCTGCATATATCTTTCGATGAGTTCTATCAGCATCCTAATAATATCATACATGATGACGAAATAATGGTCACAGAAAATCCTATCGTCACAAATACAGATTCTGACTCAGAAATAACTATTGAAAATAATACTCATCAAATAGAGTCACGATCTCCACCAAGAATACGTTCTCCAACAAGAATTTTAAGAGATCATCCTGTTCAAAATATAATTGGAGAAGTATCTTCATAAATTAGAACAAGAAGTCAGCTTTATCAAATGGGTCATGTTGCGTTTATCTCAAATATCGAACCTAAAAATCCTAAGGAAGCTGCTACCGATGACTACTGGATCATTGCCATGAAAGAAGAACTAAATTAGTTTGAGCGCAATGATGTATGGGAACTTGTTCCAAGGCCAACCGATCAGTCAGTAATAGGAAATAAATGGGTCTACAAAAATATGGCTGATGAACATGGAAACATCACGAGAAATAAAGCACGGTTAGTAGCATAAGGTTATAATCAAGAAGAGGGTATCGATTATGAAGAGACATTTGCACCCGTTGCTAGATTAGAGGCTATTAGAATTTTATTATCTTTTGCTTGTCCCCATAATTTTTCAGATGGATGTCGAGAGTGCGTTTTTAAATGGATTTATCAAAGAGAATGTTTATGTTGAACAACCTCCTCTATTTAAACATGAAAAATACCCTGATCATGTATTTAAACTTAAGAAAGCTTTGCATGGTTTAAAATAAGCACCTCGTGCTTGGTATGAACGTTTACGAAGTTATCTTATTGATTCAGGATTTCAAATAGGGAAAGTTGATCAAACATTATTTATTAAGCATTCTCAAAAAGATATTTTGGTTATACAAATATATGTGGATGAAATAATCTTTGGATCAACAAACGATAAACTCTGTAAGGAGTTTGCGGATATTATGAAAAAAGAATTTGAAACGTCACATATGGGAGAATTATCATATTTTCTTGGTCTTCAAATTAAACAACTTCCAAACGATATATTTTCAAATCAAGAAAAATATTGTGGAAATCTTATTAAACGGTTCGAACTAGAAAACACTTCCGGAAAACCTACTCCAACTAACCATCTTGACAAAGATGAGAATGGGAAAAGTGTAGACAAAAAATTATATCGTAGTATGATAGGCTCTCTTTTATATCTAACAGCTAGTCGTCCAGATATTATGATGAGTGTTTGTTTATGTGCACGTTTTCAAGCTGATCCTAAGGAATCACATTTATGAGCAGTGAAACAAATAATTCGTTATCTTAATAAAACCAAAGATTTCGGTCTTTTCTATCTGAAAGATTGTCCATTTGAGTTGGTATCTTATAGTGATGTTGATTTCGGTGGATCTCGAAAGGATAGAAGGAGTATAAGTGGTACGTGTCATTTTATTGGAAAATCACTTGTCTCTTGGTTTAGTAAGAAACAAAATTGTGTTTCACTATCTACATGTGAAGCGGAGTATATATCGGCAGCTCTTGCTTGCACATAAGTTATATATATGCAACAAACACTTAAAGATTTTGGTATTAATTTATCAAATTCAATCATATACTACGACAATACAAGTGCGATAAATTTATCTAAAAATCCGGTTAATCACTCTCGAACTAAACATATAGATATACGATATCATTTTCTGAGAGATAATATTGAGAAAGAAAATATAAATATTGAATATGTACATATGGAAAATCAACTAGCAGACATCTTTACTAAGCCTCTGCTCGAATTAAATTTTATCAAACTTCGTAGAGAGCTTGGTCTCATATCATGGAAGGAACTTCAAAATTAATATCCACATGTGTTTCATGATATAACAAGTTAAAATATGCACGTACTAAATTACTACAATTCTTACTTAGCATATTTTTGCTATTATTAGCATATTAAATATAAGCCTCTCTTTAAGTTTACGGCCAAAACTCTAGGTCTTTTCCTGGCCATTCATGTATATATAGTAAAACACTATATATATGATAAAATATATCACTTTAGAATTCATCTTTCATATCAAGTAGAAACAATGGCTCACATCTACGATGAATGTGCACAAAGGTCACATATTTCGGTTACAAGTTCTGAACTTGAGGAATACTATTCTCCTGAAACACCGAAAAGTAGACCAAAATGCACTCATACCCGTGGAAATACACCAATTCCTAAACGCGCAAAGAAAGCTCTATTTTGCTCCCCTCGAACTAGAGATAAGATAGGAGAAATTCATCACTATCAGAAACAACAATTGAGCTTCAACGACAGTTGCATTATGAACAGAGAATTACCTCGGATCGTCTCTCTCTTTTGGAAAGAATGGCTTCATTTTTCTGTAGCACGAACAAACATGGAGTTTATGAATCTATGCCACATGTCCCTTCTTCTTCTAGGAGTCCAAACTCTTGGGATCTTAATTATAATCGTAACGAAGTTGAAAAGGAAAAATGGTCGCCATGGACATCTCGTATTTGAGAAGTTAAGGAAGAGTCAACCGAGCATTATTCAGCTACATCACATTAATTTTCTAGTATATGTTATGTTTTCTTTTATATTTCATGTATTTTGTTTAATTATTTCAAGATTTTAAATTCAATTTATATATAATAGCACTTTGAAAAATCTTGAAAAGCTGGAAAACCATGTTCAGTCAAACCACTCGACCGATAAAATCCCCCCGGTCGACCCTTTAACACTCTGTTTCGAAATAAAACAGGCTTCAGATAAACCAGTCGACCGGTCGATAATCACCAGTCGACCGGAAATGTTTCTTTTTTGAAATGGTCGACCGGTGATTTCGTCACGGTCGACCAGTTCCGTTATTTTCGGTTTTTAAAACATCAAACTTGCAAACGTCGGTTCCACCTCCCACCCTTTCATTTATCCTTTTCAACCTTCAAACACACAATCCCATATCTATCCTAAATCCCCAATTCAAATCTCTTAAAAATCAATGGCTCCACTGCAAAAGAAATCGAAGAAATCATCTTCTACACAACTTCAACCCATTGATTCCAATATAAAACAATGGTTAATGGATCCAATAGAAGTCAAAAGATGGAATGAGATGAAGGATTATACGATTCATGAAGGTTTGTTCATCAAATACTCTGATTTCCTTCTTTATGATGTTAGGGAAATAGCAACCAGAGCCCGTATTCAATCTCTTCTTGACTTTGATGATAACAACGTGGAAATCAATCATATCATGATCAAGTTGTTCTACAAAAATCTTAACTTAGACAAGTTCAAAGATGAGAATTCTACTCATTGTCTATGGTCGGTTGTATGCGGTGAGCATTTTTTTATTTCAAAGGAAAGGATGGCAACGGTTCTTCATTCGGAAAACATTGGTAGGAAGTTCTCAAGCGATTTTTGTACTATTCATACTCGAGACAATGTAAGTCATGTTTTTATTGAAGATCATAAACTTAGTACAAAAGCAATCAACTTAAGGCCTACTGCTAGAGTTCTACATCATGCTATTACGCATTCTTTACTACCTAGAATTGGTAACTTCGATGCGGTTTATAAAGAGAATTTTAAGGCTTTGTATGCTATATATGGAGATATCCTAATTAATTGGATAAATATGATCTTTGATGAGATCTTATTAGTGAATGATCGTACGAGACCGCATTTGTTCTACAATGAATATATTATGCGACTTCTACTTGATTGTGGTCTCAAATCTCCTGAATCTAAAATTTCAAATCCAAAATGTATCAACAAAGCATCGAGAAAGAGAATGAAGCTTCCTAAACCATGTTTCAATATCATACCTTTTGAACAGTATAAGGAATAAGGTCATCGAGAAGGCACTTCTTCATAGCCCTCTAAACCCAAACCAGAAGAGGTCAAGCTTCTTCAACCATCATCGTCGACTAAAGATTCACTTGAACAAATAGCACGAAATCAATTTCTTCTTGAAGCTAGACTTAAGCATACCGACAATAGGATCGGTAATTTAAATACAAAACTTGACAAATGTTTTACGAAACTTAAGTCTTTCTTCGGTATTCTTTGGGATGCAATATCTTGTGGCGCATCATCCTCCTCTACACATATACAAGGCCCAGGTAAACGTCCAATGCCTCCTACTTTTACATGGACATCTTCAGAGGAAGGCACTAGTTGTGGAACAAGTAATGGACGTGGTCATGGAACATCTTACATTGAGGAAGGAGGAAATGAAGAAGAAGAAGAAGACGAAGGACAAGAAGAAAAAGAAACTGAATCCGACTCACCATCTCACTAGTTCCTTTTATCCATCTTTTATCATATATTTAAGACTTAAAACTGCACTTGTACATAAGTGGTGTTGTATTTTATTTTTGGTCAAACTCTAAGACTACGTAACTTTGTTGGTAAGCATGGTATGTATGATACAATCCTAATGTATTTTGTGATAAATGATTTGTGTATCTTAACTCTTGTGATATACTACTCCTTTTTGTCGATGACAAAGGGGGAGAAAAAATGCTACTAACTATATTCTTTGTAGATTATTTTTTAGTTTTTATTTCAGGGGGAGTACATAGACTGGGGGAGTCAGCAATACTTTCAGATCTATGTTGTCATCAATCAAAAGGGGGGAGAATGTTGAGTCTACGATTTCATAGCGTTTTGATTAATGACAAGGAGAAAATTCATGGTCGACAAAGAGAAGAGAATCAATGATATCGTAAGTTAGAGGCTGATTATTTAGTGTTATAAATGTTAAAATCTATCCTCAAATAAGCATATACCTCATTATTGTGAATATATATATATATGTATATATATATGAATGCACATTTATTGTGCATATTGCCAGAAACCGGTCGACCGGCTTCAAAATAGGCGGTCGACCGTTTCTGGGTAGAATGCACAATAAACATGCATGCGTACATACATATACATATATATATATATATGTATATATATAATGTATATATATTCAAAAATCAGTCTACTTGTTAATTTTGACCTATCTACCGTTTTTAAAACTGAAAGCAACATTTTGAATAGACATCTTCTTTCATCAAAAGTTGTTTCTCTTTCTTTTGATCAAAAATCATTTCTCTTCAATGTTTTTCTTCACAAATGGTTACAACTGTTTATTCATTATATAAACATCATTAAACCATCAACAAATTAACATCTCTGGTCTTAATTCATTCATCTATCTTGCTTTCTACTTGATATTCTAAAAGCGCTCATATTCAACCAAAATATCATTTGAATCTCAGAACTTATTTAATACTCTTGTGATTCAATACGATATCTACTTCCAAATCTTCACAAACATAAAATTATATTTGAGGATAAGATTATAGGAAGGGGTAGTACAAGTGACAAATCCGTGTTGCAAAGAGCACAAGTTGTCAACATACAAATTGTAATCTTAGCTGTTGAAGTCCTCATAGTTATAAAAGGCAAGTGTTGAAGTCCTCATTGTTGTTGAGGCGTGAAATCCCGTTCGGCTGTTCGGGTATTGTGAACATGTTCCTTTGGGTGAAGCGAGGTGGTTGATTAGTAAAAATCCAGAGAGAGGTTTGGGATTGGACGTAGGATGGTGCTCTAAACCAATATAAAAAGCCCTGCTATTATTACTTTACTATACTGCTTTTTATTTGTGATATATTTCACTATCTCATATTTATTTGCATAAATAATGTAAATATACAAGTTCATTTATCACATACATTCCGCATATCCATATTACTGATCCTGCTTAAGTCGTATACCTACTTTTCATCGTGTACCCCTAGCTGTCTTCATAGGTGCCGCCTGCCCCTATCTCCACTAGTTGTACCCACTACCCCCATGCGATCGGCTCCCTAACTTGTAAATACCCGTGCTGGTCCCACAGTGGGGTGTATCACTCCCCAAAGTGGCAACCCGATACTACTCAAAGATTCACGGCTTATATCTACATGACGCAACAACGTCTTACCTACCAGCCCGGGCCCACGCACGCACATGACCCCTGTAACACCCCACGTCCATTAATGTCACTCACAAAGGGAATGCATTAACTTCCATGGAGGTTTTAAGTGAATATAGAACAGATAAATTACAACAAGACAGATAATAAGTAGTACTTGAAAATCTAAAACTTCATTTTATTGCAGCGGAAATTAAACATGTTTGTTACATCATAAAACCATAGATCAGAGTCAAGTACAATATCCATCTTGATAAAACAAAATACATAATCCCATTACATAAATAGCCATTAAAGAAGATAAGAAGCTGGACTTTACTTCAACGGTCCAAGCTTTTCCAAAAGAGAGATAAAGCAATCCAATCAAAATCTACTAGAGTTGGGCCTAACCTGAGGACCTGGAGGGGGGAAAAGGATAGAAATGGAGGGGGTCAGACATAAAGTCTGGCGAGTATGATAATTCTAACAATACTATTATCAAAATAACTAGACTAAGGCATAAGCTGGAAGACAAGGAAATGTCTATGAACTATTGGGTATGGAAGAGCAGATAAAGATAACGTTAAAGGCACACCTAATTACTAACGAATAATTACTACACTGCACCGCACCAGTCACCCTAAAGGTTGATCCCACTTGCTTCACACATAAACTATATAAATAGCCTTGCGTACCACTAGCTGACTACATAGGTGTCGTCTGCCCCTATCTCCACTAGGTGTACCGCACTACCCACTTTCGATCGGCTCCCTACTCGTAGATACCCGTGCTGGCCCCATAGTGGGGTGTATCACTCCCCTAAAGTGGCAACCCGATACAACTTGAGAATGCACGGCTTATACCTACACAATGCATCAACGTCTTACCTACCAGCCCGGGTCCACACACGCATATGAAACCCGTTGGACTTGCGTTGCCACCGCTACCCCGTTTTGGCCTCTTATAGTCAAGCCCAGCATGCGTGTCCCGTCCTCGACTTGGGTCAAGCCCACAAAGATACGTTTGGGATACCGGTTGAAATGGGCCCCCACAAGCTACCCACCTAAGCTTGTCCACTAGTACATCCCACTTAACCCTCTTAGTCATGTTCATTTACATGTGTGTTTGGTTAAGTCTTACTAATCGTATTTCACATGCCACTAAGGGCACCCACTAGATTCCTCATGCCACCCAAGGCACCTACTTAACCCCCATGTCCCACACTACATGTTTATCTGGTTAAGTATTTCTTAATTCATTCAGGCCATAACCTCATAAAGACCTCTCACATTAGACTGGCATTTATGGCAGCTGGATTTGCCGGGCGTGTCCGGGCAGTCTTACACCATAAAAGAGTCTAACCTCGTGTCTTTAAAACTTTATGCTTTAGTTTAGGCCTAGGACCTCTCACATTGGGCTGACATTTGTGACCACGGGATTTGTCGGGCGGGTCCGGGCAGGTTTACGTCACAAACGTGTCCAACCTCGTGTCCTAAGCATTGATTATCACTTATAATCTTTTACCCCAGTTTTAATAATTCCCTATTCAAATTATTAATTAACTCCAATTTTAATGATGTCCATAATTGACTCAATTATGGCCATCCACTCATGGCATGCAAAATCATATCAATTGCACCCCAACTTCTTATTATTAAATCCTTAATATTACCCTTACACCACGTTATATGTTTGCTTATACGACGCAAAATATACGTTAGACTCGAATAGTCTAACTCATAGCCCAAAGATAACTTATCACAACATATAGACAAATAAAATAATATAATCATAATAAGGGTGAAACTTGCATAAAACTACACATGTTAAGGATCAAAATATGTCCACTTGTTTGGTTAAATGTCACAATTTTGATGATATGATAATAACCCAAATTCATGTATAAACTTGCATATGGGATTTTTATGCAACATGATGATGGTGTGAACTAGCATCTAACACATAGCATTCACATATGTCATAGCATAATTCTAAATGTCATAATTCTAGATCTAAATAGATGTCATGTCATATGTTCATAATCTTTATTAATCAATCTAAACTTGCATATGTGATTTGCCATATAGATCAACATAGCCCAAATAATATCTACATTATGACTTGATTAACATGAACTAATTAGCATAGATAATAACATCATGACTTTATAACATGTATGATTTATCACAATTTAGCATAGAAAACTACAACCTATACAATATCATCATGGCATGATTTACAACATATAGGATATCATCATCACATAACATAGGATTTACAACATACATGATAGCATAAGGTTTACAACAACATATATGACAATCCACATCATTTACTTATATTCCATTCATAACTTAATCCAGTTAGTTCAATAATAATCTTGTTAAGATCATCATACTCACAATTAGAAGAGAAAGAGAGTCTTGATTTGCTTTAGAGTTGAGTAGAATTAGGGTTTTGATTAGCTTTTCTTCCTTCTTAGTTGGCGGCAGCTACACTGAGTTCCATGGCGGCGGTATGACGGTGGCTATTCTATTTTTCATGTGAGTTAGAGTGAGATACTACCTAGGTATTTATAGAGTTTAGGATTTATTTAGACCGTCAGATCAACTCAGAACTAAACTGAACCGTTTAATTTGCCAACTCAGCCCTAAAAACACATCAGCCAAACCCTAGCCGCCTGGACAGGTCGACACCCAGGTTGACTGCCCAGTCGACCTTGGGGGGGGGGGGGGGGGGTGTCGACTCCCCAGTCGACCTGGGGTGCTGGTCGGGAATTTTCCCGCCTAGCCTGTTTGACTTCGAATTTTGAATTTTAAATTTCTGAAATCTGTTTTGAATTTTCTGAAACTTCCGATGGCCATAACTTCTTCATACGAAGTCCAATTCGCGCAAACTCGGACTCTATTTCAACCAGAATTCCGAGACGAACACAATTCCGCAACCCTTTTCCCACAATTCTCACGTCTGAGATTAGTTATACTATAATTTGTGAATATTAATATTAACAGAATTACGGGGTGTTACATTCTCCCCTCCTTAAAGGATTTCGACCCCGAAATCTTCAAGTCAAGAAGAATGTATATCCTAACATCCAATCGTCCATCTACTCAACCATCAAACACAGGCATCCATTGTCCTTATAGACTTCTAATGCTTTCATGTTTAAATATACAGTGTGTGTACATGTCCATATCTAATGCAAAATCAGGCGGTCCACTGATTCAGTTGACCTCCTTAATGCAAATCATGATAGTGCCATGCGTCCGTTATGTATGCAAAAGTTCCTTAATGCTACATATTATCTCTATATGCGTGCGCAATCATCATCTGAATGCAGCATCCATATGATAAGCAATCCTCATACATCCATTTTACTAAATACATCCATTTATATGCAATATGCAGCATGAAGTGACTGAGCCGATCTAGTGCCTAATAGTGTGTGTATATGCGTCCACGAGCAACCACTAGCAAACACTTGCATCCACTTTGCATCCATCATATATAACATGTCTCAAACACATGTTTCAACCATAGGATTATCCTAACTAAAGGCCAAGGATACTAGCGAGAGGATACTCTAAAGGTAAGATAAGTACAAGATAAGCGATAAAGGAGAAATTAAAAGACATACCCTCAAAAAGAAAAGGGTACAACGAACGCATCTTCGCTTCTGTCTCCCAAGTAGCGTTCCTCTCATCATCTCCCCATTGCACTTTGACTAGTCTAACCTCTCGATTCCTCAACTTCTTGATCTCCGACCCAAGAATGCGCGTAGGAGCTCGTCGAATCATCGTATCACGCTCTATCTCCACCTCTCTAAGCAAGCTCGGCTCTACCACTTCCGCGGTCTCGTGCAAGCACTTTCTCAAATGTGATACATGGAATACGTCGTGTACACCACTAAGTCTCTCAGGCAACTCCACTCTATACGCCATCTGTCCAATCTTCTCCTTAATAGGAAACGACCCTACGAACCTTAGTGCTAATTTCCCAACGGACCCAAAGCGAACGACGTTCCGAAATGGAGACACTTTGATAAAGACCATGTCCCCAACTTCAAACTCAAGATCTGTCCTCCTCTTATCCGCTTAAGATTTCTGCCTATCTTGCGCTGCTTTCATCCTCCTTCGAATCAAGTCGATCTTCTCCGAAGTCTCCCTAATCATATCGGGCCCAAGTAAGATCTTATCCGTAGATTCCCACCAACATGTAGGTGAACGACAAGGTCGTCCATATAGAGCTTCGAAAGGTGCCATGCCAATGCTGGACTAAAAGCTATTATTATATGCGAACTCTACCAATGGAAGATGCTCTTCCCATGTACCCCCAAAGTCTAGGATACATAGCCTCAAAAGATCCTCTAGAACGCGATTCACCCTCTCGGTCTGGCCGTCCGTCTGAGGATGATATGCGGTGCTCAAACATAACTGAGTCCCTACCGCCTCTTGCAAGCTTCTCCAAAATCCGCTAGTGAAAATAGGATCGCGGTCGCTCACTATGCTAGAAGGAACACCGTGCAAACGAACTATCTCTCGGACGTATACAGAAGCTAACCATGGAGCGGTCCTCTTACTCTTCACGGGAATGAAATGGGCGCTTTTAGTAAGTCTGTCTACTATAACCCGAATCCCCGTATTACCCTTCCTTGATCTTGGTAATCCGTCCGCAAAATCCATCGAGACACTTTATCATTTCCATTGTGGAACCTCCAATGGGTGAAGCAACCCACCGGGTTTCTTTAGCTCCGCTTTTACTTGTTGGCACACCAAGCATCTAGCGACATACTCGGCCAATCTTTCTTCATGCCGGCCCAAAAGTAAACTCTCTTCATGTCTTTGTACATCTTGTCCCCGCCGGGATGAATGGTCATCTTCGAATGATGTGCTTCGTCAAGAATAGCCTTCCTCAAACCTTCGTCTCGAGGTACACAAAGTCTACCGTCCCTACGTAACCAACCCTTATCATCTAGGGTATACCTACGGAGATGGCTTGATGACTCCCCTCCTTTGAGCTTTTCCACTAACTCAACCAACTGTGGGTCGTCTCGCTCTGCCTCGCCAATCCGTCCCAAAAGCGTAGGTCTAACCTCTAAGGATGCTAGCAAACCGGGTGCAAAGTCAACGGAAGGTCTAAAGTCAAACATAGAGATGGATTCTAAGCTTCGCCGCTCAACAAAAAAAGGACTTGAGGATAATCTTTTTCTACTTAAGGCATCTGCCACTGCGTTACCCTTGCCAGGGGTATATGCTATCTCGAAATCGTAGGACGCTAAGTACTCCATCCACCTTTGCTGCCTTAAGTTCAAGTCCTTCTGAGAGAATAAGTATTTTAGTGATTTGTGGTCAGTGAACAATTCGAATTTCTCCCCAAGAAGATAATGACGCCAAGACTTAAGCGCGAAAACAATAGCGGCCAACTCTAGGTCATGTGTAGGGTAATTTTTCTCATGCGCTCTCAACTGCCTTCCACCATAGGCAATTACCCTACCCTCTTGCATTAAGACTGCGCCTAGTCATGTCCCACAAGCATCAGTATAAACAGTAAATGGCTTCCTCCCGTCTGGCAGCACTAAGACTGGAGCTGAGGTCAAAGCTCTCTTTAAACGTTGGAACGCATCATCACAATCTACGTCCCATGTGAAAACTAGGTTCTTCTTCGTTAGGCGTGTCAATGGAGCTGATATTTTTGCGAAGTCTTTGATAAACTTCCTATAGTAGCCAGCCAACCCCAAGAAACTTCTCACTTCGTTAACATTTTTAGAGACCTTCCAATCTTGGATGGCCACCACCTTCGCAGGATCCACAGCTATCCCTTCCTTGGAAACCACGTGCCCTAAGAACCGTACTTCCTTCCTCCATAAGTGACACTTAGAAAATTTAGCTTTAAGATTATGCGCTCGTAGGGTCTCCAACACTTCCCTAAGATGTAGGGCATGCTCTTCTTCATCCTTAGAAAAGATCAAGATGTCGTCTACAAAGACTACCAAAAATTTGTTAAGGTACTCCCTAAACACCCTACTCATCAAATAAACAAAGTATGCGGGGGCGTTTGTCAAACCGAAGGTCATCACTAGCCATTCATAGAAACCATCCGGAGTCCTAAAGGTTGTCTTGTCTATGCAATCCTCAGCCACTCTCAACTGATGGAAACCAGTGGCTAATTCCAACTGCGAAAACATTGAGGCGCCAACTAACTAATCGAAGAGATCGTCAATCCTCGGCAGTGGGTGTTTGTTCTTCTTAGTAAGCTTATTAAGTTCTCTATAGTCCACATAAAGTCTAAGGGACCCATCCGCCTTCGTCGCAAATACTACTGGAGCACCCCACTTCGATATACTACGTCTTATGAACCCCTTCTTACGCAACTCCTTCACTTGCTTATCGAGTTCCCTCCTTTCACGTGGATCCATGTGGCGTACTGGCAAAGATACTGGTTTTCCATTATCCACAAGATATATTCGAAATTCTATCTCCCACTTCGGAGGCAAGCCCTTCACCTCCTCAAACACATCCGAGTATTCTCGGACCACTCTAACCGATCGTAGATTTTCCACCGATGCGTCAAGCGATTCTAGATAACTTAGCATAAAGGAATTTATGGGATTACAAAATATTTCGAGAGCGTTACCAAGGCGAGTCATGAGCCTAACTACTCTCCTTCCACAATCAAGAACGGCCCCATTTCTGGATAACCAATCCATTCCTAAAATTAGCCCATAGCCCGTGAAGCCCAAAACATAAGCATCACATCTAAACTCAACGCTAAGTATAGAAATTTTCAAATCCAAACACATCATGGACAAATAAGCTGAGCCCCCAATTGGATTCGAAACAACTAAGGGATCCTCTACTAAACTGGTGTTTAAGTGCAGTGATTCAACTAATAACGTAGAGATAAACGAATGCGATGCGCCCGAATAAAATAAGGTACGGACATGATGATCAAACAGAAAAACTAAGCTTTCAACAGAAATGGTTCTACCTCGTTCTTGCAGCGGTGGGACCGCGAGAGCCTGAACTTGTTCCCTTGCCTGCCCTGGTGCCATAAGAGCCTGCACCTGTCCTCCCGAGGTAGACCCTGCCCTCTACCCCTTCTTTGGGCAGTCCTTCACTAGATGTCCCGCTTCGCCACAGTGAAAACAGCCAGTCTTCTTTTTCTTTCGGCAATCCTTGCGGAGATGGCCTGGTGTCCCACAATTAAAGAATTTCTTCTTTCCCTTGCCATTATTGTCTTTACCACCCTTCTTGTTTTGCTGTTGTGGTTTCTTCTGATCCCCTTTCTTCTCGGGTGCCTTATCAGCTTTAGTGCCTTTCTCCTCGTGCATGAGTGCCATGTCTACTAGCTTCTCAAAGGTGGCCCCCATAGGGATGTGGGTCATAGCCAACCCTTGCAATGGTTCATTCAAGCCATTCACGAACCTCAAAGCCTTCTTCTCCGGCGTGTTCACTAAGTCCAAGCCAAACCTTGCTAACTGATTAAATTTGTTGACATATTCTTTCACTGATGAGCTTCCTTGCTTTAATCTCAAGAACCTTTCCATATATAGATTCTCTTCTGCCCTTGAGAGAAACTTTGCCTCAAACCTACGCCTGAAATCCGCCTAAGAATCAACAGGACGCTCCCTATTAGTGACCTCCCACCAAAACGAGGCCTCTCCCTTCATTAACCAAGCTGCTAATTTGACTTTCCTCCCTTCTTCTACTTCAAAGATTTCTAGCAATTCTTCCACCTCCTTAAGCCAATCTCTAGCTTCCAAAAACGTTTCTGACCCTTGAAAGGGTTTTCCACCCATAGCCTTAAATCCCTTGCACGTCTTTGCAAAAGTATCAACGCGAGGAGGAGGAGGAGCGGGTGCAACTGGTGGTGGAGGAACATTGGCTGGACCTGCAGCGGCCCTAGCCTCTAATAACCTCCTATACCATCCTGGTATCGTTACACCGTCCGGAAGGTTAAGATCTTCAGCCATGCCGAAATGAAAAAAGGAAAGATTCAAAATGGAGAATTCGAAAGATAAAGATATGGTTATTGGGGATTATGTTTTTCTTCAAAACTTTCCTCTTTAAATTACTCATCAAGACATGTTTTTGAAAACACTTCTTCCAAAAATACTTTAGAAAAATAGTTTGTCTAATAAATTTATCTGTTCTCGTAACCTTAAGCTCTGATACCACGTGTCACACCCCACATCCATTAATGTCACTCACAAAGGGAATGCATTAAATTCCATGGAGGTTTTAAGTGAATATAGAACAGAAAAATTACAACAAGACAGATAATAAGTAGTACTTGGAAATCTAAAACTTTATTTTATTGCAGCGGAAATTAAACATGTTTGTTACATCATAAAACCATAGATCAGAGTCAAGTACAATATCCATCTTGATAAAACAAAATACATAATCCCATTACATAAATAGCCATTAAAGAAGATAACAAGCTGGACTTTACTTCAACGGTCCAAGCTTTTCCAAAAGAGAGATAAAGCAATCCAATCAAACTCCACTAGAGCTGGGCCCAACCTGAGGACGTGGAGGGGGAAAAAGGATAGAAATGGAGAGGGTCAGACATAAAGTCTGGCGAGTATGATAATTCTAACAATACTATTATCAAAATAACTAGACTAAGGCATAAGCTGGAAGAAAAGGAAATGCCTATGAACTATTGGGTATGGAAGAGCAGATAAAGATAACGTTAAAGGCACACCTAATTACTAACGAATAATTACTACACTGCACCGCACCAGTCACCCTAAAGGTTGATCCCACTTGCTTCACACAGAAACTATATAAATAGCCTTGCGTACCCCTAGCTAACTACATAGGTGTCGTCTGTCCCTATCTCCACTAGGCGTACCCCACTACCCACTTTCGATCGGCTCCCTACTCGTAGATACCCGTGCTGGCCCCACAGTGGGGTGTATCACTCCCCTAAAGTGGCAACCCGATACAACTTGAGAATGCACGGCTTATACCTACACGAAGCAACAACGTCTTACCTACCAGCCCGGGTCCACACACGCATATGAAACCCGTTGGACTTGCGTTGCCACCGCTACCCCGTTTTGGCCTCTTATAGTCAAGCCCAGCATGCGTGTCCCGTCCTCGAGTTGGGTCGAGCCCACAAAGATACGTTTGGGATACTGGTTGAAATGGCCCCCCACAAGCTACCCACCTAAGCTTGTCCACTAGTACATCCCACTTAACCATCTTAGTCATGTTCATTTACATGTGTGTTTGGTTAAGTCTTACTAATCGTATTTCACATGCCACTAAGGGCACCCACTAGATTCCTCGTGCCACCCAAGGCACCTACTTAACCCCCATGTCCCACCTTACATGTTTATCTGGTTAAGTATTTCTTAATTAATTCAGGCCATAACCTCATAAAGACCTCTCACATTAGACTGGCATTTATGGCAGCTGGATTTGCCGGGCGGGTCCGGGTAGTGTTACACCATAAAAGAGTCTAACCTCGTGTCTTTAGAACTGTTATGCTTTTGTTTAGGCTAAGGACCTCTCACATTGGGCTGACATTTGCGACCACTGGATTTGTCGGGCGGGTCCGGGCAGGTTTACGTCACAAACGAGTCCAACCTCGTGTCCTAAGCATTGATTATCACTTATAATCTTTTAGCCCAGTTTTAATAATTCCCTATTCAAATTATTAATTAACTTCAATTTTAGTGATGTCCATAATTGACTCAATTATGGCTATCCACTCATGGCATTCAAAATCATATCAATTGCACCCCAACTTCTTATTATTAAATCCTTAATATTACCCCTACCCCACGTAATACGTTTGCTTATACGACGCAAAATATACGTTAGATTCGAATAGTCTAACTCATAGCACAAAGATAACTTATCGCAACATATAGACAAATAAAATAATCTAATCATAAAAGGGGTGAAACTTGCATAAAACTACACTTGTTAAGGATCTAAAGGTGTCCACTTGTTTGGTTAAATGTCACAATTTACATGATATGATCATAACCCAAATTCATGTATAAACTTGCATATGGGGTTTTTATGCAACATGATGATGGTGTGAACTAGCATCTAACACATAGCATTCACATATGTCATAGCATAATTCTAGATATCATAATTCTAGATCTAAATAGATGTCATGGCATATGTTCATAATCTTTATTAATCAATCTAAACTTGAATATGTGATTTGTCATATAGATCAAGATAGCCCAAATAATATCAACATTATGACTTGATTAACATGAACTAATTAGCATAGATAATAACATCATGAATTTATAACATGTATGATTTATCACAATTTAGCATAGAAAACTACAACCTATACAATATCAGCATGGCATGATTTACAACATATAGGATATCATCATCACATAACATAGGATTTACAACATACATGATAACATAAGGTTTACAACAACATATATGACAATCCACATCATTTACTTATATTCCATTCATAACTTAATCTAATTAGTTCAATAATAATCTTGTTAAGATCATCATACTCACAATTAGAAGAGAAAGAGAGTCTTGATTTGCTTTAGAGTTGAGTAGAATTAGGGTTTTGATTAGCTTTTCTTCCTTCTTAGTTGGCGGCGGCTACACTGAGTTCCATGGCGGCGGTATGACGGTGGCTATTCTATTTTTCATGTGAGTTAGAGTGAGAGACTACCTAGGTATTTATAGAGTTTAGGATTTATTTAGACCGTCAGATCAACTCAGAACTAAACTGAACCGTTCAATTTGCCAACTCAGCCCTAAAAACACATTAGCCAAACCCTTGCCGGCTGGACAGGTCGACACCGAGGTCGACTGCCCTGTCGACCTGGGGGAGGTGTCGACTGCCCAGTCGACTCCCTAGTCGACCTAGGGTATTGGGCGGGAATTTTCCCGCCTAGCCTGTTTGACTTCTAATTTTGAATTTTAAATTTCTGAAATCTGTTTTGAATTTTCTGAAACTTCCGATGGCCATAACTTCTTCATACGAAGTCCAATTCACGCAAACTCGGACTCTATTTCAACTAGAATTCCGAGACGAACACAATGGCGGAACCCGTTTCCTACAATTCTCATGTCTGAGATTAGTTATTCTTTAATTTGTGAATATTAAGATTAACAGAATTACGGGGTGTTACAACCCCGTCGGATTTGCGTTGCCACCGCTAACCCATTTTGACCTCTTACAATCAAACCCAGTAAGCGTGTCCCGCCCTCATTCTAAATCGAGCTCATAAAGATACTTAATGGGTTACTGGTTTGAAAAGGGTCCTCATGCTTGACACAAGCTTTCCACCTATGCTTGGTCCCCACTAGGATTTCCCACTTTACCCCTTGTTATTCATGTCTTCTTACATGTTTCAACTTGACCCATTTAACCCCATGTCCCACTACATGTTAATCTTGGTTAAGTGTTACTTAATTCATTGTAACAGTAACCTTGTAAGACCTCCCGCATTTGTAATGACCCGCATTGTCAGAGGTATTATAATTAATTTATTTAATTATATAAATAATGATATAGGGAATTAAATAGTGGTTTAATTAAATTATAGTGATTATTTAATAGGATAATATATTTAATTCAGAAATAATCAAAAATATTGGAAATCACAATATTCTGTGAACTGGGTCATCCCTAAGATTTAATTCAGCTTAGAGTTGAATTATATTGACGAATATATTCTATCGACGTCAGTTTGAACGTAGAATTATAATATAATTAAAATAGAGCTCGAAATGGCGCGGCAGTTCGCTATTCAACGATTTGAACTTCAACTGAATGTACAGGATCCGTTTTAAGCCGGATTTCTGTGAAACAAGAAACGTGTGGAGCTGGTGTAGTATATCTTTCTAGTGGAAGAGAAAAATCGGGATTTAGTCGTGTAGATTTTTAGTTATGTCCAAATTAAATATTCAGAAAAAAATCGGTATATTCGTTCGTGGCCATAACGGTTATTTAAAAATATTTGAATATCGGGTTTGAATTTAGACAAGCTTCTTTTGAGACATAGTGATAATTTAATTTTTAGAATTTTACTGTAATTTTTAATTAAATAAATAATCAACTTTTTATTTGGAGTATTTTGCACCCTTAATCAGCGATTTTGGGGTTTCACAATATGAGTCAACCTACCAATATTATTATATTTTCGGGATCGTGGGACATTGCTCGTCTCAATGGTATTTTAGTTTTAGTGGATGGTAGTCCCTAAACGATAAAATTGTGTAGAGCACAAGGTACCCTAAATAACCCTATATAATATACTTAATTCTAAACCTAACTTTCAATCCTCATTTTCTGTAACAACCCGTATTTTCAATAACCTGTAATAACATAAATCGAGGCAGAATTTAATTCTAAAATGGGAATCAAGGGAAAAGGGCTATGCCATTGTGTTCGTCTCGGAAAAATACGCGAAATAGAGTCCGAGTTTTCGAAAATCGGAGTCCGTATGACCAGGATATGGCCTCGCGAAGTTTCACGAAAATTCCCAAATTAAAGTATACTTAATTAAGTGAAATGGGTTGTGTAGATATATATATATATATATATATTGATATATATATATATATATAATTGAAAATTTAATAAATAAATATGCAAAAATGCTCAAAACAGCGAATTGGGAGAGGGGAATAACCGAACCGGCCGATTCTTGAAGTCGACCCGAGCCCGCTGGGTCGACTAGGGGTTAATCCAGGGTGTTTGGCTGTCAACCCGTGGGCCGATTCGCTCAAGTGCAGATTTTGCATTTGAATGGTTCTCATGGTCCATCTTTAATCTAAAGGCCCTAGATGGTTCCTACACTTGACTTCTTCCCCAAGACATGCTTTGATGGCTTGGATTGAATCTAGGGTTAATCCTATGGCCTAAAACACTTGCCTAATCTATAAATAAGACCCTAACCTACCCTAATTCATTCATAATTAAACCTAGTGACTAAACTATGGCAAAATGCTAGCTCTCATGGCCTCCACTAATTTTATGAAGAGGGTTGCATACTAATCACTCTCTAATCAACTTCTAATCCCTTCTTAGCATCTTAATCTTCTTCATTTGGTGTTCAAAGTTGCTAGTTGTGAGTTTCTATCACTTTGATGATCTTTTGGTAAACTAATTAGATGAGATGTGATGAGATTTATGGTTTTGTATGTGGGTTAATGAGCTTTGAATCATATGATATGATGTTAGCATTAATCTTATGTTTATGCATGTTGAGTATGTAAGCTTATGCAAGTTTAATATGATGTATGTTATGTTTGCATGATGCTAAATATGCAAGTTGTGGGCTATGTAATCATATGCATGTTATGCAAGTTCATGGTAATATGCTATGCAAGTTACATGTTTGTTAATATGCAAGTTACATGTTTGTTAATATGCAAGTTACATGTATGTAAATATGCAAGTTACATGTTTGTTAATATGCAAGTTACATGTTTGTTAATATGCAAGTTACATGTATGTAAATATGCAAGTTACATGTTTCTTTATATGCAAGTTACATGTTTGTTAATATGCGAGTTACATGTATGTAAATATGCAAGTTACATGTTTATTAATATGCAAGTTCATGATGACACATTATGCAAGTCTATAAGCTAATATGCAAGTTTGTTATGCAAAATGAATATGTAAGTTATGTGACATATTATATGCAAGTTATGTGACATGTTATGCAAGTTCATATGCAAGTTATGTGTTTGTTAATATGCAAGATGGCACCTTTGAAACATGTTCATTCATATGCAAGTTGACACCTTTTATATGTGTTATATCATGAACGAAATTACGTGGGAACGATGGGGTAATTAAATGCATAAGTTAATAAGATTGTGTGAAATTAATATAATTATGCATAACACAAAATAAATAAACATAGTATGGGAATTTGCCTATTTGGTTAGGTGTACCCATACTATGTGTTGGGAATTTACCTATTGAGTTAGGTCTACCCCATGGGAATTTACCTATTAAGTTAGGTCTACCCATGTTAAGAAAACTTGATTAACTAGGGATAATTAATATAAAATTATGAGGGTGATTAATTAGGTGTAATTAATTGACTAAGACACGAGGTTGGACTCAGTTGTAGCGTAAAACTGCCCGGACCTAACCGGCTTAACCAGTTGCTACAAATGTTAGCCCAATGTGAGAGGTCTTAGGCACAAACTAAATACGTAATTAATGTAAAGACACGAGGTTAGACTCTGTTATGACATAAGGCTGCCCGGACCCAACCGGCTTAACCAGCGGTCATAAAAGACAGTCTAATGTGAGAGGTCTTTACAAAGGTTACGTTCTTAATTAATTAATTAAGAAACACTTAACCACATTAGCATGTAGAGGGACATGAGGGGTTAAGTGGGTGCCTCGGGTGGCATGAGAAAATCTAGGTGTTGCCTTGGGTGGCAATAGAAAATACGATTAGAATACTTAACCAAAATAGAACATGTAATTAAAACATGATTAAAGGGTTAAGTGGGATATACTAGAAAAAGGGACAAGCTTAGGTGGGTAGCTTGTGGAGGCCCATTTCAACCAGTAACCCATACGTATCTTTGTGGGCTCGACCCATGTCGAGGACGGGACACGCATACTGGGCTTGACTGTAAGAGGCAAACGGGTTAGCGGTGGCAACGCAAGTCCAACGGGCTTCATATGCGTGAGTGGGCCCGGGCTGGTAGGTAAGCCGTTGTTGCATCGAGTAGATATAAGCCGTGCACCTTTAGTTTCATCAGGTTGCCACATTGGGGAATGATACATCCCACGGTGGGGCCAGCACGGGTATCTACGTTAGGGAGCCGATCGAATGGGAAGTAGTGTGTACACCTAGTGGATTGTAGGGCCCCGTGGCGCCTACTTGGTCACCTAGGGGTACGCAGGTACTAATTAGTAAATTTTATAAGTCCTTGGGTGGGATCAACCTTTAAGTTAGGAACGACTGGTGTGGTGCAGTTTAGTAATTTACCTTAGGGAGGGTAGATGCGTCTTTATCCTTTATCTTCGTTTAGTTGACTGCTTAGGGTAGCCATTCATCCCTATATGTTACCGTATATCAGTTTATGTCTTCTCTGGTTACTTTAACGATTGTATTGTTAAAGTTATAGGACTCGCTCAGACTTATGTCTGACCCTGTTGTTTTTATCTTTTTCCCAACCCTCAGGTCCTACGGTGGATCCTAGCAGTAGTGGAGCTTGATCGGATTGCTGTTCCAGTCTTTAGGAGCTTGGATAGATGTAAAGCTCCAGTTATCCAGTTATCTTTTCTTTTGTTTGGCTATTGTATGAGAGTGGGATTATGTACTTCTTTATTTTGATGGATATTGTACTTGACATTTATTGTGGTTTTATGATGTAACCAGACATGTTTTACTTCCGCTGTTATGAGATGATGTTTTAAAATTTCAAGTACTATTTATATCTATCTTGTTGTAATTTTTCTGTTCTATATTCACTAAAATACTCCACCGATGCTATGGCATTCCCTTAGTGAGTGATCATAGCGGGAGTGGGGTGTTACACGTGGTATCAGAGCTTAAGGTTACCAGAACAGATAAAATTTTTGAGAAAAACTACTTTCTAAGAGTATTTTCGAAGAAAGTATTTTTTAAAAGCATGTCTTCTAAGAGAAAAAGTTTTTGAAAAAGAAAAGCATAATCCCCAATAGCCATATCTTTATCTTTCGGAATCTCCTTTTTGAATCTTTCCTCTTTCGTTTCAGCATGGCTGAAGATCTTAACATCCCGGAGGGTTTAGTTATACCACTATGGTATAGGAGGTTGCAAGAGGCTAGGGCCGCGGCTGCGGGTCCGGCCAATGCTACTACACCAGAGACAACCGCTCCTCCTCCTCAGCCTAGAGTGGATAATTTTGCTAAGGTTTGCAAGGAGTTCAAGGCTATAGGAGGAAAACCTTTTCTTGGTTCAGAGACTTTCGTAGAGGCTAGAGATTGGCTTAAGGAAGTGGAAGAGTTGCTAGATATCTTTGAAGTGGAAGAGGGAAAGAAAGTCAAGTTGGCGGCTTGGTTAATGAAGGGAGAGGCCTCATTCTGGTGGGAGGTCACTAATGGAGAACGCCCTGTTGACTCTTGGGCAGATTTTAAGCAAAGGTTTGGGGCTAAGTTTCTCTCAAGGGCGGAAGAGAATCTGTTTATGGAGAAGTTCTTGAATTTGAAGCAAGGGAATCTCACGGTGAAAGAATATGTCAACAAATTCAATCAATTAGCAAGGTTTGGCATAGAGTTGGTGAATACACCGGAGAAGAAGGCTTTGAGGTTCGTTAGAGGCTTGAACGAACCATTGCAAGGAATAGCTATGACTCACATTCCTATGGGGGCCACTTTTGAGAAGCTTGTCTACATGGCACTTATGCATGAGGATGATAAGAATTCTAAGGCACCAGAGAAAAAGGGGGATCAGAAGAAACCGCAACAGCAACAACAAGGCAAGGGCGGAAAAGGCAATGGTGACAAAAAGAAGACGAAGAAGAAGTGCTTCAATTGTGGAACACCAGGACACCTCAGTAAGGATTGTCGCAAAAAGAAGAAGACCGGTTGCTTTCATTGTGGTGAAGCAGGGCATCTTGTGAAAAACTGCCCAAAGAAGGGGCAGAAGACGGGGTCTACCTCAGGAGGCCAGGTGCAAGCTCTTATAGCACCACCTCAGTCAGGGGGGCAAGTTCAGGTTCTCTCAGTTCCACCGATTCAGCAGAGAGGTAGAACTATTTCCGTTGAAAGTCTGGTTTTTCTGTTTGATCATCCAGTTCGTACTTTGTTTGACTCTGGCGCATCGCATTCTTTTATCTCATCATCGTTAGTTGAGTCACTGCACTTAGACACCAGTCTAGTTGATGATCCCTTGGTTGTCTCAAACCCAATTGGGGGCTCCATATATCTGTCTATGATATGTTTGGGTTTGAAGATTTCTATACTTAGCGTTGAGTTTAGATGTGATGCTTTTGTATTGGGCTTCACGGGCTATGGGTTGATCTTGGGCATGGACTGGTTATCCAGTAATGGTGCCGTTCTTGATTGCGAAAGGAGAGTTGTCAGGCTCATGACCCGCCTGGGTAACACTCTCGAGATCTCTTGCAATCCCATGGAATCTGTTTTGCTAAGTTATCTTGAATCGCTCGATGCTTCGGTCGAAAGTTTGTGTTCTGTCAGAGTAGTCCGGGAATATCCGGATGTGTTTGAAGAAGTAAAGGGTTTGCCTCCGAAGCGGGAGATAGATTTCCGAATTTATTTGGTGGATAATGCCAAACCAGTGTCTTTGCCAGTACGCCACATGGCTCCTCGTGAGAGAAGAGAACTTCATAAGCAAGTAGGGGAGTTGCTTGAGAAGGGGTTCATAAGGCGAAGTATATCGGAGTGGGGAGCTCCAGTAGTGTTTGCCACGAAGGCGGATGGGTCCCTCAGACTTTGTGTGGATTATAGGGAACTTAATAAGCTCACGAAGAAGAATAGACACCCATTACCGAGGATAGATGATCTCTTTGATCAGTTGGTTGGCGCGTCAGTATTTTCGCAGATGGACTTAGCTACAGGGTTTCATCAGTTAAGAGTGGCGGAGGACAGTATAGAGAAGACTGCTTTCCGAACTCCGGATGGTTTTTATGAGTGGCTAGTGATGCCATTTGGGTTGACAAACGCCCCCGCATACTTTGTTGATCTCATGAGTAGAGTGTTCAGAGAGTATCTGAATAAGTTTGTAGTAGTTTTTGTGGATGACATCTTGGTCTTTTCCAAGAATGAAGAAGAGCATGCCTTACATCTCAAGGAAGTGTTGGAGACTCTTCGAGCGCATAGTCTTAAAGCTAAATTCTCTAAATGCCATTTTTGGAGAAGAGAAGTGCGATTCTTAGGGCATGTGGTCTCTAAGGAAGGGATAGCTGTGGATCCCGCAAAGATAGTATCTATCCAGGATTGGAAAGTTCCTAGAAATGCTACCGAGGTAAGAAGTTTCTTGGGGTTGGCAGGATATTATAGGAAGTTCATCAAAGACTTCGCGAAGATATCAGCCCCATTAACCCGCTTGACGAAGAAGAATCTGGTTTTCTCATGGGATGTAGATTGTGATGATGCTTTCCGACGGTTAAAGAGAGCTTTGACCACCGCTCCAGTTTTAGTGCTTCCAGATGGGAGTAAGCCGTTTGTTGTTTATACCGATGCTTGTGGAACAGGATTAGGCGCAGTCTTGATGCAGGAGGGAAGGGTAATAGCCTATGGAGGGAGACAATTGAGAGTGCATGAGAAGAATTACCCTACCCATGATCTAGAGTTGGCCGCGATTGTTTTCGCACTTAAGTCTTGGCGCCATTATCTTCTTGGTGAGAGATTCGAGTTGTTCACCGACCATAAATCATTGAAGTACTTATTCTCTCAGAAGGATTTAAACTTAAGACAGCAAAGGTGGATGGAGTTCTTAGCATCCTATGATTTCGAGATAGCGTATACCCCTGGTAAGGGTAACGTGGTGGCAGACGCCTTAAGTAGAAAAAGGCTATCTTTGAGTCCATTGTTCGTGGAACGACGAAGCTTGGAGTTTCTTTCTTTGTTTGACTTTAGACCTTCTGTTGATTTTGTACCTGGTTTGTTGGCATCCTTGGAGGTTAGACCTACTCTTTTGAGACGGATTGGCGAGGCTCAGCGAGACGACCCACAGTTGGTTGTGTTGGTAGAGAAGCTTATAAGAGGGGAGTCGTCCAGCCATTTGGGTAGATACACCATAGATGATAAGGGATGGTTGCATAGAGACGGTAGACTTTGTGTACCGCAAGATGAGGGTTTGAAGAAGGCTATTTTGGATGATGCACATCGTTCAAGAATGACTATTCATCCCGGTGGAGACAAAATGTACCAAGACATGAAGAGAGTTTTCTTCTGGGCCGGTATGAAGAAAGATGTGGCCGAGTATGTGGCTAGATGCTTAGTGTGCCAACAAGTTAAAGTGGAGCAAAGGAAACCCGGTGGGTTGCTACACCCATTGGAAGTTCCACAGTGGAAGTGGGATAGTGTCTCGATGGATTTCATCGACGGGTTACCGAGATCGAGGAAGGGCAATACGGGAATTTGGGTTGTGGTAGACAGACTTACCAAGAGTGCCCATTTTATACCCGTAAAGAGTAAGAGGACCGCTCCATGGCTTGCTTCAGTTTATGTTAGAGAGATTGTTAGATTGCATGGCGTACCATCCAGCATTGTGAGTGATCGAGATCCTATTTTCACTAGTGAGTTTTGGAGAAGTTTGCAAGAGGCGGTAGGGACTCAGTTGTGTTTGAGCACCGCATATCATCCTCAGACGGACGGTCAGACCGAGAGGGTGAACCGTATCTTAGAAGATCTTTTGAGGCTTTGTATCTTGGATTTTGGAGGTACATGGGAAGAACATCTTCCTTTGGTGGAGTTCGCATATAATAACAGCTTTCAGTCCAGTATTGGTATGGCTCCTTTCGAAGCTCTTTATGGAAGGCCTTGTCGATCTCCTACATGTTGGTGGGAATCTACGGATAAGATCTTGCTTGGGCCGGATATGGTTAGAGAGACTTCAGAGAAGATTGATTTAATTCGAAAAAGGATGAAAGCAGCGCAAGATAGACAGAAATCTTATGCGGATCGGAGAAGGACGGATCTTGAGTTTGAGGTTGGGGACATGGTTTTTGTCAAAGTATCTCCATTGAGAAATGTTGTTCGCTTTGGGTCCGTAGGGAAGTTAGCACCGAGATTTGTTGGGCCGTTTCCTATTAAGGAAAGGATTGGACGGATGGCATATAGGGTGGAGTTGCCCGACAGACTTAGTGGTGTTCATGATGTATTCCATGTATCACATTTGAGGAAGTGCTTACATGAGACCGCGGAGGTGGTAGAGCCGAGCTTGCTTAGAGATGTAGAGGTAGAGCGTGATGCGACGATTCGACGAGCTCCTACTCGCATCCTTGGGTCAGAAACTAGGAAGTTGAGGAACAGAGAAGTTCAGCTAGTTAAAGTGCAATGGGGAGATGACGAAAGCAATGCTACTTGGGAGACGGAAGCAAAGATGCGTTCTTTGTATCCATTTCTTTTTGAGAGTATGTCTTTTAACTTCTCCTTTATTGCTTGTCTAGTACTTATCTTATCTTTAGTATATCCTCTCGCTAATACCTATGACCTTTAGATAGGGTAAAACCTATGGTTGAAACATGTGTTTGAAACATGTTATGGTTGATGGATGCATATGGATGCAATTGTTTGCTAGTGGTTGCTCGTGGATGCATATACACACACATTAGGCACTAGATCGGCTCAGTCACTTCATGTTGCATATTGCATAAATGGATGTGGTAGTTAGATTGATGGATGTATCATGGCTGTGTTATCATATGGATGATGCATTTTTGTGTATGGTTGTGCACGCATGTAGAAATTTGTATGTGTCAATAGGGTTTCGCATACATATTGGATGCATGGCACTATCATGGTTTGCATTAAGGAGGTTTACTGTATCAGTAACCGCCTGATTTTCGCATTAGGTAAGTACATATACACACACTTTTGCATATATCCATCCAGCATTTAGAATCTTGTAAGGACAATGATTGCTCGTGGATGATGCTTTGAGTAGATGGATGATTGGATGGTAGGATACGTTCTTCCTAACTTGAAGATTTCGGGGACGAAATCCTTTAAGGAGGGGAGAATGTAACAACCCGTATTTTCAATAACCTGTAATAACATAAATCGAGGCAGAATTTAATTCTAAAATGGGAATCAAGGGAAAAGGGCTATGCCATTGTGTTCGTCTCGGAAAAATACGCGAAATAGAGTCCGAGTTTTCGAAAATCGGAGTCCGTATGACCAGGATATGGCCTCGCGAAGTTTCACGAAAATTCCCAAATTAAAGTATACTTAATTAAGTGAAATGGGTTGTGTAGATATATATATATATATATATATATTGATATATATATATATATATATAATTGAAAATTTAATAAATAAATATGCAAAAATGCTCAAAACAGCGAATTGGGAGAGGGGAATAACCGAACCGGCCGATTCTTGAAGTCGACCCGAGCCCGCTGGGTCGACTAGGGGTTAATCCAGGGTGTTTGGCTGTCAACCCGTGGGCCGATTCGCTCAAGTGCAGATTTTGCATTTGAATGGTTCTCATGGTCCATCTTTAATCTAAAGGCCCTAGATGGTTCCTACACTTGACTTCTTCCCCAAGACATGCTTTGATGGCTTGGATTGAATCTAGGGTTAATCCTATGGCCTAAAACACTTGCCTAATCTATAAATAAGACCCTAACCTACCCTAATTCATTCATAATTAAACCTAGTGACTAAACTATGGCAAAATGCTAGCTCTCATGGCCTCCACTAATTTTATGAAGAGGGTTGCATACTAATCACTCTCTAATCAACTTCTAATCCCTTCTTAGCATCTTAATCTTCTTCATTTGGTGTTCAAAGTTGCTAGTTGTGAGTTTCTATCACTTTGATGATCTTTTGGTAAACTAATTAGATGAGATGTGATGAGATTTATGGTTTTGTATGTGGGTTAATGAGCTTTGAATCATATGATATGATGTTAGCATTAATCTTATGTTTATGCATGTTGAGTATGTAAGCTTATGCAAGTTTAATATGATGTATGTTATGTTTGCATGATGCTAAATATGCAAGTTGTGGGCTATGTAATCATATGCATGTTATGCAAGTTCATGGTAATATGCTATGCAAGTTACATGTTTGTTAATATGCAAGTTACATGTTTGTTAATATGCAAGTTACATGTATGTAAATATGCAAGTTACATGTTTGTTAATATGCAAGTTACATGTTTGTTAATATGCAAGTTACATGTATGTAAATATGCAAGTTACATGTTTCTTTATATGCAAGTTACATGTTTGTTAATATGCGAGTTACATGTATGTAAATATGCAAGTTACATGTTTATTAATATGCAAGTTCATGATGACACATTATGCAAGTCTATAAGCTAATATGCAAGTTTGTTATGCAAAATGAATATGTAAGTTATGTGACATATTATATGCAAGTTATGTGACATGTTATGCAAGTTCATATGCAAGTTATGTGTTTGTTAATATGCAAGATGGCACCTTTGAAACATGTTCATTCATATGCAAGTTGACACCTTTTATATGTGTTATATCATGAACGAAATTACGTGGGAACGATGGGGTAATTAAATGCATAAGTTAATAAGATTGTGTGAAATTAATATAATTATGCATAACACAAAATAAATAAACATAGTATGGGAATTTGCCTATTTGGTTAGGTGTACCCATACTATGTGTTGGGAATTTACCTATTGAGTTAGGTCTACCCCATGGGAATTTACCTATTAAGTTAGGTCTACCCATGTTAAGAAAACTTGATTAACTAGGGATAATTAATATAAAATTATGAGGGTGATTAATTAGGTGTAATTAATTGACTAAGACACGAGGTTGGACTCAGTTGTAGCGTAAAACTGCCCGGACCCAACCGGCTTAACCAGTTGCTACAAATGTTAGCCCAATGTGAGAGGTCTTAGGCACAAACTAAATACGTAATTAATGTAAAGACACGAGGTTAGACTCTGTTATGACATAAGGCTGCCCGGACCCAACCGGCTTAACCAGCGGTCATAAAAGACAGTCTAATGTGAGAGGTCTTTACAAAGGTTACGTTCTTAATTAATTAATTAAGAAACACTTAACCACATTAGCATGTAGAGGGACATGAGGGGTTAAGTGGGTGCCTCGGGTGGCATGAGAAAATCTAGGTGTTGCCTTGGGTGGCAATAGAAAATACGATTAGAATACTTAACCAAAATAGAACATGTAATTAAAACATGATTAAAGGGTTAAGTGGGATATACTAGAAAAAGGGACAAGCTTAGGTGGGTAGCTTGTGGAGGCCCATTTCAACCAGTAACCCATACGTATCTTTGTGGGCTCGACCCATGTCGAGGACGGGACACGCATACTGGGCTTGACTGTAAGAGGCAAACGGGTTAGCGGTGGCAACGCAAGTCCAACGGGCTTCATATGCGTGAGTGGGCCCGGGCTGGTAGGTAAGCCGTTGTTGCATCGAGTAGATATAAGCCGTGCACCTTTAGTTTCATCAGGTTGCCACATTGGGGAATGATACATCCCACGGTGGGGCCAGCACGGGTATCTACGTTAGGGAGCCGATCGAATGGGAAGTAGTGTGTACACCTAGTGGATTGTAGGGCCCCGTGGCGCCTACTTGGTCACCTAGGGGTACGCAGGTACTAATTAGTAAATTTTATAAGTCCTTGGGTGGGATCAACCTTTAAGTTAGGAACGACTGGTGTGGTGCAGTTTAGTAATTTACCTTAGGGAGGGTAGATGCGTCTTTATCCTTTATCTTCGTTTAGTTGACTGCTTAGGGTAGCCATTCATCCCTATATGTTACCGTATATCAGTTTATGTCTTCTCTGGTTACTTTAACGATTGTATTGTTAAAGTTATAGGACTCGCTCAGACTTATGTCTGACCCTGTTGTTTTTATCTTTTTCCCAACCCTCAGGTCCTACGGTGGATCCTAGCAGTAGTGGAGCTTGATCGGATTGCTGTTCCAGTCTTTAGGAGCTTGGATAGATGTAAAGCTCCAGTTATCCAGTTATCTTTTCTTTTGTTTGGCTATTGTATGAGAGTGGGATTATGTACTTCTTTATTTTGATGGATATTGTACTTGACCTTTATTGTGGTTTTATGATGTAACCAGACATGTTTTACTTCCTCTGTTATGAGATGATGTTTTAAAATTTTTAGTACTATTTATATCTGTCTTGTTGTAATTTTTCTGTTCTATATTCACTAAAATACTCCACCGATGCTATGGCATTCCCTTAGTGAGTGATCATAGCGGGAGTGGGGTGTTACATTTTCTCCGATGGAATTCATTTGAGCTGCCAGCAGTTCTTTACCCAAACGAGAAAAAAAAACCGACTTCATTAAATCCAACAAATTCAAAGAAAAATCTTAAAAATCATATGATAACATTTTCGAGATGCTGAAGCCTTCCTCTCCGTCTCTATGCTAGTTTTATTGGGTGCGATGGTTGTTCTTGCTGTGCTCGATTTCAACAGTAGGTTTAGGGTTTGTCGTTGAGGAGATTGCGGTGTTTGTAGGTGAAGGGGATGCCGTAGTTTGGTTCGTAGGGGTGGGTCGGCACCTGCGATGAAGTCTGATGTTACGCAAGTCTGATGTTATGCGAGTTCTAGACTTTGAGTTGAAGTGTGGCTCGAGGGTTCCTTGCGTGACGTCGGTATTTGGTGCAAGGTTCAAATAGTACGGGATTCTATGTCAGGGGAGAAATGGAGCTGTGAAGAAGGGCTGGAACGAGAGGATGCAGGGAGGCTATTTGTTGTTCGAAGTTTGGATTCGGGGTTAAGGAATTGGTATGAAATTTCGGGGAGAAGTCTGGAATGTGAAGATTCCGTATTGGGGAAGAAAGGATGTTTTGCTGTGTGAAGTAATGGTGGGTTGGAGCTGATCAAACAAGAATGCAGTGATGTTAGGTGAGGATTGCCGTTGAAGTCTTACGAGCTGATCATTTAAGTAGGAGTGTGGAGTCCCTATTTCCTGTTCGTATGCTGTGTGAGGCGGGTGACGAGGTGGATGGACGGGGAACAGCGAGGATGAGAAGGGGGATTGGAGAGTGAGTGGGCTGAAGTATATGGAGAGAAAGCTCCAAAAGGGATACAATGTGATTTGCAAAGGGTAAATTGACTTATTTTACTAATCAATAAAATTTATAAATCGAGTGTATAAAGTATGTATTAAATTTAATGCCATCATATCATATTCATATGTGAACAGAATTTGATGAAATTAGATCCGACAGGATCATAGGAACGGACATTTCAAAATGGAACTGACTAGGAATAAATTGGAGCTTATTGCAATTTATAGCGAAATAAATTGTCCGTCTGAATCAAGTGATGGTTATCGTTACTAACGATAATCGTCCAAAGTGAGTAAAACTCACTAACTCTGAACAGTTCTATTTTTACAACGTATATTTAGAACTGATAAATGATGACTGATTGTTGTGTGTTGATTTGGTTGATTGAACTGCTAGCCAGTTAGTTGAAATCATATATATAAACCTTTAAATATATGTTGATGTTGTTAATCAGAACATTTCATATTGAAATGAAATTGATGTATATTATACTATGTAACATCTGTGGATGCAGGGAGACAGGTTGGAGGGATCCGATTGGATTCCTCAACATTTAATTTACCGTTTTCATATATTGTGATATATGTTGTGCTATAAAATCTATTGTTGATTTGGTATGTTTGAATGATATTGATCATGGTTATTCGATATTTTGAATATCATAAAAAGACCCTGGGATGTAAAAAGGGATATTTCAATGTATATTGAAATAAAGGAATTTTATAAAATCAACCGATTTTATAAAAGGAAATAATTTGAAAATAAAGCATTCATAAAATCATAGGATATTATAAAGGAGAATATTTATTTAGAAAATAAATGGAATTGTAAAAGGAACATTTATTTAGAAAATAAATAGGATAAAAGGAAATTAATGAGATAGGAAAGAGTTAGTCGATAAGAAGTTAATCAAATATAGTTTATTCAAAGAAGTTAATCAAATATAGTTTAGTCAAACATAGTTATTCAGAATAAGTGCCATTTAGCATGACTGCTAGCGTAATTCGCAGGGTTGCATATAGCCTACGGCGGTCGGATGTTTCCTGAGGGAATTAGGCGTTACCATTGTGATCGCTGCGATCTAGAGTCAAGCGAATGGAGTTAAATCGAATATAGTTATTCGAAGTAAAGTTAAAACAGATACTAGTTATTCGAATTTGAGTAAATCAATTAGAGTTAATCAAATAGAGTAAATCGAATGGAGTTAAAGAAATAGAGTTAAGAAAAATTAGAAACTGACTAGAGATTAGTAAGTTGAATGGTTTCCTGAGTATCGATATGATGGTTGTTTCGGCCTTCGGGGTTTATACTTAGGGAATCGTTCTCATACTAGTTTATAGTTAGGGACTGATAGTTGTGGAAGAATAGTGATACATAATTAAGCCATGGAAATGTTTTCCAGTGTTAATAACGTATATTTTCTAAATATAGAAAATAAGGAAATATGAATAGATATACATGATGATTGATCGATATAATTTCCATCTGGAAATAATATCGTTGTTTGCACACGAGTTTTTCTTTGATAGTTAAATCACCGACTATCAAAGTTTTGACCATTTTAACATTGTTAATATGGAGAGACCGGTTGGATTATTATCCGAAGAACCACTCCGTATTGGCATAAGCGTTGCAAATCAAGTATGCTGAAAATATTGAAGACGGAGTGAAATGCAAGGGCTGTTGTATAAATCTTAGATAACAATTGCCTAAGATGGATGTACTGAATAGTGCCTTCGGTTTGTCCAGTCCCAGGACAACTTGTATGGATGAATGTCTGACAGAGTGTTCCTAACGAATCATATATGTTGATCTCTTCAACGTATTACGTTTGGTGGCGGAGAAATTCGTTTCTCTTAGCTTCATACCCGTGATACCGTTAGGGAAATCGATAATGATTTGGCGGGTATGACGATGTGGTATTCTAAGTAAATGAAGATACGATATGAAAAAGATAAGCGTAGCTTTTAGCCTCACATCCGGTAAATGACAGAAATCGGGCATGCAGCATGGCTAAGTAGGTCGCTCCGAAGTAGGGTGTATAATCACCTATCTAGAGAATATTCATTTGCTTCTTTAATATATCAATACTGTCCCATATATATATATATATATATATATATATATATATATATATATATATATACGGGAACGGTTGCTGATCCCAACCGTTGGTGATGTACATTCGATACACTCAAGCGAAATGAGTGGTCGGTCATGTGTGGCTGAGTTGCAAGATGTTCTTGTTGAACTCCAGTGTATCATTCCTAGAATACACTGATCGGAAGGGGGTTCCGTACCTTGTCATAGTTGGAAATCCATTACCCAATACGTGTTTGCGGTTTTGATTGTATACTATATATGTAGAACGTGAGATGAAAGCGTTTCTGCTAGATGATTAATATATTGTGGTTGATAGACATTATTATAATATCAAAAGGTTTTTGATATAAAGATATTTTGGATTCTCATAAGGGAAAAACCTGTACCGTTATACGGCGTGGTCTTATGAGATATCATTTACTTGTTCAAACTGTTTTAAACTGTTTTTACTCATACCAGTCCCATGAATGACCCGGAGCTTATTTTGTTTTGTTTTCCCTAAACTCTTGGGTGCCCAAATGTGCACGGGCAGTCAAATAGTCGAGATTTACAAATACACTTGGGGAGCTTGGAGTAGGAGGCTTCAAGATTTTATAGCTATTGTTTTTCCACTGTTGTTGTAATTGTTGTACTCAGATTAGTGCTATTGTATACATAACTGTTTTATTTCAAAAGTTATGTTATATTTTATTCGTTCCGCTGTGAGATTCGTGTTCACTTTGATGATGACGTTCTTCTTCTTCTTATATCCTATTAGTTCTATCTTATCTATCCTCACCCTCTATCTTCTTTCTATTAATTTCTTGAATTTCCAGTGCAATTTGGGGTTGGACTTGTGTTATTTGGTCAGCTCAAATTGGTCCGGATTTTCGGGTCATTACAGTTGGTATCAGAGCTTAAGTTAAGAATTACCTTGGCTCTGTGGCGTGACTCGGTAGAGATAGGGTTAATATTACCCTAGATTGAGTTGAGTGTATATATACGAGTGACCGTATTTGTTACTTGATGTAAAATGGTTTTATATTTTGGGGATTCATTGGTTGAGTTGTTTATGGGTTCTGATCGATCGGTTTGATCCACTGTATCGGTAGGAGTTTGTAAACACTCGAATACGCTGGGTCGACACGATATGTTCTGTAAAGAGGGTAAATTAAAATAAGTTTACCCAGAGTATATTCTGATATAGAGGAAATATATATTAGATATATTGGTTGTAATTATAATCAAGTAAGATTATAAAGTGAAATGGTTATATATAACCAATCAGAATTCATATAAGTGAAATATATGGAATCGAAATGAATTAAAACTGAATTTAAATCAGAATTAATTGGAATTAAAATCCCAGAAATTGGAAAAGTGATTGTAAATGAATCTGGATTAAGTATAAGGAAATTTTAAAATACTGGGAGATTTTAAATTGTTTAAAGCATTGCATAAGATATTTTGAACTGATTTCAAAATTGAAGTGTTTAGAAATGGTTTTGAAAGTGATATAGTATGGAACTCACTTTGATAACTGGGAAATAACCCTGATGATGAATCGCGACATCATCAGTGCTTATTTTCAAGTTGCTAAGTGACGGATTACTACCAAGGATTTTGTTTTGAATTTGTTTTGGGAAAACAAGTTGTGTTGAATTTCAAAAAGGAAAATTTGATTTTTGAAAGAGGTAAACTATTTAAAAACTTCCAGGAAGAAAAGGTTGTTCGAATTTAAACAAATTAAAGTAAAATTTGTAAAATCCAATAGAATTGAGATTGAATTAAAAGCTGGTAAGTGAAAATCATTTGAAATGGATCAGTGTCAAGTAAAATTAGACTTGATTAGAGAAAATCTGGAATTATATTGGACTGGTGAGTTACGGATTTGAAATCAAGAATAGTGCTTGAGTTTGAAATGAAATTCGACCGAGGTATAAGCGAATGGTTGTGTTAAAGATAAATTGATTTGGGATCAAGTTGGAATTGCATTGGTATATGTTGAATTGATGACAGGTGAAGTGATAGAGTTGATATGCCCAACAAAAAGGCACAAGTTTATATTTGATATAAGCATGAGATTTATGAGCCAAATTGGCAAGCCGCTTGGCTGTTTGATTTTCTTTTGGGTTGGAGAAGGCCTAGAGAGGCGAGTTGGAGTTTTACCGATAGGGCTGTACAAAGGAGTTTATGGCGAAATTTTCCGAAAATTTAAAGTGTTAGAAAATTTTCAGAATTTTTGAAAATTTTAGTTAGTCGGAATGAATAAATATTTTAGTCGATAAAAATTGGTTCTGTTGAAATCAAAAATAAAGGGTAAACAAATATTAGGAATTCCAATAGATAGGGCCGTCCTCTAACTTAGCAATTTCGAGGACGAAATTATTTTAAGTGGGAAAGATTGTAATGACCCGCATTGTCAGAGGTATTATAATTAATTTATTTAATTATATAAATAGTGATATAGGGAATTAAATAGTGGTTTAATTAAATTATAGTGATTATTTAATAGAATAATATATTTAATTCAGAAATAATCAAAAATATTGGAAATCACAATATTCTGTGAACTGGGTCATCCCTAAGATTTAATTCAGCTTAGAGTTGAATTATATTGACGAATATATTCAATCGACGTCAGTTTGAACGTAGAATTATAATATAATTAAAATAGAGCTCGAAATGGCGCGGTAGTTCGCTATTCGGCGATTTGAACTTCAACTGAATGTACAGGATCCGTTTTAAGCCGAATTTCTGTGAAACAAGAAACGTGTGGAGCTGGTGGAGTATATCTTTCTAGTGGAAGAGAAAAATCAGGATTTCGTCACGTAGATTTATAGTTATGTCCAAATTAAATATTCAGAAAAACAGCGGTATATTCGTTCGTGGCCATAACGGTTATTTAAAAATATTTGAATATCGGGTTTGAATTTAGACAAGGTTCTTTTGAGACATAGTGATAATTTAATTTTTATAATTTTACTGTAATTTTTAATTAATTAAATAAGCAACTTTTTATTTGGAGTATTTTGCACCCTTAGTCAGCGATTTTGGGGTTTCACAATATGAGTCAACCTACCGATATTATTATATTTTTGGGATCGTGGGACATTGCTCATCTCAATGGTATTTTTGTTTTAGTGGATGGTAGTCCCTAAATGATAAAATTGGGTAGAGCACAAGGTACCCTAAATAACCCTATATAATATACTTAATTCTAAACCTAACTTTCAATCCTCATTTTCTCCGATGGAATTCATTTGAGCCGCCAGCAGTTCTTTACCCAAACGAGAAAAAATAACCGACTTCAATAAATCCAACAAATTCAAAGAAAAATCTTAAAAATCATATGATAACATTTTCGAGATGTTGAAGCCTTCCTCTCCATCTCTATGCTAGTTTTATTGGGTGCGATGGTTGTTCTTGCTGTGCTCGATTTCAACAGTAGGTTTAGGGTTTGTCGTTGAGGAGATTGCGGTGTTTGTAGGTGAAGGGGATGCCGTAGTTTGGTTCGTAGGGGTGGGTTGGCATCTACGATGAAGTCTGATGTTACACAAGTCTGATGTTACGCGAGTTCTAGAGTTTGAGTTGAAGTGTGGCTCGAGGGTTCCCTGCGTGACGTCGGTATTTGGTGCTAGGTTTAAACAGTACGGGATTCTATGTCAGGGGAGAAATGGAACTGTGAAGAAGGGCTGGAACGAGAGGATGCAGGGAGGCTCTTTGTTGTTCGAAGTTTGGATTCCAGGTTAAGGAGTTGGTATGAAATTTCGGGGAGAAGTCTGGAATGTGAAGATTCTGTATTGGGGAAGAAAGGATGTTTTGCTGTGTGAAGTAATGGTGGGTGGGAACTGATCAAACAAGAATGCAGTGATGTTAGGTGAGGATTGCCGTTGAAGTCTTACGAGCTAATCATTTATGTAGGAGTGTGGAGTCCCTATTTCCTGTTCGTATGATGTGTAAGGCGGGTGACGAGGTGGATGGACGGGGAACAGCGAGGATGAGAAGGGGGATTGGAGAGTGAGTGGGCTGAAGTATATGGAGAGAAAGCCCAAAAAGGGATACAACATGATTTGCAAAGGGTAAATTGACTTATTTTACTAATCAATAAAATTTATAAATCGAGTGTATAAAGTATGTATTAAATTTAATGTCATCATATCATATTCATATGTGAACAGAATTTGATGAAATCAGATCCGACAGGATCATAGTAACGGACATTTCTAAATGGAACTGACTAGGAATAAATTGGAGCTTATTGCAATTTATAGCGAAATAAATTGTCCGTCTGAATCAAGTGATGGTTATCGTTATTAACGATGATCGTCCAAAGTGAGTAAAATTCACCAACTCTGAACAGTTCTATTTTTACAACGTATCTTTAGAACTGGTAAATGATGACTGATTGCTGTGTGTTGATTTGGTTGATTGAACTGCTAGTCAGTTAGTTGAAATCATATATATAAACCCTTAAATATATATTGATGTTGTTAATCAGAACATTTCATATTGAAATGAAATTGATGTATATTATACTGTGTAACATCTGTGGATGTAGGGAGACAGGTTGGAGGGATCCGACTGGATTCCTCAACATTTAATTTACCGTTTTCATATATTGTGATATATGCTGTGCTATAAAATATGTTGTTGATTTGGTATGTTTGAATGATATTGATCATGGTTATTCGATATTTTGAATATCATAAAAAGACCCTGGGATGTAAAAAGGGATATTTCAATGTATATTGAAATAAAGGAATTTTATAAAATCAACCGATTTTATAAAAGGAAATTATTTGAAAATAAATCATTTATAAAATCATAGGATATTATAAAGGAGAATATTTATTTAGAAAATAAATGGAATTGTAAAAGGAACATTTATTTAGAAAATAAATAGGATAAAAGGAAATTAACGAGATAGGAAAGAGTTAGTCGATAAGAAGTTAATCAAATATAGTTTATTCAAAGAAGTTAATCAAATATAGTTTAGTCAAACATAGTTATTCAGAATAAGTGCCATTTAGCACGACTGCTAGCGTAATTCGCAGGGCTGCAGATAGCCTACGGCGGTCAGATGTTTCCTGAGGGAATCAGGCGTAACCATTGTGATCGCTGCGATCTAGAGTCAAGCGAATGGAGTTAAATCGAATATAGTTATTCGAAATAAAGTTAAAACAGATACTAGTTATTCGAATTAGAGTAAATCAATTAGAGTTAATCAAATAGAGTAAATCGAATGGAGTTAAAGAAATAGAGTTAAGAAAAATTAGAAACTGACTAGAGATTAGTAAGTTGAATGGTTTCCTGAGTATCGATCTGATGTTGGTTTCGGCCTTCGGGGTTTATACTTAGGGAATCGTTCTCATACTAGTTTATAGTTAGGGAGTTGTGGAAGAATAGTGATACATAATTAAGCCATGAAAATGTTTTCCAGTGTTAATAACGTATATTTTCTAAATATAGAAAATAAGGAAATATGTATAGATATACATGATGATTGATCGATATAATTTCAATCTGGAAATAATATCGTTGTTTGCACACGAGTTTTTCTTTGATAGTTAAATCACTGACTATCAAAGTTTTGACCATTTTAACGTTGTTAATATGGAGAGACCGGTTGGATTATTATCCGAAGAACCACTCCGTATTGGCATAAGCGTTGCGAATCAAGCATGCTGAAAATATTGAAGACGGAGTGAAATGCAAGGGCTGTTGTATAAATCTTAGATAACGATTGCCTAAGATGGATGTACTGAATAGTGCCTTCGGTTTGTCCAGTCCCAGGACAACTTGTATGGACGAATGTCTGACAGAGTGTTCCTAACGAATCATATATGTTGATCTCTTCAACGTATTACGTTTGGTGGCAGAGAAATTCGTTTCTCTTAGCTTCATACCCGTGATACCGTTAGGGAAATCGATAATGACTTGGTGGGTATGACGATGTGGTATTCCATGTAAATGAAGACACGATATGAAAAAGATAAGCGTAGCTTTTAGCCTCACATCCGGTAAATGACAGAAATTGGGCAGGCAGCATGGCTAAGTCGGTCGCTCCGAAGTAGGGTGTATAATCACCTATCTAGAGAATATTCATTTGCTTCTTTAATCTATCAATGCTGTCCCATATATATATACGGGGTTGCTGATCCCAACCGTTGGTGATGTACATTCGATACACTCAAGCGAAATGAGTGGTCGGTCATGTGTTGCTGAGTTGCAAGATGTTCTTGTTGAACTCCAGTGTATCGTTCTTCGAGTACACTGATCGGAAGGTGGTTCTGTACCTTGTCATAGTTGGAAATCCATTACCCAATACGTGCTTGCGGTTTTGATTGTATACTATATATGTAGAACGAGAGATGAAAGCGTTTCTGCTAGATGATTAATATATTGTGGTTGATAGACATTATTATAATATCAAAAGGTTTTTGATATAAAGATATTTTGGATTCTCATAAGGGGAAAACCCATTCCGTTATACGGCGTGTTCTTATGAGATATCATTTACTTGTTCAAACTGTTTTAAACTGTTTTTACTCATACCAGTCCCATGACTGACCCGGAGTTTATTTTGTTTTGTTTTCCCTAAACTCTTGGGTGCCTAAATTTGCACGGGCAGTCAAGTAGTCGGGATTTACAGATACACTTGGGGAGCTTGGAGCAGGAGGCTTCAAGATTTTATAGCTATTGTTTTTCCGCTGTTGTTGTAAGTGTTGTACTCTGATAAGTGCTATTGTATACATAACTGTTTTATTTCAAAAGTTATGTTATATTTTATTCGTTCCGCTGTGAGATTCGTGTTCACTCTGATGATGATGTTCTTCTTCTTCTTCTATTCTATTAGTTCTATCTTATCTATCCTCACCCTCTATCTTCTTTTTATTAATTTCTTGAATTTCCAGTGCAATTTGGGGTTGGACTTGTGTTATTTGGTCAGCTCAAATTGGTCTGGATTTTCGGGTCATTACAGCATTAGACTACCGTTTGCGGTTGCTGGATTTGTCGGGTGGGTCCGGGCAGTCTTATACCTCAAACGTGCCTAACCTCATGTCTTTACAATTGTTACACATTTAATTTATGCCTTTCACCCCTCACATTAGACTGTCGTTTGTGGTTGCTGGATTTGTCGGGCGGGTCCGGGCATTCTTATACCACAAACGAGTCTAACCTCGTGTCTTAGGCGTTTATTATTACACATAATTATTTAACCCCAATTTGAATTAATATCCCTATTCAAATTGTCATTAATTTCCAAATTAATCTATGTCCATAATTGTCACATAAATTATGTCCATAATTTTCAGATATATAAATTATACCAATTAATGTCTCAAATTAATTATATGCCTTTAAAGCTATTTTATGCCAATTCCCAATATGTATATTTAATATCTTCCCAATGTCCCCACGTCGTTCGTACGTTTAATATGAAATATGTTAGACTCGCAAATAGTCTAACTCATAAAAAGAAAAGAAACATCACAACTTGCATAACACATAAAATAGATCTAACTTGCAAATAAGAATTATAACATAAATTTGCATAGCCAATAACTTGCATAGGCAAAAGACATATAGAAAATAAATTTGCATAAACTATGTACTCCCATGGATCTAAATATAGATCTAAACATAAAATTGTGAACTTGCATATATGACTATGGTTTTCACCTAAACTTGCATATGGGTTCCATACAAACTTGCATATGAATTTAAACATGTAAACTAATATCACATGTTTTACATATAAACTCGCGTACTTGATTCACATATAAACTTGTGTATAATTCGCATACAGACTTGCATATGATTCACATACAAACTAGCATGTGATTTACATCCAAACTCGCATATAAACTGATGTCATAAAATGGATCAAGTTAAACATATGCGATTGGTCATATGAAATAGATCCACTAACATAAGTTAACAAAATTGTCATATGTTCACAAACAGACGATAACAAAATTAAGTAACGTCACATGATTCAATAGGCATGTTCTCATAATCCAAATTATAACTCATCATAATTAATTTATTAATTATTTTGTGAAAGAAATTGTACTTACAAAGATGGATTAGAGAAGAGAATAATTCATTCGTCGTTTGTATTAGAGTCCTGACTTGCAACTCCTAAGATTTAAGAAGAAGATGAACTATTCCAGCAGCATAAGGACGTCTTTAACTTATTTTAATTAGGATTGAGGCAGCATAGCGTTACAATGGTTTGGGGTGGAGAGAAAGTGGGGTTTGGGGGGGTGTTTAAATAGGTTAGGAGCCAAAGAATCTGTCCAGAAAACAAGTCCAGGTGCAAAATCCCGAATCTTCCTTGGATCTGACCAAATCAGGGGAGGTCGACCACCAGGTCGACCTGTATAGGGGAGGTCGACCCCCTGGTCGACCTGGCTTGGGGCGGGAAAAATCCCGCCCAGCCCGCTTCTGTGTTTTCATTTGAATTTGAATTCGAGTTGTTTTAATTTATTTAAATCCCTGAAACTTCTGAAGGCCATAACTTCCTCATACGAAGTCCAATTTACGAAAACTTAGACTCTATTCCAAGCAGAATTCCAATACGAACGCAATGGAATAACCCATTTCCCTTAATTCTTCTCCTAAAAATTAAGTTTTTTTAAATTTGTTAATTTTAATATTTAAAATTACGAGGTGTTATAGGGACTGGGGCAACAACTGATCCTCAGTCTGCACGGAATCAGGCCACTAATAAGGCTACACCTTTATTTCATCCTGGCTCGGCTCTACCTCCCAACCAATCACAACTAGGAGTATCGCTTCCAGCGACTAGCGTAGCTATAGCAACAGAACCATAGGAGGCTCGCGATCAAGATCTAGATCGGTCGAACACTTTGCTTCCACTCTGGGAAACAACTCGACCTCTCATGCCGGTCGAGCAATTACCGGGTCCATCAGAATCGTTACCATTATCATTACAACCCAGAATCTTACCACAGACCAGTCTAACCACTCTTTCCCTTCAACGAAGAGCTGGTGCAGCCTTCCCTTCGAACCAGGGAGACTACCCAACCACACCGGTCCTCACTATGGCGGAAGAAAACGCTACCGCAGACCCTCCTAACTTCGCTCCTGCGGGGGGCAACCACGAGCTTCAAACATCAGATGCTATGCCGGATCAGCCTAGACCCTCTGTCATGGGTATGGCTCGACCCAATACTCATCAGGTTCAAGAGAGGGCATTCTTCCTAGAACCGCCTACCGGAGCTCTCCCTTACTCTCACCTTCACTCAACTCTTGGAGGCCGAGCCCAGCCAGCGGCCGCCCTTCTGAGCATGCTTTTGCCAAATCCTCGCATCGAAGCTCTCCCAAATGCAGAGTTGAATTCATCGCAATGACTCCTCGGAGATGGAAGTTGGCTTTCAAGTATCATCCAACATTTCACTCGGGGCACTTCCTCACAGCACCACATAGATAATGTCAATTGCAGCCCCTTTACTAGAGAAATCAGAAACTCCCGAAACCCTTTGGACTTCAAGTTCCCAGCTATCGAACCATACAATGGTCACACTGACCCGACCATCCACCTCATGCGATACATGTGACACATGGAAGTACTTGGTGCATTGACCAACGTCATGGCAAAGTTCTTTCCGATCTTCCTCACAAATATAACCGACATTTGGTTTCGGCAGCTAACAACGGATTCAATCAGTAGCTGGAACACGCTGGTCACCCGCTTCATCAAGCAATTTAGAGTACATATCTCTTGACCAAAGAGCGTTATGTTTTTATCCACCATCAAGCAGCGATCAGGAGAGATGTTCAGATCCTTCCACGAAAGGTTCAAAGCGGTAGTAGCGTCAATCGACCGTCCCGAGCCATCGATGGTACTTATGGCCGCCATTGCAGGAGTTCAGAACCGATCGGAATTCTCAGTCTCTTTAACCAGAGATCCCTAAGGATATAGATGACTTCTATTTCGAAGCCGAGCGATTCCTCCGACAAGAAGACGCCAGCATTAAGATGAAGAGCATTGAGGTCCTAGCCACCAAATAACAAGGTCCATTCAACAGCAACGAGTAGAATAAAGGAAGAGGAAAGACCCTGGAAAAGAATGAGCATCACGTACGACCTCAGATCGAAATAAGTACGACCAGCACACACGAACTCAATTCCTCTCTGCTCGATATCTACTTGGACATACTAGGGTCCCTTCCTACACTGGGACCACCTCGACGAGAACGAACCCAGATGGAATTCGATTCAGGCAAACATTGCGTATTCCATAATGTAGCTGGACATAGCACCGATGAATGTCGGCATCTACGCGATCTCATCGAGGATTGAGTCAGGCAAGGGGAGCTTTCCGAGTATGTTAAAAGCGCGCCCCGCCCATGCCGCCGCGATCTTCTGCCCAAGCTCCCCAGGTAAGTCCTCGAGCTCCTAGAAACTGAAAGGACCCTTAGACTAGCACTCGCCGCGTTATCATTAATTAGATTTTTTTTTTCTAATTTTAATGTATTTATTTTAGTAAAAAGGACACCTTGATGTACACATGTATGGGGTTAGGATTTAGCTCCTAGGCATGCTTTGGAATCAACTGTTGTACTCTTAAAATTTCTTTTCTTTGTAATAATTCTTTAGCTGCTATGAATTTTCTTTTGCAAACATGGATCTTGTTTGGAATCTCTAAGCCGAGTACGGTTAATGCTCTCCACTAAGCCGTGTACGGTTAATGCTCGCCACTAAGCCGAGTATGAATAATGCTCGCCACCTCTCTAAGCTGAGTAAGGTTAATGGTCGTCACTAAGCCGAGTATGGATGATACTCGCCACCCCTCAAAGCCAAGTGAAATAAAATGCTCGACCCATCATCCTTCTCCAGATCGAGAGTGGCTTATTTTGTCTTTGCAGGAACTAATTCTCATACAAACGGTGATCATCATCTCGGCCTTAATACGATTCCCGATATTTGTCGGTTTTCCGGCCTGAATATGACCTAGTTCAGTCGTCAGATTTCTGTCCTTAAAACAAATTCGGGGCCATCGGATTTCTGGCCCTAATATGGTCCGACGCGACCATAGCTGCTCGAGCGATTGTGCTTCGGTTCATATTTCATAACACACCTCCCTCTACCGAAGAAGTTGCATTCTGAAGGGAAAAGTGTTAACCCTCTTTTTCGTAAAAGCCGCGATGGGCTAGATCGAAGCCCAAACGCGCAATCAGCCGAATTAGATAAATCATGCTTCAGGAAGCCCAGCGGAAGCTCGGCCCGGAATAGTCGCATATTGGCCCAAGCCAATTCTCATCAACTGATGACTCACTCTAGAAGAATCCTTCTCCCAGTCGACCGAGTATCTCGCTCCCATACAAAGCGCGTCGGCCGAATATCTCGAACCAGCATGGAAATATTCAGCTGATTTATTCCGATGCTAAGCCCGGCTTTCAAGGAAGTAAAGGCGGTCAGCCACATCCGGACAAAGCTCTACATTTGATACACCACACTATGGATGCCACGTAAGCCACAACTTCTGAAGGTACTATTTATGAATAGTGGAATCAGTCTTCCAACCGCTATTCTAACCAAGGAACGAACTCTACGTGTCCAAGCTTTCCCGAAAAGGCCGGGCCACGTCACAACAGCCCAAGTCGCCATCTCCACCTATAAATACCTCAAAGCTCAAAGTAGGGGAGGGGACTTTTCTTTCTAATCTCTTCAGCACTCCAGAGGCTGAAGCACATTAAGCTTTCTCCTCCAAAAATTCTCATTTCTCACATTTCTTCAAATAAGGAAAAAACATTGTACTCGTAATCAAAAAGAAAAAGTAATACATATAAAGTGGATGTAGGCACAGTCTTTGCTGAACCACTATAAAAATTCTGTGTGTCCTCCCCGTTTTCTTAATTATTTCTGCATCTTATAATCATTATTCGTGTGCTCTCCACACAATTGGGGGTTGATTATCACTAGTGACCAACTTTTGACGTCAACATACACATTATATACTTGAGGATAAGATTATAGGAAGGGTGCACACAACTGTTGGCTATTCGGTGTTATTAAAGAATATAATCAGAAGTCAAACTCCTGTTATTTTTTGAAGTCCTGTGTTGGTTCTTAGGTGGAAGTCTTGTGCTGGTGCTCAGGCTGGAAATTCTTTTGGGGCTCGAACTATTGTGAACCTGTTCCTTCGGGTAAAAATAGGGTGTGGATAGTGAATTACACAAGGAGTCTGGGAGTGGACATAGGACGGGAAGTCCGAACCAGTATAAAATTTTTGCTCTCACTTTACGTACTGCACTTTCTTGTTTGTGATATATCATATCAGTTAATATTTATTTGCATGACTACTGTATTAGACAATTTTAGAATAGCAGGTTCACTTCCGCATATTGCATATATAAAGATCCTACTCTAAGTCACACGACATGACTTTTCAAATGATATCTCACATCAGTTGGACATTTATTCGACTACTGGAAAATGCAGACTTCTGTCGAATAAGGCAACTAACCTTGAATCAATTACCTACCAAGTCCAGTTCTAATTTTTAGTTATTAGTTGTAGATCAACTATTACAAAATATGGAAAGTTATATCCTTCCTATCCTAGGATATTCATTTAATTGTTTTCCTTATTGGACTTGGTATTTAAAACAGAAATCAATACCCATTAATCCTTTTTTTCCTTCATTTTATTTCATTTATTTCTATTTAATATGGTTATTACCATTTATGACCATAATGGTCATCTTTCCCTAAGGCGTTAATTAACCCCTTAATTTTTATTTAGCGCCATTGATTATAATTAATGTCACTAATGAATCTAACATTCATAATTCACTAAGACATTAATCATCATTAATTATTAGTCCCAACATATATATTTGTTATACCTCAACAAACACTACTAATTTTTACTTATTAATTTATTGTTCATTGTGTGTGTGTGTGTGTGTGTGTGTGTGTGTGTGTGTGTGTGTGTGTGTGTGTGTGTGTGTGTGTATATATATATATATATATATATATATATATATATATATTAAAGCACCAAACCCTTCACGTTAAACTGACCACTTATGGATGCTATATCTGCTGGCCGGTTCCGGAGGGACATCTAACACAAGTTGGGCTTAACCTCTTTCTTAGTGCGGTTATAATTTAATTTCCTAATTAGGGTTTACAACATTAATCCTCGTCATTAGGGATTGTTACCATTTACTAACTTATTCATTTTCCCCAAACCAAAGGTGGCTACAACATTCATTTATTCTATTTAGGACCGATTCATAGCCAATTAATTTCCATTCATGGCTACAACGGTCATTACTGCAAAAGTGAGCAAATTTGACACTAGTTTTATGCGGTTTTAGATCGAAAAAGCGTTGCATTTCCCCCTTTTTTCAATTAGGCAACACCTTAGAGGGGTGACATCCACGGCCGTTGCCTTATCCCACTAAGGCAACGCTTTTGCCCATCTACTACCACCGAAAGAAAGAGTTGCATTATAGCCGTAATGCAACAAAGTTTATCGTTGCCTTAAGCATAAGCTACCAGGTCCCGATGGTGAGGCCACGCCAGCTTTCCACGTAAGTTGCTCACGTGTTACACGCCACATCAGCTTTTCACGTCAACTACATACGTGTGAGACGCCACGTCAGTTATGTGGCCCACATGTCGTACCACAGTGGAATTAATATTATTTTTTCAAATGCAACACCACTGCATAATGTAATATGCAACACCATTATCTTGAAATGCAACATTAAAAAAAAAAATCAAATTCAACAAAAAAGAAGGCAAATGCTACATAAGAAGAAAGCAAATACAACACTTTAATTAAAAATTCTAGAGTGCCAATTTTGTACATATGAGTGTCTTACTAACAAATAACATCAAATCAGATACAACTAATACATCAATAACATAATTTCGGCTGAATGAAACAAGAACATAAGAGCCACATGCTTGTATCATAAACCGAAACTGTAATAACAAGCATCATCTTACAAATAATATCAGAACATTAACTCATGTCATCGTCTCAGCAAATCCGCATCTATCTCCCAGCGCTAACAATATCATCTTACACCAGATTATTACAACCAACCAAGTGCATCATCCTATGCAAAATAAACATATCAAAGTACCCATGCACAAAACAATGCAACCCTAAAATGACCTGAATGGATTTGAGACCAATAGAGACAGTAATAGACTCATTAAAATAAGTTAATATGCAAGAACGAACCAATTCACCAATAATTTCTGCACCAACATTCTTATTGAAACCTCGTCCTTAATCAGCCACCATCCTGTCAATTGATTCAATGTGTACCCAAGAACATTGACGGAACATGCACTAACGATATAACTCTATTTGTAAGCAATAACTTAAGGCATCTGGACGAACAATGCAAAATCACAACCATATGCTCACCTAAGTTAGAACGTGATAAAGAATCGTTTCCAGTATATGGTTTCATATTTATTATTATTATTTTCCTTTTCTGATAACTGTTTTTTTAGTTTGCTGATATAACTTGCATCAGGTAGTTTTGCACATGCTGAACATATAAATGTTTAAATAACTACGCTTTAGAAAATATCAATGTCAGGTAGTGTTGAAATTATTGCAAAAATACCTACGAAATCACTAAGATGCAATAATAATAGTAGTAACATGGGTCGTTGAGAATTACCATCAATGATTAGAGCTCCGGGAAAATTCTGTCACTTTGCTCCGGTAGTGCCATCCTTGAGGAATGCAACCCGGGCTGCACCAATAGTGGCGACGCCTGCTTCATTCACTGTTTTCCCCCAGAACCATAAACTTCCATTGTCACCCCCTGTTGCAATGACACCTTCTTCATTCACTGCCAAGGCATGGACTGATTTCTTGTGATGCATGAGAGTTGTGATTGTTTTTCCAGCAGCAAGATGCCAAAATTTGATGGTTGTATCATGAGAGCCAGTAACAGCTTGCGGGTCCATGGGTCGAGTGAAGACTGAACATACAGTATTATCATCATGTCCAGATAAATCAAAAGCCATTGCCTTAGTGCGAATATCCCAAACCTGACACACAGAATCACGTCCTCTAGTTAATAAAAACATCCATAGATGGATGAAGTGCCAAGCAGTATACACCGCTTAGATGCCCATGATAAGACCTGACAACCTTACTCTTTTCAAGGTCCCAGCATTTTACTTGCTTGTCATCTCCAGCTGAAAACATATATGTATCACGTCGTTGGCTCATGGCAAGACCTCGTATTTGTTCAATATGTCCAGTCAATGTGAGCTTTAGTTTCCCACTTGCAACATCCCATATCTTTACTGTCATCGCAGCAGAACCTGTACAAAACCAAGAATTGCTTGGATCAAGTGCAATGGACCTCACCCATCCTAAATGACCACTGATCACAAATAGTAAGTAGCCAAGAACCTAAATATTTGCAAAATGCTCCGGAAGATTCAAAAGGGCCTGCAAAATTGAGTGTCAGCACCAAAATACCAGCATCCAATTTCATCAGAGGACATGTGTTCACTATCGCAAAATATAGGACTATGTGAAACGGTTGTAGAAGACAATTGACAGACTACTTATGTATACCGCCCTATGCAAGATATCTGTACTTGTCTCTCTTCAGGAATTTATTCAAGATGACTAATTAACCATAGAAATTTATTCAAGATGGAATATGACACTATAAATGGTTGTACGTTACAGCATTTGAAATGATTAAGATAGTTTAGGAAATAACCAATGGAATTATTGTTTTAAAATATACGAGATAACTACGTAACTGAGTATAAAGCAGTCTTATTTTGTGTAGTTCAATTGCATTTTAAAATGTACAATAATATATTCTTTTATACTTATCTAAACTGCTTAAGCATTAAGAGCAAAAATATTTGCAAGTGGCCCAATGTACAGATGAAATATACTAAATTGATTAGTAAATATGTATACAAATTACTAAATGGGGTACATCTATATGTAACTGTGCAAGAGATTTGAAATTCGAAGCTTTATGTACCATAACATTTAAACCATATTACTATCTAGTGCAATTCAAATACATAAATGTGCAAGAGAGTAATATAGTAAATTACAAATGTCACTATTGAATGAGGGTGTGATAAAATCACTAAAGAAGAGTGGATCATGAACTCTTCTCAAGTAGTTCGCATTGAAAACTAGGTGATTGATGAAAGATGAAGTTTTGTTCTAATTACTTTGAAAATGTAAAGAAGGAATTTCTATGTTCTTACTTAATTATTAGATTCTTTATGCCTTTTTTACTTAGGAAGCCTTTTTTGGATTAGCTCCTCTTTTTATGTGGACAATACTTGAAACATAAAAACACAATGGTATAAAAAGATTGTTAACATAATTTTATTTCTTTTATATGTCATTCTCAATTCTTGTGCTGCATTCCCATGTGACATACATAAGATATTGTTATAGTGTGTTGCTAAGGACATATTTTTTCTTTTGATTAATATCCTTACCAAGAAATACCATAAGATGTTATATCATACTTTTCTTAATACCAATTTTTATAGGACTACCAAGTATATCATTTTTTATTATTATTTTTACGCACCATGAATAATGATCGATCAACACCTTTTTGCGACGATCGTCGATCAACCACCGAACAACTATAGCTCAAAGGTTGATGACTGCGGAAAATAATGTAAATCGACGACAGTTCTTCATGCAAAATGATTCTTACAACATCCAAAGAATAGCATAATGCTACCAATCCAGAGAGTTATAATATGAACCTATGTTCTTCATGTTAATCGACGAGAGTTCTTCATGCAAGACAGGGAGTGTCCTTGTCTCTCTCGAGGTACTCTCTTGTTATTAGGTCCTCTATCCTCTTTTGGATTGCCTTGAAGTCCGGATGAAAGACAAAAAAACAGTAGAATAGTCATATAATATTACATTACATTAGCAATACGACTGCCCTCTAGATTCACGACATTCATTGGTGTAAATTGGTCCAATGTAGCCTCATGATACATTTCATTGATTGAATATATTTTATATGGTGTTTCCAACAAAAGGAAATTGGGTAGTCGCATGCCTTGAACATGCGGTTAAGTTGGTCGATGAATTCCATCACTAAGTTTTGATGGCTCAACACTTTTATGACTTTTCATAATTCAGACTATTGAGGCGTCAATAGCATATCTCCTGTCCTCTAGTTAGGACGGGGCCATCTTCTTGGAATTCTTTCCATAATTGCCAATGTTGAATGACTCCTTTCATATGGTTTAGAAACAACAACTACAACTCCTGCAGCATTCCTACTAAAATTGTTTGTATCTGGTCCTCTAGTTACTGCGGTTGGTGCATGTGCAAGAGCACTTTGCTCTCCCTCTTTCTGAGAACTTTTCGTACGGACTCCGTTCACGAACTCCAAACATAAAATCTAACCAAAATTCCAAGATGAACGCAACGGTTAAATTTTCATGATCAAATTCCATTGTTTATGGAAATTTCTATTTTTGAAATCTAATTAAATAACTAATTTATTTATTGTCAGAATTCAGGGTTGTTACAGATGGATTAAGAGATAAGGTTTTGAAAGTATATCATCACTGTTGGTTGAATATTCATCATGGTTGTAACAAGATGTATTGAGATATGAAGAGGGTTTACTATCAAGAAGGTATGAAAGGTGATGTTGGGATATTCATCTCAAAGTGTATGAATTGGTAGATGGTTAAAGCTGAGAAGAAGAAGCCGAGTGGATTATTACAGCCATTAGAGGCTCCAAAATGGAAGTGGATGCAAGTGTCAATCGATTTTACTGAAGGGTTGCCAAGGAGCTAGACATGATATGATCGTATATTGGTAATCGTGGATCTCTTGACAAAAGCACGAGATTTATTACTATCAAATCTATTAGGATGGCATTCAAGTTGGTGGAGATATATAATAAATGGATTGTTCGATTCCATGAAATATTTAAGAGCATAGTGAGCGATCGAGACCCTGTGTTTACAAGTGGATTAGGTAAGAGGTGTTGGGAACCAATCTATGCATGGGTACAACATATCTTTCCCAAACTTATGATCAGACTAAGAGAATCAATCGAGTATTGGAAGATTTTCTAAGAGCTTGCATACTGGATTTTGGAGATCATGGGAAAACCATCTACATTTAGTAGAGTTTGCCTACAATAACAGTTATCACTCGAGTAAGTGTATGTCACTGTATGAGACATTGTATAGTATACCATGTAATTTACCTTCTTGTTTGTTAGAGACTGGTGAATTGGTAGTGGACCAGAAATGATAAGAGAAATGAATGATAAGATTGGAATCATTCAACGACAAATGAAGAAAGCCCTGGATTGCAAGGAGAGTTATGTCGATAAGAGAAAAAGGACTTGGAATTCTTCGTAGGAGATTTGGTATTTGTGAAAATGTCACCTTTGAGGAATTTGTACGATTTGGATGGGAAGACAAGTTAGCTCTGGAATTTGTTAGGCTATTTCTGATTATCGAGCGTATTGGGAAACTCTCTTATATGGTGGAATTAACTGAAAAGATGACAGATGTGCACAATGTTTTTCATGTGTAATATATACAGATTTTTGTGCATGACCCGAGTATGGAGGTATATCTAAATGAAGCTGGAAATTTAAAGGTAGAACCAGAAGTTTCTGGACCCCGTAAGCCACATGGCATTGTCGGGAATTACATGAAACAACTTAGGATGAAGGTTGTTATGCTAATCAAGGTACAATTGAGCAAGGACGATGACGATTGTAAATGAGAAACATAAGAGAAAATGAGGGCGACCCATGTAGAGCTCTTTGATTGCTCTGTCTCTTATATCGTATCTAATCAATGCCATTGTATCTTGTATTATCAGAGTTCCACATGCTAAGGTAAGATTTGGTTGCATGGATTATTGGATGCTAGATTGGATGATAGATTGGCTACTCGTGGATGGTAGGCATTAAGGATACTTTGTTTGATCATGTTTTCTTGGAATTTTAAGGATAGAATTCCTAAAAGAGGGGAGAATGTAAGGACCTATATTTTAAGGATCGTAAAATAATTCTATTTAATTCTTTAATGGTCAAGTCATTCTCATATTTTAATATGTATTCGAGGGGATATGATACATGTAAATGATTTTTACCAAATCATTGTGACTATTTTTCCCTTTTGGCTTACTGTTTTAGCTATAACTTTTTTAAAGGATGATTTATATGTTGTAATTGGTCCGACATGGTGGATGACAATTTCATAAAGGGGTCACACTAAAGGTTTGTCCTAGCAGTTTAAGAGAAATCTTTGTTTTAAGTTTTTTTTGCTCGACAGGCTAATTAGCAGATAACGATTAGTGAACCAATTAGGCTTATGACCTAAGATTTTAAATAAGGAGTTCAAGGAGAGAATTAGGGTTCTTATTCTTCTCCTCATTCTAAACATTACTTGAGTGTTTAAGATTCTCCGTTTCAACAATCCCTAACGTCTTAATTTCTTTCATCAAATCATTCTAAGCATGTCAAAAGGCAAGATCTACATCAAAGGGGATTAGATCTCATCGTTTCCATTGACTTCGACGGTTTTCTTCACTGTTTCTGTGCTATCCATATTATTATCATCTCTATTACATCGATTTAGGTTTTGTGAGTGATAAGGATCTCCTACATTATTACTACGGATTATATGTGTTAGGCCAATCAAGCACTTATATGACGATTTTACCCTAAAACCAGATCATATATATTGATTTGTCCAAACACCTAGGATAATCTCATTTGATTATATATCATGTAACATGTTATATCCATCGTGTTTAATGTGTGACTAGTGCCAAATTATGCTGGATTTGTGATTATTGTGGTATGAATCATGTTGGTATGTGTTCATATCATAGTCCATGATCGAAATTGGATGAATTTCTGTTTAACTGGTTGGACTATATGTTATGTGTGATTTGTTTATTTATAATTGTGTAGTAGGTCTTAGACTTGAAGAAAAGAGAAAATCAGTTGTTTAGATGAATAGATTTAGACGAAACTTGCCGGAGGAGCTCTGAAGGACACCCAGATGATACTTAGAAATTTTCTGGTGAAAATACTCTAATTACATGGACTAGTACCGATCCATTGCCTATGGACCAGTACAGATCCATCACGATTGGTCGAAGGGAGATGAAACTTCGTGTATGGATTCATGGGGTCAATAGCGTTCATGTGCAAAGTTTGAAGTGAAATGGATGGGTCGAAGCGAAATCGCTTGAGAGCATGGGTATGGACCAGTATATGAAGCTTCAGAAAGGCTACTCGAGATGTAAATGGACTGCAGGGACACATTTAAAACGAAGAATGAGCTAGTCCAACACTCAGCTAAAATTGGCTAAATGTATGGACTAGTACATTTCTATAGTGGATGGACTGGTACTTGTCCATCACGTTGACGGGTTTGCGACCGGTGTTCTTACTATGGTCAGCAGGGGTCATCTGGAGGTTGTCGGTGGTCTATGTTTGTTAATGGCTTCTACAGGTTAGAATTTAACGTCGTAGTAATTTTGATTCTTCGATTTTGAACTAAGATGAGAGTGGTCGAAGTTGAAACTGATAAGCAACTCAAAGTGGAATCACGTTGCAAGATAATGGATTAGCTCGAGTGGGACTTGAGCTAAAATATAAAGTCATTGATGGCTTATAAGATTGAAAATTCCAAGGATTCCTTGATGAGTCGAAGGGTTCTAGTGGACTCAAAGCAGAGGTATCGTAGGGACGCCTCTTAGGATCTGAGAGATCATGTTTTATTAGATTACATAGTAAGTATTCTAGCTGTCTTGGGAAGACAAACTTGCATGGGACGTACAATATTCCAACTTAAACAAGGTTCACTAGCCCTTGACAAAAGGCAACGGCTAGTCATTTGATGTCAACGTATTCAAGATGCTAAGACTAAAAATGGGATAACACTTAGAGAAGCGTGAAAACACTTCTTAATAGCAGAAGAACAAAGCTAAAAGCAGTTATTAATAGAAAAATACAGTAGAAAGCATAGTTTATAGTGGTTCAGCCGTTGATTAGGCCTATATCCATTTTGAATATGCTTATATTGATTTCTCCATATCAAATTACAAGATTGATCTTCAATTAAAATAATTCTTAATGAACTACAAACTCCACAGTAGAAATGCACACAAAATCCACTAATATCTGTGATTATCGGAGTCAATCTCGATAATCAGTTCCGATGAAAAAGTTTGGTAGTTTCTGGAGCAGAATGATGCTCAAGATCAGCAATGGAAGAACTTTGGCAGGAGAAAATCTAACCCCACTTATGTGGGAAGCGGCCTAGTATTTACAGGTGGAGGTAGGAGTGCTTAGGAGTTTGCATTGAAGTGTACACGGCCTAGTGATAATGACCCACGACCCATAAACAAGCCACGGTCCACAACTTGAAGCAACAATCTAATGTGTCATAGTCTACATGGATCATGGGCAATCCATGCACATAGGTCAGGGAACAACCCATGTTTCCTTTATTTGGAGCATTGTTCTCTTGCATGCTCTCCACTTTCCTGGGTCGAGTCATAACTCAAAGGAGTGACCCATGCTTCATGCAAGCATGTTTCACCTGGATTGGACCACGAACGACCCATGTCTTCTACGACCGATCCACGATTTCTTCACAAATGATCCATGCTTTCTACGACCGATCCATGGAGTTATTGTGCCTTTCTCCTTTTCTACTGATCCATTTTCTCCACTGACCTGATCCATGCTTCTTGTTCTTTGGCTCGACCTAACATTCCTGCGACCCGCGCTATTTCTACCAACCCATTGTTTTATCGACCCAGACTACGACTCGGGTAGTTTCTAAATCATGGGCTTTATCATAATTTGATCGGAGGCTTTTGAACTGGGGTAACATTTGCCTCTCAGAGTACACATTTTTGGAGAAGAGTGTGCTCTGATATGGATCGAAACATGTGGTTTGTGATGGATCGTGTGCGACCCACGTCCATGGATCGTGAGTGACCCATTTTTATGGATCACAAACTTCCCTGTATAAAGTTTCATTATATTTCCTACCGAACTATCATTTCTTTTACTTTTTCATTCTTCAAAGACAACTTTTTAATGACCAGAGAATTTTCAAGAAAACCACTCCAATCCTAATTTGTCGCTTTATCGCTAACTGAATCATTCCGCCATTGATCATCTTACTCTGTTAATCACTAGAGTACCTTAATATTTTCTCAGATTCACCCATTACTGTTGTTCTGTCTAGTTCGAACCTGTTCATGACCATTTGATCAGATCCGAGTCATTTCGCCTTCACTAGCCTTCTTCAAACTTCCGATATTGAGATCTGATCATCTCTGACCATATTGATTACTATAGGTGCCAGTTTTCTTCGAATATCATGTTGAATCGGATTTTGGTATGTCGACTGCTTGGGGTTTTAGAAAAATATGTAGATCTCCTCATTAGTCATGTGTTTTGATGGACCATGTATAAAATTAGGTTAAGTGATTTAGGATTTATTACGATGGAACTTGGTCATGCTTCTCTGTTGGTCAAGTGCTTCGACCAAATGATGGATCCTGACTTTTCATGGATCGCGCGCCTTGGTTGAATGATGGATCGGGTCTAGGAGTCATTGGTCATTGATCTTACTCCGACTGTGGATTGTAAATACCGATTGCATGTATGACCTTTGGCTTTTAGTTTGCAAATAGTCAGTAAAATGTTAGTTTTTCGATTTAGTTGTTGGAGCCACTGGAATCGATCAATTTTGAAAAATGATTGATCAATCTGATTGGGCTTCTTTTTGCTGAAATGTTGTAACATGAAGAACACTTGCACCGACTTAGGTGATATTTCGTTGTCGATTTCCAACGTCAACGACGGATTAGTTTATTTGATAAAATGAAATAAAACGAATTTCATGTCCTGAACTGAATGGAGTATTTATGCAAAGTCATTTCGTTCAACCACTTATGAATTGTCGATTATTTTTTTCATAGACACATCATTATATTCTGAATCTGCGACTACGCTTGAGATCCGCTAATCGACACACGCCGACTACAGAGTTTAAGCTTCGTCTTTAATAAATCATATAATTTTGCACAACACTTTACACTTTAGGAAATGCGCATTTGTAAGTTATTTAAAAATGAAATTCCTTGTGCATGACTCGCCATCATTCTGAGGAAGTAACTGCTTCTGCTCAAACTAGAGCTTCTATTCAAATTTCAAAGATTAGAGCGATTGCAGCTTCAGGGTCGGAAGCATATCTGTCTTTTATGTTCCCTGTTCTCTTGAAAATTTGTCGGAGAGATGCTCTTCAACGCTACCTCAATGTGCTTTTAATCAAATATGCGCTCAATTTGGCATTTCAGAGACTGATGTGCAATTGCCGAGGAAAGAGATCGTCCGCACTTCGGCTTTGTTGCAGTTAGTAGGCACATATGTATGAGGGGATCCATTCCTCCTTTTAACCCATTCATGCATATGGTCCTTCGGTACTTGGCGATTTCCCCCTTTCAGCTTCACCCGAATGGTTATCCCATCTTAATGGGGTTGTGTGTGTTTTTATTAGAACAGTTCACTGTATGCCTACTTTTCAGGGCATCAGCTACTTATGTGTATTCAAAAGAGAAAAGACCATCCTTTTTTGTATTTGTTGAAAGAGTTAAAAATTGTTTACTTATTCTTGGTTTACAAGATAGTGCTTCGAGATTCTGAACCAATACTTTTTTGTTCGATGCGCATAGAGCTTTTATGGAATTTGGATGGAAGGAGGTGAGCATATATGTTCAAACCTTTCCACTTAGATTTTTTAAGTCTTTATCATTATGCATTAAATTTTCCTTTCCTTTCATTGTACTTCCATCTCATGTTAAATATTATAGTGGTCAATCTACACTCGAAAATCTGAAGGTTGTAGATGACTAGGAGAGGAGTAAAAAGATCTTAATCAAGGAAGAATTCCTTCCCCAGTTTGGGTTGCTCGACCCTTCTAGATCTTTTTTCCTCGAGAGATTTCTTCTGCTTCTCATTCCACAACCAAGGCATTAGATGCCCCACCCTATGAATAAGATGTTGCACAAAATACTTGGTTGAGGAGACTGTATAAAAGAAGTGTTCGGGCCTTACAGATGAATTTGGATCGTCTGCTAAGTCTAAACTGCCTTTCATCACCGAGGTGGAAGAGATTACCTATAGTGAGGGATAAACTCTCGCAAAGATTGGTGAAGAGCTTGAAGAGGGCGAGCTCACAAGTAAAAGCAAATCTAACGTTAGAAGAGGCGACGGTAAACCTATGCTCCTAGTCACAACTGAGAGTGAATTTTCTGACATATATGGGAATTTGGGCGACCTCTTCATAACCTTAGGCGAGCTTTTCAAGGATGATATTGTAATGTCCAAACTTACTACATCAGTTTTAGGGACATCTTCTGACTTGGCCCTTAGTCATCTATCTCAAAAAACCATCTCTACTATTTTGGCCACATTGACTCCAAAGATGACGAGCGGTTCGTTGTCCGATGCGTGTTAGATCACACATAGCACACACTTAGGGCTTTTGATATCTTGCATGTGTACCTTTATGCCTTGCTCCAGTATTTCTTTCTTTAAATTCTCAACTCCTATTTTCCTTTGTTTCGGGTGCAACCATGAGATGTTCATACCTGGATGACTTCAACCATTAAAAAAGTTCTTATAATCAGCGACACTATGCACCATCTCTCTCTTATAGGGAGACTGATAAAGAAAGAAGGGAAAGAAAAGCTCAAGAGGAATAGGACTAACATGATAGGTATGAGCGGAGTAGGAAAGGCCACGACGATCGTCATGACTAGGATAGATGAGCGGAAAATGGCTGGAAGAAGAGGAAGGAAAGGGATAACAGGGAAACAGATCATGTTGGGGAACGTGTTAGAGCAGATACGGATCTTATTCTAGCTATTCGGACTTCCACAAGCCTTAATCCAATTACACCTCCGGTTATCAGTTCCTCTCCTGTTGACATTCGTTTAATAATTCAGAGGCCACCCTACTCTTTCCCGTCAGTGCCTACTACACTCTCTATCCGGTATCCCCATTGGTTCTTAAAAGGAATTCGCTTCAACTTGGACATAAATCCAATGGATAGAGAAGTAATGCTTAAGAACCTCAATAAAATGAAGGATGATGTCGAGAGGCTGACTAATTGGCAAAATCTAGTTGGGGAATTCCAAAGAATCAACTAGTTTAATTATGAGGCCCTTCCGACCATGGAAATTGACAAGGCTGAATGGGACAATGCACTCAAGGCTTGTGATGTTTACTGGATTTCTTGCCAAGAAAAATGAGGAGCTAAAGGATTATAGAAAGAGAATTAAAGATGAGCTTACCGACGTGGCCTACTCCCATAAGTAGGGGGAAGTCATCTTGAGCAGTCAGCTTAAGGATGCTCATACAACCCAGAAGAATGCCAAAGGTAAATTGGCCGCAAGAGAAGAAAACTATCCAAACTTATTGAGAAAACACTACTAGTTTGCAGAAAAAGGTTAATTCTCATAAGTTAGAAATCTCTTTGCTGAAGTCCAATATAGAAGAAGTTGAGTGAGAAAGGAATCAAGCTCTGTTAGATATGGTGACCATTGAACAAGCTCGTGCTGAGACAAAGACTGGATTCAACTCTACTTTATTTGAGTTTTACTTCTCAGCGACAAGGGGAGAGGAAGCCTATCTTTATTACAAGATAAGTATGTGATTGCTTTGGCCAAGGTTTGGGAGGCAATTCTTGCATAGCTCGAGGGCAGCGGTTATATAGAAGAGGAGCTTTTGTGACACTATTTAGATGATGAATCTCGCGGTACCCTTGCCAAGGGAAAATAGAAGGTTAAGAAGGAGCGTGCCTTATGGTCGGAGTTGATTCTTCTACAGAGCATGTGCCTGATTTGACTGTCACCACTACCGATATCACTTCCATTGAAGCCAAGGTTTATGGTCCCTAGCCTCCTGTTGAGACTTCAGCTGAGCCCACTACTACTTTTGGTGAAAAGAAATAGGCTATTAAGGAACATTCATCGGGCAATAATGGCAATGATGGAGACCCAAAGCTTAGGAGATAGTTCATGTAAAACCAGCAATGGTCAGCCCTACAAGACTTTCTATTCACTATTTATGGGTTTGATGAATTCCTTGATTATTATTCACTTGAATTAGGCCTGAACACCTCGAAGCCTTCTCCTACCGTGCCTGGAGGGCCGGGAACTGAAGCTATCTTCACTCCTTTATTAGGGAATGCGAAATGGGGATCTTAAGGCATGACTAACACCAGAGGGGGTTGAATAGTGTTTCAAAGGAATTTACAAAAATCTTAAATTTAAACGATCAACTATATGAATCACACACAATGGAGATGATTACAGACATAAAGTCAATCATAAACACAGAAACATAAATTATATAAAATGTAGAAAAGGAAGGAACACACCGGGTTTTATTACGGTTTGGATTACTCCTACGTCTAGTTCGACGCAATGCTGGATAGGCAAGAGTTTTATTAATATCACTATCTAAGTAGGATCCCCTTTATTTCATAGCTACAAGGTTAACACCACTCCAAACACTCTTGATTTCATGGCTACAAGATTACCGGCGCTCCAACCACTCTTGATTTCACGGCTACAAGATTACCACCGCTCCCTTTCTTTGATTTTAGGGTTACAAGGAATACACCCTTTCCCAAACACTTCCCAAAAGATTACAACAGCCCTATAACTGTTCAATAGCACTTCAATTCAGAGAGTAATAAGTAGAGAGAGAAAAGAAGAAGTTTTATATAATTAGAGTAGAAATCGACAAAGTAGAAGTGTAGATATTAATAAAATATGAAATATTAATGGAGGGATGAAGAAGGTGAAGATGGAGAAGAAGAATTATTAAAAAAATTCGAAATCAACCTCTATTTATAAGATTTGAAAGGTTGCAACGCTTTTGAAACGTTACAAATAGCGAAAAGACACTTCCTTTGAAAATTGAATTTCTGATAGTTTTATGTCGATATAGACATATATGTATGTCGACATAAGCATGTACAAAATATTTTTAAAACTATTTTTCAAGTGTTCAATTGTATATATTACTCTGGAAATTCTTGAATTAGAACTTAGTGATATAAATAAGTGTTGTAAGGTATAAAGTCATAGGAAAACATATATATATATATATATATATATATATATATATATTATAAACATATTTATAAAATTGTAAGGTTTAAAACTACAGAACTATATATAATTATAAAACTATACAAACTTATATATATTAAAACTTTAACTTTATTTAAAATCATAAGTAAGATAGAATAATTTGAAAATAATTTGAAAACAGAATTTGAAATTTGAAAACCGAAATTTGAATTTAACCTGAAGTGCTATTCAGAGTCTTACATATTAACTAAACTCTATTACTACATTTGTCTTGACCTATTGATAACTTAAGAGTCTTGAATCACTTCTGAATTCTGAATCTCTTGAATCTCTAAACTGTACAGTCTTCAGTATTTAAGTCCTGCATACAAATCCTGCATATATATGTGTGTGTGTGTGTGTGTATTCAAGATAAAAGTGTTAGTATATATTTCAGAATTAATTAATATTGAAATACAGTTGTTGTAATCAAAACTTCATTCTCCAACATCCTTCCATACAGGTGATGGTAAGCCCTTGACTGTCACTCCTCCACCAGGCGTCTCTTCTTTAGCTCTCGAGTCTACCCCTGCTTCCACTTCTAAGCCTGGGTCACAATCAAAGAAGATTGCTGCACTTCACATTTTAGATTATCTGAACGTCTTATCTGGAGGAGGAATAGAAGATGTTAAAGACTAAGAAGAGATCCCAGAGCGAGACATTACCAACCATTCAGAGATTCCATCTTCGGTGGCAAGTCTCTGTCGAAAAGGGGCGGAAGGAAACGTAGCACTACATTTATTTCGAATCCTCCCGACATTCAAAATGATGATGAAAAAGAGAAAGATACGAGCCAATATGTTATCCTAGGATGTCCTGCTTCCATATCCCTTCCAAGTAGACCTGTCAAATTCCCATTAAAGTCGAAAAGCACTTCTAAGGGCGGGAAGAGTAAGGATTGGGACTATTGACCACTTGTTCTGCTTTATGTAGCATTCTTGTTTATAGTTTATTTTGACCATATTTTGTGCGAGTGTTAGTCCTCGCTTTTGAACTCTATGAAATCTTTCTTAGTGAAATGAAATTGCTTTTTATTTGTTGTACTTTATCTCATGTATTTACATTGTATTCACTTCTTTGTTGAGTGCATGTCCCTTTTGTTTGTTACAATGTCATAACAAGCTTGTGGTATGTTTTCTAAGCATTGTTCCATCCCAATGTGGTTATGTTGCCCCCATGTCACAGGTCATCATGAACTGCAAAAGATAGATGTGGTCAATTTGCCCAATTTCTTTGATTTTGATTGACGCATTTGAAGTTTCTACTTTGCTGGCCAAATCTTTGTATTTGTGCCAGCATGTTTAAACTTTTGAGCTTACGAATGCATTAAGACACCCGAATTTATTAGTGAACTGAGTGCCTCCTTATGGGGAGGTCTTTATTTTTTGTGCCCCTACTTGGGTAGGCCTTATATTTTTGTCCCCCTACTTGGGGAGTCTTATATTTTTGCGCCCCGCTTCGGAATGTCTTATATGTTTTGTGCCTTCGCCTGGGGTGGTCATATATTTTTGTGCCCCAGCTTGTTGAGGTCTTATATTTTTGTTCCCCCGCTTGGGGAGGTCTTATATTTTTTCCTAGCATTCGCCGCAATCGGGCCGCGTAAATCAGGCACTGGTGATCTTATTGGGTGCCTAGTGGAGCTCTTTAGTTTAGCCCAATGTTCGTCTCAATCCTGCAAAGTTAATAAGGCATCAGAGACTTCATTGGGTTCCCCCAGGAGAGATCTTTGTTTTAGCCCAACGTTCATCTTAATCCGACCGAGTAAATCAGGCGTCATAGACTTTATTGGGTGCCCCCAGGGGAGATCTTTGATTTTTATGTTTGCTTCCCTGTTTTTTGCCCCTTGACTCTTAGTGGTTCCTCTTTTCGATCCGCAACATGATGTGCTACATCCTTATATGCAAAGTGACGTTTATGACACTTCACCCTTAAGATGTTTTCGTATGAATGTCATATAGGGGTTACTAGATCTTGTTGGGTCGTGAGCAAGCAAGCACTCTTCGGATGGCCTGTAATGTTAAATCGATTTTAGCAACTTTTGAATTATTTAACAAAAACTTGCAAATATATTATCGAAATAAGTAGATGCAGACATTTATGAATAGAGATGATGTAGTAAATGTTCAATTACAATACCCCTATTAAGCATGGGCAGCCTATATTTTCATGAAAGATTACAACAATTCTCAAAATAATTAAACAATGCTTTAAGTAAAGTATTGAAACAAATGTTTACTATTTCGTGCTCTCAGTATTTGAACTCCATCGACCGTTGTTAGCTTGTATGTGCCATCCAAGAGCTTTTGGATAATGATATAAGGTCCTTTCCAATTAGGCCTAAATACTCTAGTGCCAATCATCATCCATTTTAACATGAAATCTCTAACTTCAAAAGATCTCTATCGGACTTTGATGTGAAGTGCCTGGATATCCTTTTTTGGTGTGCAGCATTTCAAAGCTCGGCTTCGTATCTTTTCTCTTCAAGCTAATCAAGAGATTCCAATTGTAGCTGGTCATTTTCTGCTAGAATCAAGGGAATTCTTCGATGAGTGGGAATTTCCAATTGTACCGGGATGTTTGCTTCGCAACCAAAACGCCAAAGAGAATGGTGTATGCCCAATTGAAGATTTGTGAGTTGTTCGGTATGCCTATAGTGCAAGCGAAAGCTTATCTACCTAACCACCTTTAGCCTTTTCCAATAGCTTTTTGATGGTTGATTTTATAATTTTATTCACTACCTCTTCCTTCCCGTTTGCCTACGGATGGGCCACGACTGCGAAGCTCTTCTGAATTTTGTATTTTGCACAGAAATTCTTGAATTCCACATTCTCGAATAGAGTTCCATTATCCATTATTATCTTTTCAGGTACACCAAACCAACAACTAATATTTTTCAACAAAAAGTTAGTAAAAAAATTGTGGTAATGGCGGCAAACAGTTCTGCTTCTGCCCGCTTAGTAAAGTAGTCAATGGCTACAATGACATATTTCATGGTGGACTTGGCAGTCGATAATGCTCCAATCAAATCAATTCCCCAAACATCAAATGGCCATGGGCTGAGCATTTGTGTTAATTTTGTGGATGGGGCTCGCGGATCTTGGTGAACCTTTGGCATCTATCACACTTTCTGGTGTACTCTGCAAAGTCTCGGTTTAGCTCAGGCCAGAAATAGTCATATATAAGGATCTTTTTGGCCGATGTTTGACCATCCGAATGTCCTTCGCATTCTCCCTCATGCAATTCTACCAAAAAATTTCCTAGACTCATTTTTTATAACAGATCGAAGAAAAGGCATAGAGAAGCTTCGCCTATATAAACAACCATCCTGTATGAGAAACAAAGGGGCCTTAGGTAGTAGCTTCTTTCATTTCTTTGGGTTTGTTGGGAGCACTCCCTTGAGGAGGCACTCTTTTATTGGAGTCATCCATGATTTTTGCTCTTAGAGATTTCCATGACCCAATCAACATTGATATCATCAGTGCTGAGATTGGAAAGGACCTCCACGAGCACTAATCCCAACAATTAAGCATCTCCTGTGGTAGGGTACTTGGCGAGTGAATCTGATTTCATGTTCTATTCTTTGGGGATGTGACTTATGATGTAATATTCAAGGTTGTTCAGGAGTTCCCAAGCTTTTGACAGGTAAAAAGGCAGATTTCTTCCTTTGGCTTGAAACTCTCTTCGGACATGACACAACATCAATTGCAAGTCCCTGTAAAATCTACAAAGTTTTCAAATTCAATTCCTTGTCTATTTTCAGTCCAACGATCAATGCAATGTTTGTTGATGGAAACTCTAATCTTAATGCGTAGCATACTGAACATCTTTCGGGATTCTCAAGAACTACCTTTGCCCCTGAATAGTATACATTCATGGCCCAATCGACAAACTACTTCCACTGGACCATCACATCTATATGTTCTTCCTCTTCATTACATTTATTTGTGAATTCAACAATGAAATCTTTTAAAGGTTGTCTATTAATTGCTTTTAGAGGATAATATGTGATATCAAACTGGATAATCTCAATATTCCACTTCAACAACTGACCTAAAGTTTTAAGGAGGAACAAGATTCGCCTTACTGGCTAATCTATAAGCACTTTAATAGAATGGCCTTGAAAATATGGCCTAAGCATCTTTGAGGTGATAAGCACACAATATGCAAGTTTTTCTAGCTTGAGATAATTCAACTCAGCCCCAGAGAGCCTTTTACTAATGTAATACACATGTCGCTGAATCTTTGAATCCTCTCGCACCAAGGCCGCATTCAAAGCGTGGGATGATACTGCTATATATAGAAACAAATCCTCTCTATCATTGTGCTAAGAAAGAATCAGAGGTGTCTACATATGTTTGATTAGTTCATTGAAGGCCATTTGGCAATTCAGAGTCCATTCGAAACCCTGCTTTCCCTTTTACAGTGCAATAAAGAATGGAATACACCTATCGGTTGCTTTCGAGATGAAGCCACTTAATGCAACAATCTTCCCATATAGACTTTGGAGCTCTTTCTTGGTTTTAGGAGCCTGAACCTCCTTTAGGGACAAAATCTGGGTAGGATTAGGTTCAATACCCCTGCCATTCACCGTGAACCTTAGGAACTTCTCGAATGCGACAGGGAATGAACAGTTGAGTGTATTCAGCTTCATACCATATCTTGTTAAAACACTGAACATTTCAGCAAGATTCTTCATGTGATTGGTCGCCTTCTTCGACTTAACAATCATATCATCGACATAAACTTCCATGGTCTTGCCACTTTATGACTTAAACATTGCGTTAACAAGCCGCAAGTAAGTTGGCCCTGCGTTTTTCACCCAAATGGCATGACCTTATAGCAATACAATCCCACATCCGTGATAAATCTTGTGTTCTCCTAGTCTGGCTTATGTATTATTATTTGATTGTATCGTGAATAAGCATCCATAAATGATAGCAATTCGTGCCCTGCTGTCGAATCTACCAATTAATCAATTCTATGCAACGAAAAACTATCCTTGGGGCATCCTTATTGAGATCCGAGTAATCTATTGTGATGACTGCCATAACCCCTGCACTAAATAAAAGGTAATGCGCTGAAAGGTGTGTCAGGCAGCTATGGACAATCATCAAGGTAAGGTAAATCGCGGAACCTGTTGTAAACTAACAGCGCAAGGATAAAATATAATAGAACATATACAACAGGTACTGATAGTGAAGCAAAAACATTAAAATTTCATGACAACCAGAAAGTTATTCCCATACACGTGGATAACTACAATAGTGTTTGTAAAATTTGCCTCAACACAACACTCGGAGAAATAACAAGCAGCGAAAATCCAAATACTAGATAGTCGGAAAATTAATACGCCAGCCTCCTGCTTGCCTCCACACAAAAACACCATCTTCACTAAGCAATCACCTGCCACGCAGTCTGCCCATCCAATAATTGGATGAACAACTCAATGTAATAAGAGGGAAACATAAAACCTTGAGTCAGAAAACAGTCTTAGTGTGCGATAAAACAGCTAACAAACATCATCAGTAAAGTATATAAGAATAGGTAGATCAATAAACCAATCTACCAAACACCAGAGAAGAACCCAACTCCCGTCTTCCCCATATCTGACAGTGATAACCTTTACAGTCCATAAATCGAAAGAGACAACAATTCAGCCATCACAATTAGAACAACCATTCATACATGACAAAAGAAACTCATTCAACATCTAGTTATATCTCATGGAAACTACCCTAATCAAACTTGACAACCATTAAGCACAAGCCCCAAAGGACGAAACCTATCAGACAAGCACACAAAGAATGCCTCATTTGAAGTCGGATACTCTCCGTGAGATTGTACAACCGAAGCCCCCAAGCATCCAAACGTCCATGACTGACTCTGGCTATCACCGCCAACCTTGCTTTGAAACCATCGTTAATCGTATGACTGGCTAACAACTTGCCATCAACTATCAAGGACCATACACGACGGACTAGTTCTAGTAAAACCCCATGTGCTATACACAACACGTGTCTAGGCCATATACGACGCACAGGATACTTGACCTACAACCGGTCTTTAATTGTACCCCTACTTTGAGCATCCTAGAACCTATGATAACGATAATTCCTCGGCCTTCTCATCTCTAGTCGTTATCGATTACTACTATAAATAAGCTCAGAACACTCTAGAGCAATCACTTCACACGAGATCAGTACATCCTTGAGCAATGCATGACAAGATTTGTAGCAATGCGCGACCAGATTCACTATAGCAGTGTACACTCGACCCAAAACACTATAGCAATGTATGCTCGACCTAAAGCACTGTAGCATGCTCGACGCAAAACATTGTAGCACATTTGACCCATAATATTGTAGCACGTTCAACCCAAAATAGTGTAACACATTCGACCCATAATACTATAGCACGTTCGACCCACAATACTGTAGCATGTTAGACTCACAATACTGTATTACATTCAACCCACAATACTGTAGCACATTCGACCTACAAACTTTAGCACGATCGATGTAACACCCCGTATTTTAACAACATTAAAAGAGGATAAATTAAATATTAATTAATTTATTACTCGGAATTAAGGGAAACAGACTGAGCCATTGCGTCCATCTTGAAATTCTGTTCAAGATAGACTTTTGGTTTACGTAAAATGGACATCATATAAAGAAGTTATGAGGATCTGAAGTTTGTATACGCGCTACAGAATTATATATGTATATGTATATATATATATAAGGCCCAAGAATTCAAAATCAGGTCCGGAAAGTTCAAAATTCCGGAACTCGGGGCGAGTGGGAAAATTCCCGCCTAGGGTTGTCGACGCCTTAGGGGGCCTATGACCCTCTAAGGGGGGCGTCGACACCAAGGTCGACCCCCTAAGTGGTGGGTCTACCCCCCTAGGCTGACGTGGCTAAGTCGGTTTGGAGGCTGGAAGCTATAAATACCGTCTCATTTCTCTTGTTTTCTTCACTAAAAATCAATGGAGGCCTAAGTACTGCTGGTGCTTGGACTGAACCAAAACACTTTCTTCTTCTGCAATCAAATCTAGAGATTCAAGCAAAGATTTGAGATTCGTCAACTATTTTCTTCTCCTTCTATTGTTCTAGATCCAAACACTGTGAGTTTCGGTTGCCTTTAGATTTAAATAAATAAAAGTAAACATGATATGATTGTAAATTTGGATCTATGCCTGTGACTGAATCATATTAGATCTATTGTAATTTGTGAATCCATGATATTGTAATTTGGATTTGTGCTTGTGAATGAATCATATCAGATCTATTGTAATTTGCAAATTTTTGACATTTTGAATTGACTGTAACTTGGATCTCAACCTTTATCGTGCCAGTTCTACTTTTAATTATAGATCTAATTGTTTATTTGGATCATCTTATGATTATCATGTTGTGGTCAATTTAGATCTGACATTAGTTGGACATCTAACTTCTTATTTAGATCTAATCATGCCTATTATGACATCCCTACTATGCCAGAACCTGTTTTATTATCACAAGTTCAATGATTGTACTTATATGTCCACCCTATCATTATGCCATCATATGCTTATGTCAATTTGTTAGAATAACATCTCTGTCATCTTCCCTTCACCCTTTTCCTTTTTATTTTATATAGCCAGGCTAATTTCGAGCCTAGGCATGCCGCAAAAATTGTGCAATTACGTTGGTTTGGGAATAAGGGGAAAACATTGAAATTGGGCATATCTTGTGAATTGGGAATTTGGGCATAATTGGTAAAAAGATGAAAATTGACATAGTTTGAATAATGTATATGTATATGGATTTGGAAAAATAATTTACTATGAACATAACTGGGGAAAAAGGGGCATGATACATATAACCTTTAACGACATAGGGAAAATTGGCTAATAATGAAACGCTTAGGATCACAGTAATTAGAAACTGTAATTGCGCCTAGACACGAGGTTTGATTGCACTTGTGGTGAAGTCTGCCCAGACCCGCCTGGCATATCCAGCAACCACAAGTGGTGAATCTAATGTTAGAGGTCTATGTGCACAAATATGAGACATGCTAAAACATGAGGTTAAGCCCAATTTGTGGAATAAGTCTGCCCGGACTTGCCCGGCATATCCAGCATCCACAAATGGTAGGCTTAATATGGGAGGTCTAGCATGCCATAACCATAAATGAAAATATGGTAATAAACCTTGAATGCTTAACCTAGTTGAATCCATAGGGATTGTATGAATATAAATTTAAATTGGGATTAAGTAAAATTTAGTTGAACAGTGAGGGGATGGGAGGTTAAGTAAATCTGAGGGGGCGGGTAATATTTGCATATAGCCCCCACAAACTTAAACCAATAAGTTTATGTAATTAAAGACACCTAGTGGTATACATAACTAATGGAAATATTAAATTTATGGAATTAAAGACACCTTTTTAGAGTAAGCATAACTTATAGAAATGACAGGGTTGTGTAACTAAAGACACCTAGTGGTATACATAACCGATGGAAATCCTAGTGGGGATACAAGATAAGGGGGAGATCTTGTATCAAATTGTGTGGGACCCATTTCGGTCAGTAACCCTTAATAGGTATCAAAGGGGTACTCCGAACTAGGTCGGAGTTGGGTCACACTTACTGGGCTGAATGTAAGAGATCCAAACGAGGAGGATGGAGTGGGCGGTGCAAACCGACCGGGACATGTGCGTGCATGGGCCGAGCAGAGGGGGCTAAGACGATCGTGACACCTGTAGGTATGGCTGTGCGTATCAGCGAAGGGTTGCCTCTGTAGGATGTGATACTTCCTACGGTGGGGCCGACACAAAGTATCTACGCGAAATAGGGAGCCAATCGATTAGGGTAGTGGTTAGGATACATCTGGGCGTATGCCTAAACTGCCATCTTATAGTTTTTGGGATCAACTCATTCTATTTATACTGTTATTAGTGCAGAGTAATCCTTGGAGAAGTATACACTCTATCATGTTTACCATATCATACCTACCTTATATGCTGTTATCTCTCTCTTATCCACTTTATATGCCTGTCATGCTACTTTTACTTATTTACTTGCTAAAGTAACTGGATTCGCCAGACTTTATGTCTGGCCCTTTTTGTTTTCTCTTCTTTCTTCCGTTCCCTTACCAAAGTTCTCAGGGTGGGAATACTCAAGCTTGACCGTTACTCTGCTTTCATTTTGCTGGAGCTGCTTATATGTATGGTTCAATTCCTATTCTTGCTACTATAGCTATATTTTATTTGGGGAATTTTGCTCTTTTCAATACAAAGATGTTTTAAAGTACAAGACAGTAGATTCAATGATATAATGCTTTTTATGTATTTCATACATGTGATGTTTTCAGACCACGTTGCTTTATGTTAAATAAAGTTTTTAATTCCGCTGTCATTTTTGTGTCTATCTTGCAATATTTCTGTTTACCCGTAACGCTTCACGAAACTTAATGCATTCCTTTGTGAGTGACATTAACGGACGTGGGGTGTCACACTCGACACAAAGTATTGTAGCACGCTCAACCCAAAATACTGTAGCACGCTTAACCCAAAACACTGTAGCAGTGCACGCTCGACCCAAAACCTGCACATGCTTAATACAAGACCAATTTCGACCAAAACTTCACCAATCGATGACATCGATGAAACTAACTGATCCGATTCATCTGATACAACCACAAGCATGTTTTGAAATCAATAGCAACATGAATATGACGATTATCACCAAAATTATGCAAATTTCTTCAAAATTATGATAAGTGAACATATGTTCTAAATTATGGGTCTAACTTGCATATGCATATGGAATAACATAGAAATTACGGGTTTAAACTTGCTAAATAAGATCGGAGGGTCATTCATATGAAAATGGACTTATTAAGGTGTAGATCTATTGTAAAACACTTAAATTTGATGAAAAACATGATCAAACGTTCATATACTTCATTGAATCCATATGAGAGATGCAAATCACTCACCAATTTTCCAAAACAAAGAAAAAATGGTGAAATATAAATCCAGATAGTGTGGATCTTGCTTCAGTCCACTCAATTTGATGAATTCGCCCTTGAAACGATGTAGATCTAGCCTCTATTGGTGTAGATCTTTGATTTCTTATGCTTAATTTTTGATTTTTAATGGTGGAAAGGTTTTAGTGGAAGGAGGAACATAGGCGACCTAATGAGAGAATGGAGAAACTAAACCATTTCCCATATTCCCCACCCCCTATTTATAGATTTATAGTTTTCCACTAGCCCACTAATGGGACTCCTCAAATCTGTCCATTAAGGCTTCAAAATCATGAACAACCAATTGAAAATCCTAAAAACCATGATCCATCCCAAATCGCTAAGCCAAAACTCTAATGTAACCACTCTACGGAAAGGCAATCATCATTTCCTTTCTAATGGCACAGGTCTCATCCTCTGATTCGACCCGAGTAAAAACTTATCCCATGTACAAGATTGACAGGGGAAAATGGTCACAAACAAAATTGGTAAAAATTATAGACATGTCTCACATCCCCATAAGCAACATATTAAAATATAAGAATGATCCAACTCTCATGGAATAAAATAAAAATATTTTTCGACCCTATAATACGTAAAATGCTGACTGCTATGTTCTCTCTCCCCTTAGGAATTTAGCCTCCGAAATTCCAAGCAAACTCAAGAAACCATAACTATTTCGCATGCCTATCATCCATGAGAAGCCAATTCTATCATCCAAACTAGCAACTGTCAAGCCATGCATTCTAGCCTTATCCTCGGATGCAGAATTCCATCAAACAACAACAAGTACATCGATATCAAAGGGTCCTACCGGCGAAGAGTTTTGGACAAGTCGCCTTCATGCTCTCTTCCGTCTCCTATGTACAATCGTCGCCATACTCACTCCATTGTATCTTGACTAGCTTAACTGTCTTCCTCCTAATTTGTTTCGTGTCATTTCCCACAACATGAAGCAACTTACGAGGTCTCCTAACTATGGTCTCCACTTCTAAATCTTCGTACTGCTCTAGAGATACCACCACATTAGAATCATGCACAAACATCCGTAGAAATGACACATGGAACACATTATGCACACTCGATATCTTCTCGGGTAACTCCAATCTATACGCGAGATTTCTAATTTGCTCGACTATCGGAAACGACCCAATGAACCTTGGAGCTAATTTTTCTTCGCTTCTGAATCGAACCGCATGCTTCAATGGCTAAGTCTTCATGAAAACCATGTCACCAACGTCGAATTCCAAGTTCTTACGATGCTTATCGGCGTAACTCTTCTAATGATCTTGCACTGCCTTCATTCGTTGTCGAACGATCACGATATAATACGAGGTCTCTCTAATCATCCCTGGCCCAAGTACCAACTTATCTCCAGCCTCTAACCAACAAGCTGGAAAATTACATAGTCTCCCATACAATGCCTTGTATGGTTCCATCCCAATGCTTGACTGGTACTATTATTATATGCAAACTCAACTAGATGTAGATGTTCTTCCGACGATCCTCCGAATTCTAATACACAAGCCCTCAGGAGATCTTCCAAAACTCGATTAACCCTCTCGGTTTTACCATCTCTTTGGGGATGACGACCCATACTTAAGCACAATTCGATTCCCAAAGCTTCTTGCAAACTCTTCCAAAATCCACTCGTAAATAATGGATCTTGATCACTTACTATGCTCTTTAGAATACCATGGAATCAAACTAACCATTTCATATAAATTTCAATCAATTTCGATGCTCTCTTAGTTGACTTGACAGGAATGAATCTTGTACTTTTGGTCAAGTGATCCATGACGACCCAAATCCCTTTGTTTCCTGCTCTTGTTCTAGGTAATCCATTGATAAAACCCATTGATACTTGCTTCCACTTCCACGTAGGAACTTCCAATGGATGAAGCAAACCACTCGGCTTCTTCTGTTCAACTTTCACCAACTGACAATTCATGCACTTAGAAATGAACTTTCCAATATCTCGCTTCATCCCCTCTTAGTAGTAAACTTGCATCATGGCCTGATATATCTTGTTACCACCAGGATGAATCGTCAACTTCGAGTAATGACATTCCCTCAAAACCACATCTCTCAAACCGTCGATATCAGGAACAACTAGTTGCTCTTGCTTTCGAAGCCAACCTTCTCGATCGACTTCGAACTCTTTATTCTCTGGTTCTAACTTCTGGATATACTCGACAAGCTTTCCATCTTTCTTTTGGCTCTCGCTAATCCTTTCGATTAGAGAAGGTCTTATCGATAAGCTTGCCAACATTTAAGGTTCCAATTCACACCTTGGCTTGAAATCAGACCTTGCCAAATACTCAAGGCTTTTCCATTCCGAAAACATCACTCACAAACTTGTGTGTCTTCAACTCAATGCACTACAACTGCGTTACCCTTGCCCGAAGTATAGGCTATACCACAATCATATGATGCCAGAAACTCTAACCATTCGAAAAACCCAGATGGTGTCCTAAAAGCATTCTTCTGCACACTATCCTTAGCCACCCTCAACTGGCAAAATCCCGTTGCTAAATCAATCTGAGAAAACACTTTAGCTTCGTGAAATTGATCAAACAAGTCATCAATCCTTGGCAACGGATACTTGTTCTTCTTGGTTGCCATGTTCAGCTCACGATCTTCTACACACAACCTTAACGATCCATCTGTTAGGGAATGTTGAATGGATAGTTAAGGCCAAACAAACAATAGAGAAGGTGAAGAGTGTTTGTGAGAATTTAAACAAAATTTAGAACTTATGTGAACTACAGGATGAATCAATCACCACAAATACAGACACAAATTTAAACACAAACACAAAATAAACAAAAATAAAGATGCAGAAAAGGAAAAAAACACAGGATTTTATACTGGTTCGGATTGCTCTTATGTCCAGTCCCATGCAACGCTGGATTGCGTATAGTTCTATTCCAATATCCTAATTCAATTACAACCTCCTTGATTTCACGGCTACAAGGGATACCACTGATTCCAACCACCTTGATTTAACGGCAATAAGGGATACCACCGATATATCCTCCTTGATTTAACGACTACAAGGGATACCACCGATTCTAGCCTTTACTCAACCCAAACAATTACAAATAGCCCTCGAACTCTTCAATAGCACTTGATTCAGAGAGTAGAGAGTGTAGAGAGAAGATGTATGATTCGACAGAGCATAAGTGTAGAAACCATAAAAATGATTAAGAGACTGAACTTAGAGAAAGAAGAGATGATAAAAAATTCGATTTTAACCCCTTTTTATAGAGTATGAAAGGCTGCAACATTCCTGGAGCGTTACAAATGGTGAAAAGACATTTTGTCTCAAATTTAAATTTCTGACAGTTATATGTCGACATACCTTTTTGTAATGTCGACATACTTATCTTTTTTATGATTTTTAAAGTGTTTTTTAAGTAAATCAATATTTAAATTCTTGAAATTCTTGAAACAAAACTAGTGGCTAAAACATTATTTTTCACGTATAAAAAACATAAGAAAATATTAACTAAGCTTATGATTAGAAACTTAATATACATGTGATATAAAAACTATTTATAATATAATTATAAATATGTATAATATAATTGTAAACATATATATAGGAATTTATAAAGAAATATTTATAAACTATATATAAAGAAAAGGTTATATGAAAACTTAGAGTTTAAATTATTAAATGTAAGCTTAGTAAAACATTTTTAATAAAACTACAAAAATACGAATACTTATAAATTAGGAAATATATTTGAATCGTATGTTTGAAATTCTTGGATGATTAAAAATTACTTTGAGAGAAGTTTGAAATCAATTTGAAAATAGTTTTGAATTTGAAAATAGATTATTGGAAAAACAGAATTTGAACCTGGAGTGTTATTCGGGGTCTTACATAAAATAGACTATATTTCTATATTTATCTTGAACTCTTGAACCCTTGAAATCTTTAAATCTGGATTACTCATGAGTCTTGAATCTACTCTGAATTCTGAATCTCTAAAAGATCTTAAACTGTACAGTCTTCAGTATTAATTCATGTATACAATCCTGAATATGTGTGTATATATGTATTCTAGATAAAGATGTTAGTATATATTTTATAATTAATGATAATTGAAATAAGGCTGTTGTCATTAAAACACCATTCTCCAAAACCATCTGCTTTGGTTGCAAATATGATAGGTGCACCCCATTTAGATACACTCCTCCGAATTAACCCTTTTCCCAAAAGGTCACGAACCAACCTCCAACTCTCGATATTCCTTAAGTGGCATCCGCCTAAGAGGCATAACGATTGGTCAAGAACCCTTGACCAAGTCGATCCTAAACTCGATCTCATGATGCAGTGGAAAACTTTTAACTTCGTCAAAGACATCCTCATACTCATTAGCGATTAGCACAAATGACAAGTCTTCCTGTGGAATCACAAGCGAATAAAAAGAGCTAATGAAGACACCCTCTTCACGCTTACACCGTACCAACACCTTTCGTGCTTCCACCACCCCGACTCTCACCACTAGCTTCTCGCAATTCACCCTTGTCGCATATCTCCTGAGCTAGTACATGCCCAAGATGATCCTAAACCCAACGAAGTTAAAAACAAAGCAATCACACACAAAAGAGCATCCATGACTTGTCAATACTAGACCATGAAACAACATGCAAAAACTAGATGAACCCCCAACTGGATTAGTCAAAATCAATGGTCTATCACAGATCTCCGGTTCCATACCCAAGCGACACACAAGCTCAATTCAAATAAATGAATGTGATGCTCCAGTATCAAACAACACATGAATTGAAAACCATGAACAGAAAGAGTACCTTGCACAATGACACCCTTTCCCTTTTCTTCAGTTGTAGGAGCTCTTGAAGAAGACGACACAGCCCCCAAAGCATAAGCCTTAACCACATGCTTCCCTTCAGCTAATTCTGGACAATCTTTCTTCTCATGTCTCGGCTTTCCACACTTGAAGCACTTCTTCTCGGCTTTAGGATTCTTGCATTCATTAGCCAAATGGCCCTTCTTCCAACAATTCAAGCAAGTCACTTTTCCTTTCTGCTTCTTCTGGCCATCCTTTCCTTTTTGTTGTGGTTGCTTCCTTTTCTTATTATTACTACCCTACTGTGGCTTCTGTTCTTCCTTAGGTGCAACAACAGACATCTTCTTAGGAAACAGACTTTCATGCCTCAAAGCCTTTTCGACGATCTTCTCAAAACTATCATCGAGGTGATACACAAGCTGATTCCCAAGATACTCATCCAATCCTAAGACAAATTTCTCTTTCTTCTAATAAGGGGTATCCATATATGAATAAGCATATTTCGACAAGCCTTAAAGTCAGAAATATAGTCAAGAACTGGGCGACCATTCTGCTTAAGCTCCATGAATCTCCTAAACAGAATTAACTTTTGCACGATGGAGATAAACTTTGCTTCAAATTTGGCTTGGAACTGATCCTATGAAATATACACTTCAAGGGTCTCACGTGTGACAGAGTTCAACCATTCCATTGCTCTGCCCTCTAACTGCCTTGATGCAAGCTTCCTCTTTATTGCATCATCAATGCCCAAGTCCTTGAAGAACCAAACACAAGTATCCATCCACCTTTGGACTTCTTCAACTGGTTCAATGCCCTTGAACTGTTTTCCTCCCAATGATGTAAATTCTTTGCGCAGATTTGCAAATTCCACTGCTCTAGGCACTTGGACTCCAACATCAAACGTAGCTACCACTGGAGCAGGGGGGCCTTCGTAGGCATGCTTCTATCATGGCGGCAAACATGGCCAAGTAGTCAGGTGCCCTTCCATTACCCCTTCCAGGCATAGCTTCTCCCCTAGTAGTATGTCTTGTATAATGTCGACTTGTAACACCCCGTAATTTTAAAATAGGACATAAGAGATAATTAAAGAATAACTAATTATTAAAAGAATAATTAAGGGAAAAGTGTTACACCATTACGTTCGTCTTGGAATTCTATTTGAGATGGAGTCCGAGTTTGCATAAATCGTAATCCGTATGAAGAAGTTATGGCCTTCGGAAGATTCAACTAAAATTCAGAATTTACATAGAAAAATACCCAAGCAGGTCGACCTGGGGGCCGACCTACCCAGGGAGGTCGACCTGGGGGTCTTCCTGGGTCATAGGTCGACAAGGGGGTCGAACTGGGGGTCGACCTCCCCCCCTACAGGTCGACCTGTTTTGGTCCAGATCCGATTTTCTTTGGCTTGTGACGCGGTTTTGGGTGTTCTAATGGTGCAGATTGGTTCTGGGTTGATATCTAAGGCCCGAAACACTTTTGTTCTCCTATAAATACATCCATAAGCCAAAAACTAAATCTCTTACATTATTATCTAGCCTTCATTGCTCTATCCTTCTCCAAAAATAAATCAATGGTGTCGCTACTCTGCTGAAACCTAAGCTAGAACTAGTACTTCTTCTTCTTCCAATCTGAATAGGATTAAAAGAACAATTAGTCTAAATCAAAGGCGAGCAATTCAGTTTCAGAATACAGATTCCAGAAAACAAGTCTTGCCTTTATTTTCTATTTGGATCTATTCTTAGCCTTTGTAAATCTAAGACTTTGGGTTGCTTCTTATTGATCCAATCGAACCTATACAAGTTGTCGAACGTAGTTTATTATTCAAGCCTTTCATGTCCATAATATTGTTCATAATAAGATCTATATGCATGCAATGATCCTGAATCAATTTATACAGTTATGCTGTAATTCTATTAGATCTGTAATTCTTGTGTTTTAGGACTATCATCTTGTGCCAGTTCTTATGCCTATCATTGTCATATTATTACTATTTGTTCCTTTTTATTTGTGAATCTAGATTGACCTATAATCTAGGTTGAATCACGATATACGTACTATGGGAATATGGGGAAGATTTTGGTTATTGGGGGCATAAACATGAGATTGACAATATTGGCATAACATAATTGGGGAAAAGTAACCGAACATAACATATTTGGTGAAATGGTTGGGCAAAACTTGTAATTGACATTAGGGCATTGTTATCATTATAAGTGCAATTTTGGGTTAGTTGGCTTGTAAACCAAGTTTTGGCCATACACTGTAAACTAGAATATTAAAACTAGATTAGGCTTAACTATTGATTTGGAACGCCAAATATATGACATAGTAATTTTGGGAATGACTATTATTGCAATTTAGGGAAGACGGGGTATAGCCTATTTTGATTAATAACTTGAAATTTCATGTAATTGACATATTTGGCTCATAACCATGTAAATGGTTTATGGCATGTAAAGGTATAATTTATATACCAAAGATTATGAACATGATTTAGAAGGAAATTGGGCCATGACAATAATTGATTTATAATTTACATATAAATGCGAAGGATAAACATGAAAATTACATGACATAGATTGGTTCATGAAATGGTATATTTAGTATACAGCCATTAATTGTGAGCATAATTAAAAGGATAATTATGGCATAATTAAATTGGGAATAATTTACATGTGGAATTTGTCATAAATAAAAAATATATAAATTGTAGGAAAGATGAATATGCCTAACCTGTGGTTAGATTGAGTTGTGGTGTTAAACTGTTCGGAACCGCCCGACTATCTAGTAACCACAACAATACATATCTAATGTGGGAGGTTAGGGCATTGAGCCCAATAATAACCCTAGGTTAGACTGAATTGCGGTGTAAAACTGCATGGAACCGACCGGCACATCCAGTGACCGCAACAATACCTGTCTAATGTGAGTGGTTGGAGCTTTAATGAATGAATTAATGCTATTGACATATGCTAAGTATGGGAGGGTTAGGTTAATTGATACTTAATCAATATGTCGTATGGGTGGGTTAAGTTAAACATAATGGACAAAGGATACCTTACCAACAAGACATGATATAGGGTAGGGATAAGTTAACTAAGGGAACACTTAACCGTTATAACATGTTAATTAAACAGAAGGTAGGGTTAAGGTAACCAAGGCAGCACTTAACCGTTATAGCATGTTAATTAAGCATATGATAGGGTTAAGTTAACTATAGTAACACTTAACCAAAATATATAATGACTTGTTGTAGGGTAAAGTAACACAAGAGGATACACTTAACCAATATATAATGACATGTGGTAGGGTTAAGTAATACAAGAGGAAAACACTTAACCAATTATATAACATGATGTATGGGAAGGGTTAAGTCAACACGAGAAGGCAACACTTAACCAATATAACATGATTTGAGGTAGGGTCAAGTTAACACCAGAAGGAAACACTTAACCGAAATGACAAGGCAAGTGGGTAGGTTAAGTTAACTTGAATTGATTAATGAAACTTGACCAATATAACTTGATGAACGAATGGGGTTAAGTTAAATGGGAAATACTTAACCAATATAAACTGATGAATGAACAGGGTTAAGTTAATAAATCACACTTAACCAATCCAACATGATAAGTGAGAAAGGTTAAGTTAATAAGAACCACTTAACCAACATGCCATGACAAGTAGAAGGGTTAAGTATACGTCGGGTTGGTGGGTAATATTAGTAAATATAGGCCCACAAAACTTAAACATTATAAAAACGTGCTTGAATCCGTGGGAAGGTTAAGTATACGTCGGGTTGGTGGGTAATATTAGTAAATATAGGCCCACAAAACTTAACCATTATACATACATGCTTGAATCCATGGGAATGTTAAGTATCTGTCGGGTTTGTTGGTAATATTAGTAAATATAGGCCCAAAAATCTTAACCATAATATAAACATGCTTGAATCGGTGGGAGGGTTAAGTACATCTCGTATAGGTGGGTAATATTTGTATATATAGGCCCACAAACTTAACCAATAAGAAACCCTAGTAATGGGGACCCATTTCAGCAGTAACCCACATAGATGTATCATGGCACTCTGAAAATAGGTAGGGTAGGGCACGATTACTGGGATGATTATAAGTGGTCAAAACAACGGCATGGAGTACGTCAGTGTAGGTTCCGACTGTTTACGGGCATGCATGTACTACGGAGTGGGAAAAAGTATGCACTGGGTACCATTAGTTATACACTGTGCATCTTGATTCATGTCGGGTCGCTATCATAAGGATTGATACACCTTATGGTGGGACCAGCGCAGGGTATCTACAAGCAAGAGGGGGCCGACTGACACAGACACATCCAACATTTGTACAAGTAGGGAGCTGATCGATAGGGTAGTAAGGGTACATCTAACATCTTCATGGCAATTAGGCCGATTGAGATGGAATCCTCATAATAGATGTACAACTAAAGGCTACCCCAATTGCGAGGATTGGGATCACGTTGTAATATTATCCTTTATACAGATTACTAGCTGGGACACTCGTTAGGTGGTGCAGAGATGTAGAAATCAGAATAACAGGGTAGTAGCGAAGCAGAGAATAGTTAACGTGCGATGTTATACTTAGTTTTTCTTGCCAGTTGCTTATCCTGTGTATCCTATGTTCCTTATCATCATGCTTATGTCTTTATTTAGTTTAATTCATGTCATGTTGTTCTTGCTTGTTTATATGCTGAAAGTAGCTGGACTTACCAGACTTATGTCTGACCTAGTTTTGTTTCGCCTTTTTTCTTCCGTCGCCCCCCCCCCCCCCCCAAGGTTCACAGGGAGGAAACGCTTGTGCTTAGCTTGGATTACTTGTTGCTTCAAGATCATCATGTATTGCTTTGGATTCAGTCTCATTTCAGCTATGGCTTGCTTTACTCTATTGGGGAATAAATCATTGTTATTTTTATGCTTCTTTTATACTTGGAAGTTTTTGAATCAAGACAAAAGTACTATGTATTGTTTTTAAGACACCTGTTGTAAAAGCTTGACCGAGCCACATTGTTTATAAAATGAATTTATTTTCCCATTTCTTTATTTGTCTATCTTGTAATTTATCTGCATCTTTTACCTAAAATGCTCCATCGAAATTAAGGCATTCCCTTTGTGAGTGACCTTAACAGAGGTGGGGTGTTTCACGACTTATTCAAAATTTGCAAATTGGAATGTTTAGCCACTTACAAGAAAAACTGCTAAAGAAGTACAAACACTGCCATACTATATAGTATCATATAATATACATCCAACTGAAATCTACGAGTATGTCTCTCATATGTGATTATGGCTCGGAACTTTGACTAAAATCGATAACCATAGCTCTGATACCAAATGTGACGACCGCACATAACCCCTGCACTAAATAAGAGGTAATGCACCGAAAGGTGTGCCAGACAACTATGGGCGATCATTAAGGTAAGGTAACAATTGCGGAACCTGTCGTAAACTCACAGCGTAAGGATAAAATATATTAGAACATATACAACACGTAGTGATAGTGAAGCAGAAAACACTATATTTTCATGACAACTAGAAAGTTATTCCATATATGTGGATAACTACAATAGCGTTTGTACAATTTGCCTCATTGCAGCACTCAGAGAAATAGCAAACATCGAAAATCCAAATACTAGATAGTGGGTAAAATAACACGCTAGCCTCCAACTCGCGTCCGCAAAGCAACACCGTTTTCACTAAGCTATCACCTTCCGCCTAGTCTGCACATCCAATAATCGGGTGAACATCCCAAGGTAATAAGAGGGCAACATAAAACCTTGAGTCAGAAAACAATTTTAGTTAGTGATAAAACAGCTAACAAACATCATCAATAAAGTATATGAGAATAGGTAGATTAACAAATAAATCTACCAAACACCAGGGAAGAACCTAACTCCCGTCTTCCCCACATCTGACAGTGATAGCCTTTACAATCCGTAAATCCAAAGGGACAACAATTCAACCATGGCAATTAGAACAACCATTCACACATGACAAAAGTAACTCAGACAACATCTAGTTTTATCTCACGGAAACCACCCTAATCGAACTTGGCATTCCTTTAGCACAAGCCCTAGAGGCCGAAATCAATATCAGAAAAGCACCCAAAGAATGCCACAGTCGAAGTCAGATAATCTCCGTGAGATGGTGCAATAAAAGCACCCAAGCATCCAAACGTCCATGGTCGACTCTGGCTATCACCACCAACCTTGCTTTGAAACCATCGTTAATCGTCTCACTGGCTATCAACTTGCCATCAACTTTCAAGGACCATACACGACTCCCCAGGTTCTAGCAAAACCCCACACACTATACACAATACGTGTCTAGGCCATACAAGACGCCCAGGATACTCGACCTACAACCGGTCTTCAATTGTACCCCTGCTTTGAGCCCGCTATAACCTATGATAATTATAATTACTCGGCCTTCTCATCTCTAGTCTTTATTAATTATGACTATTTATCAGCTCAGAACACTTTAGAGCAATCACTTCACATGAACTCAGTACATCCTTGAGCAATGCATGACCAGATTTGTAGCAATCCGCGACCAGAATCACTGTAGGAGTGAACGCTCGACCTGAAACACTATAGTAGTGTATGCTCGACCCAAAACATTGTAGAACATTCGACCCAAAGCATATAGCATGTTCAACCCATAATGTTGTAGCACATTCGAACCACAATACTGTAGCACGTTCGACCCACAATACTGTAGCACGTTCGACCCACAATACTATAGCATGTTTGACCCACAATATTATTTTACGTTCGACCCATAAACTGTATCAAGTTCAACCCACAGTATTGTAGCACGCTCGACCCAAAACACTGTAGCACATTCGACCCAAAACACTGTAGCAGTGCACGCTCGACCCAAAACCTGAAATGCACAACCCAAGCCCAATTTCGACCAAAACTTTTCCAATCAACGATATCGACGAAACTAAGTCATCTGATTCATCCAATACAACTATAAGCATGTTTTGAAATCAATAACAACATGAATATGAAGCGTATCACAAGAACTATGCAAATTTCACCAAAATTATGAACTAAATTATGGATCTAACTTGTATATGCATATGGAGTAACGTAAAAATTACCAGTTTAATATTGCTAAATTAGATCATAGGGTGATTCATATGAAAATGGACTTATGAAGCTATAGATCTATGGTAAAACACTTGAATTTGATGAAAAACATGATCAAACATTCATATACTTTGTTGAATTCATGTGAGAGATGCAAATCACTGACCAATTCTCCAAAACAAAGCAAAAAAAGGTGAAATATGAATCCAGACATCAGAGATCTTGCTTCAATCTGCTCATTTTGATGAATTCACCCTTGAAACGATGTAGATCTAGCCTACAATAGTGTAGATCTTCGATTTCTTATGCTTAGATGTTGATTTTTTAAAGGTGGAAAGGTGTTAGAGGAAGGAGGAACGTAGGAATCTAATGAGAGAATGGAGAAAATAAACCATTTCCCATATTTCCCACCCCCTATTTATAGTTTTCCACCAGCCCACTAATGGGCCTTCTCAAATCAGCCCATTAAGGCTTCAAAATCCAGAATAACCAACTGAAAAACCTTAAAAAGGTGATTCCTCCCAAACCGCTAAGCCAAAACCTTAATGTAACCACTCTACGGAAAGGCAATCATCATTTCCTTTCCAATGGCATAGGTCTCACCCTCTGATTCGACCTGAGTCAAAAGTTATCCCCCATACGAAAATGATAGGGGGAAAATAGTCACAAACAAAATTGCTAAAAATTATTGACATGTCTTACATCCCCATAAGGAACATATTAAAATACATAAGAATGATCCAACCCTCATAGAATAAAATAAATATATTTTACGATCTTCTGATACATAAAATGCGGGCCGTTACATCTTTGCATACACGCCATTTGTCATTTGGAATTTTTACCAGGACTGGATTAGATACCCAATCCAGACACATGAACTCTCTTACGAAAGGATTTTCCATTAGTCTATCAACTTCCTCTTTCAGAGCCATTGATCTTTCTAGGCCTTGTATTATTCTCTTCCACTTTACAAGTGCGACACGAGGGTCTACATTCAATTCATGAATTTCCACTTCCGGGGATATACCACATATATCGGCGTGATTCCCGGTGAACACTTCCAAATTAGCCTTTAGAATATTAATCAATTCCGTTTGCAATTTTTGACCCAATTAAGACCCGATATTCAAGTCTCGATTAGGATCCCTTAGATAAACTGCAATAGATATCATGATCTCCACGGGTACCGCTCGATTATCCCCTCCACTATTTTTTCGAGGATCTATTTCCTTTTGAGCTCCACCATGCTCATCAGTGCAGGGGCCGTGCTTTATTGTTACAAGAGTAGGTGTAAAAAGTGCCCTTTACATTCTTCCCCTTTTGCTTCTTCTTACCTTCCCTCAATTCAGTGATGTAACATTCTGTAGCAGCATTCTGATCTCCTATTACCACACCAACACCTTTCTCTGTGTGAAACTTCAATGTTAAACACCACAGTGCTAGCGCAATTTTGAATTCAGCCAAAGCGGGCCATCCCAGGAATGCATTATAAGATGAAACTTCATTTAAAAGCACAAACGTTTGTTTCAAAACAACTTTCATATCTCCTTCTATTAATTCCACAAGCAAGTCAATCGTTCCAATCGTTTGCTTTGGCTTGCCTGTGAACCCTTGGATTTTCATTTGTCAAGCATTCATGTCGGTCATTGAAAGATTCATCAGGATGAATGTCTTTCAGAAAAGGACATTCACAGAAGCACCACAATAAACTAGCTCTCTTTTGACCAGGACATATTCCGACTATGACCACCCTCAGCTCTAGGGTTAGAGCTACAACACCTTCTGAATCTTTCTCTCTGAACACTATATCATCATGAACAATTTTCTACTGCTTTACCGGAGCGGTATTATTAAGGATCAAGCATCTTTCTTTTCTCGGAGTGTATCTTAGAGAGTTCGCGTATGTCTCCATCTTCCCCCAACTTTTATCCGCTGGATGAGGACCACTAGATATGGTATTGATCAATGGTCTCACATTAATTTGTGCTAGACCTCTATCACTTGGGCCAGGGTGATTGGACGGTACACTGCCCCTGAGGAGCTAGAGAAGGATCTGTCACTTGTTGTTTCCTAGTATACTGCTGCAACTTATTCTACTTAATCAATTCCTCAATCAAGCTCTTTAAATGTAGACATTAATTTATATTGTGACCAGGCTAGTCGTGAAAGCGTCATAATCTTCCATAACTTGTTGCTTTATCTCTTTCTTTCAATGGTGGTGGTTTCAGATATTATCCCGCATCCTTGATGGAAAAGAAGATGTTCTCCCGGGTATAACTTCAACTCTTCCGATCTGAAAAACAAGGCATCTTGCTATTCTTCTTTTCTTTCACTTTGTTTTCCCTTTCTTCCTGCCACCCGAAATCCTTCTTATTGCCCTGAGCACTACCACCTTTCTTGTCTTCCACAGCATTACTTCCAACCATTTTCTGGGTGGTAGAAGGGATTTCTTCCAACTTAATGAACACTTAAGCCTTTTTGTAGAATTTTTCAAGTATGTTGGGTTCTTTCACCCTTACCTACTTTCCAAACTCAGTGTTTTATTGAAAACTCGAACCAGTGCCATTAATATCATCCTCGGCTTAGGATTACCAACCTCTGTCATAGTAGTATTGAAGTGATTGAGAAAAGTCTTTACCAACTCTCCTAGGTTTTGACTCAGTCCCGACAGCAACATGATATCTTTGGCCTTTGAGGTATACAATCTGAATTGCTCCTTAAACTTCCTTGCTAAATTAGAGAATTGATTTACGGATTTCGGCGGTAGCTTAGTGAACGACAACGAGGCTACCCACTCTAGATAGATTGGGAAGTAAAGACACTTGAGCTCATCTGTTGCCCTCGCACCATCCATATGCCATTCATATTTGAACAAAAACAAATTGGGATTGTTGATTCCATTATATGCAGCACGGTTGGAGGGAGAAACTTCTTCGGAAATTCAGCATACCAAATCCTTTCAGGGAAAGGAGTCTTGATTGGAGTAAAGTCCCACTCAATTTCATATTCCTTTATAGTCTAACTTTGTTTCATAATTTGCTGGATCATTCCTGAAATATACTCCTCGTCATTACGTTGTTCCATGGGGCAGACACCTGTCCTTTTCTCGGATGCTTGTCTAGGCAAGCGACTGCGATTATCAAACTGGGGTCTTGTACCTTCAGCTTGGAGAGGTGCCCCTTAGGTGGGTCTTGCAAATTTTTGAGAAGCACACGTTTCGAAATGATTTTCTCTTGACCGGGATTATTTAAGCATATCGGCGTTCACCTTGGAGTCTTCAATATTGATGCCATTCCTTCCACTTGACACTGGCATTTTCTCTGACTCGTCTACTTTGTTGACATGGAAACCATGATTCTCTTCTTCACAAAAGTTCCTTCCTTGACTGGATCCAAGATTACCCCTATGGCAATTCGAAACAGAGGAATATGCGTTTTCCTCCAAATGAATCTCAACTCTGTGATTTACAGGATTAGTTTGAGCACCTAGGAGAGCATCAAAATTTTACATCAAAATCATATTCATAGTTTCCATCTGGTGGTGCAAACCGGCTACAATAGCATCAAATTATCCCTGAGTTACACCACCTCCCAGAGTTTGAGCAACGGTTGGATTGTTAGTTATAGGAGAGACTGTGGTACCATCAACAGCATTCCCAGAAAGTCTTGCAGATTTATTATTCTTCTTCGAAGGCGCCATAATGTCAGATAATCTTCTAGTCTTTAGAGAAATTCTTTAAACGAACATACCTTTTAGACCTTGCAAATCTATAGTGAAAGAACAGGCCTCAAAGCTTCAAAATCAAGGCTCTTAACCTTGTGGTCACGGGTTCCTTCCCCACGTTGGGCTCCAAAATGTTAACACAACCCTTAAGTCGGTGATAGCTAGCTTATTTCTTTTTATAGATGTTATCTTTGCTTGTGTTTCATCTTTTATTTTCTTTCAGTAGGCTATCACCATATAATATCAAAGATATGTGGGGATTGAGAATCCTATTTTAACTAGTATCTACTTATGCTTGTTCGAGTAACATAGTGAGAATATTATGGGCTCACTCTTTGGTTTTAGGGACAAGTCAGGTGAGACTTGAACTTTGTACTACAATAATGTCCTGTATAGTTATTGATAGCCTTTTATTGCTCATGCCGGACTGATGTATGACTTGAATTTTTATATTTCCTCTTATTACTTTAGGGTGCTCATCGGCGATACTGATGAGCAAACCGGGTACAGATGATAGGTTGGTGGTGGTGATGTTGTGCAGTGATGAGTTGTAGGCCGACGTACTACTATTTGTACTATATAGCTATTTGGATGATTCTTGTGGTGTTGCTTGTTACATACTCTAAAGAGGGATGTAGTGGGGGCCTAACGTATTCAAACATTCAGTTACTAAGATATTTTGTACTTTATATTTTATGATTTTATGGAGAGGGGATTTCTTGCTTCGTTATGCTTCACTACTATAACCTTCTGTATACTTTATAATTATATATCATCCATGTGCTATGGGTTACATAACAAGTTTTGTTTCGGTTAACTTTATTCGACGATCATCCCGTATCTACTTGATACATAATGTAGTGCACTTCACCTCTAGTTTATTGTTGGTGGTATGGAGGGATTGCGATAGCTTCTCAGCAAAAAGGGGCATTGCACGTCATCCATATAATGCCTCGAATGGTGCCATGCTAATGCTCAACTGATAACCATTATCGTATGTGAATTCCATAAGATGCAAGTGTTCATCCCATGAGTCCCCGGAGTTTATTATGTTGGCATGAAGAAGATCTTCTAGGATGTGATTCACTCTCTTGGTGTGACTGTTGTCTTGAGGATGACAAGTTGTCCTAAGATGTAGCTCAGTCCCTAGTGCCTCTTTTAAGCTCCTCCAAAACTCACAATTAAATAACGGGTTTTGGTCACTCACAAAGCTCTTTGGTGCACCATGGAATTGTACTATCCATTTCATATACAAATTTACCAGCTTTGTTACCGTCCTACTTGACTTAATTGGTATAAATCTAGTGCTCTTAGTCAACCGATCAACTATGACCCAAATGATATCGTACCGCAATTGAGCTCTCGATAGTCCATTGATACATGTTTGCACTTCCACATGGGAGCTTATAGTGGTTGCATCAAAAAATTAGGCTTCTTCTTCTCTGCCTTAACCAGTTATCAATCCGTGCACTTAAAGATAAATAATCCAACATCCTTCTTCATCCCTTCCCAATAAAACCTTTGCTTCATATCTCAGTACATTATGTTACCACTGAAATGTGTAGTCAATCTTGAGTGATGACAATGTTGAAGCAATTCATCTCTCAAACCATCTACTTCTGGACGACCAGCCTTCCCTTCTTACGAAGCTATCCATTTGGGTCAAATCTATATTGTTTTACATCCTCTGGCTCAATCCTGGACTCGACTTTATCGATGATATCAACTAACTTAGGATCACGCCTTTGATTATCTTCAATTCTCTCGACCAAAGTAAGTTCGATTGTCAAAATCGCTTAGTATCACTCACTCATGCCAATGAAATACTAAATATAAATAGGTTTACTGAATCTGAATAGATCACTCTTCCTAGCTATTACAAATATGTTTCTTAAGTCTGGGTCTATAAATATTTATATATTAATTTATGTTTATGTGGATACTTTAGGTTTTGGATGGAGAAAGGTTTGCTGCAATGGGGGTAGAAACTTTATGGAAGAAGAAGAGGGAAATGAAATGATAAAAATGATCTACATTAACATATTCTTTCCTATGTATCCTCAGTCCCGAAATCCACACTGGACTTACTAGAAAATGGGCCCAAATGTTTGAATTTAGCTGTTTGTATCCTAAAATTCCTTCGAACAACCATATTTCATAAATGGTTTACCGATTTTCGATGTATAACCATTACGCGGAAAGGTAAACCATCATCCCAATACAATGGAGTGGTTTTGATCTAAATTTCCACTTTTGTCAAAAGTCATGGATGAAATTACATTTCATCTAGGTAAAATTATCAAAGAAAACCCAAGAGAAATTCTCAAAGCGAGAATTGACACTAATAGCCATATCTAAAAATTATAGAATGATATGATTGAATATGAAAATAATATTCCATATTGGCACATTAAAAACGTGCAAAACTATAGGTCATTGCATTCTCCGTATTTATGAATTTTGCCCTCGAAATTCGATAAATGAGTCTATAGGGTCATTCTGCATGCCTAACGACCATATGCAATCATCAAAAGTCAAATATGCATCCATAGTGATAAAAAGGAAAATGAATAAACTAGTATGTAGAATGTTGTATTAAGGCACATTAATGACATCTCCTGCGAATGTAAAACGGTAAGAAGAAATTTTACTAAGTGAAGGGATATGTATACAACTTCTTTATGCTTTCCACGGTCTCACAAGTGCAATCGTTATCACTTTCGCTCCATTGAACCTTCGGTAACTTCACCACTTTTATCTTTAAAACTTCGTATCATGCTTGACAATACAAATTGGCCTACAACGTCTTAAAGCTTCTGGATCAGTCTTGATGTCATCTAAAGTATCCGGTGTAATGGTTGTATTAAGCTCGAGCACAAATTTCCATAATTGAGAAAAATGGAACTCGTTGTGCACTCCTACCATTTTTTGAGGTTATTCTATTATGTAAGCAAAGTTCCCAATCCTCTCTAAGATTGTAAAAGAACTCGCAATTCTTGGTGCTAACTTTCCTCTTCTACCAAATCTAACAACACTTCTCAAAAGAGAAATCTTGACAAACACCATACCTCCAATGGAGAATTTCATATCTTTGTGCCTCTTATCGTCATAGATTTATTGTCGGTCATGGGAGACCTTCACCTCTATTAAATAATCTCAATCTTGTTTGAGGTCAACTACACCATCTCTGGGCCAGATTTCAGTTTCTTACTCACTTCCCACCAACATGAAGGAGAGTTGCACGGTCGCCAATACAATGCCTCAATGGCGTCATACCAATGCATGATTGATAACTATTATTGTATGTGAATTCCATAAAATGCAAATGTACGTCCCACAATCCACCAAATTCTATTATGCATGCATGGAGAAGATCTTCTAGGGTGCGATTCCCTTTATCGGTTTGTGGTTGACAAGTTGTACTAGGGTGTAGCTCAGTCCCTAGTGCCTCTTGTAAGATCCTCCGAAACCTACTAGTAAATAACAGGTATAGCTCACTTATAATTCTCGTCAATACACCATGGAATCTTACTATACATTTCACATTCAAATCAGCCAATTTTGTTGTCGCCTTATTCGACTTAATTGGTACAAATCTAGCGCTCTTGGTCAATTGATCAACTATCACTCAAATGATGTCAGACCCTTATCGGGTTCATAAAAATATATCGATGAATTTCATTTATGCATGTTACCATTTCCACTATGGAACTTGTAGTTGTTCCATCAAACCACTAGGCTTCTTCTGCTCTGCCGTAACCAACTGTCAGTTCAAGCACCTAGAGATTAATAATCCAGTATCCTTCTTCATTCTTTCCCAATAATACGTTTGCTTCATTTCTCGGTATGTTTTATTACTGGCAAGATGTATAATCAATCATGAATGATAGCACTCTCGAAGCACTTCATCCCTTAAACCATCCACTTCTGGGATGACCAACCTTCCGTTCTTACGGAGCCAGCCACTTCGATCAAATTTATACTGCTTTATATCCTTTGACTCAATCCTAGGCTCGACTATAGCAATGATCTCAACCAAATGAAGACCATGCTTTGAGTATCCCAATCCTTTCAATTAAAGTAGTTCTGATAGTCAAACTGGCAAACATCTTTAGTCAAACTCACATCTTGGACAACAATCATTACCTACAATATATTCCAAATGTTTCCACTTATAAAGCATTAATGACTACTTTTCCTTCCCGTAGCATGTACGCTAGGGTGGTCAGTGGGTCATGTCAGGTTAGATTTGGGTCGGGTCAAGTCGGATTCGGGTTGATTTATAAATGGTTTGGGTCGACCTTTTTATTAAACGGGTCATTTTTTCCTAACCTGAACCCAAACGGGTTGACCCGACTTGGTGCATGTAATCCATTTTACTAAACGGGTCGTGTCAAGTCATGTTACGTTTACCCGTTTGACCCATTGGCAGATATTGTCCACTAATATCAATAGTAAAATAGCCAAATCACCAACTAGCAGCAAGTTACGAAATCACCAATAGGCAGCAACACTTACATAAAGCATGAAATCACCATATCCAAAAATCATGCTCCATACATAACAATATATGAGCATAATGCATACATAATATACTAACAGTATCGAAGAGATACAATTGTTATAAGTAAAATATAACTAACAACATATGCGAATAAATTAGTAAAATATAATAGCTTACACTAGAATATATGAGCACACTGATTACCACATAAATAAAAGACTAACACTAACAGCATACATAAAAGACTCACAGTATGGAAGAGATACAGCATTTAATCGGGTTTTGCAGTCAAAATCAGGTTAGCGAGTCAACCCTAAATTGATCCGTTTATAAACGGGTCAAATTAGGGTTGACTCGAAAGTGACCTACCTGTCAACTAAATGGGTCGGGTTAACCTGCTAATTTCCGTGCGGTTTTCGGGTTGGGTACCGAGTCGTATAGAAAATTGACATCCTCAATTTATGCTATTCTAAGGTCTTACAAAGCTAAAAACTCTAACCATCATTGCTCGTGAAGATTAAGATCCTTTTGTGAAAAGAGGTATTGCAACAACTTATGATTAGTAAATAAATCAAACCTTTCTCCTAAAAGATAGTGCCTTCATATCTTAAGCGCAAGCACAACTGCTTCTAATTCCAAATCATGGCTAACATTGTTCTTATCATATGGTTTTAACTCTCTTTTAGCATAATCTACAACCTTGCCTTTCTACATCAGTACCACTCCTAATTTTGTACCGTAAGCATCAGTGTATATCATCATCTTCGTTCCTACCCAGAATAACCAATACTGGTGCGCTTGACAATCTTTTCCTCCAAACCCACAAATGTATGTTCACATCTAACATCACAAGTAAAAGCCCGATTCTTATTAGTCAAGTTGGTTAACGGTGCTACTATCTTTGAAAATTCATGGATGAACTTGAGATAATATCCTGCCAATCTTAAAAAAAAATCCTCACATCTAGAGCATTTTTGGGTGCCAATTCTGTACTGTCTTGACCTACATAGGGTCTACATTAATACCTTGTTCTGAAATAACATGACGAAGAATCTCACTTGTCTCCTCTAGAAGTGACATTTGGAAAACTTAACCATTAAATGGTGTACCTAAACAAATCATCTATACACGGTAGAAGATACTTATTTTTCCTCGTCTACTTATTAAGCTCACAGTAGTTAACCCATAATCTAGGGGAACTATCTGGTGCGCCATATTCAAATTTACTTTTCTAAATGAAGCCCTTCTCCAAAACATTATTCACTTTCCCCTCAAGCTATATCTGCTCTCTTGGTGCCATCTTCCACAAAGGAATAACTACCAGTTTGGCATACTTTTTTTGGTTAATATGGAATTCCATATTCAACAAAGTGGGATTCCAATCACTTTTTCGAACACCTCTGAATACTCCATAGCTGCTGGTACTATTGAAAACTCATCTTTTGGAACCTTAAGCAATTGTAGATAACTAGCCACCTTAAATGGTAAGCAACCTACCATTACCCTTCGCTCGTTGTTCTCCTATATCGCCATCGACATCCACTCACACTTTACTACTACTCGGTATTTACTTAGCCAGTCCATCGCAAGTATGATACCAAACACCACAGACCCTAAAACAAAGCAATCATAAACCAAAAGCATCCATGACTCGATAAGAAATGATTATGACAAACCATACTAAGAATGGCAGGGACTCCAATAGAGTTTGTTACTACAAACGGTCTGTTAATGATTTCGGGTTCCAACCCAGATCTGTCTACTAGTCTCTAGATATAAAGGAATGGGAAACCCGGTATCAAACAAAACAAGAATATTGAAAATTGAAACCGTACGTTGAATGACAACACCCTTTCCCTTTTCCTTCGTTGAAGGGCACTCAAAAAACTAGGAACAACATGGATAACATATCTTTCACAACCTTCTTAGCTGCATCTGGTCAATCCTTGTTAAGAAATCCGGTCTTGTGGTAGAGATAGCACTTCCGCTCGCCACTAAGACATTGATTCTTATAACGACCTTCCTTTCCATAATTAAAGCAAGTTACTTCGGACCTGGTCTTCTTCTTTAGTTCTCCCTTACTCTACGGTGGCTTCCTTTTATTGTTCCAATTCCTCTTGCCTCTCCTACTCATATGCATTTTTGGATCTTTCTTAGGAGAAACATTCATAACAACCTCTAATTTGGGATAGTTAATCTCATGCATAAGCTCCATCTTGACCACCAACTTTAAGGTCTCTTCAACATGACTCAATAACTTCTCTCCTAAATGATCGTCCAAGTCAAGAATAAACTTCTTATTGTTCTTGTATATGGTATTAATTAGTGATGCCCCGTACTTTGGCAAAGTATCAAATTCAGCTGCATACTCAGTGACAGTCGTGTGCCCTACCTAAACTCTAAAAACATCCTAAACATGGCTGACTTATGGGAATCCAAAGTAAGCATTTCCAAAAATTGAGTCTTGAACTGATTCCAAAGTACTCATCCTTTGGTGCAGTAACCTTCAATGCATTCGACCAATTCATCTCTTGCCCTTGAAGTTGGCGTGGGTACAACTTCCTCTTCGTGGCATCCTCCATATTAATGTCAGCAAAGATTCATTAATATGTGTCGGGCTAATCCTAAACCTTTATCGCCAACTCCATTTGCACAAGAGTTTTGGCTCCCAAGCCGGCGAAGCCTTTATTGATCCTAGCAAAGTCAACTCTAGGTGCCTGTGGTGGAGCATCCTTCCTAACGATAGCATTAGGAACAACTACTTGATATTTCTATATCATATTCCTTATGATGGTATTAAACATGGTTTTCAAGTCTAGATTAGCAGCTCCAGAACCATTTCCTTCCTCAACCACCAGGTGTTGATTGTCTGCAGCACATCTCATTTAGTGATTCATCCTTTAATAAGGGATAAATATGATTAGCCTTCCTGCAAGAAATTGTGCATAACTAGTGCTCGTGTAGTGCGACTTATACTATACTATATATACATGTATATTATAAAATAGTGTCTGAAATCAATATATTTTCATGATTACGTGCTCATGTATATATATACACTCTCGATTCATTCCTATATTAAACATCGCAACATTAGCTCTGATACCAAATGAAAGACCATCGTACACTCCGAACATTCTGGGAGATGTAAGATGACCATTTAGAAAGGAAATAACTAAAACTACAAAGACCTGTCGTATATCTCACAACGCATGGAATAAAGAATAATAATAAAACATATTGATATAAAATAGGCAAGATTGTAAATAGTTTAAACAAATATCAAAAATCAAAGTAACAGATTCAGGACAGTAATGTCACAGAGTTATACAAATGAATTAACTAAAACAAAAACCATCTCTAAGCAAAAAAATAGAAGATAAAAGATACTATTGAGCCTCGCATTAATGAATAGCGAAATGAGATAAAGTACATAAAAATAATACGTCGATAATCTCCTGCTAATCTTTTGATCAGCTACCCGTTCTCGTTCCTAACCTGCCTCTAGTCTTCTCATATGAGAGCTCCTAAAGTAATAAGAAGCAATGCATAAAACTCTACGTTATAAAAAGTCATTTTGTTAGTGATAAAATCTCAAATTAAGAAAATAAATTATACACATAGTATGGTAGACCAAACCCGACCTATTTCTACTTCAAAGAGTTGGCATATAAATGTATATATTACTCTAGTAAAATCAATTATATGGGTGTACTCAGCATCTGACTACTTGGGTGTAGATTCTAGAATTTTTGTGATTTAAAAATTAATTTATTATAATTTATTGGTTTAATAAGTTAAACGGTTGGAATTCAAATATTTTGAATATTTAAATAATTCTGATTTATATTTACTAATTAAATAATGAGATAATATAATTATTTCTGAAATAGTCGGAAATGGTTGAAATTGCAATATTGTGTAATTTGGATATATATGATATTTAATTTATTTTATATTCGAGTTATAATAACAAACATATTATTTAAATGACAGTTGAACATATTAATTATAATATATTTTTAATCGAGCTCGTAAAGTGGCGGCAGTTAGTAATATTGAGTTTTGAACTTCAACAGAGCATACAAGATCTGTTATAAGTCATATTTCTTCGAAACAAGAAACGTTCGGATTCGTTGAGCTGGAGATTTTGCTTTATAGATTGTAAGTTATGTCCAAATCAAATTTTCAAATAGTCGATATAGATTTGGTTATAAACCATAACGATTATTTTACTATAATAAATCACTGTTTTCGAATTGGTATAAGATTTTCAAGATGTATCATTAATTTAATTTATAGAATTTTTCCAAAATTTTTATTTTGTAAAATAAGAATTTTTTTTATTTGAAGTATTTTACACCCTATATCAGCATTTTTGAAATTTCATAAAATAAGCCAACTTGTCTATTTTATTATAGTTCTGTGATCGTGATGCATTGCTCATCACAAAGGTATTTTTATATTTTGTTGTTCAAGGCTCGTACGTGAATGCAGTAGTGTGCAAGAAGGTACCATTAAAACTATATTTTTAAAGCATATGCACGATTACCTGTCCTATGGGCACTTTAATTTCCAAATGATTTATATAGTTGCAAAATATCCTAAACAAATTAGGCTTTTCAAGCTGAGATGCCGTGAACCAAAAAGATGCAACAAAATAGCATGAATAATAGAACTACCCATGTAAACATTAACCCAATATAGTGTGACGGCAAGGGATTTCGCTCGGTCTGAACCAGTCGCTAAACCGACCCAGACCATTCGAAACGCCCTATCGTTTGAGAACACGACAAAGCAGAACGCATACAGAAGAACATTTCATTGTATATTACAACAATGCATCAGAATACAAGAATATATAGAGTATAAAAGAATATTACACAGGAATATCAGAGATTTAAATTACCTTTAAATACATAGCAGCGGAAAATAATACAATACACAACTAGAATGAGATATACGAATACAAAGCTTTCCGGATATCGTTCCAGCTTTAAACCAGGATCCTGTGAATATAATCTGCAAAACCAAAACTACTAGCTGCCCGTGTCAAAATAGGGGCACCCAGAGTTTAGGTCAAAACAATAAACTCCAGGTCAGTCATGGGACTGGTGTGAGAACTAAAACAGTTATAAATCTTTATTTTAAGGTTAGGTAAATCAAGGGACCACGCCGTATAACACGGAACGGGTTTCCTCCCAAGAATACCAGTGCATAGAACAAACAGCGCAATGCTAAATAAAGAAAAATGAAGCTAATATAAGACCCAGTTCCCATCACACAATGCAATCGCAAGCCGGAGGATAGGGTTTTTACCTTATAATAGCCAAGAATGCTTGATACGTTTAAAACAAATCATTTGATACTATAATAAGTGCATAGTGTATAAACAACTTCAAATCATAAGTATCAATCATAGGCGGCATAAGTGCCCCATCCCACTATGTCGCCATACTAGGCTCTACAAATAAAACCACAAATGTCACGTATTTGGAAATTGGATTTCCGTCTATGAACCGAGGCAAAAGATAGTCCTCTACCGATTCGAGACAATCTAGCCCATGTCTCAGGTCCCAGACTCAGGTGGGCCTTGGATCGTCAGGGCCGGTCCACCGATGTGGATTATTATGCCTGAACACTACGTCTCTCCGCCCTATGGGGCGTAAATGAGCCAACAAATGACTCCATCGGACCTGGATCGTCCGATCAAACCGAGGCGCCTCGCAACAGCAACAACAACATAAGTCAAACTCGTCAGGGCGTGTAAAACCACTGACGCCACTTCTAGCTAGAAAGAAACGCAAGTCCTCCCTGAGGTCCGTCTCCCGTTTTTGGTTCATACCGGGTGTGAAACTCGCGAATTCACGTTACACAAAGCTGTGCCACACAGGCTGTGCTTTGATCATCACCACAAGACTTTGCTTTTCAACAGAAGCCTCGATCTATTGCCACTTAGGCATGCCACACAGGCAATTCGCTCTATGTGTTTGATATCCATCAGCATATAACCCCTGAGCTCGTATGTCTCAGAGAAGGGCGTTAAGCAAGAGAATAAATTCTCCGCCGCCAAACAGATATATATTTAATAGAAATCAATCACACAGACTAAAATCCAATGTCAGACACACAGTCCATTTACAAGTCCGTTCTGGGTCTGAACGAAACCGGAGGCACCTAGTACCCCGCATATCCATCGATCTCCAAGTACGTCTGGACGATCACCAACTGTTTCCATCTTCTTGGGTGTACAGCCCAATCAAGATCATCAGTAATCACCCAAACGACGTGAAGACTTCTGGTCTTCGACCACCGTCTTCATCTTCGACACCACGTCGAATCAGTTATTCAGAATGGGATAAACCCGGTCTTTCTGAATAACTTGCGTATATATTATCAAAGTGTTACACAAACACAACATACGCCTCATTCCAATTCAGAATATTCTTTTATTCAAATATCCCTATACTTTGGGAAAAGTTCCCATTAATTTTATCCAAGATAAATTCTTTGAATTTATTCTTTAATCTCCTTTGAATATCAATTCAAGCTAGTCGGGATTAGCGAACCACACCGAAGTAATCATTTATTTTATTTCCCAATCCCAACCTGTTCATCCCATGAAGTAAAACTGGTAATATTTCATATCTAACACCACAGTGTTATCGGTAAATTCAATTACCATTTCACGTTCAAATCTAATTAAAGATTTAACTATCGCCTGGAGCAAAACTGGTGGTACTCCATTTTCGATCTTTTCAATCTAATTAAAGATTCATTAAAACTCCACTTAGTTTTAATCTTTAACTGGGTTAAAGAATCAGTGTCATTTTAAAAACACAGTTCACGATAAACCCAAAATCACATCCATTAATTATCGGGTTAAAGAACGAGTGTTGTTTAAAACACTGTTCACGATAAACCCAAAAATCAATATCCATTCAATTCCAATTAAATATTATTTAATTGGTACCCTTCATTAAATCTAAATAAAAAGATTTAATCATTTCTCAACTGGGTTCAAGAACAGTGTTAGTGAAGACACAATTCACGACAAACCCAAATCACATTCGATATTCAATACAAGGCTCTTAATAGAAAATATATCGGCTTATATTCAATATCAAATTCTACGACTAACAAATGTCGTATTGGAAATAACGATATAAATATATCTTTCAAATTTCCATAACAACACCTGTATAATCACGAATTCCAACATCGAAATATTCCGAAGACAATTTCGATTCAAACCCCCTCCAATGCAATCATCGGATATTCTGGTTATTTTCAAAACCCTTTTTAAATTCAATTCATTTATTTAAAAATAAATAGAATTATAATTCTAGTTCAAAACAAGTTCATTTCGATAAATATCTATTTTTATCTTTTCAAATATGGTGTTTTTCATCCCAATCCTTTCTAAATCATTTCTTATGATTTTACACAAATTATTACTATTTTTAATAATTTTATCAAGGCCCGTACAGTCGATTTCCATCAACGGCCATCGAACTGCACTTACAGCGACCTTTTTCACATTTGATTTGGACATAATTCCAAATCCAACCGTTAGACTTCAAATTTCTAATATTCGTTAGAAAGCTCTTTTCGATACGAACCCAACGGTTCCGGTTTTAGGAGAATCCGACGGTCGGATCTCTCGTAATGTCCGTTTGAAATGAATGGTCGAAATTCACGAACTGCCGCGGCGCGGCGCGTTCTATTCAGGCCATTATATTATATATATAATATATATAATATATATTTCGTCGATTTCTATTTAAAACGAATTATATAAATAGTTTTAAAATCGTTTCAAAAGCAATTTCAACTTTCTTTTCAATTCAAATCAAAATTGAATTCTTCTTTATAAATTCGTTTTAAAATTCATTTCTATTCAATTCCAAATTTCAATTCAATTTGAATTCATTTCAATTTGGAATTCGTTTTCAATTCAATTCATTTCGAAATCGTTTTCAATTCAATTCGAATTCGTTTTCAATTCAATTCATTTCGAAATCGTTTTCAATTCAATTCATTTCGAAATCGTTTTCAATTCAATTCATTTCGAAATCGTTTTCAATTCAATTCATTTCGAAATCGTTTTCAATTCAATTCATTTCGAAATCGTTTTCAATTCAATTCATTTCGAAATCGTTTTCAATTCAATTCATTTCGAAATCGTTTTCAATTCAAATCATTTCGAAATCGTTTTCAATTCAATTCATTTCGAAATCGTTTTCAATTCAATTCATTTCGAAATCGTTTTCAATTCAATTCATTTCGAAATCGTTTAAAATCGATATAAATATCGTTCTCGTCAAAATGGCGTCAATCTAATCATCACGGCTTCACATATTTCTATTTTCAAATATTCTATTTCAAATATTTCCTATTATCAAAATATTTGTTATAATCAAAATATTCTTTATTTTCACGATTGGAATGGGGCCCAATCAATCACCATATAAAGTTAATTATATGGATTCCATACAACACATGTATATAATATCATTGAAAAATAATCAACCATCAACCAAAGTGCACTACACTGTATAAGCATCAAATATAGATATCTAACGCTTATAACAGCCTGTCAATCGATCGATCGACATATTTAATCAATCAGGATGAGTGAACTTCAAATTTCATCCCAACACCCGTGTGGGGTTTCAAACAATCAAACACATATTTTATTTGTGCTGTTGGGCGATGTGTAAAATTTATCGTCCCAATCAATGTCATTCAAATAGGTGTACATAAACAAACCGTCCGGTTTATAAATGAATATTTTATTTTATTCACTTCACGTTAAAATTATATTTTTAACGATAAAACATTTTATTTCAACCTATGAATTTCTATTCAATTCATTTACACAATAAAATGATATTTTTATTTTCGAACATATTTTAGAAAATTTCGGCGGCATAACGGCACGATACTAGAAACGGGACAAGGCCTAGCCTTATCCCCGGTCTAGTGAAGGCCCACGCCATTCACACATCAATCGAATCAATTTCATTTCACCACACAATTCAATTTCAATCAAATAATCCATCTAATCTACGCAACCAAACAAACAAGTCCATGGTCTGTGGACGATTGTGTCGGGTGCTACTAAGCACCGTCTGCATCCTAGTATATATATATAACTAGAAAATGAAATTGAAAGGTGAGAAATTCTCACAGATAGCTATCCAATCATCTTGACTCTTCTTTGATAGAAATCTTCGTCGTCATCGCATCTTCGTTGCTGTAGCCACTACATATGTAAAAATCGAATTTTTACTTCGCTATTCAATATATAAAAATCATATTTTTAATTCGAAGTTCAATATATAAAAATCATATTTTTAATTCGAAGTTCAATATATAAAAATCATATTTTTATCTCGAAGTTCAATATATAAAAATCATATTTTTAATTCGAAGTTCAATATATAAAAATCACATTTTTAATTCGAAGTTCAATATATAAAAATCACATTTTTAATTCGAAGTTCAATATATAAAAATCGAATTTTTACTTCAAAGTTCAATATATAAAAATCGAATTTTTACTTCAAAGTTCAATATATAAAAATCGAATTTTTACTTCAAAGTTCAATATATAAAAATCGAATTTTTACTTCCAAGTTCAATATATAAAAATCGAATTTTTATTTCGAAGTTCAATATATAAAAGTTCTATTTTTATTATGCCACTAGTATAAATACTATATTTTTAACCTTTCTACATTATAAAAATATCGCCTTTGTTATAAATAAAAATCTCAACTTTGCTAAGCTAAATATCATAGCCTTTCTAGTTTAAAAATCCTGTCTTTTCTATTTTAAAAATACTGTCTTTTCTATTTTAAAAATACTGTCTTTTCTCTTTTAAAAATACTGTCTTTTCTCTTTTAAAAATACTGTCTTTTCTCTTTTAAAAATACTGTCTTTTCTCTTTTAAAAATACTGTCTTTTCTCTTTTAAAAATACTGTCTTTTGGCTGAATTGATTACACTCATAACATAGAATAAAATAGAAGAAATAAAAATAGAATAAACTGTAAAACTCACTGTTGTTGAAGGCTCGAAGGGGGAGATGGCCAGTGGGAGCGGCGCAGGGGCGGTGGTCGGTCTGGGAAGCGGCGCGTCGAGGATCGGAGGGCTTCGAAATGGGGAGGAGAGAGGGGCGGCGGGTCGGGGTTTTTGGGTTCGTCGGGCTTCAGGGGGGGTATCGCGTTTGAATTGAAGAGGAGGGAGGAGCTGGAGGATGGGGGGGGGGTCCTCGCGATGGTCAGCGCCGCCACCTGCGGTGGCGCGCGTTGGGGAGCGGCCTCCTCCGACCCCGATTTGGGATCTCGTTTCTTTTTTTTTTATTTAATTTTTTTTCTGATATAATGAACGGGGAGGGGGGGTATAAAGGAGAGATTTAAATTTTTTATTTATTTATTTATTTAATTATTTTATTATTTTATTTTGCAAAATGTTGACTTTCACATACGACCTCGAAACGAGGCCCACCGCCTGTCGTCCATAGCTTTTTACCCCCATTCCGAACACAATGGGATATGTATCGTAAGCTGATTTGATCATTTGAATCAGTTTCCGTTAAATTTACATTTAAATCACTATATTGATATTTAAACGTACATTTCAAATTGCCGGGATCACATATTAACTTTAAAAATTCCAGAAAAATATTTTCTAGCTTCGTATTGACGATACGGTCCTAACAAAACTAGTTTCGCCGAATTCTGAGACCGTTGGAAAAATGGCCAATTTCCAGTCGATTAAAATCAACTGAAACTGGTCAAACGCGTTTTCCTTTGCCACGCTCACATATTGATTCTAAAAATTATGAAATTTGAAACCTAGCAATAATTTGACACCACGGACCCAACAAAACTGGTTTCGTCGAAATCCGAGGTAGTTTGCAAAATATCCATTTTTAAGGGCCTGAATTCCATAGCGACTATTCAGAATTTTCAACTGGACATATCTTTTGATTCCCGCTAAGAAATTTTGATTTTTCAGATTCGTTGGAAAGATATCATCAATTAGATCCTATGATTTTTGGTTTCACTAAAATCCGGATTGTTTTGCACCCGGTGCATTCAATTGAAGTTTGAAATCGAATTATCGAACTACCGCGCCATTTTCAATTCCTTTTATAATTATATATAATTATTTATATACTAACTACGACGTATATAATATATACGTTCTAATTCCATTCAAAATAAATTTCTCGTCGTTTTATTTAAAATAATTCATTTTAAATATTCAAAATTCGCTAAAATGGCCAAAATAAAAATTTTAAACTGGCCCAGAATTTCCGGGTTATTACAATCTCCCCCACTTAAAACTTTTCGTCCCCGAAAAGGAACAAAGTCGAAAGTGGTTTGATGAATCAGTTCTACGTTCGATTTGGCTTCCATTCTCCAACCTTTCAGTTTCTGAGAATTTTCAAATTCTTCAAAAATTTGGCTAACACCCTAAATTTTCGAAAAATTTCGCCATAACCTCCCCTGCACCGGGAGCATCGGGGAATTTCAAATAGCTTCCCCGATCCTTCAGATCTCAAAAAGAAAAAGAAAAAGCCAAGCGGCTAGCCAATAGGCTCACAAAATCATCATCACCCAAACAAAACTAGTAAATTATGTAGTAAACATGTACCTATTTGTCGGGCAAACAAATTTTATTCTCTGGCTCTAGCCTCCTTGCTATGACCTGTTCAATGTAAGTATATGTATATGCAAGCAAATGCGACTAATTTTCAATATCGTTCAATATTTGATGCTATAAGGCATAATGGTTCAAATTTTAATTATTCAAACAATAAAACCATCAATCAATTAGTGAATTATAGTTTCAAATTCATAATTTTGATACATATACAAAAATCAGATTTTTGATGCCAAATCACAACTATAAGCCCTATCTAATTTTGGTTCTCACACCAGTCTAATGGAAATATATAGAAAATCACACCTTTGAAACTCGAATACCAATTCTGATGATGTATAGACTATCATCAGAATCGTCTCCGGGCGACTAGAGTGTGACTCTATATCTATCCAGTATATTAAAATTTCAAATACACGTGGATCAGACGTATACGCAAAGTCTATATATACTGGACTGTCCAAAATCAATATAATAACTAATCAAATACGTATAAAGCGGTTTAAATTTTCAAAACAAAATTTGTTTTCATTTTAAAAATATACTCTTCACGCTCGTTCTAGGATACTACTGATCCCATTTCTAACGAGTCATTCTAATTGGATATTACTAATCCAATATCTGATGAATTCTTTCGTATGGTTCTAATGTGCCTTGTTCTCTGAGCTTTGTAAACCAAAGCTCTGATACCAACTGTGACGGCAAGGGATTTCGCTCGGTCCGAACCAGTCGCTAAACCGACCCAGACCGTTCGAAACGCCCTATCGTTTGAGAACACGACAAAGCAGAACGCATACAAAAGAACATTTCATTGTATATTACAACAATGCATCAGAATACAAGAATATACAGAGTATAAAAGAATATTACACAGGAATATCAGAGATTTAAATTACCTTTAAATACATAGCAGCGGAAAATAATACAATACACAACTAGAATGAGATATACGGATACAAAGCTTTCCGGATATCGTTCCAGCTGTAAACCAGGATCCTGTGAATATAATCTGCAAAACCAAAACTACTAGCTGCCCGTGTCAAAATAGGGGCACCCAGAGTTTAGGTCAAAACAATAAACTCCAGGTCAGTCATGGGACTGGTGTGAGAACTAAAACAGTTATAAATCTTTATTTTAAAGTAAGGTAAATCAAGGGACCACGCCGTATAACACGGAACGGGTTTCCTCCCAAGAATACCAGTGCATAGAACAAACAGCGCAATGCTAAATAAAGAAAAATGAAGCTAATATAAGACCCAGTTCCCATCACACAATGCAATCGCAAGCCGGAGGATAGGGTTTTTACCTTATAATAGCCAAGAATGCTTGATACGTTTAAAACAAATCATTTGATACTATAATAAGTGCATAGTGTATAAACAACTTCAAATCATAAGTATCAATCATAGGCGGCATAAGTGCCCCATCCCACTATGTCGCCATACTAGGCTCTATAAATAAAACCGCAAATGTCACGTATTTGGAATTGGATTTCCGTCTATGAACCGAGGCAAAAGATAGTCCTCTACCGATTCGAGACAATCTAACCCATGTCTCAGGTCCCAGACTCAGGTGGGCCTTGGATCGTCAGGGCCGGTCCACCGATGTGGATTATTATGCCTGAACACTACGTCTCTCCGCCCTATGGGGCGTAAATGAGCCAACAAATGACTCCATCGGACCCGGATCGTCCGATCAAACCGAGGCGCCTCGCAACAGCAACAACAACATAAGTCAAACTCGTCAGGGCGTGTAAAACCACTGACGCCACTTCTAGCTAGAAAGAAACGCAAGTCCTCCCTGAGGTCCGTCTCCCGTTTTTGGTTCATACCGGGTGTGAAACTCGCGAATTCACGTTACACAAAGCTGTGCCACACAGGCTGTGCTTTGATCATCACCACAAGACTTTGCTTTTCAACAGAAGCCTCGATCTATTGCCACTTAGGCATGCCACACAGGCAATTCGCTCTATGTGTTTGATATCCATCAGCATATAACCCCTGAGCTCGTATGTCTCAGAGAAGGGCGTTAAGCAAGAGAATAAATTCTCCGCCGCCAAACAGATATATATTTAATAGAAATCAATCACACAGACTAAAATCCAATGTCAGACACACAGTCCATTTACAAGTCCGTTCTGGGTCTGAACGAAACCGGAGGCACCTAGTACCCCGCATATCCATCGATCTCCAAGTACGTCTGGACGATCACCAACTGTTTCCATCTTCTTGGGTGTACAGCCCAATCAAGATCATCAGTAATCACCCAAACGACGTGAAGACTTCTGGTCTTCGACCACCGTCTTCATCTTCGACACCACGTCGAATCAGTTATTCAGAATGGGATAAACCCGGTCTTTCTGAATAACTCGCGTATATATTATCAAAGTGTTACACAAACACAACATACGCCTCATTCCAATTCAGAATATTCTTTTATTCAAATATCCCTATACTTTGGGAAAAGTTCCCATTAATTTTATCCAAGATAAATTCTTTGAATTTATTCTTTAATCTCCTTTGAATATCAATTCAAGCTAGTCGGGATTAGCGAACCACACCGAAGTAATCATTTATTTTATTTCCCAATCCCAACCTATTCATCCCATGAAGTAAAACTGGTAATATTTCATATCTAACACCACAGTGTTATCGGTAAATTCAATTACCATTTCACGTTCAAATCTAATTAAAGATTTAACTATCGCCTGGAGCAAAACTGGTGGTACTCCATTTTCGATCTTTTCAATCTAATTAAAGATTCATTAAAACTCCACTTAGTTTTAATCTTTAACTGGGTTAAAGAATCAGTGTCATTTTAAAAACACAGTTCACGATAAACCCAAAATCACATCTATTAATTATCGGGTTAAAGAACGAGTGTTGTTCAAAACACTGTTCACGATAAACCTAAAAATCAATATCCATTCAATTCCAATTAAATATTATTTAATTGGTACCCTTCATTAAATCTAAATAAAAAGATTTAATCATTTCTCAACTGGGTTCAAGAACAGTGTTAGTGAAGACACCATTCACGACAAACCCAAATCACATTCGATATTCAATACAAGGCTCTGAATAGAAAATATATCGGCTTATATTCAATATCAAATTCTACGACTAACAAATGTCGTATTGGAAATAACGATATAAATATATCTTTCAAATTTCCATAACAACACCTGTATAATCACGAATTCCAACATCGAAATATTCCGAAGACAATTTCGATTCAAACCCCCTCCAATGCAATCATCGGATATTCTGGTTATTTTCAAAACCCTTTTTAAATTCAATTCATTTATTTAAAAATAAATAGAATTATAATTCTAGTTCAAAACTAGTTCATTTCGATAAAAATCTATTTTTATCTTTTCAAATATGGTGTTTTTCATCCCAATCCTTTCTAAATCATTTCTTATGATTTTACACAAATTATTACAATTTTTAATAATTTTATCAAGGCCCGTACAGTCGATTTCCATCAACGGCCATCGAACTGCACTTACAGCGACCTTTTTCAAATTTGATTTGGACATAATTCCAAATCCAACCGTTAGACTTCAAATTTCTAATATTCGTTAGAAAGCTCTTTTCGATACGAACCCAACGGTTCCGGTTTTAGGAGAATCCGACGGTCGGATCTCCCGTAATGTCCGTTTGAAATGAATGGTCGAAATTCACGAACTGCCGCGGCGCGGCGCGTTCTATTCAGGCCATTATATTATATATATAATATATATTTCGTCGATTTCTATTTAAAACGAATTATATAAATAGTTTTAAAATCGTTTGAAAAGCAATTTCAACTTTCTTTTCAATTCAAATCAAAATTGAATTCTTCTTTATAAATTCGTTTTAAAATTCATTTCTATTCAATTCCAAATTTCAATTCAATTTGAATTCATTTCAATTTGGAATTCGTTTTCAATTCAATTCATTTCGAAATCGTTTTCAATTCAATTCATTTCGAAATCGTTTTCAATTCAATTCATTTCGAAACCGTTTTCAATTCAATTCATTTCGAAACCGTTTTCAATTCAATTCATTTCGAAACCGTTTTCAATTCAATTCATTTCGAAACCGTTTTCAATTCAATTCATTTCGAAACCGTTTTCAATTCAATTCATTTCGAAATCGTTTTCAATTCAATTCATTTCGAAATCGTTTTCAATTCAATTCATTTCGAAATCGTTTAAAATCGATATAAATATCGTTCACGTCAAAATGGCGTCAATCTAATCATCACGGCTTCACATATTTCTATTTTCAAATATTCTATTTCAAATATTTCCTATTATCAAAATATTTGTTATTATCAAAATATTCTTTATTTTCACGATTGGAATGAGGCCCAATCAATCACCATATAAAGTTAATTATATGGATTCCATACAACACATGTATATAATATCATTGAAAAATAATCAACCATCAACCAAAGTGCACTACACTGTATAAGCATCAAATATAGATATCTAACGCTTATAACAGCCTGTCAATCGATCGATCGACATATTTAATCAATCAGGATGAGTGAACTTCAAATTTCATCCCAACACCCGTGTGGGGTTTCAAACAATCAAACACATATTTTATTTATGCTGTTGGGCGATGTGTAAAATTTATCGTCCCAATCAATGTCATTCAAATAGGTGTACATAAACAAACCGTCCGGTTTATAAATGAATATTTTATTTTATTCACTTCACGTTAAAATTATATTTTTAACGATAAAACATTTTATTTCAACCTATGAATTTCTATTCAATTCATTTACACAATAAAATGATAATTTTATTTTCTAACATATTTTAGAAAATTTCGGCGGCATAACGGCACGATACTAGAAACGGGACAAGGCCTAGCCTTATCCCCGGTCTAGTGAAGGCCCACGCCATTCACACATCAATCGAATCAATTTCATTTCACCACACAATTCAATTTCAATCAAATAATCCAACTAATCTACGCAACCAAACAAACAAGTCCATGGTCTGTGGACGATTGTGTCGGGTGCTACTAAGCACCGTCTGCATCCTAGTATATATATATAACTAGAAAATGAAATTGAAAGGTGAGAAATTCTCACAGATAGCTATCCAATCATCTTGACTCTTCTTTGATAGAAATCTTCGTCGTCATCGCATCTTCGTTGCTGTAGCCACTACATATGTAAAAATCGAATTTTTACTTCGCTATTCAATATATAAAAATCATATTTTTAATTCGAAGTTCAATATATAAAAATCATATTTTTAATTCGAAGTTCAATATATAAAAATCATATTTTTATCTCGAAGTTCAATATATAAAAATCATATTTTTAATTCGAATTTCAATATATAAAAATCACATTTTTAATTCGAAGTTCAATATATAAAAATCACATTTTTAATTCGAAGTTCAATATATAAAAATCGAATTTTTACTTCAAAGTTCAATATATAAAAATCGAATATTTACTTCAAAGTTCAATATATAAAAATCGAATTTTTACTTCAAAGTTCAATATATAAAAATCGAATTTTTACTTCAAAGTTCAATATATAAAAATCGAATTATTATTTCGAAGTTCAATATATAAAAGTTCTATTTTTATTATGCCACTAGTATAAATACTATATTTTTAACCTTTCTACATTATAAAAATATCGCCTTTGTTATAAATAAAAATCTCAACTTTGCTAAGCTAAATATCATAGCCTTTCTAGTTTAAAAATCCTGTCTTTTCTATTTTAAAAATACTGTCTTTTCTCTTTTAAAAATACTGTCTTTTCTCTTTTAAAAATACTGTCTTTTCTCTTTTAAAAATACTGTCTTTTCTCTTTTAAAAATACTGTCTTTTGGCTGAATTGATTACACTCATAACATAGAATAAAATAGAAGAAATAAAAATAGAATAAACTGTAAAACTCACTGTTGTTGAAGGCTCGAAGGGGGAGATGGCCAGTGGGAGCGGCGCAGGGGCGGTGGTCGGTCTGGGAAGCGGCGCGTCGAGGATCGGAGGGCTTCGAAATGGGGAGGAGAGAGGGGCGGCGGGTCGGGGTTTTTGGGTTCGTCGGGCTTCAGGGGGGGGGTATCGCGTTTGAATTGAAGAGGAGGGAGGAGCTGGAGGATGGGAGGGGTCCTCGCGATGGTCGGCGCCGCCACCTGCGGTGGCGCGCGTTGGGGATCGGCCTCCTCCGACCCCGATTTGGGATCTCGTTTTTTTTTTTTAATTTTTTTTCTGATATAATGAATGGGGAGGGGGGTGGTATAAAGGAGAGATTTAAATTTTTTTTTTATTTAATTATTTTATTTTGCAAAATGTTGACTTTCACATACGACCTCGAAACGAGGCCCACCGCCTGTCGTCCATAGCGTTTTACCCCCATTCCGAACACAATGGGATGTATCGTAAGCTGATTTGATCATTTGAATCAGTTTCCGTTAAATTTACATTTAAATCACTATATTGAATTTTAAACGTACATTTCAAATTGCCGGGATCACATATTAACTTTAAAAATTCCAGAAAAATATTTTCTAGCTTCGTATTGACGATACGGTCCTAACAAAACTAGTTTCGCCGAATTCTGAGACCGTTGGAAAAATGGCCAATTTCCAGTCGATTAAAATCAACTTAAACTGGTCAAACGCGTTTTCCTTTGCCACGCTCACATATTGATTCTAAAAATTATGAAATTTGAAACCTAGCAATAATTTGACACCACGGACCCAACAAAACTGGTTTCGTCGAAATCCGAGGTCGTTTGCAAAATATCCATTTTTAAGGGCCTGAATTCCATAGCGACTATTCAGAATTTTCAACTGGACATATCTTTTGATTCCCGCTAAGAAATTTTGATTTTTCGGATTCGTTGGAAAGATATCATCAATTAGATCCTATGATTTTTGGTTTCACTAAAATCCGGATTGTTTTGCACCCGGTGCATTCAATTGAAGTTTGAAATCGAATTATCGAACTACCGCGCCATTTTCAATTTCTTTTATAATTATATATAATTATTTATATACTAACTACGACGTATATAATATATACGTTCTAATTCCATTCAAAATAAATTTCTCGTCGTTTTATTTAAAATAATTCATTTTAAATATTCAAAATTCGCTAAAATGGCCAAAATAAAAAATTTAAACTGGCCCAGAATTTCCGGGTTATTACATATAGTGACATACTTATAAAACAGGTAATAATAATACACCTAGTGTACCTCAATCGCTTAGTAACTCTTATCAAATAGTAATGGTGTATGATCCATAACTTTGATTTTGATAATAATCATTAAATGACAACTAATAAAAAATTTGTTTATATACAAATAAACAGGTCCTATTTGGTGTATTGTACACACGTTAATTCCTTGTCCTTCCTATGAACATGTTACCCATAGAAAAGAAGAAAAAATATATTTCCTTAACAACTAAGGAATCGTACAGCCTATTCACAGCTATTCTGACCTAAGGTGTACACCCTCTACAAACATTAATGCTTAAGTTTACTCAAGCTTTAGGAGTAAGCTTTGTCTAACTATAAATACACATGTGGCTCCACTATTTTTCTTAACGAAAAAAAATATTACATGAATTCAAAATGGAATAGCAGAAGGTAGGAATATGAGGAGGGGAGTACTGAATGGATTTCATGGAGCTGTTGAAATAAAAACATGGGTCATGAAAATGGCAAGGCACGGAAAATGGTAGAAATATTATACAGGGAGAAGGAAGTTTATTTTGGAGGATTATAGGAAGCTCCCGGTGGTTTTCAACACTTGCTCGAGGATTGAGGGGAGATAAGGAAGGGGTAGGTATCGCACACTGTTGGGGTGACTACTAGATGCGGTTAGGTGACGACATGGGTTCGCTGTCACTATTGGTGGCAGAGAGAAGGTGTTAATGCGAAGGGGGAAAGATCTTGCGATCATGTGAAGACAAAAATATTGTGCATTGGAAGGGCGGTTGTGCTGCATGATGTTTACAGGAATAGTGGATGCTTGGAAAAATGTTTCGCAGCTTATATTCCTATAGAGAGATCAACGGAAGATAAAAAGAATGTGAAGGGTATTAAAAAATATAAGGTATGGAAAGGGAATATGTCCTTGCTTGGAAACAATTGGAAATTAGAATGAGTTCGGGTATCAGGTGCTTACGGTTACTTTTGGGAAGGAGGAGTGAGGTGGGCCGGGTCTTTAAGATTGGGAAGTAGGCCAGAATATAAAGGCTGGGGCCATATATAAAAAATATAAAAAGAATTATGTATAGAAGAAAAAAGAAATTTTGGTGTGCGGGAGGAGTTGTGTTAACATGGAGCGGGTGCCTTTTGTTTTTGGTAAGGAAACTGCTTTCAAAGGGGTCCGTGTAGATAAATGAGGTAAGCTGGTTCAAAATGAGTAAGTCCTACATATTTTTAAAATTTAGTTTAAATTAATTTAGATAGTACATTATCTTGTAAATTTAATAATGTAATCATATGATATCATAATTTCGAATGATCTAATCTATTGGGATCGTACAGACGTAGTCTACATTATGAAGTTGGTTTGGAACCATTTGGAGCTTGTTAGGAATTATGGCAAATTAGAACGCCTGATTCGAATCACCGTCCATTATTTGTTATTCAACGATTAATGACTAAGGTGAGTAAACTCACTAACTCTGTACAGTTTTATAATTTAATAAACATTATCTACTATTGACAAATAATGATAGAATGTTTGCGTGATGGTTGTTTGCTTTATTTTCTAGTTAATTGGTTGAAACTATATATATAGTTATATATGTAAGTCTATAATTGAATACTAATTTTTTTTTATATTTCATACTGATCTGAAGCCGGTATTATTCATGTAATTAACATGTGTGGATGCAGGGAAATAGGTTGGAGGATTCCGACTGGTATAATAATTATTGTTTTTTTTTACATATTGTATTATATAATGTGATAAATAATTTGTTGTTGATTATGGTGTGTTTAGGACGTCTGAACAAAATTAATCTGAAATAATTGGTATTAAAATACCGTACAATATATTTGAATATATTGGAAAAAAATTGGAGTTTTAGAAATTCGAATGAAGTGGAATATAATAACTTATTTTAGTTTTATTAAAACAAGTAGTTTGATGTTGGAAACAAAATGGATTAATTATTATTAAGTAATTTGAAAAATATAAGAATGAGATTTAAAAAGGGAAACAAAAATCATTTTCTAGGGAAAATAATGAAACTATATCGATATTCGAAATGTAACATAATTGAATTAAATCCATAGGGATTTATAATTAGAATTCGAATACGGCAAATGTTTTTTTAATAACCTATTTTAAGAATTATATTACAATGCAGAATTTGACAAGATAATTAATATTTGGTTTAAAACAAATAATTCCTAATCATATGTGTAATCAAGATTGAGGTATAAACTTGAGATATAATTAACGAGCAGTTGTTTTATAAAGGGAATTTGTAAAGTGAAATATGAAGATAAATTTGTAAAATAACTTAGTAGATCGGGTTTTAAACTATAATAGTATTTGTAAATAAAAATCAAGATTTGATTTGATAAAACAAGTCCAGTTTTCTATAAAAAAATAATATTCACATTTTAATGTGAATAATGATTTTATAGCAAACATTTTGCAAACTGAAAAGGGTAGAAAAGGAAATGGATAAATATTTGATGTGATAAATTTAAAAACGAATTTAGAAATCGAGTTAACCTGAATGGTGAGTTTATTCTGACGTTCGGAACGTTAGTCGAATATAGATTATTCGAAAGAGAGTTATAACTTGAAATTCAATTATATCGAATCCAAGAAGGTATTATTTACTTTCCATTTTTAATCAAGACTATTTATTTAAGTAATTAATTATTAATTGTTTATTCGAAGTAAAGAATCGAAGTTAAAATTTTAATATTTTGCAAACAGGTATTGTAATATTGTCGTTATAACCAAGGTTTTATACAACGTTCATCTATACAAATGGAATTTGGAAATGTTTTCCAAATATAACAAGTGATATTTTCTAAGAATAGAAATGAAATGATTTTAGAATTATGAAATGGAGTTAAGGAAATTAAGAACTGACTGGAGACTAGTTAAGTTGAACAACATTCTTAATATTGATCTGTTGTTGGTTTCAGCCTCTGGGATTGATATTAGAGAATTGATCTCTTACTGCTTTACGGTTAGGGATGGATGTATAGTAAGACGTGAATAAGTAATGGAAATGTTTTCCAATGTTAATAACATATACTTTCTAAATATAGAAAATACGAGTTTGTGGATATATGGAATTATTTTCTCGAGGATCATGGAAGAGCTAAAGGGGTTTTAAGAAATAATCGAGGAAAAATATGGAAAAGTGAAATTAGGAAATGAATAAATTGATGTTAAATAATTAAAAAGGGGCTCAGTGTTGATTAATGATCGATCAGTAAGATTTCCATTTGGAAATAAGACCATTGTTTGTATGTATGTTTACCATTGACAGTTAAATAACCAGCTATCAAAGTTTTTGATCATTTCCATTGTCAATACAGAGAGGCCGGGATCAAATTTGTTATCCGAAAACCAATCAGTATTGGCACTAGCATTGCGAATCAAAATATGATGAAGATAATTGAAGACAGAGTTTATGCAAGGCTGTTCTAGCGGTCCTGGGTAGAAATTGCCTAACATGGATTTATAGAATAGTGCATTCGTTTTGTCCAGTCCTAGGACAACGTGTATGGATGAATGTCTGACAAAATATATCTAATAGATCGCGTAAGTTGATTGCTTCAAACGTATTTACGTTGTTAACGGAGAAATTCGTTTCTCCTAGATTTTTACTAGTGGTATTTTTATGGAACCAATTTGTGATTTGGCGGGTATGGCGATGTGGCATTTAAAGTAAATATAGATGTGATCTATATAATAATAGTTATGACCTCAAGCCTCATCAACCGGGAAATGGTGAAAATCGAGCTGGCAACATGGCTAAGTGGGTCGCACCCAATTAGGATATATTGTCACCATCTAGAGAATATTCATATTTGTTACTACTTTCTCTTCTGTATCTCCCGGGAACGGTTATGTTGGTAGACCAACATTAAGGTGAGAATATATTCGGAACATTCAAATGAAATGAATGGTCGGTCATGTGTGGCCGAGTTACAAGATGTTCTTGTTAAACTCCAGTGTATTGCTTCTAGAGTACACTTTTCGAAAGGTGGTTCAAAACATTTTCATAGTGAGAAATCCATTTTACAATAAGAGACCATGGTTTTTGATTGTATACTATATAAGTAGAGCGTGAGATGAAAGCGTTGTGCTAGATTTCTATTTACTTGATTTAGACATTATTATAATATCATAAATATTGATCTTAAGAAATATTTTGGGTTATCGTAAGGTAAAAACCATCTGTGTTTATGTATGGATCTGTCTTATGATTATCATTTCTTTTAAAAGGATTTTAAAAGTTAAACCAAATTATTGGAGTTTACTCACACCCGTCCCATGACTGACCCAGTGTTTTATTTTATTTTGTTTTACCCTAAACTCTTGGGTGCCAAAATTTGTATGGGTAGTCAAGTAGTCGGAATTTTACAGATACTTGGAAAAGCTTGGAGCAGGAGGCTTCAACATTACTTAATGTAGAGTATATTCCTGCTTTGATGTTATGTGTTATACTAGTATGTATATACAGTTATAGTTTTTTATTTCAAAAGCTGTTGTAAACGATATTTATTCGTTCTGCTGTGAGATTCGTGTTTACTCTGATTCTGTTCTGTTTTGTTGTTGTTCTTCTTCTTCTTATTCTATTCTAACTTTCTTTCTTTCTATTTCCCACCTTCTAACTTCTTTCTACTAATGATTGGATATTATGGATGCTTGAATAGTCAATATGGTGTTTTGCGTTGATTTTTGGGGTCGAAAATCCCTGGGTCGTTAAAATGGCATCAGAGCGAAGGTTAAGTGATTACCTTGGCTCTATGGTGTAATTCAATAGAGATAGGGCTAGTAATACCCTCGATTGAGTTGATCGTATATATACAGGAGAACGTATTAGTAGATTTTATAAAAAAAATATGGAGATTTATTGGTTAAGTAGTTTATGAATTCTGGTCGATCAGTAGGATCCACTGTGTCGCTAGGGGTTTCTAAATGCTTGAATATAATAAACCGACACGGTATGTTTTGAAATGTGGGTAAATGAAATAATTTTACCCAAGGGATATTTTGATATAAAGAAAAACATATTTTGGAATTAATTAGATGTATTGGTTGTTATTAAAATCAAATAAGATTATAATTGAGATAGTTATACATAACCAGTCAAAATTTGTATAAGAGTGAAATATAAATTCATCTTAGTTAAATCGAAAGACAAAATTGAATTGAAATTAAAACTCTAGAGAATTGGAAAAGGGTTGATACGAAATTTAGATTAAATACATGGGAATTTTTTGATTTTGGATAGTCTTCCAATCATTTTGAAGGATATTTTGAAATAATTTAAAAATGGAAGTGTTAAAAAAATAAGAAAATAGTTTGGAAAGTTATATAGTATTGAACTCACTTCAATCATTGGAAAATAATTCTAATGTTGACTGCAACATCATTATTGTTCATTTTCGAGTTTCTAAGTGACGAATTACTACCAAAGATTTTGTTTTGAGGAAATAAGATGTTTAGAAATTCAAGTGTTTTGAATTGCTATTGTAATGTATAAATATATATGTAACACCCCTTAATTTTAAAACATGACATAAGAGATAACTTAAGAATACTTAATTATTAGGGGAAATATGTGAAACGGGTTACGCTGTTGCGTGCGTCTCGGAATTCTGCTTAAGATAGAGTCCGAGTTTTCGTAAAACAGATGCCATATGAAAGAGTTACGGACGATAGAAGTTGGGCAGAAAATTCAGGAAATGGACCAGAATGCACCGGCGCACTTGGGCAGTGCGCCAGAACAAAAATTCACTGGCGCATTTGGGAAGTGCGCCCATGCTGAGTCAGAAACTTGCACAGGATTCTAGAGAGTTCTGATGACGTGTCTTCTTCTAATTGGTTGGATGACATGTCTTTGAGTTGTGCGGTTCTGATGATCTCCTTGTTAATCCAAGGGCTCTAATTAATCCTACACATCTATATAAGCACACATAAACCTAAACTCTAATCTAAACTATAATCAATCTTAAGCCCTCATGCTGCTGCGCCCAAAACTAAACTAGTTTACAACAATCAAAGCCTACATCAACGGATTTGCTAATTAACTTCAGCAATCAGAATTCAGAATCATTCTCTAATCCTTAAACCTATCTCTGTGAGTCTCAGTCACTTTTAGGTTTAAATAGATAAATGTGAATTGTGGTAGACTATGAATTGGGTATATGCTGTAAATCATGAACTTATGCAAGCATACTATGTCATTTTCCCTAGATCTAATATATGGACATTCTACTATGTTTCCTATGTGAGTCTTGAATTACAATTATATTGCGGTACATGTGAACTTGTTAATACAGATCTAACTTTCTAGATCTGATTGTAGTGATTTGATATGACATTTATATGAACATTTATTTGTAATCGTGTTAGGATGATATTACATCCATTAATTTGACATTACTTGGATCTAGACTTTGGTTTTAATCACCTTACACTTGTTATATTACGATACCTTGGCATATGTGGTAAACTTGACATGTGAATCTAAACTTGTTATTATGCCACCCTGTATGTGCTAGATTTAGGTAATTGGACACCTAATATTGAATATATTTCTCATTATGCTTGCCTAAACACAAGTTATTAATTGGATGTCCACTTTATTATGATAATTATCACATGTCCATTCACTTAGTTACTATGCCAATTATGTTAATATTTATGCCAAAACATGTTGAACTGTCACCCTTATCATGTTTCCTTTTATTGTTATGATGAGGCTACTTTATAGCCTCGATGCCGCCAAAATATGTGTAGATACATTAGTTAGGAACGGGGACAAAGGGAATTTGTAATTGGCATAGTTTATATAATATTTATATGAATTGAGCATATAATTCAAATGGGGAAACATAGAATTAATTACCTATAATGACATAAGTAAATTTGGATAAGGATGAATTAATTACCTATAATGACATAGGTAAATTTAGATAAAGATACAATGTTTAGTAATTAAAAGTAAGAATTTTAATTGTACTTATGACATGAGGTTAGGTTACATTAGTGGCGGAAGTTTGCCCGGACCCGACCGACATATCCAGCAGCCACTAATGTTGAATCTAATGTGGGAGGTCTAATTACAGAAATCCGAATCAGGCTAAGACACGAGGTTAGGCCCAACTGTGGAATAAGACTGCCCGGACCCGACTGACATATCCAGCATCCACACGTTGTAGGCCTAATGTGGGAGGTCTAGCCCATTATAACCATAATTAGACATGGTAAAGAAATGGACTACTTAACCTAATTTAATATGAATATGGACTTAAGTTAGGGTTAAGTAAAATTAGATGGGTAGTGGGATGGGTTAAGTAAGTTAGAGGGGATGGGTAATATATATATATATATATATATATATATATATATATATATATATAGGCCCACATACTTAACCTAATAAGTGTTATGTAACTAAAGACGCCTAAGTGGTATACATAATGGGTAGATGAAGTAATAAAGGTTATGCAATTAAAGACAACCTTTAGGGTAAACATAACTAGCATAGGGCTATGTAATTAAAGACACCGAAAGGTATACCTAGTCAGTGGAAAACCTAGTGCGAATACAAAACAAAGGGGAGAGCTTGTATCATATTGTGTGGGAACCATTTCAATCAGTATCCTGGAGCTGGTATCAAGTAAGGAACTCCATACTAGGCATAGAAGGGGCGCGCTTACTTATTGATTGTAAGAGATCCAAACGAGATGGATGGTGTGGGCGGCGCAAACCGACCGGGGACATGTGCGTGCATGGGCCGAGCAGAAGGGAATAAGACGATCGTGATACAAGTAGATATGGTTGTGCACATTATAGGTTTCCACCTTAGGGAAGTGGTACCCCCTATTGTGGAGTCAGCACAGGATATCTACAGAGTAGGAGCCGATCGATTAGGGTAGTGGTTAGGGTATACTCGGACATATGCCCCAGGTCTACCAACTTATAGTGGAAGGGATCATCTTATTTTAAATTATACTAGTAATAGTGCAGAGTAGTCATTAGTGAAGCATATATATACCTTACCTTATCTGTCTTGTCACACCTGCCATTTGTATATTGATCGCTCTTATCCACTTTATGCCTGTCATGTTCACTTTTATTTATTTACTGGCTAAAAGTCACTAGACTCGCTAGACTTTATGTCTGACCCCTTTTTGTTTTTCCTTCTCTCTTCTCTTCCCCCCGCCCCCCACCCGGTTTCTTTGGGAGGAAACAACCAGGCTTAGCCAGGATTTGGATATCATCTTGCTAGGAGCTACTGTTGAAGTATGTCTTGAGTCTTTGTCTCTGCTATGGCTTACTCTTTTATTAGGGAATAATATTTTCTTTTAATTCCTATGTACTCTGATTATGCATGACAGAAGTATTTTGTTGTAATGGTTTTATGAATTATGGTATTATAAACCATAGGATTATGATTTATGTTTGAAATAAAATTTTTGAAATTTCCAGTGCTAACTTTATTTATATCTAAGTTGTAATTATTCTGTGTCTGTTTACCTACAATGCTCCATAGAACTTAATGCATTCCCTTAGTGAGTGAAATTAACGGACGTGGGGTATTTCACTTGGTATCAGAGCTGAAGGTTACCAGATTAGATAAAAGTTTTGAAATATATTTTTCAAAAAGGTTTTAAAAGAAAATATTTTTAAAAAGAAAAGTCTGTTTTGAAAATATTCCCCAAGAAGCCATATGTAATATCCTTCGGCCCCTTATCTGAATTTCATCCCTTTTCCTTTCTCAGCATGTCTAGGGAACAAAACATCCCTAATCTCCCAGAGGGCGTCACTATACTCGGAGGACTCCATAGGTATTTGGAAGCCACGGCAACAGCCGAAGAACAAAGAGATGTTCCTCCCCCAACTACACCAGTCATTCCTCCTCTCCCCCCTCCAAGAGCACATAACTTCACTAAGATCTGTAAATATTTCCTTGCTATGGGAGGAAAGCCATTCCATGGGAAAGAGACATTCGTAGAAGCCCGAAATTGGCTTAAGGAGACTGAGGACTTATTCGTCATCTTTGAAATGGAGGAACGAAGAAAAATCCAATTAGCTGCTTGGCTGTTAAAGGACGAAGCCTTGTTTTAGTGGGGAAGTCACCCAAGCTGGACGTCTGGTGGAAACTTGGGGAGATTTTAAACATAGGTTCGAAATGAAATTCCTTTCCCAAGCTGAGAGAAGCATTCAGATGGAGAGGTTCTTAGCTCTCAAACAAGGAAATTTGACGGGGAAAGAATATGTGAACAAATTCAACCAGCTGTCAAGGTTCGATCTAGAGTTGGTGGATATGCCGCACAAAAAGGCTTTGCGGTTTGCCAAAGGGCTGAATGAGCCTCTGCATGGGCCGACAATGTCCTATATCGCAATGGGGCCCACGTTCGAAAGGCTTTTTGATATGGCCCTAATGCATGAGGAGGACAAGGGAGAAAAGAAGGAAATGAAAGTTGAGGGGACATCGCAGAATAAGAAGGTATGGCCCAAGAAAGGGCAGCAGCAACAACAACAGAAGAAAGGGGGAAAATATGTTAAAGGCAAGGATAAGAGAAAATGTCACAATTGTGGAAAGGAAGGCCACCTGATCAAAGATTGGAAGAGAAGGAAAGCCATTTCTTTAATTGTGGGGAGGTCGGACCCTTCTCTAAGGAGTGCCCGAGGAAACGGGGATCATAGGAACAAGGGCAAAGAGCTAGGACTACTGGAGGGAAGGTGCATGCTCTCGCGATCAGTGCTACTGAAAGAGGTAGAAAAATCCCCGTAGAAAGCTTAGTTTCTCTTTCAGACTTTCCAGTTAGAACACTTTTTGATTCTGGTGCTTCACACTCATTTATATCTAGTTCGGTGGTTGAATCTCTGCATTTAATTACTAGTATGGTTGTAGATCCCGTAGTTGTTTCAAACCCTATTGCAGGTTCGTCTCATTTATCGATGATTTGTAGGGGATTGAAATTATCTGTGTTAGGCATCAAATTTGAATGTGACGCTTATGTACTTGGGTTTATGGGCTATGGGTTGATTCTAGGAATGAACTGGCTTACTAAGTATGGGGCCGTTCTAGATTGTGAAAGGAGGGTTATTAGGCTCATGACTTGTCATGGGAGGACCCTCAAAGTTTCTTGTGACCACCAAGGGTCGGTTATGCTTAGCTTCCTAGAGTCTCTAGATGCATCCATAGATGATTTGCAATTTTTTCTAGTGGTTCGGGATTTTTCTGATGTCTTTGATGAGGTGTGGGGTTTACCTCCTAGGCGCGAGATCGACTTTGGCATATATCTGGCAGACAATTCAAAGCCAGTTGCATTACCAGTGCGCCACATGGCTCCAAGAGAAAGGAGGGAGCTGAGTAAGCATATAGAGGAGCTACTTGAAAAAGGGTTTATCAAACGTAGCATATTTGAGTGGGGTGCTCTAGCAGTATTCGCAAATAAAGCGGATGGTTCGCTTCGTTTGTGTGTTGACTATAGAGAGTTAAATAAGCACACCAAGAAGAATAGGCACCCGCCTCTGAGGATCGATGATTTATTTGATCAACTCGTTGGTGCCTCGGTATTTTCTCAGTTGGACATGGCTATAGGGTTCCATCAATTGAGAGTGGCTGAGGATAGCATAGATAAGACTGCTTTCAGAACTCCGGATGGATTCGTTGAATGGCTAGTGATGCTTTTGGGCTGACAAATGCACCCGCCTATTTTTTTGATTTGATGAGTAGGGTGTTTCGGGAATTTCTAAACGAATTCGTTGTAGTCCTCGTTGAAGATATTTTGATCTTCTCCAAGAATGAAGAAGAGCATGCCTAACATCTGAGGGAAGTTTTGAAAACTTTCCGTGACCACCAGCTAAAAGCAAAGTTCTCCAAATGCCATTTATGGAGAAAGGAGGTAAGATTCTTGGGGCATGTAGTCTCCAAAGAAGGGATAGCTGTAGATCCCGCGAAGGTGGTTGCAGTGCAAGATTGGCAAATCCTAAAAATGCAACTTAGGTGAGGAACTTTCTAGGGTTGGCGGGTTATTACAGGAAGTTCATTAAGGACTTCGCAAAGATATCAGCTTCTCTCACCAAGCTGACAAAGAATAATTAGACATTTTCATGGGACATAGACTGTGACGTTGCTATCCAATGACTGAAGAGGGCTCTGACAACAGCCCCAGTCTTGGCCTTACCCGATGGAAGTAAAATGTTTACTGTTTACACTGATGTGTGTGGTACAGGGCTTGGTGCGGTCCTAATGCAAGAAGGGAAAGTGATATGTTACGGGGGTAGGCAGTTGAGAGTTCATGAGAAGAACTACCCCACACATGATCTAGAGCTGGCTGCCATAATATTCGCATTGAAGACGTGGCGTCACTATCTACTTGGAGAAAGGTTCGAGCTATACACCGACCATAAATCTCTCAAGTACCTATTCTCACAAAAGGATCTCAACTTAAGGCAACAACGGTGGATGGAGTTCTTAGATTCATATGATTTTGAGATTGCTTATAACCCTAACAAGGGTGATGTGGTGGCAGACGCACTAAGCAGTTAGAAGATGGCCATCAGTCCTCTGTTTGTGGAAAGAAAGAAGTTAGAGTTCATATCGTCTTTAGATTTTATACCCTCCATTGAGGTTTTGCCTGATTTGTTTGCATCCTTAGAGATACGACCAACTCTTATGGACCAGATAGGAGCTACACAACAAAGTGACCTACAGATTTTAGACATTATGGGGAGGTTTAGAAAAGGGGAGACTTCTAGTCACCTCAATAGATATGCCATAGATGAAAAGCGGTGGTTGCGACGAGATGGAAGGCTTTGTGTTCCTCAAACTGGAAGCTTAATAAAGGCAGTCCTAGAAGAAGCCCACCAATATAAAATGACAATTCATCCAGGCAGTGGCAAGATGTACAGAGACATGAAGAGGGTTTTTGTAACAACCCACGTCCATTAATGTCACTCACAAAGTGAATGCATTAACTTCCATGGAGTGTATTTAGTGTATAGAACATAATATAATAAGACAGATATAAATAATGGTACTTGAAAATTTTAAGACAACTTTTATTGCAGCGGAGAAATAGTTTGATTATAACAACTTCATAAACCAAGTACACTTAATATCCATCTTGATAAATTGTTTTAGAGTACATAAAATAAAAAGCATAAACCCAAATACAAGTAGCCATAAAAGAGATGAGCTAAACTTTACTTTCAGCAATCCAACCAAAAGAGAGAGAAAGACATCTGACATCAAGCTCCACTAGTACTAGTCACACCCTGAGAACCTTGGGGGGAAAGGAATAAAAGTGGTGAAAACAAGGGGGTCAGACATAAAGTCTGGCGAGTATAATAACTTTAACAATATAATTATTAAAGTAACTAGGATAAGGCATAAACTGGTAAGATAAGATATGACTATGAAACAAGTGGGCATGACCAAGAAAATAAGAGGAATATTCTGGCGTTAATCTCGTTCCTAATCACTATAGGATAATTACTATACTGCACCACCACTACTCACCCTAAAAGTTGATCCCGCCTACAGAACTTAATAATGATAATGGTAGTTTCGTGTACCCCTAGCTGCCTTCATAAGTGTCGTCTGCCCCTATCTCCACTAGTTGTACCCACTACCCCCATTCAATCGGCTCCCTAACTCGTAGATTCCCGTGCTGGTCCCACAGTGGGGTGTATCACTCCCCAAAGTGGCAACCCGATACCACCAAAGATGCACGACTTATGTCTACACGATGCAACAATGTCTTACCTACCAGCCCGGGCCCACGCACGCACATGACCCCGTTGGAATTGCGTTGCCACCGCTAACCCGTTTCGACCTCTTACAATAAAATCCAGTAAGCGTGTCCCGTCCTCGACTTGGGTCGAGCGCACAAAGATACTTAATGGGTTACTAGTTTGAAAAGGCCCCCATGCTTGACACAAGCCTTCCACCTATGCTTAGTTCCCATTAAGGTTTCCCCACATAACCCCATTCTTATTCATGTCTTCTTACATGTTTCAATCTTGGTTAAGTGCATCTAATCGTATTTCACATGCCACCCAAGGCACCCATTTAATTTCACATGAAACCCAAGGCACCCACTTAACTCCCCATGTCCCACCACATGTTTATCTAGTCAAGTGTTACTTAATTCATTAGAACCGTAACCTTGTAAAGACCTCCCATGTTAGGCTGACATTTGCGGTTGCTAGATTTGCCAGGCAGGTCCGGGCAGTCTTATACTGCAAACGAGCCTAACCTCGTGTCTTTACAATTGTTACGCATTTAATTCGTGCCTTTGACCTCTCACATTAGACTGGCATTTGTGGCTGCTGGATTTGTTAGGCGGGTCCGGGCAGTCTTACACCACAAAAGAGTTTAACCTCGTGTCCTAGCCGGTTAATTATTACACATCTTATTTAACCCCAAATTGGTTTAATATCCCTATTCAAATTTATCAATAATTTACATGTCCATTATTGTCACTTAAATTATGGTCATAATTTCTATACATATTAATTATGCTAATTATTGTCTAAGATTAATTATTTTCCTTTAAAGGCATTATATGCCAATTCAAAATATTAACATTAATATTTAATGTTTTTCCCAGCGACCCCACGTTGTTCGCACAGATAATATGTAGGCTAATACATAGCCTAACACTTAAAAACATCACAATATGAACAATACATAAAAGTAGATCTATCGTACAAAAATAAGAATAGGCTAGCACATAAACTTGCATGATTATAACTTATATTGACATAGATTTGCATAGTCACTAACTTGCATAGGCAATAGAAACATAAAACATAAATTTACATAATATATGTACTGCCATGGATCTAAATGTAGATCTAAACATGGAAGTATGAACTTGCATATATAGATATGGTTTTCATCTAATCTTGCATATAAATTTCATATTAACTTGCATATAAATTTAATCATGTAAACTAAAATCACATGTTTTACATATAGACTGTATAGATTCACAAATAAACATGTGTATGAAATTACATTCAACTTGCAAATAAACTAATGTCATAATTTGCATATGATTCATATAAAAACTTGCATATGAAATTACATTCAACTTGTATATAAACTAATGTCATAATTTGCATATGATTCACATAAAAACCTGCATATGAAATTACATTCAACTTGCATATAAACTAATGTCATAATTTGCATATGATTCACATAAAACTTACATATGAAATTACATTTAACTTGCATATAAACTAATGTCATAATTTGCATATGATTCACATAAAAACTTGCATATGAAATTACATTCAACTTGCATATAAACTAATTTCATAATTTGCATACGATCCACATAAAACTTGCATATGAAATTACATTTAACTTGCAAATAAACTAATTTCATAATTTGCATATGATTCACATAAAAACTTGCATATCAAATTACATTTAACTTGCATATAAACTAATGTCATAATTTGCATATGATTCACATAAAACTTGGATATGAAATTACATTCAAGTTGCATATAAAGTAATGTCATAGTTTGCATATGACTCACATAAAACTTCCATATGAAATTACATTCAAACTAGCATATGATACAAAACTAGCATAGGTAATGGGCATAAACCTGCATAACTTATGTACTGCTACAGATCCAAACATAAAGGTGTAAACTTGCATTTGGGTCTAAACATAAAGGTTAATGTCACATAAACTAGCATATGCATATACATGTCTCACATATATTTAACAACCCAAACTTGCAAAAGACTCATACATGAATATATGATCCAATCATCACAAACTTGCATAAGATATATGATTCAACTTGCATAAGATTCACATAAAAACTAACATATGATCCAACTTACATAAAACTAACATATGATTCAACACCACAAACATACACATAATTTACATCACATGATTCAAAATCATATTCTCATAATCCCAATTGTATATTATCATAATTAAATTAATTAATTAATTTGTGAAAGCTATCATACTCACTATTAAAAAGAATAGTCTTGTCTTTCTGGGATCTGTATTCTAAATCTGAATTGCTCGCCTTTGATGTAGACTAATCGTTATTTAGATTTTATTTGATTTTGATTCAGGCTTGTATCTTGTTTTAGGGTTGATATAGTATGGAGGCTACTGTAGGTTCTCAATTGACAGCATGGCGGCTCTTGTTATGGATTAATGTGATTAGGGTTAGGGGTTTAGGAGTGTTTTTATAGAAGTTTAATTTAATAAGAGCCGTCGGATTAACCTAGGAGTAGCCAGAACCATTCAGACAGCCACCTAAGCCCTAGCACCTTAAAATTTGTCACAAAGCCAATCAGAGAAGGCCATGTAAAAAAAACATTCCTTGACCAACAAGAAATGCGCCACGTGCGCCACATGATGGGTACACGTCATATATTATGTATATATACATTATATTATATATATATATATTCTTTATCTATCATCTTAATTAACCATTTTCACGCAAAACCACTTTTTTGAACTGCGTTCACACTAAGCCACTTTTTAGCGATTCCCCTAAAAAAATAATATAGCGCTAGCGGGGATCGAACTCTGTACCTTTTTTATACAAGTCACATGTTCTAACCAAATGAACTACTAAGTTTTTTGCTTACAAACCTTAGAACAATGCTAAACATTATTCTTTTCTCATTCCTCCTTTTCATGTTTTGCTACAATATTTAATTTAAAGATAGCTTCTTCACACGGAGTCCGATTTACGTAAACTTGGACTCTATCTCAAGAAGAATTCTGAGACAAACGCAATGGCGCAACTCGTTTCACCAAATTCTTTTTTTTCTAATTAATTATTCTTTAATTTGTTATTTCAATATTCTCAGAAAATACGGGGTGTTACATTCTCCCCTCCTTAAAGGATTTCGTCCCCGAAATCTCCAAGTTAAGGAGAATGTATATCCTACCATCCAATCATCCATCTACTCAATCATCAAAAACAGGCATCCACTGCCCTTAAAAGATTTCTAATGCCATATGAACATATGCATAAAGTGTGTGTATATGTTCCTTATCAAATGCAAAATCAGGCGGTCTACTAATTCAGTTGACCTCCTTAATGCGAATTATGATAGTGCCATTCGTCCATTATGTATGCAAAAGAATCCTATTGATACATATCATTTCTATATGAGTGCGCAACCATACATTTAAATGCAACACCCATACGATAACACATTCATTAAATTAAATATGCACACATATTCATATGCAATATGAAAGTGATTGAGCCGGTCTAGTGCCTAATGTGTGTGTAAATGTATCCACGAGCAACCACTAGCAAACACTTGCATCCACTTGCATCCACCAAACATAACATGTCACAAACACATGTTTTCAACCATAAGATTTTCCTATCTAAAGTTCGAAGATATAATCGAGAGGACATACTAAACGATAGAATAGATATAAACAAAGCGATAGGAAAAGGAGAAGTTAAGAACATATCCTCAAAAGAGAAAGGGTACAATGTATGCATCTTGCTTTCCGTCCTCCAAGTTGCGTCACCTTGATCAGCTCCCCATTGGATTTTAACCAACTTGACCTCTCTTTTGCGTAGCTTTATGACCTCTGATCCAAGGATGCATGTAGGAGCTTGTCTGATCGTGGCATCTCACTCCACTTCCACTTCTCTAAGTATGCTCGGCTCCACTACTTCCGTGATATCTTGTAAACACTTCCGCAAATGCGACACGTGAAATAAGTCATGAACACCACTAAGCTAGTTGCCTCTTCTCATGTCCCTCCAAAATCATAACCTCAAAAGATCTTCAAGAATTCTATTCACCCCTTTCTGTCCGTTCATCAGTCTTTGTACGATAAGCGATGCTCATACTTACCGCCTTTTGCATATCACCTTTTCCTCTTGCATCGAAAACGGCTCCAAGCCTTGTCCCACAAGCACTGATATATACTATAAATGGTTTGCTTCCATCTAGCAAAGTCAAAACTGGGGCTGATATCTTTACAAAGTCCTTAACGGACTTTCTATAGTAGTCCGTCTAGCTTAGAAAACTTCTTACCTCCGTTGCTTTTCTAGGAACCTTCCAATCTTGGATTTCCACCACCTTTATAGGATCCACTATTATTCCTTTCTTAGAGACCATGTGTCCTAAGAACCTTACTACTTTTCTCCAAAACTGACATTTGGAGAACTTAGCTTTGAGTTGATGTGCTCGTAGGGTCTCTAAGACTTCCCTAAGATGTAGGGCATGCTCTTCTTCGCTTCAAGAGAAAATCAAGATATCATCCACAAAGACTACTACGAACTTATTTAGAAACTCCCTAAGCACCCTACTCATACAGTCAACGAAATATGCGGGTGCATTCATCAAACCAAAAGCCATGACGAGCCACTCGAAGAATCCGTCAGGAGTTCTAAATGCAGTCTTATCTATGCTGCCCTTAGCTGATGAAATCCATCTGTGAGAAAACAGAAGCACCAATCAACTGATCGAACAAATCGTCTATCCTCGGCAATGGGTGTGTTTTCTTCTTCGTGAGCTTATTCAGCTCTCTATAATCTACGCACAATCTAAGTGAACCATCAGCCTTCGTGGCAAAAACAACTGGAGCACCCCATTCCAAAATGCTTCTTCTTACGAACCCCTTCTCAAGCAACTCTTTCACTTTCTTACTGAGTTCTCTTCTCTCCCTCGGAGTCATGTGGCGCACTGGTAATGCAACTGGATTTGCATTATCTACTAGGTATATATGAAAGTCTATCTCGCGCCTTGGGGGTAAACCCCTAACTTCATCGAAGACATCACCATATTCACGGACTGTAACACCCCGCCTCCTTTATGGTCACTCACAAAGGGAATGCCTTAACTTTGATGGAGCGTTTTTGTAGACAGAACAAAAATTTACAAGACAGATAAAGTAGTACTTGAAAATTTTATAACTATATTACAACAGAAACAGAAATAAGTTTGGTTACATCTTTTCAAATCACAATATCTGAATTCAAGTACAAAATATCGGTCTTGTACAAAAGCCTTCAGAATGCATAGTTTTTAAAGTCATAATCCCCAACATAAACTGCCATGGAAAGATATAGCCAAAGCCAAGCAATACTTCAAGCAGAGAGAATCAGAATCAAGCTCCTATGTTTCCACCCTGAAAACCTAGGAGGGGACGGAAAGAAAAGAGACAAAACAAACTAAGTCAGACATAAGTCTGGTGAGTCCTGTGACTTTCAGTATATAAACAGATAATAGTATCATGACATGTAAATAAAACTGAATGAGAGATAACCGTAACAACAATAGCAGATTAACAGAATGATAAAGACTAAGCTAAGCTTCTTACTTAGTCTTCACTTCTCTGCACTAACACTAGTATAACAGGATTAGGTGTTACCCAAATGCCTAAACTAAAATGGAAACAGAATGATCTCTATAGAAACAGAATACTAGTAATGGGCCTTTACCACCCGAATAGACAGAAGGTACAGAAGCAGAATACTAATAATGGGCCTTTACCACCCTACTAATGGGCCTTTACCTCCCCAACAGACAGAAGGTACGGAAACAGTATCAAAAAAGGAATCAGAGATGGAAACGGAATAATCCCTACGGAAACAGAATGTCGGAATTAGGTGTACACCAGTAATGGGCCTTTACCACCCCAACAAACGGTACCACGCAGAAATAGACAGGTGTTGCCACCCAACAGAAACAGTTGGTACCAACAGAAACAGATAGAACTAAGTGTTCCCTAAGTCCTCCCCACAAGCGATCGACTCCCTAATACGCAAATACCCTATGTCGGCCCCACAGTAGGGTTTTTACACTCCATAAAGTGGCAACCTATTCGCACAGACCTATTTACAGATGTCAAAGTGTCTTACATCCTCAGAGCAGACCGGATCCATGCACACACATGACCCGGTTGGAACGCACCATCAACACCCCTCGCCATTATCAGAATGAACTGCTTATAATTAGTTCAGTAAGCGTGCCCAGACCCCTACATAGTGTGGGTCAAAGTTTTGATACCAAAAAGGGTTACTGACTAATATGGGTCCCAAACAACAGATGACACAAGTATTTCCCCTCCTAACCTTGTGTCCCCAGACTAACAAATTTCAGATTAACTTGTTTACAAGTTTTAGACATACAGAGCTCAGCTTTACTAGTTCACAGATCAAACAATCAAGTTAACAAGTTTTCAGATTAACAGATAAGATGTACGGATTTAATAAACTTACAGATTGTTTTACCTAACTTGGTATTGGGCCTATAGATTTACAAAACAGGTTTATTAGATTCATCAGTCTAATTATTTTAACCCTATCCACCCAACACGTTTTAGGTAACATATTTATCTTAGATTTGCATTAATTAATTATTAATGCATAGGCCTCTCACATTAGGTCGGTAGCTTGTGGCCCCTGGATATGCCGGGTGGTTATGGACAAACTTCTGCCACAAGCCAGACCTAACCTCGTGTCTAAGCATATTTTAGTTATGCCTACCACCTCTCACATTGGACTGACAGTTTACGGTCGCTGGTTAAGCCGGTTGGTTCCAGACAGGCCCCTACCGCAAATGGAGTCTAACCTCGTGTCATAGCCACTTTACAGAAAATTTCTGGCTAATTATGTCTATTTAGCATATTTAACTTCTTTACAAGTTACGGTAGATTATCCAAAGTTCTATTAACATGTTTTGCTCAATTTTATATCGACCCTCCAATTTATAATTATTCAGCTTTCAACAGATTAAGCAATCCAACAGATTTAGCAGATAACAATTTTAGCAGATTAGGAAATTTAGCAGATTTTGTAGATTAGGCAATTCAGTAGATTAAGCAGATAACAGATTTAGCGGATTAGGCAATTCAATAGATTAAGCAGATAACAAATTTAGCAGATCAGCCAATTCAGTAGATTTAACGAATTAAATATTTCTTAAAGTTCTATTTACACACCTTGCCTAAATTTACATGCCTAAATCATGGTCATAATTCATAATACGATATATGCCTCAAATTTTAATTAAACTTTGCACAGTACAAAATATTCTCTAAAAAGTCCCAAACAATATGAATTATGTCAAATTATAACCTATGATGCCAAATATCCTAAAATCCATATTTAGGCGCATTAATATTTAACCCATTTTAATATAGATCTTTACGCCTAAGTCACACATATATATTTTTCTCTTTTCAATTCATAGATCACGATATAAAATATGCCCAAATCTAGATCTTAAATTTTAATCATGTATTATGTCCTCACAATCAGATCTTGCACTATAATATGCACTATATTCCAAATTCCAAGTCATATGCTATCGTATAATAATCCTTCCAAATCGCAGTCTATCATACATAGTATGCATTGATTCCAGATCTTAATTTACAATCTATGTTCTTTTCTCAAATCAGTCCAAGATCAGCCACGTCTAATTATGCATTATCCATTATTTATCCCAAAATTTAGCGTTCGTGCGTTAATCTCTTATGAGATTTGGCACAGGCTCGTGGTAGCCTGGCTATAAACAAAAAGAAAGAAAAGAGTGAACAGATACAGAACAGTCACAATCAAGATAGTTCCACAGAAAAGTATGCATAACCTCAGATCTAGATTCACAAAAATGTCAAGATAATTATTAAACTTTATATCTGAAAATAACTGTACTCACAAAAAGGGAACGATTCTTGTATTCTAGAATCTGTGTTCTGACACTGAATAGAGCTCCTTTGATGTAGACTAGTTGTTCATTTAATCCTATTCAGTTTGGAAGAAGATGCACTAGTTTTATCCTAGGTTTCAGCAGAATAGTGACGCCATTATTTTATTTTCTAAGAGGTAGAGAGCTATGGAGGCTAGTGAATAGTGTAGGAGATTTAGGTTTTGGCTTAGGGATGTATTTATAGGAGAGTAGAGGTGTCCAGAGCCGTAGATATGAACCTAGAACCAATCTACGCCATCAGAACAGCCAAAACCACGTCACACGCTGAAGAAAATTGAATCTGGGCAAAACAGGTCGACCTGTAGGGGGGAGGTCGACACTAAGGTCGACCCCCCGGTCAACCCTATAGTCGACCTGCCTACCCAGGTCAACCCCCAGGTCGACCTGGGTCCTGGACGGGAAATTTCCCGCTTATCCCTCTTCTTGGTTCATATTTTTGAATTTCGAATTTGGAATATATTTTCGAGCTGTTTTATATTTTCAGAAACTTCCGAAGGCCCTTTCTTCTTCATACGGAGTCCAATTTACGCAAACTCGGATCTATCTCAAGCAGAATTCTGAGGCGAACGCAATGGCGTAACCTGTTTTCCTTAATTCTCACTTTCAAATTTAATTATATTTCATTTTGTTACACTTATATTCATAGAAAATTCAGGTTGTTACATTCTCCCCTCCTTAAAGGATTTCGTCCCCGAAATCTTCAAGTTAGGAAGAATGTGTCCTACCATCCAACCTCCCATCTACTCAACCATCATCCACAAGCATCCATTGTCCTTAGAAAACTTCTAAGGTACATATGCAAAAGTGTGTGTATATGTTCCTTATCTAATGCAAAGATTAGGCGGTCCACTGATTCAGTTGACCTCCTTAATGCGAATTATGTCAGTGCCATGAGTCCATCATGTATGCAATTTTCCTATTTGATACATATCATTTCTATATGAGTGCACGGTGGTTCATTCATATGCAACATTCATGTGCTGAGTCAACCGTTTTGCATCCATAAAAATATAAAAAAAATACACATACATCCATATGCAGTATGAGAGTGTTTTGAGCTGATCTAGTGCCTAGTTTGTGTATATGCTTCCACGAGCAACCAATTGCAACCATCAAACATAACATGTCTCAAACACATGTTCACACCCATTAGTTTCTAACTAAAGGTCAAAGATTCAGTCGTAGAAGAAAGTACAATTAAAACAAAAGCTAGGTTCCCATTAGACATCGGTTTAAGAGAATAACCCCCTAAGTATCAACACCGAAGACCGAAATCAACATCAGATTAACACTCACAGAATCACTCCCATTAAACAAATGTCCAACTGGAAATCTACTTCACGCTTTGAGTAAAAACCCCTATCCTTTTCAGAAATATTCTGATACCTACAGACTACTGATACAGATCAGATTACCAAATGATTCTTTGGAAACTAAGCATGATAAAAACCCAGAATAAATGCATCATAGTCAACTTAACGCCCAACCCAGATACCCTCAAACCCCAACTTATCACAAACAGATGAGTCGTAACCCTCATGGGGTTTGAGACTATAGCGGAATCAGAAATAAGACTAATATTAAAGTGCAGAGTTTCAATTACGGAATCAAAATGCCAGAATCAGAAAGAGTTTTTAACTCCACAATCAGATAAGGAGATTAATCCTTCTACATAAAGTTTTCCAATTTCTATCCTATCCACGAGCCTCGAGGGTATTCGTCTGACCTCCAGAAGTTGGTCCTGCCCTCTGCCCTTGTCCTCGTTTCTTTAGGCAGTCCCTAGTGAAGTGCCTCATTTCTCCACAGTTGAAGCAAGTGCCCTTCCTATTTCAGCAATCCTTGTTCAGAAGGGTCGAGCTTCCACAAGTAAAGCACTTCTTCTCCTTCTTATCTTCATTCTTCTCATCCTTCTTTTGTGTTTACTTTTTGGGCCCCACCTTCTTGTTTTGTGGTCCTTCAAGCTTTTCTTCTTTCCTCTCACTTTTGGTTTCCTCTTCATGCATCAATGCCATGTCAACTAATTTCTCGAAGGTAGCCCCCATAGGAATGTGGGACATTGCCAATCCGTGCAGCGGCTCGTTCAAACCTTAGTGCCTTCTTATGCTGTGTATTTACCAAATCTAAGCCGAATCTTGTCAACTGATTAAACTTGTTGACGTACTCTCTCACTGATTAATTCCCCTGCTTCAACACCAAGAACCTCACTACGTATAGACTCTCTTCCGCTCATGAGAGAAATTTCATCTTGAACCTATGGCTGAATCCATCCATCTCTCTACCGGACGCTCTCCATTTGTGACCTCCCACCAAAAAGAAGCTTCGTACTTAAGCAACCATACCGCCAATTGTATCTTCTGCCTATCGTCCACCTCGAAGATAACGAACAAATCCTCAGTTTCTTTGAGCCAGTTCCTTGCCTCCACGAAGGATTCAGTTTCATTAAAGTTCTTCCCACCCATGGCTTGAAAGTCTCTACATATCTTCGGGAAAGTATTCACGCGGGGAGGAGGAGGAACCGCTGCAGCTGGGGGAGGAGGGACGTTTGTTGGGCCCACATCATTAGCCCTAGCTTCTAGGTACCTCCTGAACCAGTCAGGTATCGGTACGCTCTCCGGAAGGTTAAGATCCCCAGACATGCTGAAACGAAATAAAAGGAAAGATTCACAACAAAGGATAGAAAGATAAGCTATGGCTTTAGGGATTACGTTTTTCAAAATAAACTCTACTTTTGAAAACACTTCCTTTTTAAACCTTTTTGAAAATAATTTTCAAAAACTTTTTATCAAATCTGGTAACCTTCAGCTCTTATACCAAGTGTAACACCCCACCTCCGTTAAGGTCACTCACAAAGGGAATGCCTTAACTTTAATGGAGCGTTTTAGTAGACAGAATAGAAATTTACAAGACAGCTAAAGCAGTACTTGGAAAATTTATAACTTTATTACAACAGAAATAGAAATAAGTTTGGTTACATCTTTTCAAATCACAATATCCGAATTCAAGTACAAAATATCGGTCTTGTACAAAAGACTTCAGAATGCATAGTTATTAAAGTCATAACCCCCAACGTAAAATGCCATGGAAAGATAGAGCCAAAGCCAAGCAATACTTCAAGCAGAGAGAATCTGAATCAAGATCCTATGTTTCCACCCTGAAAACCTGGGGAGGGGGGAACGGAAAGAAAATAGGCGAAACAAACTAGGTCAGACATAAGTCTGGTGAGTCCATCGACTTTCAGTATATAAACAGATAATAGTATCATGACATGTTAATAAAACTGGATGAGAGATAACCGTAACAGGAATAGCAGGTTAACAGAATGATAGAGACTAAGCTAAGCTTCTTACTTTGTCTTCACTTCTCTGCACTAATACTAGTATAACAGGAATAGGTGTTACCCTAATGCCTAAACTAAAACGGAAACAGAATAATCTCTACAGAAACAGAATGCCAGTAATGGGCCTTTACCACCCGAACAAACAGAAGGTACATAAACAGAATACTAATAATGGGGTTTACCACCCCACTAATGGGCCTTTACCACCCAAACAAACAAAAGGTACGGAAATAGAATCAGAAACGTAATCAGAGACGGAAACAAAATAATCCCTATGGAAACAGAATGCCAGAATTAGGTGTACACTAGTAATGGGCCTTTGCCACCCCAACAGACGGTACCATGCAGAAAGAGACAGTGTTGCCACCCAATAGAAAAAGATGGTACCAACAGAAACAGATAAAACTAAGTGTACCCTAAGTCCTCCCCCAAGCGATCGGCTCCCTAATACATGAATACCCTGTGTCAGCCCCACAGTAGGGTGTATCACTCCCTAAAGTGGCAACCTATTGGCACAGACATATTTACAGATGTCACGGTGTCTTAAATCCTCAGAGCAAACCGGATCCATGCATGCACATGACCCGGTTGGAACGCACCATCAACACCCCTCGCCATTATCAGAATGAACCGCTTATAATTAGTTCAATAAGCGTGCCCGGACCCCTACATAGTGTGGGGTCAGTGTTTTGATACTAGAAAGGGTTACCGACTAATATGTGTCCCAAACAACAAATGACACAAGTATTTCCCCTCCTAACCTTGTGTCCCCAGGCTAACAGATTCCAGATTAACTTGCTCACAAGTTTCAGACATACAGAGCTCAGATTTACTAGTTCACAAATCAGACAATCAAGTTAACAAGTTTTCAGATTAACAGATCAGATGTATGGAATTAACAAACTTACAGATTGTTTTAACTAACTTGGTATTGGGCCTACAGATTAACGAAACAGGTTTATTAGATTCATCGGTCTAATTGTTTTAACCCTATCCACCCAACACATTTTAGGTATCATATTTATCTTAGATTTGCATTAATTAATATTAATGCACAGACCTCTCACATTAGGTCGGTAGCTTGTGGCCGCTGGATATACCGGGCGGTCCTGGGTAGACTTCTGCCACAAGCCAGACCTAACCTCGTGTCTAAGCATATTTTAGTTATGCCTACGACCTCTCACATTAGACTGACAGTTTGCGGTCGCTAGTTAAGCCGATTGGTTCCAGGCAGGCTTCTACCGCAAATGGAATCCAAATTCGTGTCATAGCCATTTACAGAAAATATCAGACTAATTATGTCTATTTAGCAGATTTAACTTCTTTACAAGTTACGGCGGATTATCCAAAGTTCTATTAACATGTTTTGCTCAATTTTAGATCGAGCCTCCAATTTATAATTATTCAACTTTCAACATATTTAGCAGATAACAATTTTAGCAGATTAGACAATTCAGCAGATTTAGTAGATTAGGCAATTCAATTGATTAAGCAGATAACAGATTAAACAGATTAGGCAATTCAATAGATTAAGCAAATAACAGATTTAGCAGATTAGGCAATTCAGCAGATTTAACGGATTAAATATTTCTTAAAGTTCTATTTACATATCTTGCCTAAGTTTACATGCCTAAATCATGGTCATAATTCATAATACGACATATGCGCAAAATTTTAATTAAACTTTGCACAGTACATAATATTCTCTATAAAGTCCCAAACAATATAATTATGTCAAATTATAACCTATGATGCCAAATATCCTAAAATCCATATTTAGGGGCATTAATAGTTAACCTATTTTAATATAGATCTTTACGCCTAAGTCACATATATCTTTTTTTTCTCTTTTCAAGTCATAGATCGTGGTATAAAATATGCCCAAATCTTGATCTCAAATTTTAATCATGTATTATGTCCTCACAATCAGATCTTGCACTATAACATGCACTATATTCCAAATTCCAGGTCATATGCTATCGTATAATAATTCTTCTTCCAAATCACAGTCTATCATACATTGTATGCACTGATTCCAGATCTTAATTTACAACCTATGTTCTTTTCTCAAATCAGTCCAAGATCAGCCATGTCTAATTATGCATTATCCATTATTTGTCCCAAAATTTAGCGTTTGTGCGTTAATCTCTTATGAGATTTGGCATAGGCTCGTGGTAGCCTGGCTATAAACAAAAAGAAAGAAAAGAGGGAACAGACACAGAACAATCACGATCAAGATAGATTCACAGAAAAGTATGCATAACCTTAGGTCCAGATTCACAAAAATGTCAAGATAATTATTAAACTTTATATCTGAAAATAACTGTACTCACAAAAAGGGAACAATTCTTGTATTTTGGAATCTGTGTTCTGACGCTGAATAGCGCTTCTTTGATGTAGACTAGTTGTTCTTTTAATCCTATTCAGTTTGGAAGAAGATGCACTAGTTTTATCCTAGGTTTCAGCAGAGCAGCGACGCCATTATTTTATTTTCTAAGAGGGAGAGAGCTATGGAGGCTAGAGAATAGTGTAGGAGATTTAGGTTTTGGCTTAAGGATGTATTTATAGGAGAATAGAAGTGTCCAGAGCCTTAGATATTAACATAGAACCAATCCAGACCATCAGAACAGCCAAAACCATGTCACACGCCGAAGAAAATCGGATCTGGACAAAACAGGTCGACCTGTAGGGGGGAGGTCGATAGTAAGGTCGACCCTATAGTCGACCTGCCTACCCAAGTCGTCCCACAGGTCGACACCCAGGTTAACCTGGGTCCTGGGCGGGAAATTTCCTGCACAGCCCGCTTCTGGGTTGGTATTTTTGAATTTTGAATTTGGAATTTATTTTTGAGCTGTTTTATATTTTTAGAAACTTCCGAAGGCCATAACTTCTTCATACGGAGTCCGATTTATGCAAATTCGGACTCTATCTCAAGAAGAAATCCGAGACAAATGTAATGGCGTAACCCTTTTTCCTTAATTCTAACATTTAAATTTAATTATATTTCATTTTGTTACTCTTACGTTCACAGAAAATTCGGGGTGTTACATGGACCACACGAAAAGATTCCAAATCTTCGTTGGATGTGTCAAGGGATTCTAGGTAGCTAAGCTTCACCGGACCTCTAGGGTCACAAGAAATATCAAGGGTCTTGCCACAATGAGTCAACAATCTAAATACCCTTCTTTTACAGTCTAGGATGGCACCATATCTGGCTAGCCAATCCATCCCTAGAATCAAGTCGAATCCCATGAAGCCAAAAACAAAGGCGTTGCATTCAATTCCAATGCCCAAGATAGACACTCTCAGATCCCGACAAATCATTGAAAGATGATCCGAACCACCAGTAGGACTTGAGACTACAATGGGATCCATAACTGGACTAGTATTTAGGTGTAGCGTTTCAACTAACGAAGCAGATACAAACGAGTATGAAGCGCCAGAATCAAACAAAGTTTGAACAGGATGATCCAAAAGAAAAACCAAACTTTCAACCAAGATATTTCTACCTCTATCAAGTATGCCAGCCGTGAGTGAATGCGTCTGCCCTCCAGAAGATCCTGTCCTTTGTCCTTACCTTTGCCTTTTGTTCTTTGGACAATCCTAATAAGATGTCCTATTTCCCCGTAACGATAACAACTAGTCTATTTCTTCATTCCAACATCTTTATTTAAGTAGACAGGTAATTCACAAGTGTGGCCCTTCCTTTTCTCTTGGCCCTTTGTTATCCTTACCCCATTCTTTGGATGTACTTCCTTATTTTGTCCTATCCATGTCTCTCCTGCACATTCTCCATTTGTGACCTCCCACCAAAAAGAGGCTTCGTCCTTCATTAACCAAGCAGCTGGTTGAACCTTCCTCCCATCGTCCATCTTAAAGGTACCAACAATTCCTCCACTTCCTCCAAGCTTTGACAAACGTCCCAATCCCATGAAGCGGTTTTATGCTCATAGTACGGAAGTTCTTACATGTCTTAGAAAAAGCGTCTGTACGTGGAGGAAGAAACTAAAATGGGAAAGGGGAAGAGATTCGAAGCAAAGAATCGAAAGAAAGATATACGGCTTTTAGGGTTTATGTTCTTCAAAATAAACTTTTCACTTGAAAATACTCTCCTCAAACACATTTCTGAAAGTATTTCTTTATAAAAATGCTTTTGAAAAATAGTTTTTCAAAATCTCATATATGTTCTGGTAACCTTCACCTCTAATACCACATGTAACACCCCACGTCCATTAACGTCACTCACAAAGGGAATGCATTAACTTCAATGGAGGGTACTTAGTGTATAGAACAGAATATAACAAGACAGATATAAATAATGGTACTTGTAACAACCCGAATTTTAATAACATGTTGAAACTAGAAACCAGGGTATAATTAATTTTTTTAAAATAAGAATCAAGGGAAAAGGGTTGAGCCATTGCGTTTGTCTCGAAATTCTGCTTGAAAACGATTCCAGGTTTTCGAAAATCGGAGTCCTTATGAGGGAGATATGACCCTCCGAAGTTTCAGAAATTTTCAGAATTGAAAACAGCTCGAAAATTCGAATTCAAATTTGAATTCAAAACCCAGAACAGGCTGGGCAGGAAATTTCCCGCCCAGGGACCAGGTCGACCTAGGGGTCGACCATAGTGTTGACCTCCCAGGGACCAGGTCGACCATAGTGTCGTCCAGGGGGTCGATCTGCCTCCCGAACCTACTTTCTGAACCTGATGCATTCTGATGTATTTAGACTCGTTTTTTGTCCAGGTTCGTCTGCCTAATCCTATATAAACAGCCTCCTAGCCTCATTCTGTTTACACCATTCTTCTCTAACCTTATGCTGCACAAACTCTTAATGATCATAGCTTCTTTTTCTTCCTCTAAATTAAATTAAGATAAATTAAATTAAATGCGAATATTATTTCTTGAAGACTACGGCTAGGAATTGGGGATTTGCTTCTACAATCAAAGCAAGATTCAACGATTCAACAACAAATTTCTAGACTTGAATTCTGCATCTAAAATTCTTAGACCACGATCTGTAAGTTCAAGTTACTTTTAGATAAAAACTATAAACTTAATATGGACATGTTATAAATTGGAATTGGATCTATGTATGATTCATATCTATTTTTGTTCATCTAGGATCTTGACTTTTGGGAATATTGCTATGAAATCAGTTTAAGCCCATTCATGTTGTAAATCAGACTCTCTCATGTCCATAACATTACTATGCCTATGACTGTGAACATAAGACTATGCCTATGCCTATGACGGAGAACATAAGTCTATGCCTATGACTGTGAACATAAGAATATTGCTATGACTATGACAAGGATAATTGTGGCTAATCACCTACGATTCATAACCTTGAGGTTATTGCCTAGGATCATGACTATGAAATTGGATCTAAGCTTGATTTTCTATTCAGACCTATTTTCTTTATTTGTCCTTGGATCTTGATTTTGTGGATTTTTCTATTTAAGTTAGATCTATCCATGTTCTTGAACCTAGATTATTATTCAAACCTTTTCATGTTCATAATGTTATCAGATCTATATGCCTGCGATCTTTTACTCAATTTATTCAGTTATGTTAGGCCTTGGAAATAAATTGATAATAGAACATTGTTTATTATGTTGTATGTGCAATTGAATGATATTCTATTATCATGTTAAATTGGGAATTAATAAGTCTATTCATATGTATATTGGAGTATAACCTGTTATGACAAGTTGTGTAGTTTATCATGTTATGCAAGTTTTAGGTTGTAAAATCATATCACATATGTGACCACATGTTAGCTCTACATGTTTATGTGTATATGTTAAACCTATGTCATATTTCAAGATCACACTTATTCATATGCTAGTGATTGATTTGCGAGTTCACATATATGTAAGTTGATTTATTCTATGTTGCAAATTCACATATATGTATATTGATTTGGTCTACGTTGCAAGATCACACCTATGACATTCATGTTGATTATTTTGCAAGTACACACCTATGGTGTTCTTATTGACTATGCCAAAAATGCCGAGTTTACACCTATGTCATGTTTATGTTAATGAATCTCTTTATGCAAATTTTGTGTCTGTTAAATTAGGCTAAGTTTTTAGACTAATATTATATGATAAAAATCATGTAGACGAAAATTAGGCTAAGATTGTAAGCCTAATATTTAGACGGGGTAACGTTGGGAAAAATTGGTAATTATAGGAAACTTGGCATGAAAATCGTCGTGAAATTTGACAATAAAATTTGGACATGGACATGACACTAGAATAAACTTGAAAATGGCCAACTCGAGGTTAGGTTGAGTTTGCAGTGTAATTCTGCCCGGAACCGCCCGACAAATCCAGTTACCGCAAACAATAGGATCCAATGTGGGTAGTTGGTCATACCGCACTTGAAAACCCGAGGTCAGACAGAGTTTGATGTAATTCTGCTCGGAACCGCCCGACTTATCCAGTGATCACAACAACAGGTCTGATATGAGAGGTTGGGGTGCATTAATGAATTAATGTCACATGATAGGGTTAAGTCATGAACATGAAAGACAACACTTAACCAACTTGATACATGATTTGTAAGGTTAAGTCACGAACTTGAATGACAACACTTAACCAACTTGACATGCTAGACTGATAACCTCCTATACCATCCTGGTATCGTTACACCATCAGGTAGGTTAAGATCTTTAGCCATGCTGAAACGAAAAAGGAAAGATTCAAAATGGAGAATTTGAAAGATAAAGATATATGGATATTTGGGGATTATGTTTTTCATAAAAACTTCCTCTTTAAATTTCTCACTAAAACATGTTTTTGAAAACATTTCTTCCAAAAATAACTATTTTTCTAAAGTATTTTTATCTGTTCTGGTAACCTTAAGCTCTGATACCACGTGTAACACCCCACGTCCATTAATGTCACTCACAAAGGGAATGCATTAACTTCCATGGAGGTTATGAGTGAATATAGAACATAAAAATTACAACAAGACAGATAATAAGTAGTACTTGGAAATCTAAAACTTCATTTTATTGAAGCGGAATTTAAACATGTTTGTTACATCATAAAACCATAAATCAGAGTCATGTACATTATCCATCTTGATAAAACAAAATACATAATCCCGTTACACAAATAGCCATTAAAGAAGATAACAAGCTGGACTTTACTTCAACGGTCCAAGCTTTCCAAAGAGAGATGAAGCAATCCAATCAAACTCCACTAGAGCTGGGTCCAACCTGAGGACCTGGGGGGGGGGGGAGGATAGAAATGGAGGGGGTCAGACATAAAGTCTGGCGAGTATGATAATTCTAACACTACTACTATCAAAATAACTAGACTAAGGCATAAGCTGGAAGACAAGTAAATGTCTATGAACTATTAGGTATGGAAGAGCAGATAAAGATAACGTTAAAGACAACGTTAAAGGCATACCTAATTACTAAGGAATAATTACTACACTGCACCACACCAGTCACCCTAAAGGTTGATCCCACTTGCTTCACACATAAACATATAAATAGCCTTACGTACCCCTAGCTGACTACATAGGTGCCGTCTGCCCCTATCTCCACTAGGTGTACCCCACTACCCACTTTCGATCGACTCCCTACTCGTAGATACCCGTGCTGGCCCCACAGTGGGGTGTATCACTACCCTAAAGTGGCAACCTGATACAACTTGGGAATGCATGGCTTATACCTACACGATGCAACAACGTCTTACCTACCAGCCCGGGTCCACACACGCATATGAAACCCGTTGGACTTGCATTGCCACCACTCCCCGTTTTGGCCTCTTATAGTCAAGCCCAGTATGCATGTCCCGTCCTCGACTTGGGTCGAGCCCACAAAGATACGTTTGGGTTACTGGTTGAAATGGGCCCCCACAAGCTACCCTCCTAAGCTTTTCAACAATAGTATATCCCACTTAACCCTCTTAGTCATGTTCATTTACATGTGTGTTTGGTTAAGTTTTACTAATCGTATTTCTCATGCCACTAAGGGTACCCACTAGATTCCTCATGCCACCCAAGGCACCTACTTAACCCTCATGTCCCACTTTACATGTTTATCTGGTTAAGTATTTCTTAATTCATTCAGACCATAACCCCATAAAGACCTCTCATATTAGACTGGCATTTATGGCAGCTGGATTTGTCGGGCGGGTCCGGGCAGTCTTACACCATAAAAGAGTCTAACCTCGTGTCTTTACAACTGCTATGCTTTAGTTTAGGCCTAGGACCTCTCACATTGGGCTGACATTTGTGACCACTGGATTTACCGAGCGGGTCCGGGAAGGTTTACGTCACAAACGAGTCCAACCTCGTGTCCTAAGAATTGATTAACACTTATAATCTTTTACCCCAGTTTTAATAATTCCCTATTCAAATTATTAATTACTTCCAATTTTAATGATGTCCATAATTGACTCAATTATGGTCATCCACTCATGGTATGCAAAATCAGATCAATTGCACCCCAACTTTATAATATTAAATCCTTAATATTACCCCTACCCCACGTTTATACGTTCGCTTATTCAACGCATAATATAGGCTAGACTTGTATAGTCTAACACCTAGCACAAAGATAAATTATCACAACATATAGACAATTAAAATAAATCTAATCATGATAGGGGTGAAACTTGCATAACTGCGTTGAATAAGCGAACGTATAAACGTTGGGTAGGGGTAATATTAAGGATTTAATATTAAAAAGTTGGGGTGCAATTGATATGATTTTGCATGCCATGAGTGGATGGCCATAATTGAGTCAATTTTGGACATCATTAAAAGTTGACTTAATTAATAATTTGAATAGGGAATTATTAAAACTGGGGTAAAATATTTTAAGTGTTAATCAATGCTTAGGACACGAGGTTGGACTCGTTTGTGACGTAAACCTACCCGGACCCGCCCGGCAAATCCAGTGGTCACAAATGTCAGCCCAATGTGAGAGGTCCTAGGCCTAAACTAAAGCATAACGGTTGTAAAAACACGAGGTTAGACTCTTTTATGGTGTAAGACTGCCCGGACCCGCCCGACAAATCAAGCTGCCATAAATGTCAGTCTAATGTGAGAGGTCTTTATGAGGTTATGGCCTGAATGAGTTAAGAAATACTTAACCAGATAAACATGTAAGGTGGGACATGGGGGTTAAGTAGGTGCCTTGGGTGGCATGAGGAATCTAGGGGGTGCCCTTAGTGGCATGTGAAATACGAATAGTAAGACTTAACCAAACACACATGTAAATGAACATGACTAAGAGGGTTAAGTGGGATATACTAGTGACAAGCTTAGGTGGGTAGCTTGTGGGGGCCCATTTCGACCAGTATCCCAAACGTATCTTTGTGGGCTCGACCCAAGTCGAGGACGGGACACACATGCTGGGTTCAAATGTATGACGCCAAAACGGGGAGTGGTGGCAACGCAAGTCCAACGGGTTTCGTATGCGTGTGTGGACCTGGGCTGGTAGGTAAGACGTTGTTGCATCGTGTATAAGTCGTGCATTCTCAAGTTGTATCGGGTTGCCACTTTAGGGGAGTGATACACCCCACTGTGGGGCCAGCACGGGTATCTACGTGTAGGGAGCCGATTGAAAGTGGGAAGTGGGGTACACCTAGTGGAGATAGGGGCAGACGGCACGTATGTAGTCAGCTAGGGGTACGTAAGGCTATTTATAAAGTTTCTGTGTGAAGCAAGTGGGATCAAACAATAGGGTGACTGGTGCGGTGCAGTGTAGTAATGTGCGGTGCAGTGTAGTAATCATTCGTTAGTAATTAGGTGTGCCTTTACCGTTATCTTTAACGTTATCTTAAACGCTATCTTTATCTTCCTAAGAGTTCATAGACATTTACTTGTCTTCCAGCTTATGCCTTAGTCTAGTTATTTTGATAATAGTATTGTTAGAATTATCATACTCGCCAGACTTTATGTCTGACCCCCTCTATTTCTATCCTTTTTCCCCCTCCAGGTCCTCAGGTTGGGCCCAGCTCTAGTGGAGTTTGATTGAATTGCTTCATCTCTCTTTGGAAAGCTTGGACTGTTGAAGTAAAGTCCAGCTTGTTATCTTTTTAATGGCTATTTATGTAATGGGATTATGTATTTTGTTTTTATGAAGATGGATATTGTACTTGGTTATGATCTATGGTTTTATGATGTAACAAACATGTTTAATTTCCGCTGCAATAAAATGAAGTTTTAGATTTCCAAGTACTATTTATTATATGTCTTGTTGTAATTTTTCTGTTCTATATTCACTTATAACCTCCATGGAAGTTAATGCATTCCCTTTGTGAGTGACATTAATGGACGTGGGGTGTTACACATGGTATCAGAGCTTAAGGTTACCAGAACAGATAAAAATACTTTAGAAAAATAGTTATTTTTGGAAGAAGTGTTTTCAAAAACATGTTTTAATGAGAAATTTAAAGAGAAAAGTTTTTAAGAAAAAAAAAACATAATCCCCAATTGCCCATATCTTTATCTTTCGAATCCTCCATTTTGAATCTTTCCTTTTTCGTTTCAGCATGGCTGAAGATCTTAATCTACCTGACGGTGTAACGATACCAGGATGGTATAGGAGGTTATTAGAGGCTAGGGCCGTTGCAGGTCCAGCCAATGTACCTCCACAACCAGTTGCACCCGTTCCTCCTCCTCCTCGCGTAAATACTTTTGCAAAGACGTGCAAGGAATTCAAGGCTATGGGTGGAAAACCATTTCAATGGTCAGAAACGTTTATGGAAGCTAGAGATTGGCTTAAGGAGGTGGAAGAATTGCTAGAAATCTTTGAAGTAGAAGAAGGGAAGAGAGTTCGTTTAGCAACTTGGTTGATGAAGGGAGAGGCCTCGTTTTGGTGGGAGGTCACTAATGGGGAGCGTCCTGTTGACTCTTGGGCGGATTTCAGACGTAGGTTCGAGGCGAAGTTTCTCTCAAGGGCGGAAGAAAATCTATATATGGAAAGGTTCTTGACATTGTAGCAAGGAAGCTCATCAGTAAAAGAATATGTCAATAAATTTAATCAGTTAGCAAGGTTTGGCTTGGACTTAGTAAACACGCCGGAGAAGAAGGCTCTAAGGTTCGTGAATGGCTTGAATGAACCATTGCAAGGGTTGGCTATGACCCACATCGAGATGGGGGCCACCTTTGAGAAGTTAGTAGAAATGGCGCTCATGCATGAGGAGAAAAGCGCTAAAGCTGATAAGGCACCCGAGAAGAAGGGGGGTCAGAAGAAACCACAACAGCAAAACAAGAAGGGTGGAAAAGACAATAATGGCAAGGGAAAGAAGAAGTGCTTTAACTATGGAACCCCAGGCCATCTCAGTAAGGATTGCCGAAAGAAAAAGAAGACAGGTTGTTTTCATTGTGGCGATGCGGGACATTTAGTGAAGGACTGCCCAAAGAAGGGGCAGAGGGCAGGAGCTATCTCGGGAGGACAGGTGCAGGCTCTTATGGCACCAGGGCAGGCTAGGGGACAAGTTCAGGCTCTCGCGGTCCCACCGCTGCAAGAACGAGGTAGAACCATTTCTATTGAAACCTTAGTTTTTCTGTTTGATCATCATGTCCGTACCTTATTCGATTCGGGCGCATCTCATTCGTTTATCTCTATATCATTAGTTGAATCACTGCACTTAAACACCAGTTTAGTAGAGGATCCCTTAGTTGTTTCGAATCCAATTGGGGGCTCAGCTTATTTGTCTATGATGTGTTTGGATTTGAAAATTTCCATACTTAGAGTTGAATTTAGATGTGATGCTTATGTGTTGGGCTTCACGGGCTATGGGCTAATTTTAGGAATGGATTGGTTATCCAGAAATGGGGCCGTTCTTGATTGTGAAAGGAGAGTAGTTAGGCTCGTGACTCGCCTTGGCAACACTCTCGAAATCTTCTGTAATCCCATAAATTCGGTTATGCTAAGTTATCTAGAATCGCTTGACGCGTCTGAGGAAAATCTACGATCTGTTAGAGTGGTCCGAGAATATTCGGATGTGTTTGAGGAGGTGAAGGGCTTGCCTCCGAAGCGGGAGATAGATTTTCGAATATATCTTGTGGATAATGCGAAACCCGTATCTTTGCCAGTACGCCACATAACTCCACGTGAAAGGAGGGAACTCGATAAGCAAGTAAAGGAGTTGCTTGTGAAGGGGTTCATAAGACGAAGTATATCGGAGTAGGGTGCTCCAGTAGTATTTGCCACGAAGGTGGATGGGTCCCTTAGACTGTGTGTGGACTATAGAGAACTTAATAAACTTACTAAGAAGAACAGACACTCACTGCCGAGGATTGACGATCTCTTCGATCAGTTATTTGGCGCCTCAGTGTTTTCGCAGTTGGACTTAGCCACTAGGTTCCATTAGTTGAGAGTGGCTGAGGATAGCATAGACAAAACTGCCTTTAGGACTCCGGAAGGTTTCTTTGAATGGCTAGTGATGCCCTTCGGTTTGACAAACGCCCCAGCATAATTTGTTGATTTGACGAGTAGGGTGTTTAGGGAGTACCTTAACATATTCGTGGTAGTCTTTGTAGATGACATCTTGATCTTTTCTAAGGATGAAGAAGAGCATGCCCTACATCTTAGGGAAGTGTTGGAGACCCTACGAGCGCATAGCCTTAAGGCTAAATTTTCAAAGTGTCACTTCTGGAGGAAGGAAGTACGGTTCTTGGGGCAAGTGGTTTCCAAAGAAGGGATAGCCGTGGATCCCGCGAAGGTGGTGGCCATCCAAGATTGGAAGGTCCCTAAAAATGCTAACGAAGTGAGAAGTTTCTTGGGGTTGGCTGGCTACTGTAGGAAGTTTATCAAAGACTTCGCAAAGATATCAGCTTCATTGACACGCTTGACGAAGAAGAACCTAGTTTTCACATGGGACGTAGATTGTGATGATGCGTTCCAACGTTTAAAGAGAGCTTTGACTTCAGCCCCAGTCTTAGTATTGCCAGACGGGAGTAAGCCGTTTACCGTTTATACTGATGCTTGTGGGACAGGACTAGGCGCAGTCTTAATGCAAGAGGGTAGGGTAATAGCCTATGGTGGAAGGCAGTTGAGAGCGCATGAGAAAAATTATCCTACACATGACCTAGAATTGGCCGCTATTGTTTTCGCGCTTAAGTCTTGGCGTCGTTATCTTCTTGGTGAGAAATTCGAATTATTCACTGACCACAAGTCTTTAAAATACCTATTCTCTCAAAAGGACTTGAACTTAAGGCAGCAAATGTGGATGGAGTTCTTAGCATCCTACGACTTCGAAATAGCCTATACCCCTGGCAAGGGTAACGTGGTGGCGGACACCTTAAGTAGAAAAAGATTATCCTTAAGTCCTTTGTTTGTTGAGCGGCGAAGTTTAGAATTCATTTCAATGTTTGACTTTAGACCTTCCGTTGACTTCGTACCCGGTTTGCTAGCGTCCTTGGAGGTCAGACCTACGCTTTTGGGACGGAGTGGCGAGGCACAGCGAGACGACCCGCAGTTGGTTGAGTTAGTAAAAAAACTCAAAGGAGGGGAGTCATCAAGCCATCTCCGTAGGTATACCCTAGATGATAGGGGTTGGTTACGTAGGGACGGTAGACTTTGTGTACCAAAAGACGATGACCTAAGGAAGACTATTCTTGACGAAGCACATCGTTCGAAGATGACCATTCATCCCGGCGGGGACAAGATGTACAAAGACATGAAGAGAGTTTACTTTTGGGCCGGCATGAAGAAAGACGTGGCCGAGTATGTCGCTAGATGCTTGGTGCGCCAACAAGTAAAAGCGGAGCAAAAGAAACCCGGTGGGTTGCTTCACCCATTGGAGGTTCCACTATGGAAATGGGAAAGCATCTCGATGGATTTTGTGGATGGATTACCACGATCGAGGAAGGGTAATACGGGAATTTGGGTTATAGTAGATAGACTTACTAAGAGCGCCCATTTCATTCCCGTGAAGAGTAAGAGGACTGCTCCATGGTTAGCTTCTGTATATGTCCGAGAAATAGTTCGTTTGCACGGTGTTCCTTCTAGCATAGTGAGCGACTGCGATCCTATTTTAACTAGCGAATTTTGGAGAAGCTTACAAGAGGCGGTAGGGACTCAGTTATGTTTGGGCACCGCATATCATCCTCAGACGGATGGCTAGACCGAGAGGGTGAATCGCATTCTAGAGGATCTGTTGAGGCTATGTATCCTAGACTTTGGGGGTACGTGGGAAGAGCATCTTCCATTGGTTGAGTTCGCATATAATAATAGCTTTCAGTCCAGCATTGGTATGGCACCATTTGAAGCTCTATATGGACGACCTTGTCGTTCACCTACATGTTGGTGGGAATCTACGGATACGATCTTACTTGGGCCCGATATGATTAGGGAGACTTCGGAGAAGATCGACTTGATTCGAAGGAGGATGAAAGCAGCGCAAGATTGGCAGAAATCTTATGCGGATAAGAGGAGGACAGATCTCGAGTTTGAAGTTGGGGACATGGTCTTTGTCAAAGTGTCTCCATTACGAAACGTTGTTCGCTTTGGGTCCGTTGGGAAATTAGCACCAAGGTTTGTAGGGCTGTTTCCTATTAAGGAGAGGATTGGACGGATGGCGTATAGAGTGGAGTTGCCCGAGAGACTTAGTGGTGTACATGACGAATTCCATGTGTCACATTTGAGGAAGTGCTTGCATGAGACCGCGGAAGTGGTAGAGCCGAGCTTGCTTAGAGAGCTGGAGATAGAGCGTGATGCGACAATTCGACGAGCTCCAACGCGCATTCTTGGGTCAGAGATCAAGAGGTTGAGGAATCGAGAGGTCAGACTAGTCAAAGTGCAATGGGGAGATGATGAGAGCAACGCTACTTGGGAGACAGAAGAGAAGATGCGTTCACGATACCCTTTTCTTTTTGAGGGTATGTCCTTTAATTTCTCCTTTATCACTTAGCTCGTACTTATCTTATCTTTAGTATATCCTCTCACTAGTATCTTTGACCTTTAGTTAGGATAATCCTATGGTTGAAACATGTGTTTGAGACATGTTATGTATGGTGGATGCAAAGTGGATGCAAGTGTTTGATAGTGGTTGCTCGTGGATGCATATACACACACTATTAGGCACCAGATCGGCTTAGTCACTTCATATTGCATATTGCATATATATGGATGTATTTAGTAAAATGGATGTATAATGGTTGTATTATCATATAGTTGCTGCATTCGGGTGGATGGTTGTGCACGCATATAGAATTAATATGTATCATTAGGAATCTTTTGCATACATATTGGACGCATGGCACTATCATGAATTGCACTAAGGAGGTCGAATGAATCAGTAGACCGCTTAATTTTGCATTCGATATGGACATATACACACACTGTGCATATAAACATTAAAGCATTAGAAGTCTTTTAAGGACAATGGATGCTGGTGTTTGATGGTTGAGTAGATGGACGATTAGATGGTAGGATATACATTCTTCTTGACTTGGAGATTTCGGGGACGAAATCCTTTAAGGAGGGGAGAATGTAACACCCTGTAATTTTATAACATTAAAATTCACAAATTAAAGTATACTTAATTTTTAGAAAAGAATTAAGTGAAATGGGTTGCGCAGAGAAATATATATATTGATATATATATATATAAATTAAAAATTAAATAAATAAATATGCGAAAAAGTTCAAAACAGTGAATTGGGAGGGGGAATAACCGAACCGGCCCATTTTTGAGGTCGACCCTAGCCCCGCTGGGTCGACTAGGGGTTAATCCAGGGTGTTTGGCTGTCAACCCGTGGGCCGATTCGCTCAAATGCAGATTTTGCATTTGATTGGTTCTCATGGTTCAGGGTTAATCTAATGGTCCTAAATAACTTCCTACACCTATAAATACATCCTAATGCTAACCCTAAACATAATTAAAATAGAATAGTTACCGTCGCCATGGAAATCAATGGAGCCGCCGCTAACTAAGAAAGAAGAAAAGCAAATTCAATTCTAATTCTCTCAACCCTAAAGCAAAGCAAAACTCTCTCTTTTCTTCTCTAAATTGTGAGTATGATGATCTTAACAAGATTATTATCATTTTAATTAGTTTGAGTTATGAATGGATTATGAGTAGATGATGTGAATTATCATATATATTGTTGTAAACCTCTTTTGCTATCATGTATATTGTAAATCCAATGTTATGTGATGATGATATCTTATATGTTTTAAATCATGCTATGATGATGTTATGTATGTTGAAAGTTTCTATGCTAAGTTGTGATGAATCATACATGTTAAAAAGGCCATGATGTTACCATCTATGCTAGTTAGTTCATATTAATTAAATCATCATGTTTGGGTTATGTTGATCTATATGACAAGTCACATATGCAAGTTAGATTGATTAGAAAAGTTATGAACATATGCCAAGACATCTATTATGACATCTAGAATTATGCTATGACATATGTGATATCCTATGCTAGTTCACACCATCATTATGTTGCCTAAAAACCCCATATGCAAGTTTATGTATAGATTTGGGCTATGATCATATCATATAAATTGAGACATTTAACAAGTTGACACCTTTTGATCCTTAACATGTGTAATTATGCAAGTTTCACCCCTATCATGATTAGATTTATTTTAATTGTCAATATGTTGTGATAATTTATCTTTGTGCTAGGTGTTAGACTATACAAGTCTAGCTTATATTATGCGTTGAATAAGCGAACGTACAAACATGGGGTAGGGGTAATATTAAGGATTTAGTACTAAAAAGTTGGGGTGCAATTGATATGATTTTGCATGCCATAAGTGGATGGCCATAATTGAGTCAATTATGGACATCATTAAAAGTTGACTTAATTAATAATTTGAATAGGGAATTATTAAAACTGGGGTAAAAGATTTTAAGTGTTAATCAATGCTTAGGACACGAGGTTGGACTCGTTTGTGACGTAAACCTGCCCGGACCCGCCCGGCAAATCCAGTGGTCACAAATGTCAGCCCAATGTGAGAGGTCCTAGGCCTAAACTAAAGCATAACGGTTGTAAAGACACGAGGTTAGACTCTTTTACGGTGTAAGACTGCCCGGACCCGCCCGACAAATCCAGCTGCCATAAATGCCATTCTAATGTGAGAGGTCTTTATGAGGTTATGGCCTGAATGAATTAAGAAATACTTAACCAGATAAACATGTAAGGTGGGACATGGGGGTTAAGTAGGTGCCTTGGGTGGCATGAGGAATCTAGGGGGTGCCCTTAGTGGCATGTGAAATACGATTAGTAAGACTTAACCAAACACACATGTAAATGAGCATGACTAAGAGGGTTAAGTGGGATATACTAGTGACAAGCTTAGGTGGGTAGCTTGTGGGGCCCATTTCGACCAGTATCCCAAACATATCTTTGTGGGCTCGACCTAAGTCGAGGACGGGACACGCATGCTGGGTTCGACTGTAAGAGGCCAAAACGGGGAGCGGTGGCAACGCAAGTCCAACGGGTTTCGTATGCGTGTGTGGACCCAGGCTAGTAGGTAAGACGTTGTTGCATCGTGTAGGTATAAGCCGTGCATTCTCAAGTTGTATCGGTTTGCCTCTTTAGGGGAGTGATACACCCCACTGTGGGGCTAGCACGGGTATCTACGAGTAGGGAGCCGATCGAAAGTGGGTAGTGGGGTACACCTAGTGGAGATAAGGGCAGACGGCACCTATGTAGTCAGCTAGGGGTACGTAAGGCTATTTATAAAGTTTCTGTGTGAAGCAAGTGGGATCAAACAATAGGGTGACTGGTGTGGTGCAGTGTAGTAATGTGCGGTGTAGTGTAGTAATCATTCGTTAGTAATTAGGTGTGCCTTTACCGTTACCTTTAACGTTATCTTAAACGCTATCTTTATCTTCCTAAGAGTTCATAGACATTTACTTGTCTTCCAGCTTATGCCTTAGTCTAGTTATTTTGATAATAGTATTGTTAGAATTATCATACTCGCCAGACTTTATGTCTGACCCCCTCTATTTCTATCCTTTTTCACCCTCCAGGTCCTCAGGTTGGGCCCAGCTCTAGTGGAGTTTGATTGAATTGCTTCATCTCTCTTTGGAAAGCTTGGACCGTTGAAGTAAAGTCCAGCTTGTTATCTTTTTAATGGCTATTTATGTAATGGGATTATGTATTTTGTTTTTATGAAGATGGATATTGTACTTGGTTATGATCTATGGTTTTATGATGTAACAAACATGTTTAATTTCCGCTGCAATAAAATGAAGTTTTAGATTTCCAAGTACTATTTATTATCTGTCTTGTTGTAATTTTTCTGTTCTATATTTACTTATAACCTCCATGGAAGTTAATGCATTCCCTTTGTGAGTGACATTAATGGATGTGGGGTGTTACAGTTATTCTATAATTTGTGAATATTAATATTAATAGAATTACGGGGTGTTACAGTGAACATAAGACTATTGCCTATGACTATGACAAGGATAATTGTGGCTAATCACCTACGATTCATGATAATGAGGTTATTGGCTAGGATTATGACTATGAAATTGGATCTAAGCTTGACTTTCTATTCAGACCTATTTTCTTTATTTTTCCTTGGATCTTGATTTTGGGGATTTTTCTATTTAAGTTAGATCTATCCATGTTCTTTAACCTAGATTATTTTTCAAACCTTTTCATGTTCATAATGTTATCAGATCTATATGCCTGCGATGTTTTACTCAAATTATTCAGTTATGTTATTGCTTGGAAATAAATTGACAATAGAACAATGTTTATTATGTTATACGTGAAATTGAATGATATTCTATTATCATGTTAAATTGTGAATTAATAAGTCTATTCATATGTATATTGGAGTATAACCTGTTATGACAAGTTGTGTAGTTTATCATGTTATGCAAGTTTTAGATTGTAAAATCATATCACATAGTGACCACATGTTAGATCTACATGTTTATGTGTATATGTTAAACCTATGCCATATTTCAAGATCACACTTATTCATATGCTCATGATTAATTTGCAAGTTCACATGTGTGTAAGTTGATTTAGTCTATGTTGTAAATTCACATATATGTATGTTGATTTAGTCTACGTTGCAAGATCACACCTATGACATTCATGTTGATTATTTTGCAAGTACACACCTATGGTGTTCTTATTTACTATGCCAAAAATGCCAAATTTACAACTATATCATGTTTATGTTAATGAATCTCTTTATTAAAATTTTGTGTAAGTTAAATTAGGCTAAATTTTTAGCCTAATATTATATGACAAAAATCATGCGGACGAAAATTAGGCTAAGATTGTTAGCCTAATATTTAGACGGGGTAACGTTGGGAAAAATTGGTAATTATAGGAAACTTGGCATGAAACTCGCCGTGAAACTTGACACGAACTTGACATGAAAATTTGGACATGGACATGACACTAGAATGAACTTGAAAATGTCCAACTCGAGGTTGGGTTGAGTTTGCAGTGTAATTCTGCCCAGAACCGCCCGACAAATCCAGTTACTGCAAACAATAGGATCCAATGTGGGTAGTTGGTCATACCGCACTTGAAAACCCGAGGTCAGACTTAGTTGTGGTGTAATTCTGCCCAGAACTGCCCGGCTTATCCAGTGACCACAACAACAGGTCTTATGTGAGAGGTTGGGGTACATTAATGCCACATGATAGGGTTAAGTCATAAATATGAAAGACAACACTTAACCAACTTGATACATGATTCATAGGGTTAAGTCACGAACTTGAGTGACAACACTTAACCAACTTGACATGCTAGGCTGATAACGATTTTGTCACGAATTTAAATGACAACACTTAATCTATTGGACGAAAATCCTTGTTACACGGTCCATTTCAGCAGTAACCCACTAGATGTATCATGGTACCCTGGAACTAGGCAGGGTGGGGTGCGATTACTGTGCTGATTGTAAGCGACCAGAACGACGGCTGTGTTGGTGCGCCAGTGTATGTTCAGGCGGGCTATGGTCGTGCACGTGGTCCGGAGTTAAAAAAGCAGGCATTGGGCATCAGTAGGTATATTTGTGCATGCTTGATTCGTATCGGTGATTGGCACCCTAGGGCTTGATACACCCTATGGTGGACCTAGCACAGGTGACTACATTCGTGATAGGGCCGTATAACACAAACACACAATGAGCTAGAACTTGTAGGGAGCCGATCAACTAGCGGATCATTTCGTTGGACCTAGAAGTAGGCCATTTCATGATATTGGGCCAAGGTATTATTTCATGATTAATATAAGACATGGGTTTGGATTCTAGTACAGTTGATGTAGCGAACTTTGAATATGTGATGCTATACTTGATAACACTTGAATTATCATGCTATCTTAGTCTATCTTGCCCATCTTGTCATGTTTCAGTTTATACATGTCATGTTACCTTTACCTTTTTTATGCTGAAAGCCACTTGGACTTACCTGTCTTTATGATTTACCCGTTTTCTTTCGCCTCTTTTTCTTTCGCTTCCCCCTGGTTCTCGGTGAGGAAACTGTAGCACTTAGCTTGGATTTCGCTTGCTTTCGGTTCAGCTCATGTACGGTTTGACCTTGAGCTATGCTATGTCTGCATTTCTGCTTCCTTTGGGGAATTAAGCTACTTTTGTTGTTTTAAGATTATGCTTCTTTATTTATGCAAGACAGAATTTGTTGTAATGGAAAATAATGGCTATTTGGTACTTTTGATGTAAAAGGCTTTGACTCTTTTTGAAAGTAATGAAATTTATCTTTTGATTCTTCCGCTGTTTTATCTATGTTCTGTCTCGTAATATTTCTGTGTTTATTTACCACAATAATGCTCCTCCAAAACTAGTGCATTCCCTTTGTGAGTGACCCTAGCGGAGGTGGGGTGTTACAGTACTTGAAAATTTTAAAACAACTTTTATTGCAGTGGAGAAATAGTTTGATTACAACAACTTCATAAACCAAGTACGCTTAATATCCATCTTGATAAATTGTTTCAGAGTACATAAAATAAAAAGCATAAACCCCAACATAAGTAGCCATAAAAGAGATGAGCTGAACTTTACTTTCAGCAATCCAAGCACTTCCAAAAGAGAGAAAGACATCCGAGATCAAGCTTCACTAGTACTAGTCCCACCCTGAGAACCGGGGGGGGGGGGGGGAGGAAGAAAAGAGGCGAAAACAAGGGGGTCAGACATAAAATCTGGCGAGTATAATAACTTTAACAATATAATTATTAAAGTAACTAGGATAAGGCATAAACTGGTAAGTTAAGATATGACCATGAAACAAGTAGGCATAACAAAGCAAATAAGAGGAATATTCTAGCGTTAATCTCGTTCCTAATCACTATAGGATAATTACTATACTGCACCACCACTGGTCACCCTAAAAGTTGATCCTGCCTACAGAACTTAATAATGATAATGGTAGTTTCGTGTACCCCTAGCTGCCTTTATAGGTGCCATCTGCCCCTATATCCACTAGTTGTTCCACTACCCCCATTCGATCGGCCCCCTAACTCGTAGATACCCGTGCGGGTCCCACAGTGGGATGTATCACTCCCCAAAGTGGCAACCCGATACCACCAAAGATGCAGCGCTTATATCTACACGATGCAACAACTTCTTACCTACCAGCATGGGCCCACGCACACACATGACCCCGTTGGACTTGCGTTGCCACCGCTAACCCGTTTTGACCTCTTACAATCAAATCAAGTAAGCATGTCCCGTCCTCAACTTGGGTCGAGCTCACAAAGATACATAATGGGTTACTGGTTTGAAAAGGGCACCCATGCTTGATGTAAGCCTTCCACCTATGCTTGGTCCCCACTAAGGTTTCTCCAGTTAACCCCATTCTTATTCATGTCTTCTTACATGTTTCAATCTTGGTTAAGTGCATCTAATCGTATTTCACATGCCACCCAAGGCATCCACTTAACCCCCATGTCCCAACACATGTTTATTTGGTTAAGTGTTACTTAATTCATTAGAACCGTAACCTTGTAAAGACCTCCCACATTAGGCTGACATTTACGGTTGTTGGATTTGCCGGGCGGGTCCGGGCAGTCTTATACGACAAAAGAGCCTAACCTAGTGTCTTTACAATTGTTACGCATTTAATTCGTGCCTTTGACCTCTCACATTAGACTGGCATTTGTGGCTGCTGGATTTGCCGGGCGGGTCCGGGCTGTCTTACACCACAAAAGAGTCTGACCTCGTGTCTTAGGCGGTTAATTATTACACATCTTTATTTAACCCCAAATTGGATTAATATCCCAATTCAAATTTATCAATAATTTACATGTCCATATTTGTCACTTAAATTATTGTCCTAATTTCTATACACATTAATTACGCTAATTAATGTCTAAGATTAATTATATGACTTTAAAGGCATTATATGCCAATTCAAAATATTAACATTAATATTAAATGTTTTTTCCAGCAACCCCACGTTGTTCGTACAGATAATATGTAGGCTAATACATAGCCTAACACATAAAAACATCACAATATGAACAATACATAAAAGTACATCTATCTTACAAAAATAAGAATAGGCTAGCACATAAACTTGCATGATTATAACTTATATTGACATATATTTGCATAGTCGCTAACTTGCATAGGCAATAGAAACATAAAACATAAATTACATAATCTATGTACTGCCACGGATCTAAATGTAGATCTAAACATGAAAGTGTGAACTTGCATATATAGATATGGTTTTCATCTAATCTTGCATATAAGTTTCATATTAACTTGCATATAAATTTAATCATGTAAACTAACATCACATGTTTTAATATAGACTGCATAGATTCACATATAAACATGTGTATGAAATTACATTCAACTTGCATATAAACTAATGTCATAATTTTCATATGATTCATATAAAAACTTGCATATGAAATTACATTCAACTTGCATATAAACTAATGTCATAATTTGCATATGATTCACATAAAAATTGCATATGAAATTACATTCAACTTGCATATAAATTAATGTCATAATTTGCATATGATTCACATAAAACTTGCATATGAAATTACATTCAACTTGGATATAATATAATTTCATAATTTGCATATGATTCACATAAAACATGCATATGAAATTACATTCAACTTGCATATAAACTAATGTTATAATTTGCATATGATTGACATAAAACTTTCATATGAAATTACATTCAAATTGCATATAAAGTAATGTCATAGTTTGCATATGATTCAGTTAAAACTTGCATATGAAATTACATTCAAACTAGCATATGATACAAAACTAGCATAGGTAATGGGCATAAACTTACATAACTTATGTACTGCTATAGAACCAAACATAAAGGTGTAAACATGCATATGGGTCTAAACATAAAGGTTAATGTCACATAAACTAGCATATGCATATACATGTCTCACATATATTTTAACAACCCAAACTTGCATAAGACTCATACATGAATATATGATCCAATCATCACAAACTTGCAAAAGATATATGATTCAAATTGCATAAGACTCACATAAGAACTAACATATGATCCAACTTGCATAAGACTAACATATGAATCAACACCACAAACATACATATAATTTACATCACATGATTCAAAATCATATTCTCATAATCCTAATTATATCTTATCATAATTAAATTAATAAATTATTTTGTGAAAGCTATCATACTCACAATTAAAAAGAATAGTCTTGACTTTCTAGGATATGTATTCTGAAACTAAATTGCTCATGTTAGATGCTGTCTAATCGTTATTTTGATTTGATTTGATTTTGATTCAAGCTTGTATCTTGCTTTAGGGTTGAAAGTGTATGGTGGCTACTCTAGGTTCTCCATTGATGGCATGGCGGCTCTTGTTATGAATTAATGTGATTAGGGTTAGGGGTTTAGGAGTGTTTCTATAGAAGTTTAATTTAATAAAAGCCATCAGATTAACCTAGGAATTGCCAGAACCATTCATATAGCCACCTAAGTCCTAGCACCTCAGAATTTGTCACAAAGCCGATCAGTGAAGGCAACGTAAAAAAAACATTCCTTGACCAACAAAAAATGTGCCACGTGCGTCACATGATGCGTACACGTCATATATGTATATATATATTCTATATATATATATATTCTTTATCTATCTTCCTAATTAACTATTTTCACACTAAACCACTTTTTGAACTGCATTCACACTAAGCCACTTTTTAGCCATTCCCCTAAAACAAAAATATGGTGTTGGACGGGATCGAACTTTATACCTCTTTTATGCAAGTCACATGTTCTAACCAAATGAGCTACTAAGTCTTTTACTTACAAACCATAGAAAAATGCTAAATATTATTCTTTTCTCATTCCTCTTTTTCATGTTTTCTGCAATATTTAATTTAAAGATAGCTTCTTCATACAGAGTCCGATTTACGCAAACTCGGACTCTATCTCAAGCAGAATTCTGAGACAAACGCAATGGCTCAACCCTTTTCACCTTATTCTTTTTTTTAAATTAATTATTCTTTAATTTTTTATTTTAATATTCTTAGAAAATATGGGGTGTTACAATTTTCTTTTGGTTTGGAATGAAGAAGGACGTGGTCGAATTTGTTTCTAATTGTTTAGTTTTCCAGCAAGTCAAAGCTGAGCAAAAGATGCCCAGAGGATTACTTCTTGGAGGTCCCGCAATGGAAATGGGAGAGCGTCTCTATGGATTTTATAGATGGGTTGCCTAGATCGAAGAAAGGCAATACTAATGTTTGGGTGGTAGTAGATAGACTCGCTAAGAGCGCTCACTTTATTCAAGTCAAGAGCAAAAGGACGACGTCATGGTTGGCAACATTAATGTTCATGAGATAGTTCACCTCCATGGAGTACCTTCCAGCATAGTAAATGATCTTGACCCATCTTTACCAGCGAGTTTTGGAGAAGTTTGCAATAGGCATTAGGTACACAGTTGCGCTTAAGCACCGCTTATCGTCCTCAGACCGATGGGCAGACGGAGAGGGTGAACAGAATTTTAGAAGATCTTTTGAGGCTGTGTATCCTAGACTTCAGAGGGACATGGGAAGAGCATCTTCCTTTAGTAGAATTTGCCTATAATAATTGCTATCAAGCCAACATCTGTATGACACCCTTCGAAGCTTTGTACGGGCGACCCTGTAGGTCCCCAACTTGTTGGCGGGAATCTACAGAAAGATTGTTACTTGGGCCATACATGGTTAGGGAAACATCCAAGAAGATTGACCTTATTCGACGACGAATGAAAACAGCTTAAGATAGACAGAAGTCCTATGCAGACAAGTGAAGAACTGACATCGAGTTTGAAGTAGGAGACTTGGTTTTTATCAAAGTATCACCTCTGAGGAATGTGGTCCACTTCGGAGTAGTAGGGAAGTTGGCACCTAGGTTTGTGGGACCATTTCCCATAACCATAAGGATTGGCCAAATGGCCTATAGGTTAAAGCTTCCTAAAAATCTGCCTGTCATTCATGACGTTTTCCATGTTTCTCATCTACGGAAGTGCTTGCTTGACACTGCGGAAGTTGTTGAGCCGAGTATATTGGAAGAGGTAGAGATGGAACGGGAGGCAACAATCGGGCGAGTTCCTTCCCGTATTCGGGGATCAGAGGTTAAGAAGTTATGAAATAAAGAGATCATGTTGCTAAAGGTTCAACGGAGAGATAACAGGATGCGACTTGGGAAACCGAAGATAAGATTTGTGCTTCATACCCTTTTCTCTTCGGGGGTATGTTCTTGACTCCTTTTCCAAAAGCTTTATCAGTACTTGTTTTTATCATTTGAGTATATCATATCCATAGTATTTATCGACCTTTAGATAGGAGTCCTATGGATGTAAACATGTGTTTGATATATGTTATGGTTGATGGATGCAAGTGGATGCAAGTGTTTGCTAGTGGTTTTCTGTGGACGCATATACACATACATTAGGCACTAAGATCGGCTCAATCACTCTCATAATGCATATGGATGTGTGTGCATTTTCTTTTCTTTTATGGATGAAATGAATGAACTAGCATATGAACGTTGCATTTGGACAAATGTGTGTGCACACATACAGAACTTATATGATGTAATATGTTTATTTGCATACATATTGGATTCATGGCACTAACATACATTGCATTAAGGAGGTCAACTGAATTAGTAGACCGCCTGATTTTTTCATTAGACAAGGAGCATATACACACACTTTTGCATATGTTCATATAGCATTAGAAATCTTTTAAGGACAATGGATGCTTGTGGATGACGATTGAGTAGATGGATGATTGGATGGTAGGATACATTCTTCTTAACTTGAAGTTTTCGGGAACGAAATCCTTTAAGGAGGGGAGAATGTAACACACCATACTTTTAAAACATGACATAAGAGATAACTTAAGAATACTTAATTATTATTAGACTAATTAGGTGAAATTGGTTAATGCATTGCGTTCGTCTCAGAATTCTGCTTCAGATAGAGTCCGAGTTTGCGTAAAACGGATGCCATATGAAAGAGTTACGGACGATAGAAGTTAGGAAGAAAATTCAGGAAATGGACCAGAATGCACTGGCGCACTTGGGAAGTGCGCCAGAACAAAAATGCACTGGCGCACTTGGGAAGTGCGCGCATGCCGAGTCAGAAACCTGCACAGGATTCTGGAGAGTTCTGATGATGTGTCTTCTTTTGATTGGTTGGATGACATGTCTTTGAGCTGTGCAGTTTTGATGATCTCCTAGTTAATCTAAGGGCTCTAATTAATCCTACACATCAATATAAAGCACACATAAACCTAAACCCTAATCTAAACTAAAATCATTCTTAAGCCCCTTGCTGTTGCATCCAAAACTAAACTAGTTTTCAACAATCAAAGCCTACATCAACGGATTTGCTAATCAATTTCAGCAATCAGAATTCAGAATCATTCTCTAATCCTCAAACCTATCTCTGTGAATCCTAGTCACTTTTAGATTTAAATAGATAAATGTGAACTGTGGTAGATTATGAATTGGGTATATGCTGTAAATCATGAACTTATGCAAGCATACTATGTCATTTTCCCTAGATCTAATATATGGACATTCTACTATGTTTCCTATGTGAATCTTGAATTACAATTATATTGCGGTACATGTGAACTTGTTAATACAGATCTAACTTTCTAGATCTGATTGTGGTGATTTGATATGACGTTTATATGAACATTGATTTGTAACCATGTTAGGATGATATTACATCCATTAATTTGACATTACTTGGATCTAGACTTCGGTTTTAATCACCTTACACTTGTTATATTATGATATCTTGGCATATGTGGTAAACTTGACATGTGAATCTAAACTTGTTATTATGTCACCCTGTCTGCGCTAGATTTAGGTAATTGGACACCTAATATTGAATCTAAATCTTATTATGCTTGCCTAAACACAAGTTATTAATTGGATGTCCACTGTATTATGATAATTATCATACGTCCATTCACTTAGTTACTATGCCAGTTATGTTAATATTTATGCCAAAACATGTTGAACTATAACCTTATCATGTTTCCTTTTATTGTTATAACGAGGATACTTTATAGCCTCGATGCCGCCAAAATACATGTGGATACATTAGTTGGGAACGGGGACAATGGGAATTTGTAATTGGCATAGTTTATGTAATACTTATATGAATTGAGCATATAATTCAAATGGGGAAGCATAGAATTAATTACCTATAATGACATAGGTAAATTAGGGTAAGGATGAATTAATTACCTATAATGACATAGGTAAATTTGGATAAAGATAGAATGTTTAGTAATTGAAATTAAGAATTTAATTGTACTTATGACACGAGGTTAGGTTACATTAGTGGCAGAAGCCTGCCCAGACCCGTCCGGCATATCCTGTAGCCACTAATGTTGAACCTAATGCGGGAGGTCTAAGTACGCAAATACGAATAAGGCTAAGACATGAGGTTAGGCCGAACTTTGGAATAAGACTGCCCGGAACCGGCATATCCAGCATCCACACGTTGTAGGCCTAATGTGGGAGGTCTAGCCCATTATAACAATAATTGGACATGGTAAAGAAATGGACTACTTAACCTAATTTAATATGAATATGGACTTAAGTTAGGGTTAAGTAAAGTTGGATGGGTAGTGGGATGGGTTAAGTAAGTTAGAGGGGATGGGTAATATATATATATATATATATATATATATATATACACACACACACACACACATATACATATACATATACATACACATATATATATAGGCCCACATACTTAACCCAATAAATGTTATGTAATTAAGGACACCTAAGTGATATACATAACGGGTAGACGAAGCAATAAAGGTTATATAATTAAAGACACACTTTAGGGTAAACATAACTAGTATAGGTCTATGTAATTAAAGACACCGAAGTTTATACATAGTCAGTGGAAAACCTAGTGGGGATACAAGACAAAGGGGAGAGCTTGTATCATATTCAATGGGATCCATTTCAGTCAGTAACTCGGAGTTGGTTTCAAGTAAGGAACTCCGTACTAGGTGGAGAAGGGGCACGCTTACTGATTGATTGTAAGAGATCCAAACGAGACGGATGGTGTGGGCGGCGCAAACCGATCGTGGACATGTGCGTACATGGGCCAGGCAGAAGGGATCTAAGACGACCGTGACACCAGTAGATATGGTCGTACACATTATAGGTCTCGACCTTAGGAAAGTGATACCCTGTAACACCCCATCTCCGTTAAGGTCACTCACAAAGGGAATGCCTTAACTTTGGTGGAGCATTTTAGTAAACAAAACAGAAAATTTACAAGACAGATAAACAATACTTGAAAAATTATATTTTTATTACAGCGGGAAACAGAAATCAGTATGGTTACATCTTTCCAGAAAAACTCAAGTACATAAATATCAGTCTTGTTCAGAAAATCATCAGAGTACAAAACTTTAAAATCATAATTCCCACAGAAGCCGCCATAAGAAGTAAAGCCATACTTTAAGCACTCTAAGTACTTCAAGCAGAAGAAATCCGGGTCAAGCTAAATTATTCCCTCCTTGGAAAACCTGGGGGGAGGGGAACGGAAGAAAAGGGGCGAAAACAAGCAGGGTCAGACATAAAGTCTGGGAAGTCCAGAGACTTTTAGCATATGAACAGATAATAATAATCATGGCATGCAAATAAAACTGGATGAGAGATAACAGGAGCAGCAGATGTACTTAGGTTAAACAGAATAATAGTACTTTTCAATTCTTTGCACTAATACTAGTATAACAGGATTAGGTGTCACCCTAATGTCTAAACTGAAACAGAAACGGGAACAGAATAATTTCCACAGAAGAGAATGCTAGTAATGGGCTTTTACCACCCCAACAGAAACAGAAAGGAACAGAATGCTAATAATGGGCATTTACCACCCGAACAGAAACAGACAGAAACATGATGCTAATAATGGGCCTTTACCACCCGAACAAAAGGTACAGAAACAAAAACAGATTAATCCCTACGGAAACAGAATGTAGAATTAGGTGTACACTAGTAAATGGGCCTTTACCACCCGAACAGACGGTACCACGCAGAAACAGACAGGTGTTGCCACCCAACAAAACAGATGGTACAAACAGAAACAGACAGAACTAAGTGTACCTTAAAACCCTAGCCCAAGCGATCGGCTCCCTAATACATAAATACCCTGTGTCGGCTCCACAGTAGGGTGTATCACTCCCTAAAGTGACAACCAATTGGCACAGACCTATTTACAGATGTCATGGCGTCATACATCCTCAGAGGAAGACCGAGATCCATGCACGCACATGACCCGGTTGGAACGCACCATCAACACCACTCGCCGTTATCAGAATGAACCACTTATAATTAGTTCAGTATGCGTGCTCGTACCCTACCTACTGTTGGGTCAAAGTTTTGATACTAGAAAGGGTTACTGACTAATATGGGTCCCAAACAACAGATGACACAAGTAATTTCCCTCCTAACCTTGTGTCTCCAGACTAACATATTTCAGATTAACTTGTTTACAAGTTCAGACAGACAGAGTTCAGATCAACTAGTTCGCATATCAGACAAGTTTTCAGACAAATGGATCAGAAATACGGATTTAACAGATTTACAGATTTGTCTAACTTTGTAATTGGGCCTACAGATTCACGAAACGGGTTTGTTTAATTTATTAGTCCAATTGGTTTAACCCTATCCACCCAACACGTTTTAGACATCATATTTATCCCAGATTTGCATTAATTACATATTAATGCACAGACCTCTCAAATTAGGTCGGTAGCTTGTGGCCACTGGATATGCCGGGCGGTTCCGGGCGGACTTCTGCCACAAGCTAGACCTAACCTTGTGTCTAAGCATATTTTGGTTATGCCTACGACCTCTCACATTAGACTGACAGTTTTCGGTCACTGGTTAAGCCGGTTGGTTTCGGGCAGGCTTCTACCGCAAACAGAGTCTAACCTCGTGTCATAGCCAATTCATTTCAATACAGATTTTTCAGATATTAGACTAATTCTGTTTATATACCAGATTAAACTTCTTCATAGGATATAACAGATTAATCAAATTTCCATGTTCTACCAATTCTTAGGTCGAGCCTACGGATTTCCATACTCAGATTGCCATTATCTAGTTTCAACAGATCATACAATTCAACAGGTAGCAGATCTAGCATTTTAAGCGATTCAACAAATTTAGCAGATAACAGATTTAGCAGTTTAGGCAATTCAACAGTTTTAGCAGATAACGGATTAGGCAATTTAACAGATTTAGCAGATAATAGATATATCTAAAACTCTATTTACATATCTTGCCTAATCATACATTTAGCCTAAACTTACATGCCCAAATCAAGGTCATAATTCATAATACAATATATGCCCCAAATCTTAGCCTTAATATTCCCATTTACAGTACATGTCAAAACTAGATTTAATATTCTAGTTCACCATTTATGTCCAAGACTAATATACATGTTAATCATTCACTATTATAGCCAATTCATATTGTGCCAACTTATTTATTATGCCAAATTAACTTAATTAATCTATGCTCAATCCCCATATAACATGTTTCCACAAGTTCTCTAAGTACTCATGAAGTGACCCTAGCAAAAGGAATAGGGGACAAGCACAAGAAAGAATAGGCATGCAATGATGAACTAAATACAATGATAATGGCCCTACTAGGCTCGATGTACATAACAGTGAATGGAAATAAACTAGCAAGGTTACATACTAAATATGAGATCCAACATCATTAAGGGAATAGGCATAAGAAACTAACTACAATAGTTATAGGCAACTAACCACAATAGTCATGGGCGACTAATCACAATAGTTTCTTATTCAATGTCATAGGGAAAAGTCTCATAGGCGTGAATCATAGTCATAGGCAATAGTCTCATAGGCATGAATCATAGTCATAGGCAGTAGTCTCATAGTCTTGTATCATAGTCATAGGCAATAGTCTCATAGTCTTGAATCATAGTCATAGGCAATAATCTCATAGTCAATGAATCATAGTCATGGGCAATAGTCTCATAGGGAACAGTTTCATGTCCAATTATGCATTATTATTTGTCCCAAAATTTAGCGTTCATGCGTTAATCTCTTATGAGATTCTGCGCAGGCTCGTAGTAGCCTGGCTATAGAACAGAAAGAAGAAAGAGGTACAGAATAGTCACAGAAAAACAGTTCTGACATATAAGAATATACATAACCTCAGATTCAGATTTATAATCATGTCACAATTATAATTACAGCTTATAGCAGAAAATAACTGTACTTGCCTTTCGTGGTTTTAAGAAAGGATAATAAACCATTGTTGATGCAGAAATGCTGAATTATTCCTCTCTAATTGTTGTCATAGCTCTAAAATTGGATTTGAGATTTGATTTAGATTTTAATTCTATTCAGGTTGGAAGAAGATGCATCAGTCCAAGTTTTGATTCCAGCAGGGTAGCGACGTCATTTTTATTTTTAATTAGAACAAAGACAGAATATAGACAGAATAAAATTTTGTAGAGAAAATGAGGCTAGGGGGCTGTTTATATAGGATTAGGCGGACGAATCTAGACAGAAACGAGACCGGATACATCAGAATGAACCAGGTTAAAAAACTAGGTTTCAGAAGTAGGTCGACCCCCAGGTCGATACTATGGTTGACCTGGACCTGGGAGGGCGACACTATGGTCGACCCCCAGGTCGACCTGATCCATGGGAGGGAATTTTCCCGCCCAGCCTGTTCTGGGATTTTGAATTTGAATTCGAATTCAAATTCAAATTTTCGAGCTGTTTTCGATTCTGAAATTCTCTGAAACTTCGGAGGGCCATATCTCCCTCATACGGACTCCGTTTCTCGAAAACTCGGACTCATTTCCAAGCAGAATTTCGAGATGAACGCAATGGCGCAACCCGTTTCCCTTGATTCTTATTTTATAATTTAATTATTCTCTGATTTATTACTTATACAACTACAGAAAATACGGGGTGTTACATTCTCCCCTCCTTAAAGGATTTCGTCCCCGAAATGTTCAAGTTGAGAAGAATGTGTCCTACCATCCAGTCGTCCATCTACTCAACCATCATCCACAAGTATCCATTGTCCTTAGAAAACTTCTAATGTTGTATGAACATATGCAAAATTGTGTGTATATGTTCCTTATCTAATGCAAAGATCAGGCGGTCCACTGATTCAGTTGACCTCCTTAATGCGAATTATGTCAGTGCCATGAGTCCAACATGTATGCAATTTTACTATTTGATACATATCATTCTTATATGAGTGACAACCATTCATTCATATGCAACATCCATGTGTTGAGTCAATCATTTTGCATCCACAGAAATTGAAAATGCTCACACATCCATATGCAGTATGAGAGTGTATTCGAGCCGATCTAGTGCCTAGTGTGTGTATATGCATCCACGAGCAACCGCTAGCAACCACTTGCATCCACTTGTAACCATCAAATATAACATGTCTCAAACAAATGTATACATCCATAGGATTCCTATCTATAGGTCGAAGACTCGATTGATAGGATATAGTCGAGTGATGGGAGCGAGTGCAGATAAACAAAAACTTGGTTTCCATTAGATCTTGGTTGAGAGCCAAATTCCCCTAAGTATCAACCCCGAAGACCGAAATTAACATCAGATTGACACCTAGAGGGTTACCCTCTTTAGACAATGTCAAAACTGGAAATCTCAACCTTATCAGAAATATTCAGATATTTACAGATTACCGGTACAGGTCAGATTACTAAATGATTCTTAGGAAACTAAGCATGATAAAAACCCAGAATGCATGCATCATAGTCAACTTAATGCTCAACACAGATACCCAACTTACCACGCTTAGATAAGTCATAACCCTTATGGGTCAGAGTCTACAGCGGAATCAGAAACAACACTAGTATTCAAGTGCAGAGTATCGATTACAGAATCGAAATACCAGAATCAGAAAAGAGTTTTAACTCAAAAATCAGATAAAGAAATTAAACCTCCTACAGAAAGTTTCCTATTTCTATCCTATCCACTAGCCTCGAGAGTGTTCTCCTGCCTTCCAGAAGTTGGTCCTGCCCTCTGCCCTTGCCCTCGTTTCTTCGGACAGTCCCTAGTGAAGTGTCCCATCTCACCACAGTTGAAGCAAGTGCCCTTTCTTTTTCTGCAATCCTTGTTCAAATGAGTCGAGCTTCCACAAGTAAAGCGCTTTTTCTCCTTCTTATCTTCAGACTTTTCATCCCTCTTTTGTTTTTCCTTTTTGGGCCATGCTTTCTTGTTTTGTGGTTCTTCCTTCTTTGCCTCTTTCTTGCCGTTGTCTTCCTCGTGCAGTAGTGCCATATCCACCAATCTCTCGTAAGTCGCTCCCATGGGTACATAGGTCATGGCTAGGCTGCGCAGTGGCTCGTTCAATCCTTTAACAAAGCGGAGAGCCTTTTTATGCTGGGTGTTGACTAAATCTAGTCCGAACCTGGCCAGTTGGTTGAACTGGTTAACGTATTCCTTGACCATCATACTTCCTTGCTTAAGAGATAAGAACTTTTCCAGTTGAAGATTTCGTTCAGCTTGTGAGAGAAATTTCGTCTCAAAGTCTGTTCTGAAATCCATCCATGTTTCAACCGGTCTCTCGGCGTTAGTGACTTCCCACCAATAGGAAGCTTCGTCCTTGAGCAATCACACCTCCAATTGTACCTTCTGCCTATCGTCCACCTCGAAAATAACGAACAGATCCTCAATTTCTTTGAGCCAGTTCCTCGCTTGTACGAATGATTCAGTTCCCTTGAAATCCTTTCCACCCATGGCCCTAAAATATTTATAGATCTTTGAAAAAGCAATTGCACGAGGAGAGGGCGGAGGAGGAGGAATCGCTGCAGCTAGAGGAGGAATATCCGTTGGGCCTGCATCGTTGGCCCTAGCCTCTAAGCACCTCCTGAACGAGCCAGGTATTGGCACGCCCTCTGGAAAGTTAAGATTCCCAGACATGCTGGAATGAATGAAAAAGATTTACAACGAAGAACGGAAAAGACAGATGTATGAATTTTTGGGGATTATGTCTTTCAAAAATAAGCTTTACTTTTGAAAATACTTCCTTTTTAAAACCTTTTTGAAAATAGTTTTCAAAACTTTTTATCAAATCTGGTAATCTTCAGCTCTGATATCTTGTGTAATACCCTACCTCCATTAAGGTCACTCACAAAGGGAATGCCTTAACTTTGCTGGAGCATTTTAGTAAACAGAACAGAAAATTTACAAGACAGATAAACAATACTTGAAAAATTATATTTTTATTACAACGGAAAATAGAAATCAGTTTGGTTACATCTTTCCAGAAAAACTCAAGTACATAAATATCAGTCTTGTTCAGAAAATCATCAGAGTACAAAACTTTAAAATCATAATCCCCATAGATGCTGCCATAAGGAGTAAAGCCATACTTTAAGCACTCTGAGTACTTCAAGCAGAAGAAATCCGGGTCAAGCTAAAGTATTCCCTCCTTGGAAAACCTGGGGGAGGGAAACGGAAGAAAAGGGGCGAAAACAAGCAGGGTCAGACATAAAGTCTGGCAAGTCCAGTGACTTTCAGCATATGAACAGATAATAATAATCATGACATGCAATTAAAACTAGATGAGAGATAACAGGAGCAACATATGTACTTAGGTTAAACAGAATAATAGTACTTTTCAATTCTCTGCACTAATACTAGTATAACATGATTAAGTGTCACCCTAATGTCTAAACTGAAACAGAAACGGGAATAGAATAATTTCCAATGAAGAGAATGCTAGTAATGGGCTTTTACCACCCCAACCGAAATAGACAGGAACATAATGCTAATAATGGGCTTTTACTACCCGAACAGAAACAAACAGAAACATGATGCTAATAATGGGCCTTTACCACCCGAACAAAAGGTACAGAAACAGAAACAGAATAATCCCTACGAAAACAGAATGTAGAATTAGGTGTACACTAGTAAATGGGCCTTTACCACCCGAACAGACGGTACCACGCAGAAACAGATAGGTGTTGCCACCCAACAGAAACAGACGGTACCAACAGAAACAGACAGAACTAAGTGTACCCTAAAACCCTACCCCAAGCGATCGGCTCCCTAATACATAAATACCCTATGTCGGCTCCATAGTAGGGTGTATCACTCCCTAAAGTGACAACCAATTGGCACAGACCTATTTACAGATGTCACAGCGTCTTACATTCTCAGAGGCAGACCGAGATCCATGCACGCACATGACCCGGTTGGAACGCACCATCAACACCCCTCGCCATTATCAGAATGAACCACTTATAATTAGTTCAGTATGCATGCCCGGACCCTACCTACTGTTGGGTCAAAGTTTTGATACCAGAAAGGGTTACTGACTAATATGGGTCCCAAAAAACAGATGACACAAGAAATTTCCCTCCTAACCTTGTGTCCCCAGACTAACATATTTCAGATTAACTAGTTTACAAGTTCAGACATACAGAGTTCAGATCAACTAATTCACAAATCAGACAAGTTTTCAGACTAACGGATCAAATAAACGGATTTAACAGATTTACAGATTTGTCTTTGTAATTGGGCCTACAGATTCACGAAACGGGTTTGATTAATTCATTAGTCCAATTGGTTTAACCCTATCCACCAAACACGTTTTAGACATCATATTTATCCCAGATTTGCATTAGTTAAATATTAATGCACATACCTCTCACATTAGGTCGGTAGCTTGTGGCCGCTGGATATGCCGGGCGGTTCCGGGCAGACTTCTGCCACAAGCCAGACCTAACCTCGTGTCTAAGCATATTTTGGTTATGCCTACGACCTCTCGCATTAGACTAGCAGTTTTCGGTCGCTAGTTAAGCCGGGTGGTTCCGGGCAGGCTTCTACCGCAAACAGAGTCTAACCTCGTGTCATAGCCAATTCATTTCAATACAGATTTTTCAGATATCAGACTAATTCTGTTTACTTAACAGATTAAACTCTTCATAGGATATAACAGGTTAATCAAATTTCCATGTTCTACCAATTCTTAGGTCGAGCCTACGGATTTCCATACTCAGATTACCATTATCTAGTTTCAACAGATCATACATTTCAATAGGTAGCAGATCTAGCAGTTTAAGCGATTCAACAGATTTAGTAGATAACAGATTTCGCAGTTTAGGCAATTCAAAAGTTTTAGCAGATAACGGATTAGGAAATTTAACAGATTTAGCAGATAATAGATATATCTAATTTCTATTTACATATCTTGCCTAATCATAAATTTAGCCTAAACTTACATGCCCAAATCAAGGTCATAATTCATAATACAATATATGCCCCAAATCTTAGCCTTAATATTCCCATTTACAGTTCATGTCAAAACTAGATTTAATATTCTAGTTCACCATTTATGTCCAAGACTAATATACATGTTAATCATTCACTATTATAGCCAATTTAGATTATGCCAACATATTTATATGCCAAATTAACTAAATTAAGCTACGCTCAATCCCCGTATAACATGTTTCCACAAGTTCTTTAAGTACTCATGAAGTGACCCTAGCAAAAGGAATAGGGGACAAGCACAAGAAAGAATAGGCACGCAATTATGAACCAAATACAATGATAATGGCCCTACTAGGCTCGATGTACACAACAGTGAATGGGAATAAACTAGCAAGGTTACATACTAAATATGAGATCCAACATCATTAAGGGAATAGGCATAAGAAACTAACTACAATAGGTATAGGCAATTAACCACAATAGTCATGGGTGACTAATCACAATAGTTTCTTATTCAATGTCATAGGGAATAGTCTCATAGGCGTAAATCATAGTCATAGGCAATAGTCTCATAGGCATGAATCATAGTCATAGGCAGTAGTCTCATAGTCTTGAATCATAGTCATAGGCAATAGTCTCATAGTCTTGAATCATAGTCATAGGCAATAGTCTCATAGTCAATGAATCATAGTCATAGGCAATAGTCTCATAGGCAACAGTTTCATGTCCAATTATGCATTACTATTTGTCCCAAAATTTCGCATTCATGCGTAAATCTCTTATGAGATTCTGCGCAGGCTCGTAGTAGCCTGGCTATAGAACAGAAAGAAGAAAGAGGTACAGAATAGTCCCAGAAAAACAGATCTGACAGATAAGAATATACATAACCTCAGATTCAGATTTATAATCATGTCACAATTATAATTACAGTTTATAGCGGAAAATAATTGTACTTGCCTTTCGTGGTTTTAAGAAAGGATAATAAACTGTTGTTGATGCAGAAATGCTGAATTATTCCTCTTTAATTGTTGTCGTAGCTCTAAACTTTGATTTGAGATTTGATTTAGCATTTAATTCTATTCAGGTTGGAAGAAGATGCATCAGTCCGAGTTTTGATTCCAGCAGGGTAGCGACGTCATTTTTGTTTTTAATTGGAACAGAGACAGAATATAGACAGAATGAAATTGTGTAGAGAAAATGAGGCTAGGGGGGCTGTTTATATAGGATTAGGCGGACGAATCTAGACAGAAATGAGACCGGATACATCAGAATGAACCAGGTTAAAAAACTGGGTTTTGGGAGCAGGTCGACCCCCAGGTCGACACTATGGTCGACCTGGTCCCCCCTGGTCGACACTATGGTCGACCTGGCCCTGGGAGGTCGACACTATGGTCGACCCCCAGGTCGACCTGGTCCATGGGCGGGAATTTTCCTGCCCAGCCAGTTCTGGGATTTTGAACTCGAATTCGAATTCGAATTTTCGAGCTGTTTTTGATTCTGAAATTCTCTGAAACTTCGGAGGGCCATATCTCCCTCATACAGACTCCGTTTCTCAAAAACTCGGACTCGTTACCAAGCAGAATTTCGAGACGAATGCAATTGCGCAACCCCTTTCCCTTGATTATTATTTTATAATTTAATTATTCTATGATTTGTTACTTATACGATCACAGAAAATACGGGGTGTTACATACCCCTACCGCGGGGCCAACACAAGATATCTACAAAGTAGGAAGCCGATTGATTAGGGTAGTGGTTAGGGCATACTCGGACGTATGCCCTAAGTCTGCCAACTTATAGTGGAAGGGATCATCTCATTTTAAATTATACTAGTAATAGTGTAGAGTAGTCATTAGTGAAGCATGTATATACCTTACCTTATCTGCCTTATCACGCCTGCCATTTGTATACTGATCACTCTTATCCAATTTATGCCTATCATGTTCACCTTTATTTATTTACTGGCTAAAAGTCACTAGACTCGCTAGACTTTATGTCTGACCCCTTTTTGTTTTTCCTTCTCTCTTCCGTTCCCCCCCCCCCAAGGTTCTCAGGGAGGTAACATCCAGACTTAGCCAGGATTTGGATATCATCTTACTAGGAGCTACTGTTGAAGTATGGCTCGAGTCTTTGTCTCTGCTATGGCTTACTCTTTTATTAGGGAATAACGTTTTCTTTTAATTCCTATGTACTCTGATTATGCAAGATAGAAGTATTTTGTTGTAAAGGTTTTATGAATTAGGGTATTATAAATCACGGGATTATGATTTATGTCTGAAGTAAAAAATTTGGAATTTCCACTGCTATCTATATTTATATCTGTCTTGTAATTATTCTGTGTCTGTTTACCTACAATGCTCCACAGAACTTAATGCATTCCCTTAGTGAGTGACATTAATGGACGTGGGGTGTTTCAATATATGATTTCAAACCGATTTGAAAGAAAACCCAGGAATTTTAAATTTAAATTTCACTTATGAAGTTAAATAAATTAAAATGGTAAAAGTCAATAAAGAAATTAAAATATAACTTGAACTAAGTTAAATAAAACTGGATTGGATTAGAAATAATCTGCGATGGAACCGAATTGATAAGTTAAGAATTTGGAATTAAGATTGGAATTGGGGTTTGAATGGAATTTGAATTATTTATATCCAAATGGTTTGGTTCGAGAATAAATTGAGTGCAAATCAATTGGGAATATGATTGTATATGCTGAAGCGATAGAAATGGAAGAGATAGTGTTGATTGCCCGACAAAAAAGTTACAAGTTTACTTTATATTGGGTATGGGATTTTTATGAGCCAGTTTGTTAAGATGCTTGGCTGTTTTATTTTCTTTTTGATTCGAGAAGGAATAGAGAGGCGAGTTGTAGTTGTACTGATCGAGCCATACTGAGACGTCCCAAACTTCCCCTTACAGGAAAGCCCGGATAGAGTTGAGAACACCACACATCAGAACATAAACAATATAACATTTCATTGCTATTACAACAATTTATATCAGAGTACAAGAATATATCAGATTATGAATAAATATTACACACCTGAAAATTATCAGAGATTAAAATACACAAATTTAAAGGTATAAATACAAGGTAAAATGGAAAATACATCAACTAGCACAATTGAATGAAATACACTGGTACAAAACTTTCCGAATATGGCTCCAATTGTAATCCAGGATCCTGTAAAAAGAAATATCTGCAAAAACCTAAACTACTGACTACCTATGTGGAAAATATGTGCACCCACAGTTTAGGTAGAAACAATAAACTCCGAGTCAGTCATGGGACTGGTACGAGAACTAAAACAGTTATTAAATCTTTAACTTAAAAGTTAGGAAATCATGGGACTACGCCGTATAACACAGAATGGGTTTACTCCATATGAATCCAAGTTTAAGATAAAACAACACAATGCTTTTTAGAAAAAATGAAGCTATTATAAGACTCAGGTCTCATCACACATTGCAACGCAAGCCAGAGGGTAGAGTTTTCCCTTATAATTGCCAAACATGCTTGGTACGTTTTAAAACAAATCATTTTGATATTACTATAAGTGCATAGTGTCAAAACAACTTTAAATGTAAATGTATTGACCATAGACGGCATAAGTACCATATATTATGTCGCCATACTAGTTCTACAATTAAAACCGAAATTTTTTGCATGGGAAATTGGTTTTCCATCTATGAGACGAGACAAGGGATGTCTCCTCACCGATTCGAGACACTCTAGCAAATGTCTCAGGACTTGACGCTGGTGAGCCTTGGGAATGGAAGGGCCGGTCCATACATACATTAATGGATTAATTATTCCTGAACAATATGTTTCCCGGTCTTATCGGACCTATCACTTAGCCGGTAGCGACCAATATCCGAAGAAACTAGGGACTCATTCCGAGGCGCCTCACAATCCATCATCCAAATAAGTAAAAAAGTCAGGACTCCATACCATGACACCACTTCTAGCTAGAAAGAAATGCAAGTTCTCCCAACGATCACTATCCCATTTTTAACTCATACGGGTGTGAGGCTCGTGAATTAACACTATACACAAAGCGATGCTATTTAAAACCGTTCTTTGATCATCAACCACAAGACTTTGCTTTTCAACAAAAGCCTTGATCATTTGCATCTCAGCATGCCACACTGACAACTCACGCCATGCAACTGATGACTATCAATATATAACCTCTAAGGTCGTACGTCTCAGAGAAGGGTGTTTAGCAAGAGAATAAATTCTCCGCCACCAAACATATATACATTTTATAAAAATTAATCAACACAGAATGAAATCCAATGTCAGACACACGTCCATTTACAAGTCCGTTCTGGGTCAAAACGAAACTAGAGGCACTTTATTCTTCGTCCCGTATGACCAATACAGGAGATAGGTCCTCGCATATCCGGTCGATCTCCAAGTACGTCTGGACGATCACCACTTATTACCTTGTCTTGGGTGTAAAGCTGAATCAAGACATCAGTAATCATCCAAACGATGTGAAGATCTCCGGTCTTCAACCATCGTCTTCATCGTTGACTTTTAGTCGTCGTACTAATTATTCAAAATGGGTTAAACCTAATCTTTCCGAATAACTCGCGTATTTTATAATCAATATTCAAGTGCTATTGTAACATCCCGTAATTTTAAAACGGGACATAATAGACAACTAAAAAATAATTAATCTTTAAATGAAGAATTGGGTGAAATGGGTTACACCATTGTGTTCGTCTCGGAATTCTTCTTGAGATAGAGTCCAAGTTTGCATAAAATGGATGTCGTATGAAGGAGATATGAATGAATGAAGTTGGGCAGAAAAATCAAAAATAGACCAGAATACACTGGCGCACTTGTGAAGTGTGCTTGTTCAAAAATGCACTGGCGAACCTGAAAGTGCGCCCATACCGAGGTCAGTCCAGAACAACATTCTAGAGTGTTCTGTGATGACGTGTCTTTTTCTGATTTGTTGGATGACCTATCTTCGAGCTGTGTGACTCTGATGACTCCTAAACTAATCTAAAGGTTAGAATTAATCCTAAACATCTATATTTACGTAGCTAAATCTAAACCCTAACCTCATAACCCTAAAACTATGGTGTCGTCATGTTGTTTGTCGACCAAGCTAGCCTAGCCTCCTTCATCTTCCCCAAACTAGAAAATCAAATCCAAACTAGTAATCGATTAGAAGATCTTCAAATCAAACGTCTACATCAAAGGATAGCTTAACAAATTCAGAAATTAGATCCCTGAATACAAGATCTGTCCTTTTTCTGTAAGTACGGTTATTATTTAGATTTAAACATCTAATAGAAATCATGACTGTAATAATCAGATCTAGAACGATGCTTAATCTGATTCATGCATATCCTTTTGTCAAATATGAATTGCTTATGCCTTTGAGAATATTGTAATTGATGTAATGACACCTATCATGCCTATGGGACTACTGGACTGACATAATAGAACCTATCATGTTTATGAGACTTTTGTGTTGACATAATAGAACCTATAATGCCTATGTAACTGTTGTGACTTATATAATAAAACCTATCATGCCTATGAGACGGTTGGATTGACATAATAGAACCTATCATGCCTATGAAACTGTTGTAACTGACATAATAAAATCTATCATGCCTATGAGACTGTTGGATTGGCATAATAGAACCTATCATGCCTATGAGTCTGTTGTTATTGATATGATGGAACCTATCATGTTGTACATCTTATGCTTATGAGACTATCGCAATTAAAATAATGGGACTTATCATGTTGTACATAAAAATTAGTGATTCTCTTAAGTCCAATTCTATCCAATCTTTATACCTATGGTGTAAATTGCTTAGCTTGTCTACCCGTATTTTTAATGTACAACATTGAAACATGATTCTTGAATTGGGTACATCTTTACATGCCAATTTTCCTTATGTCAATTCTTATGCCCCTTCTCTATTTTTCCCCTTTTTACTCTCTTTTGTGAATACTAAGTTCATTCGGAACAAAGATTAAATCTCGTTGTACATTCGCTTATAACTCAGGGAAAATTGGGTACAATTTAATTGACTAAATTTTGGGCATAGCATGGGAATGTGGCATAAACTTGCATTGGCTAGACTTATGGAAAATTTGACACATAGATTTGGACACATATGACAAATATGTAAATTGGCTAAAGATGAACATGCCTAACCCGAGGTTAAATTGAGTTGCGGTGTAAGACTGCCCGGAACCGTCCGGCTTAACCAGCGACCATAACAATATAGATATAATGTGAGAGGTTAGCACATTTAAGCCCAAAAACCGGATGTTAGATTGAGTTGCGGTGTAAGCCTGCCCGAAACCGCCCAACACATCCAGCGACTGCAACAATATAGATCTAATGTGAGAGGTTGTGGCTTTAATGAATAAATTAAAGCTAAGAAATAGACAGGCTAAGAATGGTAGGGTTAAGTTAATCATAACAACACTTAACCAGTATAACATGATGTGTGATAGTGTTAAGTAACACAAGAGGGCAACACTTAAACAATGTAATATGACCAGTGGTAGGGTTAAGTTAACACTTAACCAATGAACGAGTGGGGTTAAGTTAATGGGAAACACTTAACCAATATAATATGATGAATGAACAGGGTTAAGTTAATAGAAAACACTTAACCAATTACAACATGATGAATGAGAAGGGTTAAGTTAATAAGAAACACTTAACCAACATGACATGGCTGTGGATGGGTTAAGTTAACTTGAATGGATGGATAACACTTAGCCAATTTGGGGGTTAAATGAATAGACCCTAGAAAACAACAGTAACGGGGACCCATTTCAACAATAACCCACATAGGTGTATCACGATACCCTGAAACTAGGCAGGGTGGAGCATGATTACTGGGCTGATTACAAGAGGTCAAAATAGCGGCAAGGGGTGCAGCATTGTAGTTCTGATGGAGTATGGACGTGCACCTGCTCCGGAGTGGAAAAGCAGGCACTGGGCATCAGTAGTATACACTGTGCATCTAGAATTTGTTTCTGGTTGCTATCATAGGGATTGATACACCTTATGGTGGGACCAGCACTAGGTATCTACACACAAGAGAGGGTCGATTGACACAGACATAAGGAAAGTTAATACAAGTAGGGAGCCGATCGATAGGGTAGTATGGGTACATCTAACATCTTCATGGAAATTAGGCTGGTTGAGGTAAGATCCTCATATTAGATGCACGCCTGAAGTCTACCACAATTGCAGGGTTGATATCACCTTATTTTATAACACAGGAAACTAGTTGGGACACTAGTAAGGGATACAGATCCTTTTTCATAAGATACTAGTTGGGACACTAGTAGGGAATACAAATCGTTCTATAAAAGACACTAGTTAGGATGCTAATTGGGTGGTGCAGAGAAAATAGGAAATCAGAGAAAGAACCGAAGCGCATTCAGTGTATCATACCTTGTCATATCTAACGATCATCATTTGTTGTCTTGCTATTCTTATTATCATGGTTATGGTCTGTTATCCAGTTTATTCATGTCATGATCCTTTTACCAACTTACATGTTGAATAATCACTGGACTAACCAGGCTTTATGTCTGACTCTGTTTTGTTTTGTTCTCTTTTCTTCCGTTCCCCCCCCCCCAAGGTTCACAGGGAGGGAATATTACCACTTAGCTCAGTTTTCTTTCCAAGCTCGAAGATAGACGATGTATTGCTTTGGACACTCGTTTCCACTGCTATAGTTAGCTCATGCTTTATTCGGGAATATCATTGTCATTTCATGCTTCTTTATTTTGTTAAACAAGACAGATGCTTTGTTGTAATGGGTATTGGTGTTTTGGTGCTGGAAAACAATCTTTGTACAAGCTGTTTTACCAAGCTGCTGTTTAATCAATAAAGTAAAGTTTTATTTATTTTCCGCTGTTTAAATTTTGTTTGTTTTGTAATTTATCTATTCTATACACTTATGATGCTGCACTGAAGTTAATGCATTCCCTTTGTGAGTGACCTTAACGGAGGTGGGGTGTTACACGTGGTATCAGAGCTGAAGGTTACCAGAACAGATAAAAGATTTTTAAAACCATTTTCAAAAGTAGTATCTTCAAAAACATGTTTTAAAGAAGCATTTTTCAAGAGAAAAGTATTGTTTTTAAAGGGCATATTCCCCAAAGCCATAAGCACTATCTTTCAATTCTCTATTTGAATCTCTTCTTCCTTTCTTTCCACCATAGTTTCGAAGGCATACAGCACATGTTGAGGGCAAAGTAGTGCCCAACCTCCATCTGTAGCCGCAGTAGTTTCACTTGCGGCTAATTTTCTTTCAAGCCTTGTAGGTTGCCATGCGATTGAGGTAGTTTCGAGGAACTTGTCAACAAGCTACACAAGGATAGTAAGAAAAAGAATAAGGGAGTTTGGGCTAAGGAGCACAAGCCCAAGGATAAGAAGCTTGTTGATATGGCTTAATCCACGCAGAAGGGGAAAGGTGAAAAGAAAGAGGCCAAAGTGGAAGAATCAAAATAAGAGATTGGAATATAAGAAGAGTGGAAGAAATAATAGATCCCGCAACAAGAGGAAGTGTCTTTTCTGTGGTATAGCGGGTCATTTAATTGTAGGAAGAAGAAGACATGTGGTTGTTTTCAGTATAGCGAAGCATGGCATCTTATCAAGGATTGTCGTAGGACAAGGACAAGGGAAAAGGACATAATCTTCTAGCCGGCAATTGTATGCTCTCACTGCTGGTGTACCTAAGAGAGGTAGGAACATTTTTGTTGAAAGTTTTTTTTCTTTTCAATCATCCTGTTTGAACTTTGTTCGATTCTGGCGCTTCACCTTCTTTTCTACCTGCTTCCATAGTTGAGTCTCTCCACCTTAATGCTTTTATAGTAGAAGATACCATTATTGTCTCAAATCCAATTGGTCGTTCGGCTTATTTATCTATGATTTGTTTGGATTTGGGAAAATCTATACTAAGCTTTGAGTTTAGATGTAATGATTACGTTTTTTGTTTCATGGGCTATGGGTTGATTCTAGGGATGGATTGGTTATCCTGTAATAGTGCCATTCTCAATTGTGAAAGGAGGGTAGTTAGACTTTTCGCACGCCTCGGTAATACCCTCGAAATCTCGTGTAAACCTAAGGGCTCTGTCATGCTTAGTCACCTAGGATCTCTTGATAAATCTGTTGATAATTTGCAATCTGTTTAAGTAGTCCATGAGTATCTCGATGTCTTTAATGAAGTGAAGGGTTTACCCCTAAAACGTGAAATAGATTTCCGCATATACTTGGTTGATAACGCCAACCCGGTTGCATTACCCGTAAAACACATGGCTCCTAGGGAGAGGAAGGAGCTCAGCAACCAAGTTAAAGAGTTTCTTGAGAAGGGTTTTATTTGGTGAAGTATTTTTGAATGGGGTGCTCCAGTAGTGTTCGCTACTAAGACAGATGGTCCACTTCTCTTATGCGTGGATTATAGAGAATTAAACAAGCTGACAAAGAAAAATAGGCACCCACTTCCAAGAACAGATGATTTGTTTGACCAGCTTGTAGGTGCGTCTGTTTTCTCCGAACTAGATTTGGCTACCGGGTTTCATCAGCTACGAGAAGCTGAGGATAATATAGACAAGACTACTGTTAGGACCCCTGATGGTTCCTTTGAGTAGCTCATCCTGCCTTTTGGTTTGACGAATGCATCCTCTTATTTTGTTGACTTGATGAGTAGGGTGTTTAGGGAGTTCCTTAATAAGTTTGTAGTAGTCTTTGTGGACGATATCTTGATTTTCTCAAAGAACGAGGGAGAACATGCTTTGGATTTAAGAGAAGTCATGGATACACTTCTAGCACATCAACTTAAGGCGAAGTTCTCCAAAATGTCATTTTTGGAGAGAAGAAGTAACGTTTCTAGGACATGTGGCGTCCAAAGAAGGGACAACAGTAGATCCCGCAAAAGTAGTTGCGGTGCAAGACTGAAAGGTCCCAAGGAATGCAACAGAAGTAAGAAGCTTTCTTGGACTAGCGGGTTAATATAGGAAGTTCATTAAGAACTTTGCGAAGGTATTAGCCCCACTTACTGGATTAACGAAGAAGAATCTAACCTTTGCTCGGGATATTGATTGTGATGTCGCTTTCCAACGATCGAAGAGGGCTCTTACAATGGCCCCAGTTTTGACTTTTACCTTACGGTAGTAAATGGTTTATGGTATACACAGATGCATGCGACACGGGACTAGGCGCCATTTTGATGTGAAAAGGAAGGGTAAGGTCGTAGCGGATGACTTAAGAAGAAAAAGGTTGACTTCAAGTCCTCTTTATGTGAAAAGGAAAAGTTTAGAGTACACATCAACCTTTGATTTTAAAACCGTTGGTTAAGTTAGTAGTTGGCATCACTAGGAGTAAGACCTATGCTTTTGGATTAAATAGGGACTTCATAATGAAAGGACTCTCGGATAGTTGACGCAATGGATAAGTTAAGTAGAGAAGAGGCCTCTGATCACCTTAATGACTACACTTGGTAACATGGTTAGCATCTATTTATTTTCAAGAGATAGTTCTTCCACATGGAATACCCTCTAGTGAATTCTGAAGTTCCTTTAAGGAAATGTTAGCATGACACAGCAGAAGTTGTAGTCCCGAGTATACTAGAAGAAGAATAGGTGGAACGAGAGGCGACAGTGTAATGGGTTCCAACTCGTATTGGAAACAAAAATTAAGAAGCTACGCAATCGTGAAGTTAAGACAGTCAGAGCACAATGGGGTGAAGCTCAAGAAGATGCGACTTAGAAGGCTGAAGACTAGATACGTGCATCATTCCCTTTTGAGGGTATATCCTTGATCTCTCTTTTTCTGTAAAGTTTGTTTGCATGCTAGTCTTTATCTTTTAAGTCTATCCTCTCGGTTCTATCCTCTGTCCTTAGGTAGAAGCCAATGGATGTAAACATGTGTTTGAGACATGTTATGTTTGGTGGATGCAAGTGGATGCAAGTTTTTGCTAATGGTTGCTCGTGGATGCATATACACACACATAAGGCATGAGATCAGCTCCGTCGCTTCCATATTGCATATGCATGAGTGGATTTTTATATATATGGATTGAAACTTGATGTGTTGTCATATGGATGTTGCATTTGAATGTATGGTTGTGCACTCATATAGAAATGATATGTATCAATAGGGTTCTTTTGCATACATGATGGACGCATGGCACCATCATGAATTGCATTAAGGAGGTGAACTGAATCAGTAGACTGCTTGATTTTGCATTAGATAAGAACATATACACGCACTATGCATATGATCATTAAAGCATTAGGAACCTCTTTAAGGACAATGGATGCCTATGATTGAATGGTTGAGTAGATGGTTGTTGGATGGTTGGTACACATTATTCTTGACGGGGATGAAGTCCTTTAAGTAGGAGGGAATGTAACACCCTGTAATTTTAAAATGGGACATAAGAGATAATTAAAAAATAACTAATTTTTGAAAGAAGAATTGGGTGAAACGGGTTATGCCATTGCGTTCGTCCCGGAATTCTGCTTGAGATAGAGTCCGAGTTTGCGTAAAAAGTATGTCGTATGAAGGAGATATGGACGAACGAAGTTGGGCAGAAAAACCGGAAACAAGCCAGAATACACTGGCGCACTTGTGAAGTGCGCCAATACAAAAATGCACTGGCATAGCTACCAAGTTCGCCCATACGGCGGGCAGCCCAGCATAGCATTCTGGAGTCTTCTGTGATGACGTGTCTTTTTCTGATTTGCTGGATGACCTGTCTTCGAGCTATGTGACTCTGATGACTCCTAGACTAATCCAAAGGCTAGAATTAATCCTAGACATCTATATATACGTAGCTAAACCTAAACCCTAACCTCATAACCTTACAACTATGGTGCCGTCATGCTGTTCGTCTACAAGCTAGCCTAGCCTCCTTCGTCTTCTCCATACTCGAAAATCAAATCCAAACTAGTAATCGATTAGAAGAACTTCGAATTAAATGTCTACATCAAAGGATAGCTTAACAAATTCAAAAATCAGATCTCACAGTTATTATTTAGACATAAACATCTAATAGAAATCATAACTATAATAATTGGATCTAGAACGATGCCTAATTCTGATTCGTATTTATCCTTTTGTCAAATCTGAATTGCTTATGCCTATGAGACTATTGTGATTGATGTAATGACACTTATCTTGCTTATGAGACTGTTGGACTAACATAATAGAACCTATCATGTCTATGAGACTATTGGATTGACATAATAGAACCTATAATGCCTATGAAACTGTTGTGACTGACAAAATAAAACCTGCCATGCCTATGAGACTGTTGGATTGACATAATAAAACCTATCATGCCTATGAAACTGTTGTGACTGACATAATAAAACCTATCAATCCAATGAGACTGCTGGATTGACATAATAGAACCTATAATGCCTATGAAACTGTTATGATTGATACGATGGAACATATCATGTGGTACATCTTATGCCTATGAGGCTATCGTGATTAAAATAATGGGACTTATCATGTTGTACATAAAAATTAGTGATTCTCTTAAGTCTAATTCTATCCAATCTTTATACCTATGGTGTAAATTGCTTAGCTTGTCTACCCATATTGTTAATGTACAACATTGAAACATGATTCTTGAATTTGGTACATCTTTACATGCCTATTTTTCCTTATGTCAATTCTTATGCCCCTTCTCTATTTTTCCCTTTTTTACTTGCTTTTGTGAATACTAAGTTCATTCTGAAATTAGACTGAATCTCTTTGTACGTGCGATTATAACACAAGGATAATTATGTATTATTTAATTGAGTAAATTTTGGGCATAGCATAGGAATGTGGCATAAACTTGTATTGGCTAGACTTGTGAAAAATTTGACACATAGATTTGGACACATATGACATATATGTAAATTGGCTAAAGATGAACATGCCGAACCCGAGGTTAGATTGAGTTGCGGTGTAAGATTTCTCGGAACCGCTCAGCACATCCAGCGACCGCAATAATATAGATCTTATGTGAGAGGTTAGCGCATTTAATCCCAAAAACTCGAGATTAGATTGAGATGCGGTGTAAGGCTACCCAGAACCGCCCGGCACATCCAGCGACCGCAAAAATATAGATCTAACGTGAGAGTTTGGTTCTTTAAAGAATAAATTAAAGCTAAGAACCAAATAGGCTAAGAATGGTAGGGTGAAGTTAATCAAAGAAACACTTAACCAATATAACATGATGTGTGATAGGGTTAAGTAACACAAGAGGGCAACACTTAACCAATGTAACATGACCAGTGGTAGGGTTAAGTTAACACTTAACCAATGAACGAGTAGGGTTTAGTTAATGGGAAACAATTAACCAATATAGTATGATGAATGAACAAAGTTAAGTTAACAGAAAACACTTAACCAATTACAACATGATGAATGAGAAGGGTTAAGTTAATAAGAAACACTTAACCAATATGACATGACGTGTGGATGGGTTAAGTTAACTTGAATGGATGGATAACACTTAGCCAATTTGGGGGGTATATGAATAGACCCTAGAAAACCCTAGTAATGGGGACCCATTTCAGCAGTAACCCACATAGATGTAACACGGTACCCTGAAACTAGGCAGGGTGGGGGCACGATTACTGGGCTGATTATAAGAGGTCAAAATAGCAGCAGGGGTGCAGTAGTGTAGTTCCGATGGAGTATGGGCATGCATGTGCTTCGGAGTGGAAAATCAGGCACTGGGCATCAGTAGTATGCATTGTACATCTAGAATTTGTGTCGGATTGCTATAGTAGGGGTTGACACATCTTATAGTTGGACCAACACAGGGTATCTACACACAAGAGAGGGCCGATTGACACAGACATAAGGAAAGTTAATACAAGTAGGGAACCGATCGATAGGGTAGTAAGGGTACATCTAACATCTTCATGGCAATTAGGCTGGTTGAGGTAAAGATGTACACCTGAAGGCTACCACAATTGCGGGGTTTGGATCACCTTATTTTATAACATAGGATACTAGGGTGGACACTAGTAGGGGATACAAATCCTTTTTTATAGGATACTAGTTGGGACACTAGTAGGAATACGAATCGTTCTACAAAAGGCACTAGTTAGGATGCTAGTTGGGTGGTGCAGAGAAAATAGGAAATCAGAGAAAGAACCATAGCGCATTCGGTGTTTCTTACCTTGTCATATCTAACGATCATCATTTGTTGTCTTGTTATGCTTATTATCATGGTTATGGTCTGGTATCCAGTTTATTCATGTCATGATCCTTTTATCTGTTTACATGCTGAATAATCACTGGACTTACTAGGCTTTATGTTTGACTCTATTTTGTTTCACTCTCTTTTCTTCCGTTCCCCCCTCAGGTTCACAAGGAGGGAATATTACCACTTAGCTCAGTTTTCTTTCCAAGCTCGAAGATAGACGATGTATTGCTTTGGAATCTCTTTTCCACTGCTATGGTTGGCTCATGCTTTATTGGGGAATATCATTGTCATTTCATGCTTCTTTATTTTATTAAACAAGACACATGCTTCTTTATTTTATTAAACAAGACACATGCTTTGTTGTAATGGCTATTGGTGTTTTGGTGCTTGAAAACAGTGTTTGTACAAGCTATTTTACCAAGCTGCTGTTTTATCAATAAAGTAAAGTTTTATTTATTTTCCGCTATTTAAATTTTGTCTGTTTTGTAATTTATCTATTCTATACACTTATGATGCTCCACTGAAGTTAATGCATTCCCTTTGTTAGTGACCTTAACGGACGTGGGCTGTTACAGCTATGAAAACACATCATACGCCCCATTCCAATTCAGAATATTCTTTATTCATATATTCACATTCTTATGGAAAGTTACCCATAAATTTTATCAAAGACAAATTCTTTAAATTTATTCTTCAATCTTTCTTTTGTTATCAAAAGATTTGATTTTATCCTTTATCAATTCTAAACCAAATTAAGGTTTATCAACTAGTCGGGATTAGCGAGCCTTACCAAAGTAATCATTTATTTATATTAAACCAATCCCAACCTATCCATCCCATGGAGCAAAACTGTAATACTCTGTATCTAACACCCACTGTATTATCGGTAAATTTTCTTACCATTTCATGTTCACAACTTATTAAAGATTTAGCTATCGCCTAGAGTAAAACTGGTGGTACTCCATTCTCGATCATTTCATGAATTCGATAAATTTAATTATCCCATTCTCATTCCAATCTAGTTAAAGATTCATTAAAACTCTAATTCAGTTTTAATCTGAATAATCATTACTTGATGATTATCCAAATTTAAGAAATTAATCTTATCTTTAAATGGGTTGAAGAAATTATGTCATTTAAAACACAGTTTACAATAAACCCAAATCAACTTCCATCACTATGGAATCTTCACGGAAAACAGCTCAACGTATAATCGATATAAATTTCCGTATCCAATCAATACTATAAATGGAATAACGGCAAAGCATTTTAAATACCATATTTAGTAATGGTCTTCCTTCACAGAAGCTCATCTCGATTATTACCAAATCGAATTCCATTCAATTCCAATTTAATGTATTAAGTTGGAAAACTTTACTTTGGAAAATTTCCATTAAATCTTAATAAAAAGATTTATAAATTCCAAATCATCTCTTCACTGTTGATTGGGTTAAAGAACAAATGTTATTTAAAACGTTGTTCACGATAAACCCAAAAATCCAATTTCAATTAAATTCCAATTAAATATCAATTAATTGGTAAACTTGTCTAAATCTTATTTAAAAGATTTATTCTTTTCTCATCGGAGTTTACGAAAAGTGTTATAATAGACACAGTTCACGACAAAACCTAAAATCCAATTTGATATTAAATACCAGGCTCTAAATAGAAATATATCAGCTTATATTCAATATCAAATTCTGAAACTAACGGATATCGTATTGGGAATAACAATATCTATATCTTCCAAATTCCTCAACAATATTCGTATAATCACGGAATCTAATACCGAAATATTTCGAAGATTACTTCCATTTAAATTCTTCCCAATTCATACGTTGGAAAATTCTTGTTATTTTAAAACCCATTTACAAATCCAATTTATTTATTTAAAAACATTAGATTTATTATTATAGTTAATAACTAGTTCATTTTGGTAAAAATATCATTTATCTTCTCAAAACTTGTAATTTTTCATCCAAAATCTTTCAAAATCATTTATTTTGATTTTATACAATTTTTCCATATTTTTAATGTTTTAATTTAGGCCCTAATAGTCGGTTTTCAATATTGACCACAGAACTGCATTCATAGCGACCTTTTCTGAAATTGATTTGGACATAGTTCCAAATCCAGCCATTAGATTTCAAATCTCTTATAAACATTGAGAACTCTTTTCGATACGAGCCCAACAGTTCCGGGTTTAGGAGAATCCGACGGTCGGATCTCCCGTTACATCAATTTGAAGTTAATGGTCGAAATTCGAGAACGATCGCTGCATGGCGCGTTCTATTCAGGCCATTAAATATATATATATATATATATATATTATAATTCGTCGATATCTATTTAAAACGTATTTTATAAATCATTTATAAATTCATTTTAAAATGATTTCAACTTCATTTTCAAATTTTAAATCAATATTGAATATTCCGTATCATTATAATATTAAAATGATAATATTTTCAAAATATCAGATTTTGAAATCAGTTCTTTTCGATATTCATTATAAAAAGAATAAAATCGATCGATAAACCTGTTCGGGTTAAAATGGAGAATATCTACTTACTCGGCTTCGTATATTCCAATATTTTTGTGTCCATCCCAAATCAGACATCAAAATCGTATTCTGATTGTTCAGTGAATATTATTTTAAAATATTCGTTATTTTAAAATATCGTTATTTTAAAATATTAGTTATTTTAAAGTATCCGTTATTTTCTGATATTCATTAGTTTAAAATATTAGTTATTTTAAATTATTCATTATTTTAAAATATCATTATTTTAAAGTGTTCGTTATTTTTTGAATTGGAATGCGACTCAATCAATTACCATATAATTTCAGTTATATTGATTTCATACATCACATGTATACAAAATAATGATAAATAATGATTAAACAACCAATTCACATCCAGATTGCAATTTACAACTGTATAAGCATTAAATAATTAAATAATGCTTATCACAGTCTATCGATCAATCGATTGACATATAATCCACTTCAGGGGAGATGTGAATAAATTTTCACGCCCAAACCCGTATGTGGTTTTCAAACAACAACAGTCTATTTAAATAAAACATTCGTGAATAAATTTAACCAATTCTAATTTGGTTTGAATTATTTTTCTAATTAGCCAATTTTCACTGTTTAAATTATAAATAAATATTTATAATTTTAATTTCAACAATCATAAATTTATTAACATTATTTTTAATACATTAAGCATTTCAACAACACAATCAACACACAATATAGTTAATTAAATCGACTATGCTCTGTGGACGAAGGAGGTGAGCTAAAAGGCACTGCACACAATTTATAACGATTAAAACTGATAAAAATCTACAATGGCAATTCTAAATATTTTTTATACATGAATACAATAACATGGTAAAATATAATTCTGAGTGAGAAGAAGTTCTCACTTTTGTTTCCATTCCGTCATTCTTTATTTGGCGATTTCATATTTGTTTGGATTTGACTTTGCCCGAAATTCTAATGTGCTTCGTTTCCGTTCTAGTCAGTTCCATGTTGGAGCGTTCGTTGTCACGATCGCAACGCAACTGAAATCACGGCGTTTGGACCTCGTATGAAAACGATATGAAAATTTTTCATTTCATTACAAAATTGAAATAACAATTAAATATTAATTAATTTAATTCCCTTTACCCTCTTTCTTCTGTAAATACTGGAGCCATCGTTTCAACCCCATCATCAATTCGGAGAATGCCATTGCGCCACCTCGCCAGACAACTGGAGCTTGATCGAACTCCTCCACGACGTTGCCTTACGCCTTGCCAACCTGCACCGCCACCACCGCCCAACTCAGCGCCTTTGTCCATCCAAAAAACGCCTTCGAACGGCGCTACTTCTTGGGCTGATTTCGCCCAAAGTAGAACACGAGAATCGATCATACCCATGTTATTTTGAAGAGCTCGAATTGTAGAGGAATTTTCATTTTGTTTTAATCTTTTAATTCGCTGTCGATTTGAAGAATTTGGGGAATCAAATAGGGAAAATATCGGCCTCTGGAAACGATGAAAGGCGGCTAGGGCTTTGTGGGGGTTTGTTGATTTTTTTATATTATTTTATTATTATTCATTTCCAAATTTAATTGTTTATCAATTCTAACTCCAAATCGAGCCCAATGATTTTTGCCCCCAGCTAAATACGCCCATTTCAGACACAGCGATATGTTTCGTAAGCCAATTGGACTGTTTCAAATAGTTTTATCAAAATTAAATTATAAATAAATATATATTGAATTTAAACGTACATTTTAATTTATCGGGGATACATACTGACTCCAAAAATTACTAAAAAATAAATCTAGCTACGTTTTGACGATATGGTCCTAACGAAACTAATTTCATTGAATTTTGAGACCGTTTGAAAAATGGCCATTTTCTGGTCGATCCCATTTCGAACTAAAATTACCAAACATGTTTAAATTTACCACGCTCACATATTAATTCCAAAAATTATGAAATTTGAAACATGACTATAATTTGACATTCCGGGTCCAACCAAAGTGGTTTCTTCAAAAATGGAGGTTGTTTGCAAAATGGCTATTTTTAAGGCCTAATATTATTAAAAATATATATATATATTCCATAGCGACTATTTTGAATTTTAAACTGGACATAACTTTCAATTTATATTATGAAATCTGAATTTTTTACATTTCTTACAAATATATTATTAAACAGATTTAAATATTTCTGGTTTACTGAAATTCGATTTATTTTGAATTCTGTACATTCATTTAAAATTTAAAATCGAATTTTCAAACTACAACGCCATTTCAAACTCTATTTATAATTAAAATAAATTTATTCGTTCTAACTTCGATTTAAAGAAATTTATAGTTGTTATAATTTTAAAAAATCATTTTAAATCTTTAAAATCCATTAAAATAGCTAAAATAAAAAATTTAAATTGGTTCAGAAATTCCAGATTGTTACAATCTCCCTCACTTAAAATATTTTGTCCTCAAAAAGGAATGGAGTTGAAAGTTGTTTAATTAACCAACTCAACTTTCATTCTTTAACTTCTCAATTTCTAAGAATTTTCTAATTTCTAAAAAATTTGGCTAACACCCTAAATTTTTGAAAAATTTCGCCATATCCTCCTTTGTACTGGCTAATCGGTAAAACCGCAACTGGCCTCCAGGGCCCTCATCTATCCAAAAAGAAAAGGAAAAGCCAAGTAACTTGCCTATCGGCTCATAAAATCATCAAACCCAATGAATATAGTAAACATGTACCTATTTGTCGGGCATACTATTTTTTTCCTCTTCCTAGCTTCCATGCTATGACTGTTCAATACATATACATGTACATATATGCAATTGCAACAAAATTTCAATTCAGTTAAATATTTGGCTCAATTTGGCTTTATTTAGCATTCTTTCTCATATTGGTTAAATTAATTGTCATTCCAATATTTTTATTAGTTAAACTAATAATCAAAAATCACAACCAACAATCAATTAGTTAATTAAATTTTTAAATATATAACTTCCTATATATACATAAAAATCATATTTTTAGTGCCAAATCACAAACAATAAACTCTAACTAAGTTTTGATTCTTACACCAGTCAATTAGAAATATAGAGATATCCCACTTTCGAAACTTGAAAATAAACTACTGATGTTATACAGTCATCAGTAGAATCATCCCTGGGCGACTAGAGTGTGATTCTATATCTATCTAGTATATTTAAGACATCGAATATACCTTCATGACGCGTATATGCAAAATCTTCATGTACTCGATTGTCTAAAATTAATATAAAATAAAATAGTCAAATACGTATAATAATATATATTTTTCATTTCAAAACTAAATTCTCTTTTAATAAATAACAATCTTTAAACTCATTTTAGGGTATTACTAACCCTATCTCTAACGAGTCGTTCTTATAGGATATTACTTATCCTATCTCTGATGAATTCTTTTGTTTGGTTCTAACGTGCCTTGTTCTCTAGCTTTGTAAACTAAAGCTCTGATACAAACCGAGACGACCCAAACTTGCCCTTATGGGAAAGCTCGTATAGAGTTGAGAACACGACGCATTAGAACACAAACAATAAAATCCAAGACAGTCATAGGACTTGTGTGAGAACTAAAACAATTAATTAATCTTTAATTTAGAAGTTGGGAAATCATGAGACCATGTCATATAAAAACGGAACAGGTTTACTCCACAAGAATGCAAGTTTAAGATAAACCAACGTAATGCTTTTTAGAAAAATGAAGCCATTATAAGACTCGGGTCCTAACATACAATGCAACGCAAGCCGGAGGATAGATTTTTCCATCATAATAGCCAAACATGCTTGGTACGTTTTAAAACAAATCATTTTGATATTACTATAACTGCATAGTGTCAAAACAACTTTAAATATAAATGTATCAATCATAGAAGGCATAGGTACCATATATTATGTCGTCATACTAGTTCTACAATTAAAATCAAAAACGTCGTATTAAAAATTGGGTTTCCATCTATGAATCGAGCCAAGTGATGTCTCCTCACCGATTCGAGACACTCTAGCAAATTTCTCAAGACTTGGAAATTTCGAGCCCTGGGAACGGAAGGGCCGGTCCACATATACTTTAGTGGATTAATTATTCTTGAACAATACATTTTCCGATACTATTGGACCTATCACTTAGCTAGTAGCGACCAATATCAAGAGCCACTAGGGACGCAATCTGAGGCGCCTCACAATCCATCATCCACATCATAAGTAAAAATGTATGGGCTCCATACCATGACACTACTTCTAGCTAGAAAGAAACGTAAGTTCTCCCAATGGTAACTATCCCATTTTTGACTCATACTGGGTGTGAGGCTCATGGATTAACGCTATACACAAAGCTATGCTATTTAAAGACGTGCTTTGATCATCAACCATAAGACTTTGATTTTCAACAAAAGCCTTGATCATTTGCATCTCAGCATGCCACACTGACAATTCACGCCATGCAATTCATGTCTATTAATATATAACCTCTAAGCTCGTACGTCTCAGAGAAGGATGTTAAGCCAGAGAATAAATTCTCCGCCACCAAACAGATATATATTTAATATAAATCAATCAACACAGAATGAAATCCAAAGTTAGACACACATCCATTTTCAAGTCTGTTCTGGGTCTAAACAAAACCTGAGGAACCTTATTCCTGGTCTCAAACGTCCAATATAATAGAGAGGTCCTCGCATATCCGGTCGATCTCCGAGTACGTCCATACGATCACCATTTGCTACCTTGTCTTAGGTGTACAACAGAATCAAGACATCAGTAATCATCCAAACGATATGAAGATCTCCGGTCTTCAACCACTGTCTTCATCGTCGACTTTTAGTCGTCCTATTAATTATTCTGAATGGGTTAGACCCAGTCTTTCCGGATAACTCACATATTTTATGATCAATAATCAAGTGCTATAAAAACACATCATACGCCTCATTTCCATTCAGAATATTCTTTATCCAAATATTCACCTTTCTAGGGAAAGGTTGCTATTAATTTTATCAAAGAAAAATTCTTTAAATTTATTTTTTAATCTTCCTTTTGATATCAAAAGATTTTATTTTATCCTTCTTCAATTCTAAACCAAATTAAGGTTTATCAACTAGTCAGGATTAGCGAGCCTTACCGAAGTAATCATTTATTTATATCAAACCAATCCCAACATATCCATCCTATGAAACAAAACAGGTAATACTCCATGTCTAACACCCATTGTGTTATCAGTAAATTTAATTACCATTTAACGTTCAAAACTAATTAAATAATTAACTATCGCTGGGAGTAAAACTGGTGGTACTCCATTCTCGATAATTTCATGAATTGATAAATTTAATTATCCCATTCTCATTCCAATTGTAACGACTCGGATTTTTGGCGACTTTGGTTATCGACATAAACACGATGTCGATAACCAAAACATCAAAAAATCCCGGTAATTAATGAAAGAAATTAGAGGGTGAGAATAGATAAGATAGAAACTTAGAATAGAAGAAGAAGAACACAACATCAGAGTAACACGAACCTCACAGCGGAACGAATAACATATAATAGATAACATAACTTTGAAATATAACAGTTATGTATACAATAGCACTTATCAGAGTACAACACTTACAACACAGCGGAACAAAACTCTATATAACTAACGCTGAAGCCTCCTACTCCAAGATCCTTTAGATAGATCTGAAAAATCCTGAACTACTTGACTGCCCGTACAAATTAGGCACCCAAGAGTTTAGGTAGAACAAAACAAAATAAACTCTGGGTCAGTCATGGGACTGGTATGAGTAAAACAGTTTAAACAGTTTGAACAAGTAAACGATATCTCATAAGACCACGCCGTATAATGGAACGGGTTTTTCCCTTATGAGAATCCAAAATATCTTTATATCAAAAGCCTTTTGATATTATAATAATGTCTATCAACCATAATATAATAACCATCTAGCAGAAATGCTTTCATCTCACGTTCTACATATAGAATACAATCAAAACCGCAAGCACGTATTGGGTAATGGATTTCCAACTATGACAAGGTATGGAACCTCCTTCCGATCAGTGTACTCTAGGAACGATACACTGGAGTTCAACAAGAACATCTTGCAACTCAGCCACACATGACCGACCACTCATTTTGCTTGAGTGTATCGAACGTATATCACCAACGGTTGGGATCAGCAACCATTTCCCGTATATATATATGAGACAGCATTGATAGATTAAAGAAGCAAATGAATATTCTCTAGATAGGTGATTATACACCCTACTTCGGTGCGACCAACTTAGCCATGTTGCCTTCCCGATTTCTGTCATTTACCGGATGATGAGGCTAGAAGTTACGCATTATCATCACATCAGATTCACTTCAAATGTCACATCGTCAGATCCATTAAAATCACTAACTTGACGTCTACAACCATACATTACATGTCAGCTAAAAGAAGTTTCCTTCTCCGCTTCCACTCCTGGTATGGGTGAAGAAATCAATGTACGTGACCTTTCCGGAAATACTCTGTTAGACATTCATCCCTACAAGTCATCCAAGAACAGGATGAACCGAAGGCACTATTCAGTACATCCATCTTAGGCACTGTTATCTAAGACTTATACAATAACCCTTGCTCTTTACTTCGTCTCTAATTATCCTTAGCATATATGATTCGCAACGCTTATGCCAATACATAGTGGTTCTTTGAATAATAATCCAATCGGTCTCTCCATATTAACAACGTTAAAATGGTCAAAACTTTGATAGTATGTGATTTAACTATCAAAGAAAAACACGTGTGCAAACAACGATATTATTTCCAAATAGAAATTCTATCAACCAATCATCAGTCATATATATATATATCTATATATTCATATTTCCTTATTTTCTATGTTTAAAAAATATACGTTAACACTGGAAAACATTTCCATTTCTAATCCATATTTCCAATTTCAATATTAGATTACGTTTCTGATTCTATTTGGAAAACATTTCCAAATCTTCTTACTTGGATTTAAACAGATGATTAAATCAACATCGCGACGACAACTCAAACCACTATACTTATTTACTAAATTCAATTAACCACTTTCACTCTCGAACCTTAACCATTTCTAAACTAAAAACGAAGTCAATCAAGTTAGGGTATAACTACCTCTCAGACCTTAACTGAACAACATTTCAAATCTTGAAATAGAGTAGGTTCATCTTTTAAATCTTCAACATTTCCTTACGTGACTTCTGGATATAATTTACAAATCCAACTCTTTTAATTCTATTCGAATGAACTAGATTTGATTAACTCTTTTGATTTAACTTAAATCGATTAACTCCATCGAATAAGTAAATTCGATAACTCCTTCGAATAACTAAATTCGATAACTCCTTTCGAATGACAAATTTGGTAACTCCTTTCGAATGACAAATTCGATAACTCCTTTCGAATGACAAATTCGATAACTCATATGTGTTTAACTTTATTCGAATAACTGATTCGAATAACTCTTATTTATTTAACTCTATTCGAATAACTAGATTCGATCAACTCACTTCGAATATTTCTGATTCGACTATCTCACTTCGAATAACTAAATTCGATTAACTCATTTCAACTCTATTCGAATAAACTAAATTCGATTAACTCCATTTGAATAATTCTAGTTCGATTTAACTCTATCGATTAACTCTAACTGATTAACTCTAACTGATTAACTCTAACTGATTTAACTCTATTCGAATAACTAGATTCGATAACTCCTTTCGATTACCATATTCGATTTAACTCCTTTCGAATACCATATTCGCTTTAACTCCTTTCGAATACCATATTCGATTTAACTCCTTTCGAATACCATATTCGATTTAACTCCTTTTGCTTTATAAAGATTTCCTTTTTAACAAAGTTTATTCTTTTTTTAAAGATTTACTTTTAGTAACGGTTCTTCACTTTAAAAAATGATTTCCCTTTTATAAAGTTTTCCCTTCTTATAGCGGTTTTCTTTATATAACGTTTTCCTTTTCATTTCTATTTATTTCCTAAGTAAATAATCCCTTTATAATATCTTATTTATTTACCAAATAAATAATTCACTTAACCTGTCCTAATTATAAATAAATATCTCATTTAACACCTCCTATTTACTTAACAAATAAATATCTCCTTTATTCTATTTATTCTAACAAGTAAATATCTTCTTTTAATCCTATTTATTCTGACAAATAAATATCTCCTTTTAATTCTATTTATTTAACAAATAAATATCTCCTTTAATCTTTATTTATTTCCTAAATAAATAAACCCTTTTTACTTTTATTTATTTCCTAAATAAATAAATTCTTTTAACTCTTTATCCATGCTTTACCAATATATTCCTTTATATTTGCTTTCAAATATATTTCCTTTATATTTGATTTCAAATATATCCCTTTATATTTGATTTCAAATATATCTCCTTTATATTTGATTGCAAATAAATTCCTTCTATATTTGATTAACAAATAAATTCCTTTATATTTGATTAACAAATAAATTCCTTCTATATTTGACTAACAAATATATCCCCTTTTCAATTTCATTTGTAAAGGTTTTACAAACAGTTTTATTTCATTTTGATTTCTGAGAAATATTCTAACTCCTTATATTCCCGGGAAAATTCGCCATAACCTCCTTTGTACCGGAAGCATCTGGAAAATCCCCAAACCCACCACACAGTACTTTCCATTCAAAAAGAAAATGGTTTGAAATTTATTTCCTTTCTAAATATCTTCTATTTATAAATATTCCAATTTATAAATATTTCTTATTTATAAATATTCCATTTATAAATATTTTATTTTCACTATCACTTTGAAAATTCCCTTATCAACATTCCGGTATGTTACGGTATTTAACATATCAATTTTCGATATCCAATATCGTCCATACACACACAATCAACACCAGGTTATAATTCACATCATATATCAAAATATATGAAAAACAATAAAATAACTGTTGAGGAATCCAGTCGGATTCCTCGAACCTGTTTCCTTGCATCCACAGATGTTACACAACATGATTGTCATCACTTTCAGTTCAATATGAATTATTCTGATAAACAGAATCAATATATAACTATATAACTGCTTATATATTATATATATATTTATATATATATATATATATATACATATATATATATATATAATATTTCATTAACTGACTAGCAGTTCAATCAAACAGTCAGCACATAATCAAACAGACAATTTCTAACAGTTCTAAAAATACAACATGAAATTATAAACTGTTCAGAGTTAGTGAGATTTACTCACATTTGCAGTTCACCGTTAAAGAACGATAAACTGTTATTTGATTTGAATCAAATAGTTTATTTCGCCATAAATTCAAACGAGCTCCACTCCACTCCCAGTCAGTCTCACTGTGTTGCTCCCGTCCATACGATCCTCTCGGATCATGTTTCGCTTAATTCCGACATCGTATCGAGAAGTTATACAAGTTACAAGTTTATAAGTATTAATTTAGAATAAACTGAATTTTCTTTAACAAAATAATTGGGCTTAACTTGATTACTTTCTCTGGCCCATTTTCTTAACAACCCAAGCCCATTACGATCCTTCTTCCCCGATGAGATTTACACGCTCTGGGTAATTACTGAACCTCCCAACCGCACTTCTCCCTTCCATTGCTCCTCACCCACTCCACCGTTCAACCCAAGAACACCACCAATGTCACCTCCTTCGCAACCCCTATCCAACGGTACCCTTCGGTTAAAGCTCGGTCGCCACCCTCATTTTCTGTCGAGCCCCCATCTGTAGCAGCACCGAACACAAAACGCACCGAAAACCCCAAAAATACTGATATGAACTCGCTTTAACCTCCTCAACTAAAATCCAAACATAGATTTGCAAAACAAAGCCTCAATTCCAATACCAATCGAACCCTAGTCCTCGCGCTGTCCTTTTCCGACGTCTAGAACTGGATCGCATGCTACAAGCACGCAGGGAAATCGAAGAGCAAATGATACGGATCGCGAATATATATATATATATATATATATATAAAGATTTATTGATTTCTCTTTGATTTGCTTTTGATTTTTGAAGATGAAATATCCATTGTTGAAATTCTTTTGGTGGTGGCGCATTTTGATTTACAGAAAAAGGATTTTTGAGTTAGGTTATAAGGCTTTTAGAGGGGTATTTATAACCAACATAAATATCTAGATATTTTAGTTTTATTATCTATTTTTGCTTTCTAAAAATTCGTGTGGTCATACACGATACCCAAAATTCACGAAACTAGACATGCAGCTACAGTTCGACATTACGGTCCCAACGAATCTGGTTTCGTCGAATTTCGACTTCATATGCTCACACAGTGTATTTTTAACTGACAAAATATTGACTGTTTTCCACTATAAAAATCCGTACGGCTACACATTGACCCCAAAAATCACGGAACTTGGAATCAAACAATAATTTGAAGTTGCGGATCCAACAAAATTAGTTTCGATGAATTCCGACTTCGTTTGCAAAACCGGCTATTTTTGAAGCTCTGAATGACCCATTTAAATATATAAATATATTCAAATATAATTAAATTAAATATAAATAAATTAATATTATCATATATATTCACAACAGAATATCATACAGCTCCACTGGGATTTATAACTCAATACTTCAAATCCGGGTCAACCCGATATTAGATTTATATTGAAATTCCTTTTTAAAATATAAATAATTCCTTTATAAATTATAAAGGAATTCCATAGCGACTTTTCTAAAATTTGATTTGGACATAAATCAAAATCTACACGACGAAATCCAGATTTTTCTCTTCCACTAGAAAGATATACTCCACCAGCTCCACACGTTTCTTGTTTCACAGAAATCCGGCTTAAAACGAATCCTGTACATTTAGTTGAAGTTCGAATCGCCAATTTACGAACTACAGCGCCATTTCGAGCTTGATTTTAATTATAATATAATTATACGTTCAAACTGTCGTCGATTGAATATATTCGTCAATATAATTCAACTCTAAGCTGAATTAAATCTAAGGGACGACCCCGTTCACAGAATATTGTGATTTCCAATATTCCTAATTATTTTGAATTAAATATATTATTTAATTTATTATTTTAATTAAATATTCACCATTATTAAATTTCACGACCATTAAATCCTTTAATCCATCATTTGTATAATTAAATAAATTAATTATAATACCTCTGCCAATGCGGGTCATTACATTCTTCCCCACTTAAAATAATTTCGTCCTCGAAATTGCTAAGTTAGAGGACGACCCTATCTATTGGTATTCCTAAGATTTGTTTAACCCTTATTTCTGATTTTAACTGAACCAATTAATATCGACTAAAATATTAATTCCTTCCGACTAACTAAAATTTTCAAAAATTCTGAAAATTTTCTAACACTTTAAATTTTCGGAAAATTTTCCCAGCACCTCCTTTTTACCGGCCAATACATCAAACCACAACTCGCCTCTCTGGGCCTTCTCTAACCCAAAAGAAAATCAAATAGCCAAGTGGCTTGCCAATTTCGGCTCATTAAAATCTCAATCTCATATGGAATATAAACTTGTACCTTTTTGTCGGGCATATCATTATATTCCTTCCATCTGTTATCAACTCGGCATATACAAATGTCATCCCAATCAACTACAACCAATTTATTCTTAACACAACCATTCGCTTATCCAAGCCGAATTCAATTTCAAATTTGAGTTTCAAATTCCAAACTCTCAACTTATAATTTCAATTCCAATCCAGACTATTATCTAATCACTTCCAGTTTTTCTTAACCTATCATCTCAAGTTAAATTCTGGTTTATTATTTACTTTTACCATCCAATTCGAATTAACTTCACAAGTTAAATTTTAAATTTCTAGAATTTAAATTCCTGGGTTTATTTCAAATCAATTTGAAATCAAAATACCAATTCAGAACATTTGAATTTCTAACAACTTGTTTTTCGCAAAACAGTTCAAAAACAAAACCCTTGGTAGTAATCCGTCACTTAGAGCTCGAAAATGAACACCGATGATGGTCGACTTCACCATCAGAAATTATTTTCCAGCGATCGAAGGGAGTTCAATACTATAATTCTCTTTCAGTTTGAAAGAAATTTTCAAAATCTCCTAGGAACTTTAATTTTCCTTATTTTAATTCCAAATTCTGATTCACATTCAGATTTAATTCATCTTATTTCATATACTCTACTTATATGAATTCTGATTGGTTATTTATAACCATTTCACTTTATAATCTTACTCGATTACAATAACAACCAATATATCCAATATATATCAAAATATACTTTGGGTAAAAATATTTTTATTTACCCTCATTTCAAAACATATGGTGATGACCCATCGTATTCAAGTGTTTAGTAATTCCTACCGATACAGTGGAACAAACTGATCGACCAAAACTCATAAACAACTCAACCCATGAATCTCCACAATATAAAAATTATTTTTATATCAAATACAAATACGTTCACTCGTATATATACACTCAAACTCAATGTAGGGTATTACCAACCCTATCTCTACCGAGTCACACCACATAGCCAAGGTAATTCTTAATTTAAGCTCTGATACCAACTGTAACGACCCGGATTTTTGGCGACTTTGGTTATCGACATAAACACGATGTCGATAACCAAAACATCAAAAAATCCCGGTAATTAATGAAAGAAATTAGAGGGTGAGAATAGATAAGATAGAAACTTAGAATAGAAGAAGAAGAAGAACACAACATCAGAGTAACACGAACCTCACAGCGGAACGAATAACATATAATAGATAACATAACTTTGAAATATAACATTTATGTATACAATAGCACTTATCAGAGTACAACACTTACAACACAGCGGAACAAAACTCTATATAACTAACGCTGAAGCCTCCTACTCCAAGATCCTTTAGATAGATCTGAAAAATCCTGAACTACTTGACTGCCCGTATAAATTAGGCACCCAAGAGTTTAGGTAGAACAAAACAAAATAAACTCTGGGTCAGTCATGGGACTGGTATGAGTAAAACAGTTTAAACAGTTTGAACAAGTAAACGATATCTCATAAGACCACGCCGTATAACGGAACGGGTTTTTCCCTTATGAGAATCCAAAATATCTTTATATCAAAAACCTTTTGATATTATAATAATGTCTATCAACCATAATATAATAACCATCTAGCAGAAATGCTTTCATCTCACGTTCTACATATAGTATACAATCAAAACCGCAAGCACGTATTGGGTAATGGATTTCCAACTATGACAAGGTATGGAACCTCCTTCCGATCAGTGTACTCTAGGAACGATACACTGGAGTTCAACAAGAACATCTTGCAGCTCAGCCACACATGACTGACCACTCATTTTGCTTGAGTGTATCGAACGTATATCACCAACGGTTGGGATCAACAACCATTTCCCGTATATATATATGAGACAGCATTGATAGATTAAAGAAGCAAATGAATATTCTCTAGATAGGTGATTATACACCCTACTTCGGTGCGACCAACTTAGCCATGCTGCCTGCCCGATTTCTGTCATTTACCGGATGATGAGGCTAGAAGTTACGCATTATCATCACATCAGATTCACTTCAAATGTCACATCGTCAGATCCATTAAAATCACTAACTTGACGTCTACAACCATACATTACATGTCACCTAAAAGAAGTTTCCTTCTCCGCTTCCACTATTGGTACGGGTGAAAAAATCAATGTACGTGACCTTTCCGGAAATACTCTGTCAGACATTCATCCCTACAAGTTATCCAGGAACAGGATGAACCGAAGGCACTATTCAGTACATCCATCTTAGGCACTGTTATCTAAGACTTATACAATAGCCCTTGCTCTTTACTCCGTCTCCAATTATCTTTGGCATATATGATTCGCAACGCTTATGCCAATACAGAGTGGTTCTTTGAATAATAATCCAACCGGTCTCTCCATATTAACAACGTTAAAATGGTCAAAACTTTGATAGTCTGTGATTTAACTATCAAAGAAAAACACGTGTGCAAACAACGATATTATTTCCAAATGGAAATTCTAGCAATCAATCATCAGTAATATATATATATATATATATATTCATATCTCCTTATTTTCTATGTTTAGAAAATATACGTTAACACTGGAAAACATTTCCATTTCTAATCCATATTTCCAATTTCAATATTAGATTACGTTTCTGATTCTATTTGGAAAACATTTCCAAATCTCCTTACTTGGATTTAAACAGACGTTTAAATCAACATCGCGACGATAACTCAAACCACTATACTTATTTACTAAATTCACTTAACCACTTTCACTCTCGAACCTTAACCATTTCTAAACTAAAAACGAAGTCAATCAAGTTGGGGTATAACTACCTCTCAGACATTAACTGAACAACATTTCAAATCTTGAAATAGAGTAAGTTCATCTTTTAACTCTTCAACACTTCCTTACGTGACTTCTGGATATAATTTACGAATCGAACTCTTTTAATTCTATTCGAATGAACTAGATTTGATTAACTCTTTTGATTTAACTTAAATCGATTAACTCCATCGAATAACTAAATTCGATAACTCCTTCGAATAACTAAATTCGATAACTCCTTTCGAATGACAAATTCGATAACTCCTTTCGAATGACGAATTCGATAACTCCTTTCGAATGAAAAATTCGATAACTCATATTTGTTTAACTCTATTCGAATAACTGATTCAAATAACTCTTATTTATTTAACTCTATTCGAATAACTAGATTCGATCAACTCACTTCGAATATTTCTGATTCGATTATCTCACTTCGAATAACTAAATTCGATTAACTCATTTCAACTCTATTCGAATAAACTAAATTCGATTAACTCCATTTGAATAATTCTAGTTCGATTTAACTCTATCGATTAACTCTAACTGATTAACTCTAACTGATTTAACTCTATTCGAATAACTAGATTCGATAACTCCTTTCGAATACCATATTCGATTTAACTCCTTTCGAATACCATATTCGATTTAACTCCTTTCGAATACCATATTCAATTTAACTCCTTTCGAATACCATACTCGATTTAACTCCTTTCGAATACCATATTCGATTTAACTCCTTTCGAATACCATATTCGATTTAACTCTTTTTGAATACCATATTCGATTTAACTCCTTTCGAATACCATATTCGATTTAACTCCTTTCTCTTTATAAAGATTTCCTTTTTAACAACGTTTATTATTTTTTCAAAAATTTACTTTTAGTAACGGTTCTTCACTTTAAAAAATGATTTCCCTTTTATAATGTTTTCCCTTCTTATAGCGGTTTTCTTTATATAACGTTTTCCTTTTCATTTCTATTTATTTCCTAAGTAAATAATCCCTTTATAATATCTTATTTATTTACCAAATAAATATTTCACTTAACCTGTCCTAATTATAAATAAATATCTCATTTAACACCTCCTATTTACTTAACAAATAAATATCTTCTTTATTCTATTTATTCTAACAAGTAAATATCTTCTTTTAATCCTATTTATTCTGACAAATAAATATCTCCTTTTAATTCTATTTATTTAACAAATAAATATCTCCTTTAATCTTTATTTATTTCCTAAATAAATAAACCCTTTTTACTTTTATTTATTTCCTAAATAAATAAATTCTTTTAACTCTTTATCTATGCTTTACCAATATATTCCTTTATATTTGCTTTCAAATATATTTCCTTTATATTTGATTTCAAATATATCCCTTTATATTTGATTTCAAATATATCTCCTTTATATTTGATTTCAAATAAATTCCTTCTATATTTGATTAACAAATAAATTCCTTTATATTTGATTAACAAATAAATTCCTTCTATATTTGATTAACAAATATATCCCCTTTTCAATTTCATTTGTAAAGGTTTTACAAACATTTTTATTTCATTTTGATTTCTGAGAAATATTCTAACTCCTTATATTCCCGGGAAAATTCGCCATAACCTCCTTTATACCGGAAGCATCGGGAAAATCCACCACACAGTCCTTTCCATTCAAAAAGAAAATGGTTTGAAATTTATTTCCTTTCTAAATATCTTCTATTTATAAATATTCCAATTTATAAATATTTCTTATTTATAAATATTCCATTTATAAATATTTTATTCTCACTATCACTTTGAAAATTCCCTTATCAACATTCCGGTATGTTACGGTATTTAACATATCAATTTTCGATATCCAATATCGTCCATACACACATAATCGACAACAGGTTATAATTCACATCATATATCAAAATATATGAAAAACAATAAAATAACTTTTGAGGAATCCAGTCGGATTCCTCCAACCTGTTTCCCTGCATCCATAGATGTTACACAACATGATTGTCATCACTTTCAGTTCAATATGAATTATTCTGATAAACAGAATCAATATATAACTATATAACTGCTTATATATTATATATATATATTTATATATATATAATATTTCATTAACTGACTAGCAGTTCAATCAAACAGTCAACACACAATCAAACAGACAATTTCTAACAGTTCTAAAAATACAACATGAAATTATAAACTGTTCAGAGTTAGTGAGATTTACTCACATTTGCAGTTCACCGTTAAAGAACGATAAACTGTTATTTGATTTGAATCAAACAGTTTATTTCGCCATAAATTCAAACGAGCTCCACTCCACTCCCAGTCAGTCTCACTGTGTTGCTCCCGTCCATACGATCCTGTCGGATCTTGTTTCGCTTAATTCCGACATCGTATCAAGAAGTTATACAAGTTACAAGTTTATACGTATTAATTTAGAATAAACTGAATTTCCTTTAACAAAATAATTGGGCTTAACTTGATTACTTTCTCTGGCCCATTTTCTTAACAACCCGAGCCCATTACGATCCTTCTTCCCCGATGAGATTTACACGCTTCAGGTAATTACTGAACCTCCCAACCGCACTTCTCCCTTCCACTGCTCCTCACCCACTCCACCGTTCAACCCAAGAACACCACCAATGTCACCTCCTTCGCAACCCCTATCCACCGGTACCCTTCGGTTAAAGCTCGGTCGCCACCCTCATTTTCTGTCGAGCCCCCATCTGTAGCAGCACCGAACACAAAATGCACCGAAAACCCCAAAAAATACTGATACGAACTCGCTTTAACCTCCTTAAATCAAATCCAAACACAGATTTTCCAAACAAGGCCTCAATTCCAATACCAATCGAACCCTAGTCCTCGCGCTGTCCTTTTCTGACGTCCAGAACTGGATCGCATGCTACAAACAGGTAGGGAAATCGAAGAGCAAATGATACAGATCGCGAATTTATATATAAATATTTATCGATTTCTCTTTGATTTGCTTTTGATTTTTGAAGATGAAATTTCTATTGTTGAAATTCTTTTGGTGGCGGCGCATTTTGATTTACAGAAAAAGGATTTTTGAGTTAGGTTATAAGGCTTTTAGGGGGGTATTTATAACCAACATAAATATCTAGATATTTTAGTTTTATTATCTATTTTTGCTTTCTAAAAATTCGTGTGGTCATACATGATACCCAAAAAACACGAAACTGGACATGCAGCTACAGTTCGACATTACGGTCCCAACGAATCTGGTTTCGTCGAATTTCGACTTCATATGCTCACACAGTGTATTTTTAACAAACAAAATATTGACTGTTTTCCACTCTAAAAATCCGTACGGCCACACACTGACCCCAAAAATCACGGAACTTGGAATCTAACAATAATTTGATGTTGCGAATCCAACAAAATTAGTTTCGTCGAATTCCGACTTCGCTTGCAAAACCTGCTATTTTTAAAGCTCTGAATGACCCATTTAAATATATGAATATATTCAAATATAATTAAATTAAATATAAATAAATTAATATTATCATATATATTCACAACAGAATATCATACAGCTCCACTGGGATTTATAACTCAATACTTCAAATCCGGGTCAACCCGATATTAGATTTATATTGAAATTCCTTTTTAAAATATAAATAATTCCTTTATAAATTATAAAGGAATTCCATAGCGACTTTTCTAAAATTTGATTTGGACATAAATCAAAATCTACACGATGAAATCCAGATTTTTCTCTTCCACTAGAAAGATATACTCCACCAGCTCCACACGTTTCTTGTTTCACAGAAATCCGGCTTAAAACGAATCCTGTACATTCAGTTGAAGTTCGAATCGCCAATTTACGAACTGCAGCGCCATTTCGAGCTTGATTTTAATTATAATATAATTATACGTTCAAACTGTCGTCGATTGAATATATTCGTCAATATAATTTAACTCTAAGCTGAATTAAATCTAAGGGACGACCCCGTTCACAAAATATTGTGATTTCCAATATTCCTGATTATTTTGAATTAAATATATTATTTAATTTATTATTTTAATTAAATATTCACCATTATTAAATTTCACGACCATTAAAACCTTTAATCCATCATTTATATAATTAAATAAATTAATTATAATACCTCTGCTGTAACAACCCGTATTTTCAATAACCTGTTATAACGTAAATCGAGGCAGAATTTAATTCAAAAATCTGAATCAAGGGAAACGGGCTATGCCATTGCGTTCGTCTCGGAAAAATACAAGAAATGGAGTCCGAGTTTTTAAAAATCGGAGTCCGTATGACCCGATTAAGGCCCAACGAAGTTTTCGAAAAAATTCAAAGTAAAAACAGATTTCAAATTCAAGTTTGAATTTGAAAAATTAGGTCAGATTGGGCTAGGCGGGAAAGTTCCCGCCACAGCACCCAAGTCGACAGCCCTGTCGACTTGGAAGTCGACTTGGTTGGACCCAAGTCGACAGCCCTGTCGACTTGGCTGTCGACTTGGTCCAGCCGGGCTGTTTAGCCTAGTGCACCATTTAGAGATTGTGTTGAGCTTGGGGGCCAGATTCGGTTTTGAGGGCTGAGATTGGAACTAGGGTTTAATCCTATGGCTTAAAACACTTGCCTAATCTATAAATAAGACCCTAAGCTAGCCCTAAATCATCATTAATCAATCCTACAACTAAACTATGGCAAAATCAATCCTCTCATGGCCTCCACTCTCTTCATAAAAATCCTAAATAAATTTCTAAGTGATTTTCCATGCATACAAGTGTTTTCAAACTTGTATGAGCATCATTAGCTTGCATTCAAGTCAAGTTTCTATATTTGCATCATAAAGAAAGAGTTTTGATCATTTTGGCTCAAGGGTTTTTATGTTAGAGCTTGCATTTTGGGTCTATTTGATTACATAAGGGCTTTCTTATATTTGCTATACTCATTTGAGTCTTCATAAGTATTGTAAGCCCTATTCTACTTTCATACTTAAACTCTAAAGTTAAATGTATGATACACAAGTTTATATGCAAGTTTACTATGCTATGATATGCAAGTTTATCATGTATGATATGCAAGTTTATATGCAAGTTTACTATGCAATGAAATGCAAGTTTATCAAGTTATGTTATGCTAGTTTGATATGCAAGTTTGTCATATGATATGCAAGTTATGTTATGCAAGTTTGATATGCAAGTTTGTCATATGATATGCAAGTTATGTTATGCAAGTTTGGGATGATCATTTGGTTCATGTTATCATGTTATGCAAGCTTATCTTGAGTATATGAACATAAAGCTTCAAGCTTTATGCTAAAGGTTGCATTTTGGCAACATGTAAGTTATCATATCTCTTACGATAACTTGCATGTGAGGCTAAATGCGAACTTATGGCCATTTCTACATGTCGTTTATCACCATGTATCACCAATATGCTAAGTTTGGTTTTATGCATGCTTTTGAGGCCTAAAAATGTAATATGCAAGTGTATGAACATATGAACATTTCATATGCCACCATGTTAAACTTGTGGCTTCAATACCTTTATGTCATGATTATGCCAAGTTCCCTCTTTCTATCCTTTATGCGCGATTGCGATATGTAAGCGATGGGATTGCGTTTGGGGTTGGGTAAACTTAAAAGACATAAAAACATAAGCTTGGGAATTTACCTATTAAGTTAGGTCTACCCATTGGGAATTTACCTATTAAGTTAGGTCTACCCAATTGCTTGAAAATTTGTAACATGTTTTGGAAACATGATGGACAAGACACTTAGAAAAGATAAGTGTGACCAACTCGAGGTTGGGTTGAGTTTGTAGCGTAAACCTACCCGGAACCGACCGGCTTAACTAGTTGCTACAAACAATAGGACCCAATGTGAGAAGTTGGTCATGTTGTACCTTGAACCCGAGGTTAGACCAAGTTGTGGTGTAAAGCTACCCGGAACCGACCGGCTTAACTAGTAACCGCAACAAAGTCTAATGTGAGAGGTTAAGGCACATTAATTAATTAATGCCTCATGATTAGGGTTAAGTCATGGTCCACTTAATACTTAACCAATTTGGGCTTGGTAGATTAATCGGGGTTAAGTAGTGAACTCATTGTTACACTTAACCAAGTTAATCCATGATTAGCAAGAGGGTTAAACCGTAGTTAACCCACTAGAAAATCCTAGCAATGGGGGCCCACTCCAGCAGTAATCCCAAGTTTGTATCATTAAGACCCTAGGGACTGGGCTAGGGAGGGGGTACGATTACTGGGCTGGAGGTAAGCGACCAAAAGCGATTGCAGGGTGGTACGCCGGTGTAGTTCCGGGCGGACTCTGGTCGTGCACATAGTCCGTAGCCGGAGAAAACATGCACGGGTACCAGTACATCGGGACTGTGCACTCATGTTCATGGTGTCCAGGGGTTGACACCCTAGGGCTTGATACACCCGAAGGGTGGACCCGACACAGTTCGACTACAATTATGTTTTGGCCGTATTGACACCAACACGTGACGAGTTAGGCTTAGGGAGCCGATCGACTAGACCGTTTGGTTGGACCTTGTATTAGGGTCATTTCATGTTATTGGGCCAAAGCTTGGGCCAAGGGATCAATACTTGTTTACTCCAGTCATGTTAGTTTGCTAGTACACCTGTGGTGCAAACCCTTAAACCTGATTATGCGATGACACCTTTATCTACCTTGTTAGTTAATCACCGTGCTAGTATGTTGTTATCCTTATGATCATACCTGCTTCTCATGCCAGTTAACTTTATCAGTTTACATTGATTGTAGTAGGGCTTACTCAGTCTTTTTGACTGACCTGTTTTCTTTTGCCTCTTTTCTTCCGTTCCCCCCCTAGGTTCTCAGGGAGGGAATATTGGAGCTTAGCTGTATTTCTGATCGCTTGCTTGTGGGATTTCAGCTCATGTACGGTTTCGACATGAAGCTAGCTATGGTTATCACTTATTTGGGGATAGTACTTATGTATTTCAGTTTTTCAGTTGATGTTGTTTTTATCTAGACTTGTTTATTTGGAAAGCTATGTACTACCAGACGTGTTTTGAAATGGTTTGAAATCTTCCGCTATTTTACTTATCTTATTTACTCTGTTTACATATATACATATGTTCTTGTTCTGCCTTGATATATCATTATGCATTTTTACCTGGTTCAAACGCCCCTCCAAAGTCAGGGTGCTTGCAAGAGCCACCCTGGCAGAGGTGGGGTGTTACATTTGGTATCAGAGCATATGGTTTACGAGAAGGAACAAAAAGGTTTTTTAGAAAACTTTTTGGGAAACTATTTTGAAAACCAAGTATAAAGTATTTTCCAAGAAAAAGTCTAGTTTATTTTAAAGGCTATTCCCCAAAAAGCCATTAGCAAAATTCCTTCGTTTTTCTCCATTCGGAATCTGTCTTTTTCTTCATTTTCAGTATGGCCGATAACTTTGCTATTCCGGAGGGAGTACACGTACCTGTTTGGTATAGGAGACTTTTGGAGGCTAGGGCGACCGAAGCCGGCCCCGCAGATGTCCCTCCTCCTCCTCCTCCAGTAGTTAATGTTCCTCCTCCTCCTCCGGTAGTTAATGTTCCTCCTCCTCCTGTCGCTGAGGTTCCTCTTCCTCCTCCCCCTCAGCATCCTCAAGCTGACTTCGCAAAGACTTGCAAAGATTTCAAAGCAATGGGTGGCAAGAACTTTCAAGGCACTGAGACTTTTGTAGAGGCCAGAAATTGATTGAAAGAGATCGAGGATTTGTTTGCTAACTTTGGGTTAGACGATCAGAGGAAGATCTTGTTGGCGGTTTGGCTTATGAAGGATGAAGCCGCTTATTGGTGGGAAGTCACCAATGGTACTAGGCCTGTTGAGACTTGGGCCGATTTCAGGGCAAGGTTCGTGCTTAAGTTTCTATCTTCTACTGAGGAGAATCTGCAAATGGAGAGGTTCATAACTCTGAGACAAGGAGATATGTCTGTCAAAGAATATGTGAACAAGTTCAATCAGTTAGCTCGTTTTGGCTTGGATATGGTGAATACTCCTCAGAAGAAGGCTCTTCGTTTTGCTAGAGGATTGAATGAGCCGTTGCAGGGATTGGCTATGTCACATATTCCCCATGGGGCCACGTTTGAGAGTTTGGATGATATGGCGTTACTGCAGGGAGATGTCAAGAAAGAGGTCAAGATGAATGATACTCAAGCCAAGAAGACTGATTCCCAGTGGAAAGGAAATCAAGGTAATCCAAGTGGTCAGAGTAGTCAAGGCAATTAGAACAAGAACAAGAGTCAAGGCAACAAGGGGAACAACAACAAGGGCAATAACGACAAGGGGAAGTGCCATTATTGCGGTTCAGTTGGGCATCTTGTTAAGGATTGTAAGAAGAGGAAAAGGAAGAATGGTGAATGCTTTTTCTGCGGTGAGACTGGACATTTCAGTAAGGATTGCCCGAAGAAGCAAGGGCAAGGCCAGGGTCAGACTCAGCGTGCTGGACCTTCAGGAGGGCAAGTTCATGCTCTCAATGTCGCTCTAGTTCCCGATCGAGGTAGTATTTCTATTGAGAGCCTTGTATATATTTCTGATTTTTCAGTTCGTACCCTGTTTGATTCTGGTGCATCGCATAGCTTTATCTCATCTGATCTTGTTGATAGTTTGCACCTTAGTACTAGCTTGGTAGATGATCCCGTTTGTGTCTCAAATCCTATTGGGGGTTCCGCCCATTTGTCTATGATATGTGGGGATTTGAGGATCTCTATACTGAGTGTAGAGTTCTTGTGCAGTGCTTATATTCTTGGTTTTAGGGGATACGGATTGATATTGGACATGGATTGGCTGTCCAGATATGGAGCCATTCTTGATTGTAAGCATAGGGTTGTGAGGCTCGTGACTCGCCTCGGAAACACCCTAGAAATTTCTTGTGATCCGAGAGGTCCCGTCATGTTGTGCTATCTTGAATCACTCGACTCGTCAATGGAAACTCTTCAGTCTGTGAGGGTGGTTCGAGAGTATCCGGATGTTTTCGATGAAGTTAGAGGGTTGCCCCCTAAGCGAGAGATTGATTTCCGCATTTATCTGGTGGATAATGCAAAGCCGGTTTCTTTGCCTGTTCGGCACATGGCTCCGCGTGAAAGGCGGGAGCTAAGTAAGCAAGTGAAAGAGTTGCTTGAGAAGAACTTCATTAGACGAAGTATATCTGAATGGGGAGCGCCTGTGGTATTTGCCACCAAGGCAGATGGTTCTCTCCGACTTTGTGTTGACTATTGAGAGTTGAATAAGCTGACTAAGAAGAACAGACACCCGTTACCGAGGATTGATGATCTCTTTGACCAGCTTGTCGGTGCTTCTGTTTTCTCTCAGCTTGATCTTGCTACTGGATTCCATCAGCTCAGGGTAGCTGAAGATAGTATAGACAAGACTGCGTTCAGAACTCCAGATGGATTCTTCGAATGGCTTGTCATGCCGTTCGGCTTGACTAATGCACCCGCATATTTCGTGGACTTGATGAGTAGGGTGTTCAGGGAGTTCTTGAACAAGTTTGTCGTGGTCTTCGTAGATGATATTCTGATCTTCTCTAAGGATGAGGAAGAACACGCAAGGCATCTCGTGGAGGTGATGGATACGCTTAGAGCGCATCAGTTGAAGGCCAAGTTCTCCAAGTGTCACTTTTGGAGAAGGGAAGTTAGATTCCTTGGGCATATAGTATCTAAGCAAGGCTTAGCGGTGGATCCCGCTAAGGTAGTTGCAGTTCAGGATTGGAAGACTCCAAGGAATGCAACCGAAGTGAGAAGTTTTCTAGGTCTTGCGGGTTTTTACCGGAAGTTCATCAAGGACTTCGCGAAGATATCCACACCTCTCACTAAATTGACGAAGAAGAATTTAGTTTTTGCTTGGAGCATAGAATGCGAGCTTGCTTTTCAGAAGCTCAAGAGAGCTCTCACATCAGCACCTGTTCTAGCTTTGCCCGATGGAGGGAAGTTATTTACAGTATACACCGATGCATGTGGCACGGGGTTAGGAGCTGTTCATATGCAAGAAGGAAGAGTGATATGCTTTGGCGGTAGACAACTCAAAGTACATGAGAAGAATTATCCCACTCATGACTTAGAGTTGGCAGCAATAGTATATGCACTCAAGGCTTGGCGCCATTATCTTCTGGGAGAAAGATTTGAGCTTTATACCGATCACAAGTCATTGAAGTATCTCTTTTCTTAGAAGGATCTGAATCTGAGGCAACAAAGATGGATGGAGTTCTTGGCATCCTATGATTTTGAGATAGCTTATACCCCTGGCAAGGGGAATGTGGTAGCAGATGCATTGAGTAGAAGAAGGTTGACCCTAGGTCCTCTATTCATTGAGATGAAGAATTTAGAGTATGTGGCAACCTTTGATTTCTCTTTGGCGGTTGAGTCGTTGACCGGTTCTTTAGCATCTCTGGAACTCAGACCTACCCTTCTTGATCAAGTTGGGGCTTCGCAGAGAGAAGACCCTCAGATAGTTGAGATTATGGATAAGCTGATTCGAGGAGAGACGTCTAGTCATCTCGCTCGATATTCTATTGATGACAAGGGTTGGCTGAGGAGAGACGGAAGGTTATGTGTTCCAATAGTAGAAGATTTGGTAAGAAAAGTTCTTGAGGAAGCGCATCGCTCTAAGTTGACTATACATCCGGGTGGAGATAAGATGTATAAAGATATGAAGCGCATTTTCTTTTGGCCTGGGATGAAGAAGGATGTGGCAGAGTTTGTCTCTAGATGTATCATTTGCCAGCAAGTTAAGGCCGAGTCGAAGAAGCCCGGTGGGCTATTGCATCCTCTAGACGTTCCACTATGGAAGTGGGAGAGTATTTCCATGGATTTTATCGATGGGCTACCAAGGTCAAGGAAAGGGAATACGAGCATTTGGGTTATAGTGGACAGACTTACGAAGAGTGCTCATTTCATTTCGGTGAAGAGCAAGAGGACCGCATCTTGGCTAGCGTCTGTATATCTTCGTGAGATTGTGAGACTACATGCAGTCCCTTCTAGTATAGTCAGTGACCGTGACCCAATTTTTACAAGTCAGTTCTGGAATAGCTTGCAAGAAGCTATGGGCACAAGGTTGAATCTAAGTACGGCTTATCACCCACAGACGGACGGTCAAACCGAAAGGGTGAATAGGGTACTCGAGGATCTGTTGAGGTTTGTATTCTGGATTTTGGTGGTACTTGGGAAGACCATCTTCCTCTTGTTGAGTTTGCATATAATAACAGTTATCAGGCAAGCATAGGGATGGCACCATTTGAAGCTTTATATGGGAGGCCGTGCAAGTCGCCTACATGTTGGTGGGAGACTACAGATGAGCTTATACTTGGGCCTGATATTATCAGAGATACATCCGAGAAGATCGAGTTGATTCGGAGACGGATGAAAGCGACCCAAGACCGACAGAAATCCTATGCTGATAAGTGAAGAACTGATTTGGAGTTTGATGTTTGGGTTATGGTTTTCGTGAAGGTTTCTCCTTTGTGGAATGTGGTCCGATTTGGAGCCGTTGGGAAGTTGGCACCGAGGTTTGTTGGACCATTCCCTATTATAGAGAGGATCGGGCATATGGCTTATAGAGTGGAGTTGCCCGAGAAGCTTGCCGGAGTACATGATGTTTTTCATGTCTCGCATCTCCGGAAGTGTTTACATGAATCAGCAGAGGTTGTTGAGCCGAGTGTTCTGAAAGATGTGGAAGTGGAGAAGGAGGCTACCTTGAGGAGAGCTCCGATTCATATCTTGGGGACGGAGACCAAGAAGCTAAGGAATCGAGAGGTCAAGTTGGTGAAGGTTCAATGGGGTGAAGCCGAAGAAGATGCAACTTGGGAAACCGAGGAGAAGATGCGTGGGCTTTATCCATTCCTTTTTGAGGGTACACTCTCAATCTCTTTTCTTTGTTAACATATCTTTCTCTTTGCTATCCATGTTTATCTAGTTTATCGTGTTAATCTTGTCATGAGAACCTTAGGAAGAAACCCTTTGGATGAAACATGTGTTTGAAACATGTTATGCTTGGTGGTTGCAAGTGGTTGCAAGTGGTTGCAAGTGGTTACTCGTGGATGCATTATACACGTTAGGCACTAGATCGGCTCACACACTCCTCATATTGCATATGCATGAGTGTTTATGCTTATTCATGGATGAAAATTTTTGTGTTATCACATGGATGTTGCATGTGGATATATGTTATGTGCACACATATAGATGTTATAAATTATGTTAGGAATTGCATACATCTGGATTCATTTCACTAACATAATTTGCATTGATGATATTTGCATTAGATAAGGACATATACACACACCATTGCATATGTTCATACAACATTTAGAATCTTGTAAGGACAATGGTTGCTCGTGGATGATGTTTTGAGTAGATGGATGATTGGATGGTAGGATACGTTCTTCCTAACTTGAAGATTTCGGGGACGAAATCCTTTAAGGAGGGGAGAATGTAACAACCCGTATTTTCAATAACCTGTTATAACGTAAATCGAGGCAGAATTTAATTCAAAAATCTGAATCAAGAGAAACGGGCTATGCCATTGCGTTCGTCTCGGAAAAATACGCGAAATAGAGTCCGAGTTTTCGAAAATCGGAGTCCGTATGACCTGATTAAGGCCCAACGAAGTTTTCGGAAAAATTCAAAGTAAAAACAGATTTCAAATTCAAGTTTGAATTTGAAAAATTAGGTCAGATTGGGCTAGGCGGGAAAGTTCCCGCCACAGCACCCAAGTCGACAGCCCTGTCGACTTGGAAGTCGACTTGGTTGGACCCAAGTCGACAGCCCTGTCGACTTGGCTGTCGACTTCGTCCAGCCGGGCTGTTTAGCCTAGTGCACCATTTAGAGATTGTGTTGAGCTTGGGGGCCAGATTCGGTTTTGAGGGCTGAGATTGGAACTAGGGTTTAATCCTATGGCTTAAAACACTTGCCTAATCTATAAATAAGACCCTAAGCTAGCCCTAAATCATCATTAATCAATCCTACAACTAAACTATGGCAAAATCAATCCTCTCATGGCCTCCACTCTCTTCATAAAAATCCTAAATAAATTTCTAAGTGATTTTCCATGCATACAAGTGTTTTCAAACTTGTATGAGCATCATTAGCTTGCATTCAAGTCAAGTTTCTATATTTGCATCATAAAGAAAGAGTTTTGATCATTTTGGCTCAAGGGTCTTTATGTTAGAGCTTGCATTTTGGGTCTATTTGATTGCATAAGGGCTTTCTTATATTTGCTATACTCATTTGAGTCTTCATAAGTATTGTAAGCCCTATTCTACTTTCATACTTAAACTCTAAAGTTAAATGTATGATATGCAAGTTTATATGCAAGTTTACTATGCTATGATATGCAAGTTTATCATGTATGATATGCAAGTTTATATGCAAGTTTACTATGCTATGAAATGCAAGTTTATCAAGTTATGTTATGCTAGTTTGATATGCAAGTTTGTCATATGATATGCAAGTTATGTTATGCAAGTTTGATATGCAAGTTTGTCATATGATATGCAAGTTATGTTATGCAAGTTTGGGATGATCATTTGGTTCATGTTATCATGTTATGCAAGCTTATCTTGAGTATATGAACATAAAGCTTCAAGCTTTATGCTAAAGGTTGCATTTTGGCAACATGTAAGTTATCATATCTCTTATGATAACTTGCATGTGAGGCTAAATGCGAACTTATGGCCATTTCTACATGTCGTTTATCACCATGTATCACCAATATGCTAAGTTTGGTTTTATGCATGCTTTTGAGGCTTAAAAATGTAATATGCAAGTGTATGAACATATGAACATTTCATATGCCACCATGTTAAACTTGTGGCTTCAATACCTTTATGTCATGATTATGCCAAGTTCCCTCTTTCTATCCTTTATGCGCGATTGCGATATGTAAGCGATGGGATTGCGTTTGGGGTTGGGTAAACTTAAAAGACATAAAAACATAAGCTTGGGAATTTACCTATTAAGTTAGGTCTACCCATTAGGAATTTACCTATTAAGTTAGGTCTACCCAATTGCTTGAAAATTTGTAACAGGTTTTGGAAACATGATGGACATGACACTTAGAAAAGATAAGTGTGACCAACTCGAGGTTGGGTTGAGTTTGTAGTGTAAACCTACCCGGAACCGACCGGCTTAACTAGTTGCTACAAACAATAGGACCCAATGTGAGAAGTTGGTCATGTTGTACCTTGAACCCGAGGTTAGACCAAGTTGTGGTGTAAAGCTACCCTGAACCGACCGGCTTAACTAGTAACCGCAACAAAGTCTAATGTGAGAGGTTAAGGCACATTAATTAATTAATGCCTCATGATTAGGGTTAAGTCATGGTCCACTTAATACTTAACCAATTTGGGCTTGGTAGATTAATCGGGGTTAAGTCGTGAACTCATTGTTACACTTAACCAAGTTAATCCATGATTAGCAAGAGGGTTAAACCATAGTTAACCCACTAGAAAATCCTAGCAATGGGGGCCCACTCCAGCAGTAATCCCAAGTTTGTATCATTAAGACCCTAGGGACTAGGGTAGGGAGGAGGCACGATTATTGGGCTGGAGGTAAGCGACCAAAAGCGATGGCAGGGTGGTACGCCGGTGTAGTTCCGGGCGGACTCTGGTCGTGCACATAGTCCGTAGCTGGAGAAAACATGCACGGGTACCAGTAGATCGGGACTGTGCACTCATGTTCATGGTGTCCAGGGGTTGACACCCTAGGGCTTGATACACCCGAAGGGTGGACCTGGCACAGTTCGACTACAATTATGTTTGGGCCGTATTGACACCAACACGTGACGAGTTAGGCTTAGGGAGCCGATCGACTAGACCGTTTGGTTGGACCTTGTATTAGGGTCATTTCATGTTATTGGGCCAAAGCTTGGGCCAAGGGATCAATACTTGTTTACTCCAGTCATGTTAGTTTGCTAGTACACCTGTGGTGCAAACCCTTAAACCTGATTATGCGATGACACCTTTATCTACCTTGTTAGTTAATCACCATGCTAGTATGTTGTTATCCTTATGATCAAACCTGCTTCTCATGCCAGTTAACTTTATCAGTTTACATTGATTGTAGTAGGGCTTACTCAGTCTTTTTGACTGACCTGTTTTCTTTCGCCTCTTTTCTTCCGTTCCCCCCCCCCCCCCCCCCCCCAGGTTCTCAGGGAGGGAATATTGGAGCTTAGCTGGATTTCTGATCGCTTGCTTGTGAGATTTCAGCTCATGTACGGTTTCGACATGAAGCTAGCTATGGTTATCACTTATTTGGGGATAGTACTTATGTATTTCAGTTTTTCAGTTGATGTTGTTTTTATCTAGACTTGTTTATTTGGAAAGCTATGTTGTACCAGACGTGTTTTGAAATGGTTTGAAATCTTCCGCTGTTTTACTTATCTTATTTACTCTGTTTACATATATACATATGTTCTTGTTCTGCCTTGATATATCATTATGCATGTTTACCTGGTTTAAACGCCCCTCCAAAGTCAGGGTGCTTGCAAGAGCCACCCTGGCAGAGGTGGGGTGTTACATCTGCCAATGCGGGTCATTACACCAATCTAATTAAACATTCATTAAAACTCTAATTCTGTTTTAATCTCAAAATTTGCTACTTAATGATTATCCAAATTTAAGAAATTAAGTTTATCTTTAACTTGGTTAAAGACTAATGTCATTTAAAACACAGTTCACAATAAACCCAAATCAGCTTCCATCACTATGGAATCTTCACGGAAAACAGATCAACGTATAATCGATATAAATTTCTGTATCCAATTAATACTACAATTGGAATAATGGCAAAGCCTTTTAAATTCCATATGTAGTAATGGTTTTCCTTCACAGAAGCTAACCTCGATTATTACTAAATCGAATTCCATTCAATTCCAATTTAATATATTAAATTGGAAAACTTTACTTTCAAAAATTACCAATAAATCTTAACAAAAAGAATTATAAATTTCAAATCATCTCTTCGTTGTTAATTGGGTTGAAGAACAAATGTTATTTAAAACGTTGTTCAGTATAAACCCAAAAATCCAATTTTAATTCAATTCATTAAATATTAATTAATTGGTAAACTTCTCTAATTCTTATTTAAAAGATTTATTCTTTTCTCATCGGGGTTTGAGAACAGTGTTATTAAAGACACCGTTCATGACAAACCCAAAATCCAATTTGATATTAAATACGAGGCTCTAAGCAGAAATTATATCGGCTTATATTCAATATCAAATCCAGAAACTAACGGATATCGTATTGGGAATACCGCTATCTATATCTTCCAAATTCCTCAACAATATCCATATAATCATGAAATCCAATATCGAAATATTCCGAAGATTACTTCTATTTAAATTCTTCCCATTCATACGTTGGAAAATTCAGGTTATTTTAAAACCCATTTACAAATCCAATTTATTTATTTAAAAACATTGGATTTATTATTCTGGTTAATAACTAGTTCACTTTGATAAAAATATCATTTATCTTTCAAAACTTGGAATTTTTCATACAAAATATTTCCAAATCATTTATTATGATTTTACACAATTTTTCCATACTTTTAATAATGTTATTTTGGCCCTTACAGTCAGTTTCCAACATCGACCACCGAACTGCATTCATAGCGACCTTTTCTGAAATTGATTTGGACATAATTCCAAATCTAATTGTAGATTTTAAATCTCTTATAATCATTGGAAAGCTCTTTTTGATACGAACCCAACGGTTCCGGGTTTAGGAGAATCCGACGGTCTTACATCAGTTTGAAGTTAACGGTCGAAATTCGCGAACAGTCACTACACGGCACGTTCTACTCATGCGATTAAATATATATATATATATATATATATATATATTATATTTCGTCGGTTTCTATTTAAAACATATTTTATAAATCATTTATAAATTTATTTTAAAACGAATTCAACTTCATTTTCAATTTTAAATCAAAATTGAATATTCCATATCATTATAATATTAAAATGATATTATTTTCAAAATATCAGATTTTGAAATCAATTCTTTTCAATATTCGTTATAAAATGAATAAAATTGACTGATAAACCCGTTTAGGTTAAAATGGCGAATATCTATTTACTCGGCTTCATATATTCCAATATTTTCGTGTCTATCCAAAATCGGACATCAAAATCAAAATTTGATTGTTTAGTGAATATTATTTTAAAATATTCATTATTTTCTAATATTCGTTATTTTAAAATATTAGTTATTTTAAAGTAATCAGTATTTTAAATTATTTGTTATTTTATAGTATTCGTTATTTTAAAATATTAGTTAGTTTAAAGTATTCGTTGTTTTCTGGTACTCATTATTTTAAAAAATTAGTTATTTTAAAGTATTCGTTATTTTCTAAATCGGAATGTGACTCAATCAATTACCATATAATTTTAGTTATATGGATTTCATACATCACATGTATACAAAATAATGATAAATAATCATTAAATATCCAAACCATATCCAATGTGCAATTTACAGCTGTATAAGCATTGAATAATTAAATAACGCTTATCACTGTCTGTCGATCAATCGAATGACATATAATCCAATTCAAATGAGATGTGAATAAATTATCATCCCTAGACCCATATAGGGTTTTCAAGCAACAACAGTCTATTTAAATAAATCATTAGTTAATAAATTTAACAATTCTAATTCGGCCTGAATTATTTTTCTAATTAGCCAATTTTCACTGTTTAAATTATAAATAGATATTTATAATTTTAATTTCAACAATCATAAATTTATTAACATTATTTTTAATACGTTAAGCATTTCAAAAACACAATCAACGATGAGGGAGGTGAGCTAAGAGGCACCGTATACAATTTATAACGATTAAAACTGATAAAAATATACAGTGGCAATTCCATATATTTTTATACATGAATACAATAACATGATAAAATATAATTTTGAGTGAGAAGGAGTTCTCACCATGGTTTCCACTCCGCCATTCTTTATTTGGCGATTTCAGTTCTATATGGATTTTAATTTGCCCGAAATTCTAACGTGCTCTGTTTATGTACTAGTCAGTTCCATGTTGCAGTGTTCATTGTCAAGATCGCAATGCAACGGAAACCACTACATTTGGACCACATATGAAAAAGTAATGACAATTTTTCATTTCAATATAAAATCGAAAAAATAATATAATATTTATTTATTTATTTATTTCCCTGTAACACCCCGTATTTTTAGTGTAAGATAATAAAATAGGAATAACTTAATTAAATATTCAGAAATAAGTAGAATGGACTATGACATTGCGTCCATCTCGAAATTCTGGTCAAAATCGATACCTGGTTTGCGTAAATCGCACACCATATGAAGAAGTTATTAAGGTTCGAAGTTTGTATACGTGCAAGAAGAATATATATGTATATTAGGTTCAGAAATTCAAAAATGGATCCAGAAATTTGAAAATCTGTTCAAAAATAAAAATTCACGAGTGGGGAAATCTTGAGGGGGGATTTAGACCGTTGGTGGTCGACCTATGGGTCGACCCGCCAACAGGGGTGTCGACCTTGGGGTCGACCCACCTGCGAATCTAGAACCTTGTTTTTTAACGTGGACGATTCTGGTGTTTTAGATTTAGATCTAAGGGTCCTGGTTCCTCCGCTACACCTATAAATAATACACTAGGTCTAACCCTCATAATTTGGAAGCTATGCTGGAACTCTACCATTGCACTCTCTCCCCTCAAACATATTCAGAAATTTAAATTTGTAAATTAGGAAATCTTAAATTAATATATGGAGGGAAGAGATTGGTGTTTTTATTAAAAGGCATTCAGAATTACATGAAAAGCAAGGTAACATTCTAGGTCCAATCTATTCATATTCTTCCTATTTTCTTTCCCTTCTCTTTTAATGAAAATAGTCGATTCACGTTATTAGGTTTCAAATCAAATTAAAGAGGAATAGAAAACCATGGAAGATAGAACGGATCGGATCCAAAATTTAGGGAAAGCATGAAAGGTGAGTGGGTTTAAACTATAGCCTTTAGATAATGTTATGACTATCGTTTAACATTCCTATTTTTATAAATTGTGAAACTGCCGGTTTAATTATGAATTGTTGTTATAAAAAGTTGAGACATTAAAATGAACAGATCAGGAAATTCATATGTTGAATCTACTAAATTATTAAAATGATTACATGTTGGAAAACAACTTGTTAGAAATGGTTGGAAATTATTGTTATTCATACTACATATTAATTTGTCACATGAACCCTACTTGTACAAGTTGGTACAATTATACAATTAAATGGTTTCATGAACCTTAATAACTTCTCCATGCGTTGTCCGATATTTCCGTAAGGGCAGTCGCTTAACTCTGGTAGTCTTTACTAGTTGAGGGAAGGGCCGAGTTGGGGCCATAGGCACCGCGAAAATAGACCCTAGGTATATCTGTATATAGAGGCTCTTTTAAGACGGGCCTATACAAATATGGAAAAGCTCCTGACCAAGTTCCGGGTTTCTTGTATCGCCCTGCCACGGAACTCTATGCACATTAGAGGACGTGCGTTTGAGGCATCAAACTACAATTGAATATACATATGGTGGATAGTCTAGATACTTGCACGTCGGCTCTGGGTGGTGTATTGTAGACTTGAGGAAATTACTCAGGTATGGAGTCTAATTCGAACAAAGGAGGCAGTCGGTACGTTTACGTAGCATAGTAATGATAGATATATGCGGAACGTAATATTGTTATCTGTATGTCACTACGACATAGAATGAGGGACTGTGTATATTCTTATGGTGTTACGTTGGAGACCGTGCGAGTAGGATACCATGTGGTGTACCTCAATGTTGGGAATAGCTACATATATATGGTATTAGGTTAATCCAGTGGAAAGTAAATAGGTGCGTCGTATGTGTAAGCCTTGAGTGCTGTTAACCAAAGTAACCTAATAAATAAGAAAATATGATTGAACGGTACATGTAGGATTATACAAAGTGTATAGTTATATCCAGTCACCAGAACTTGTGTTCTAACCCCCACCTCATAACACACTCGCAGATTAGATTTATGGCAGAGACATGAGACATTATAGCTTTGGATATTGGTTAGGCATTATTATTAATACGGTAAGGCTATACTTTGATTTATATTATATTTTATCCATTCTGTTGTGAGATATTTTCCAAGCTCTGACATATTTTATGTCTCTATCTTTTTTCCAAGATACCAGAGCAAACTAATCTGAGTTTCGATAGATTGGAATTTTGGAAAAAAAATTCGGTCTATCGAATTGGGGTTGTCACATCTGGTATCAAAGCGTAGGTTTAGGATTCTTATATAAATAGTGAGTGAACGTATTTGTATTTTTAAAAATATAAATATTATATATATATATACCTAGATCCATAGAGTTACCCATTAAAGAGTATAATATGGTAAGAATTCGAATACTTGTTTTGTACACTAAAGGAAAAAATAAGGAAATATGAGACCCTTAGGCAATTTGGGTGGAAAGTGTACAATATACTTTGTATGGAAGGAAACTGAATCCCATATGATTAGTTTTTCGGGTTAGTGGGTTTGGCAATAAAATTTTATAGATTGTAAAAAGGTAGAAAGAGAAAAATGGATTAGGAATATATATAGTAGAGAGAATTAAAATAGGGGAAAGTCTAGGAAAGCCTAGATAAATTGGAGACCCGCTTTGAGTCGAACCCCATTATTAACTTTTAAGGACTTGAGATTATAAAGGTTTTGGAAAAATGATTTATGGTGTTTTCAAGTTTTAATCTTAAAAGTTATAGTTTTATAATATGTAAAGAAGTACATATTAAGTTTTAAATTCTCTCAGTAAAAGGTGCATATTATAGGGCATGTATAGCTTGCTAGTTTTCTTGTTATATTTCGTAAAAAGAAGTTTTATAAAAGAAAGATTTGAAACATTTATTCTTATGGCAACCCTTTTTGATAAATTATTTTAAGATAGTTTTGTTGATGGACAAAATAAGTTGTAGAAAATAAGAACAGAGTGGATGTTGGCGCCTTGGAGTAAGAGACACAACTGACCTTATAGGTAAGAACAAGTCATAAACCCGATTGAGAAATAGTTGTCCATATCTACTCCAGTTTTGAGATTTGAAAAAAAAATGATGATTTACATTTTTTTAAGATGACATGTTTTTATGGTTTGGCAAAAGAAAGTTTTCATGAGGAGAATAAAGTTTTAGCACTTTTAACTTTAGGAAGGAAAAAGGGCCAAACCATGTTTTGAAAAAAAAATGGAGTAGGTAAGGATTAGTGCCTAGGAAAGACGGGAAAATTTTTGAGGCTATAAAGTAAATAGCGAGAAGTATCTTGAAATAATAGTGAGTTCCCGTAAATGCGTAATCATTAATAGCCTAGGGTGTTGCTTGGAATAATTATTGGTACACGGCTAGAGTTAGTAGTGACTACTAGATAGTAAAGGGTAAGTAAGTGTTTAGATCCTGTTGCTAATTTCCACGTTAGGAGTAAAACACACTACTGAATTTCTGTTGGAATCGTTCCATTGTTTTGTTTTTGTGGGGTAGTTAGGTTAACACTAATTGAGGGGGGACATAGTCCCAAGATTCTTGGCCCTTAGTAGAAGTTGTCTAGGGTGTCAGTTCTCCTGTTTTAGTTGAAAGACTAGAGGCTTATTTAAAATTAGACTAAGATCATATAATTAAATAATCTAAGAAAAGAGAAAAGGTACAACTAAAAAAGAAACAGGAAATTTAGCAAAGCAACAAAAATGGAAAATTACGGAAAAAGTTGGATAAGAATAAAAATTTCCAAGCTAAGATGAAAAAGAGAATCAGTAACAAAGAAATTTTTCCTATGTGGGTTGTGCTGGGATAGGAAAATAGGGAACCTTTATGAATAGTTACATTAAAATCCAAGTATGGTTAGAAAAGGATGAAAAAAGAAAAACGGAAGATGCAGAGTTTTCCGTATTCCACTTTTTGGTAACATAAGAAATCAAATTTAGAAAAAAAATTAGATTTTTTTCAAATTTGAAAAATAAAGATGGTTAGTAGGATTATGGATGCAACAATTTGATGAACTATGCTCTAACTCAATAAGAGTATGGGAAAATTTGGATGGAAAAAGCATTTTGATTTTCAAAATATTGCATTCACGTAGAACTGCCAGTATATCTAGGATGTGAGCATCATATTTTAAAAGAATTTTTAAGAAATTTGCATAATAGGAGGTACCGCTTAGGCATACATGCATTACTATGTTGTATTTCACTTTGCATAACTGCACAATGTTTGCAAAAATTGGATGCATGAATGATGGATGTATATTATGCGAGGGGTTAATTTATTTTACCTTTATCAAATTTCGGGGATGAAATTTCCTAAGGGTGGGAGAATGTAACACCCCATATTTTTAGTGTAAGATAATAAAATAAGAATAACTTAGTTAAATATTCAGAATTAATTAAAACGGACCGCGCCATAGCGTTTTCTCGAAATTCAGGTCAAAATCGACACTTGGTTTGCGTAAATCGGACAACATATGGACAATCGTATATATATACATATACACACAAGTATTATATATTAGGTTCAGAAATTCAAAAATGGGTCCAGAAATTCGAAAATCAGTTCAAAAATCGAAATTCACGAGCAAGAAAATCAGAGTGGGATTTAGATCGTTGTGGGTCGACCCTAGGGATCGACCCACCAACAGAGGGGTCGACCAACCCAAAGGTGTGTCGACTTAGGGGTCAACCCACCCACGAATCTAGAACCTTCGTTTCTGACGTGGACGATTCTGGTGTTTTAGATTTAGTTCTAAGGGTCCTGGTCCCTCCACTACACCTATAAATAAGACCCCAGGCCTAAACCTAACCCTCATAATTTGGAGGCTACGCTGGAGCTCTGACATTGCTCTCTCTCTTTCTTCCCTCTCTTCAAACATATTCAGAAATTTAGATTTATAAACTAGAAATTCTTAAATTAAGATCTGGAAGGAAGAGATTAGTGTTTTTATTAAAAGGAGTCCAGAATTACATGAAAAGCAAGGTAACATTCTATATCAAATCTATTCATATTCTTCCTATTTTCTTTCCCTTCTCTTTTAATGAAAATAGTCAATCCACGTTATTAGGTTTCAAATCAAATTAAAGGGGAAAGGAAAACCATGGATGATAGAATGGATGGATCCAAAATTTGGGGAAAGCATGAAAGGTAAGTAGGTTTGAACTATAGCCTTTAGATAATGTTATGACTATCGTTTAGCATTCCCCTTTTTATAAATTTTGAAATTGCCAGTTTAATTATAAATTGCTGTTATAACAAGTTGAGAAGTTAAAATGAATAGATCAGGAAATTCATATGTTGAATCTAATAAACTATTAAAATGATTACATGTTGGAAAACAACTTGTTAGAAATGGTTAGAAATTATTGTTGTTCATACTACATATTGATTTGTCACATGAACCCTACTTGTACGAATTGGTACAATTATACGATTAAATGGTTTCATGTTAAAATTGATTACATGAATATAGTTTGGGAATAAATCAAACTCTGATTATAGACTTATATTGGGCATATAGCACATGAGAAATATGACTTGTGAAAGTGGTATAAACACTTATAATTAAATAGGTAAAATTGTAAAATAATGATTTGCCTAGGATTACAATTAGAAATTGTAACTGCACGTACGACACGTGGATAGGTTGCATTAGTGGCGAAAGTCTGCCCATACCCAGCCGGCATATCCAGCAGCCACTAATGTTGAACCTAATGTGAGAGACCTAAGTGCAAAAATAAAAAATATATAATGGTGCTAAGACATGAGGTTAAGTCAACTTGTGGTAGAAATCTGCCCGGACCCGGCCGACAAATCCAGCGTCCACAAGTGTAGGCTTAATGTGAGAGGTCTAGTGCTTATATATATATATAACAACAAGATATGGATAAATGGCAATTATGGTAATTAAATTTCTAACTCAGAAAACAACAAAGGAAGAGATGTAAAGAATTGAGTTAGCATGATAGGATGGAAAACTGATGTATTTCCCTAAATGACCTATTTCTGAGAACGTGGTTGCAAGTAGGCCACAGTAAATAAAGTAGTAAGAGTAAAGAAATTACTTGCTACCATGGATTTAGATGGGAATACGTTATGAAAATAAATCACTGATTCCTTCTATTAAACTAATAAGGTGCATGAAGTGTTTTCCTTAATTAAAATAAGTAATATATATATATATATATATATATATATATATATATATATATATATTACAGTGAATGAAGGATACTAGAATACAATAGTAAAAGAAAATGGTTTAAAAGGGGAATGATAATCACCTATTATAAAAAAATAACATGAATGGAAATGTTATATAATAGGTAGACTTGTCCTAGGTACAAGTAGGGATTATAACTTAGGTTATAATAAACTAACAAGGAAATTGGATAACTAATACAGAAATAATCTAAACATTCATATGTTGAGCTAAACCCAAGATATCATTTCACCCTTCACTATCGGGGTAAGGGGTTGAGGGGAGACGCCACATGGATGTTTAGATTGTTTGCGTAGGGGCAGTTGCTTAGCTCTGGTACTCTTTACTAGTTGAGGGAGGGGCCGAGGTGGGGCCGTAGCCAACACGAAAACAGACCCTAGGTATATCTGTATATAGAGGCTCTTTAAAGACGGGCCTGTACAGATACGAAAAAGCTCCCGACTGAGTTCTGTGTTTCTTGTATCGCCCTTCCACGGAACTCGATGCACATTAGAGGATGTGCGATTGAGGCATCGAGCTACAATTAAAGATACATATAATGGGCAGTCTAGATACATGCATGTCGGGTCTAGGTGGTGTATCATAGACTTGAGGGCATTATTCCGGTATGGAGTCGGATTCGAACAAAGGGGGCAGTCAGTACCTTTATGTACCATAGCAATGATAGATATATGTGGAACGTAATATTGTTATCCGTACGTCACTACAACGTACGATAAGGGACTGCATATATTCTGATGGTGTTACATTGGAGACCGTGCGAATGGGGTACCATGGGGTGTACCTTAATATTGGGGGTAGCTACATATATATGGTATTATGTTATTCCCTTGGGAAATAAATGGGTGCGACTTATGTGTAATCCTTGAGTGTTGTTAACCCAAGTAACCTAATAAATAAGATAATATGATTGAACGGTATATGTAGGATTATCTAAAGTGTATAGTTTAAATCTAGTCACCAGAACTAGTGTTCTGACCCCCTCCTCATAACATACTAGCAGGTTAGATTAGTGGCAGAGACATGAGACATTATAGCTTTGGATACTAGTTAGGAAGTATTATTAATACGGTAAGGCTATCCTTTGATTTATATTATATTTTATCCATTCTGCTGTGAGATATTTTTCGAGCTCTGACATATTTTATGTCTCTGTCTTTTTTGCAGGATACCAGAGCAAACCAATCCGAGTTTCAATAGATTGGAATTTTGAAAAAAAAATTAGTCTGTCAAAATTAGGGTACCCACATTCCCCTTTACCCTCTTTTTTCTATAAAAACTAGATCCCGTCGTTTCAAACCCATCGTCGATTCGAAGAACGCCATTGCCCCGCCTCGTCAGACAACCGGAGCTCGATCGAACTCCTACACGATGTTTCCCTATGCCTCACCGAACTACACCGCCACCACCACCCAACTCGGCGCCTCCATCAATCCCAAAAACGCCTTTGAACGACGCTACTTCTAGGGCTGATTTCCACTAAAACAGAACACGAGAATCGATCATACCTATGTGATTTTGAAAAGCTCGAACTGTAGAAGAATTTTCATTTTGATTTGATCTTTTAATTCGTTGCCAATTTGAAGAATTTAGGGAATAAAATCGGGAAAATATCGGCCGCTGGAAACGATGAAAGGCAGCTGGAGTTTTGGGGTTTATAGATTTTGTTTTATATTATTTTATTAATATTTATTTCCAAATTTAGTTTTTTATCAATTCTAACTCCAAATTGAGCCCAACAACTGTTTCCCTAGATAAATACCCCCATTCTGAACACAACGGGATATGTTTCATAAGGCAGTTCGATCACTTCGAAAAGTTTTTATCAAATTAAAATATAAATCAATATTTATTGAATTTAAACATACATTTTAATTTAGTGGGGCTACCTACTGACTCCAAAAATTAATGAAAAATAATTCTAGCTATGTTTTGACAATACGGTCCTAACAAAACTAATTTCGTCGAATTTGGATACCGTTTGAAAAATGACTATTTTCTTGTCGATCCAATTCAAACTGAAATTATCAAACATGTTTAAATTTACCATGCTCACATATTAATTCCAAAAATTATGAAATCTGAAGCTTGACTATAATTTAACATTGCGGATCCAACAAAAGTGGTTTCGTTGAAAATGGAGGTCTATTGCTAAATGGCTATTTTTAATGGCTATATATAATTAAAAATATATATAAATTCCATATCGACTATTTTGAAATTTAAACTGGACATAACTTTCAATTTTTTATTATGTAATCTCAGTTTTTGACATTCGTTAGAAAGATATTACTAAATAGATTCAAATATTTCCGGTTTTACTAAAATCCGAATTATTTTGAATTATGTACATTCATTTGAAATTTAAAATCGAATTTTCAAACTACCGCGTCATTTCAAACTCTATTTATAATTAATATAAATTTATTCGTTCTAACTTCGATTTAAAGAAATTTTTGTTGTTATTATTTAAAATGAATCATTTTAAATCTTTAAAATCCATCAAAATAGCTAAAATAAAAAATTTAAATTCATTCAGAAATTCCGGGTTGTTACACATACAAAGGAGACACTGTCGATTTTTTTTAGAGATTTAGAGCATTAGAAAATTTTCGTAAATATGAATGAATAAATATTTTAATTAGAAATAATTGTTTTAGTTAAATTGAAGTTAAAAAGTGAAGCAAAAGAGTTTTAACCTAGTTAATAGGGATTATAGCATTTTTCCTACCTTAGTAATTTCGGGGACGAAATTCATTTTGGTGGGAAGGAATGTAATATCCCAGAATTTTTGTGATTTAATAATTAATTTATTAAATTATTATAATGTATTGGTTTGATAATTTAAACGGTTGGAATTCAGATATTTTGAATATTTAAATAATCATATTTATATTTATTAATATGAATAATGAGATAATATAATTATTTCTGAAATAGTCGGAAATGATTGAAATTGCAATATTACGTAATTGGGATAATATATGATATTTAATTTAGTTTATATTTGATTTATAATAAGGAAAATATTATTTAAACGATAGCTGAACGTATTAATTATAATATAATTATAATTGAGCTCATAAAGTGGCGGTAGTTCGTAATATTTGAGTTTTAAACTTCAAATGAGTATACAGTAGGGCTGCACAAAGTATGGGTTGGGTCGGGTTGGACCACATACTACATCCGACCCGCATAGGTATTGGATTAAGGAAGTTCAACCCATCTCCGACCCTATATGAGGTTGGATATGGGTCGGGTTGAAGTATGGGTTGGGTCGGGTTAAGTATGGTTGGGTTGCTTGAATATAATAAAAAAATGAGAATAGACGAATTTTTTTAAAAGTCTTATTTAAATATTCAGCATAATATATCAGATTTTTGCTAGCATAATGCATTTAAAATAACTGATTCATAAAAAGATATTTTTTTTAAAAAAATTCATTGTAATACACATCATATAAAATTAATTTACTACATAATAGAACTAGTGTTTCATTTTAAGATACATTGAAATGCACTTTAAAATATATTTGCCAAATTCTGTCTAGTTTGAATTGACATGAAAAATGTTTTTTTTGTATAATTACTTTAGAATACATAAACATTATTCTAGGATTATACAATTCTAATTTTAGGTAGGTTGATATTAAATTTATTTTTTAATATGGGGTTGGGTTGGGTTAAAATTAGGTTAGGTTGAGCAAAATATCAAACCGACCCATATGTAGTATGGGCTACATATTGTAACCCATATCCGACCCGAACTAGGACGGGTTTGGTTGGGTTAATGTGGGTTGGGTCGGGTTTGATATGGGTTGTGTGCATCCCTAGTATACAGGATCTGTTATCAGTCGGATTTCTTCGAAACAAGAAACTTTTGGATCCGTTGAGCCATATTTTTCTAATGGAATAGAAAATTGGAGATTTCGCTTTATAGACTGTAAGTTATGTCCAAATCAAATTTTCAAATAGTCGCTATGGATTCGGTTATAAACCATAACGATTATTTAACTATAATAAATCACTGGTTTCGAATTGGGATAAGTTTTTTAAGACATATCGTAAATTTAATTTATAGAATTTTTCAAAAAGCATTATTTTGTAAAATAAGAATTTTTTTTATTTGAAGTATTCTACACCGTATATCAGCATTTTTGAAATTTCATAAAATTAGCCAACTTTTCTATTTTATTATAGTTCTGTGATCGTGATGCATTTCTCGTCACAATGGTATTTTATTTTTAATGTTCAAGGCTTGTACGTGAATGCAGTTGTGTGCAACATGGTACCATTAGTTTTAAAGCATATGCACGTTACATGTCCTATGGGCGCACTTTAATTTCCAAATGATTTATATAGTTGCAAAATATCCCAAACAAATTAGGCTCTTTCAAGATGACGCCGTGAACCAAAAAGATGCAACAAAATAGCTCGAAAAACAAAACTACCCATGTAAAATTTATCCCAGTATAGTGACATGCTTATAAAACATGTCATAATAATAATACACCTAACGTACCTCAATCACTTAGTAACTCTTGTCATATGGTAATGGTGTATGATCCGTAACTTTTATTTTGATAATAATCATAAAATAAAACCTATAAAAAAAATCTATTTATATACAAATAAATCGCTCCCATTCGGTGTATTGTACACACGTTAATTCCTTGTTCTTCCTGTGAACTTGTTACCCACAAAAAAGAAGATATATTACCTTAACCACTAAGGAATTGTACAACCTATTCACAGCTATTCTAACCTAGGGTGTACACCCTCTACAAACCTTAACGCTTAAGTTTACTCAAGCTTCAGGAATAAGCTTTGTCTAACTATAAATACACATGAGGCTCCACTATTTTTCTTGATGAAAAAAAATATTATGTGAATTCAAAATGGAATAGAAGAAGGTAGGATTATGAGATGGGGAGTACTGAATGGATTTTGTGGAGCTGTTGAAATAAAAACATGGGTCATGAAAATGGCAAGGCTCGGAAAATGGTAGGAATATTATACTAGGAGTAGGAAGTTTATTTTGGAGGAGTATAGGAAGCTCCCGTTGGTTTTTTAAACTTTCTTGAGGATTGAGGGGAGAACAGGAAGGGGTAGATATCGCGCACTGAAGGGTGACTACTAGATGCAGTGAGGTAATGACATGGGTTCTCTGTCACTGTTGGTAGCAGAGAAAAGGTATTAACGCGAAGGGCGGAAGAGCTTGCGATCAGGTGAAAGACAAAAATATTGTGCATTGGAAGGGCGGTTGCGCTGCATGATGTTTAAAGGAATAGTGGATGCTTGGAAAAAAGTTTCAAAGCTTATATTCCTATAGAGAGAGCGAATGAAGATAAAAAGAATGTGAAGGGTATTAAAAAATAAAAGGTATGGCAAGGGAAGCTGTCCTTGCGTGGAAACAATTGGGAATGAAAATGAGTTCTACTATCATATGCTTGCGGTTACTTTTGGGAAGGAGGAGTGAGGCGAGCCGGGTCTTTAAGATTAGGAAGTGGGCCGGAATAGAAAGGCTAGGCCCATATATAAAAAAAATAAAAAAATTATATATAGGAGAAGGAAGAAATTTCAGCATGCGGGAGGAGTTGTGTTAACAAGGAGTTGATGCCTTTTGTTTTTGGTGAAGAAACTGCTTTTAACGGGGTCTATGAAGATAAATGGGATAAGTTGAGTTCATAATGGGTAAGGCCAACATATTTTTAAAATTTAATTTTAATTAATTTAGACAGTAGGTTATCTTGTTAATTTAATTATTTCATCATAAAATATTAGAATTTTGAATGGTCTAATCCGTAGGGATCGTACGGTCATAGGATACATTATGAAGCACCATTTGGAGCTCATCGGGAATTATAGCAGATTAAAAAGTATGATTCGAATTACCAACCGTTATTCGTTATTCAACGATTAATGACCAACATGAGTAAACTCACTAACTCTATACAGTTTTATAATTTTATAAATGTTATCTAATATTGATAAATAATGATTGAATGTTTGGTTGATTTGCTAGTTAGTTGGTTTAAACTATATATATAGTTATATATATATAAGTCGATAATTGAATACTGATTTTTTTATTATATTTCATATTGGTCTAAAACCATTATTATTCATGTGATTAACTTCTGTGGATGCAGGAAAACAGATTAGGGGAATCCAACTGAATTCCTCAATAAATATTGTTGTTTTTCATATATTATATTATATGATGTGATAAATAATCTGTGGTTGATTATTGTGTGTTTGGGATGTCTGAACAACATTAACCTGAAATAATTGGTATTAAAATACTATACAATATATTTGAATATATTTGAAATGAAATTGGGGTTTTAAAAAGGATAATCTATTTTTAAAATAGAAATTGAATTTCAAATGAAGTGGAACATAATAACTAGTTTTAATTTTATTAAAACAAGTAGTTTGATGTTGGTAACAAAATGGATTAATTAATTATTATTAAATAATCTAAAAATTTAAGAATGAGATTTAAAAAGGGGAATGAAAACGTTTTCAAGCGAAAACGATGAAACTATTTCGATATTCGAAATGTAACATAATTGAATTAAATCCATATGGATTTATAATTGAAATTCGACTACGTCGAATGTTTTTTTTTAATAATCTATTTTAAGAATTATATTATATTACAGAATTTGACAAGATAATTAATATTTGGTTTAAAACCAATAATTTCTAATTGAATGTGTAATCAAGATTAAGGTATAAACTTGAGATATAATTAATGAGAAGCTGATTTATAAAGGGAATTTATAAAGTGAAATATGAAGATAAATATGTAAAATAGCTTAGTAGGTGGGGTTTTAGAATATAATAGTATTTGTAAATAAAAATCAGGATTTGATACGTTAAAACAAGTCCAGTTTTCAATGAAGAAATAATATTCACATTTAAATGTGAATAATGATTTTAAAGCAAACATTTTGCAAACTGAAAAGGGTAGAAAAGGAAAGGGATAAATATTTGAAGTGATAAATTCAAAAATGAATTTGGAATTCAAGTTAACCTGAATGGTGAGTTTATTCCGACATTCGGAACATTAATTGAATATAGATTATTCGAAAGAGAGTTATAAGTTGAAATTCGATTATATCGAATCCAGGAAGGTATTATTTACTTTATGTTTTTAATCAAGATTTTTTATTTAGTTAATTAATTATTAATTATCTATTTAAAGTGAAGAATCAAAGTTATATTTTTAATATTTTGGAAACAGGTATTGTACCATTATCATTATAAACAAGGTTTTGTACAACATTCATTTAAATCTATAAAAATGGAATTTGGAAATGCTTTCCAAATATAACTAGTGATAATCTCTACGAATAAAAAATGAAATGATTTTAGAATTAAGAAACAGAGTTAAGGAAAATAAGAACTGACTGGAGACTAGTTAAGTTAAACAACTTTCTAGGTATTGGTTTGATGTTGGTTTCGGCCTTCAGGACTGATACTTAGAGAATTGTTCTCTTACTGGTTTATGGTTAGGGACTGATGGATAGTAAGGTGGGAATAAGTAATAGAAATTTCTTCAAATGTTAATAACGTATATTTTCTAAACATAGAAAATACGAGTTTGTAGATATATGGAATTATTTTCCCCAGGATCGTGGAAGGGCTTAAGGGGTTTCAAGAAATATCGTGGCAAAATATGGAAAAGGGAAATTGAGAAATGAAGAAATTAATGTTAATTAATTTAAAAGGGGCTGAGTGTTTATTGATGATTGATTGTTAAGATTTCCATTTGGAAATACTTACATTGTTTGTATGTATGTTTTCCTTTAATAGTTAAATAATAGGCTATCAAAGTTTTTGATCATTTTTGTTGTCAATACGGAGAGACTGGGATCAAATTTATTATTTGAAAACCACTCAATATTGGCATTAGCTTTGCGAATCAAAATACGATGAAGATAATTGACGATGGAGTTTATGCAAGGGCTGTTCTGGCGGTCCTAGGTAGAAATTGCCTAAGATGGATTTACAAAATAGTGTCTTTGGTTTGTCTAGTCCTAAGACAATGTGTATGGATGAATATTAGATAGAGTTTATCTAATTGACCACGTAAGCTGATCACTTCAAACGTTTTTACGTTGGTGGCAGAGAAATTCGTTTCTCCTAGCTTTATACCCGTGGTATTTTTGGGAAACCAATTTGTGATTTGGAGGGTATGACGACGTGGCATTCAAAGTAAATATAGATGTGAACTGTATAATAGTATTTATGACCTCAAGCCTAATCAACCGGGAAATGACAAAAATCGGGCTGGCGGCATGGCTAAGTGGGTTGCACCCAATTAAGATATATTGTCACCATCTAGAGAATATTCATATTTGTTACATCTTTTTATTCTGTATCTCACGGGAACGGTTTTGTTAGTATACCAACCGTAAGGTGATAATATATTCGGAACATTCAAGCGAAATGAATGGTCGGTCATGTGTGGACGAGTTACAAGATGTTCTTGTTAAACTCCAACGTATCGCTTCTAGAGTACACTGATAGAAAGGTGGTTCCATACCTTGTCATATTGATAAATCCATTTTCCAATGAGAGCCCATGGTTTTTGATTGCATATTATATAAGTAGAGCATGAGATGAAAGCGTTCTGCTAGATTTCTATTTACTTGATTTAGACATTATTATAATATCAGAAAATATTGATCTTAAGAAATATTTTGGGTAATCGTAAGGTAAAAACCATATGTGTTTATGTCTGGATCAGTCTTATAGTTATCATTTCTTTTAAATGGATTTTAAAAGTTAAACCAAATGATTGGAGTTTACTTACACTCGTCTCATGACTGGCTCGAGTTTTATTTTGTTTTGTTTTCCTAACTCTTAGGTGCTAAAATTTCTACGGGCAGTCAAGTAGTCGGGATTTTACAGATACTTGGAAAAGCTTGCAACAGGAGGCTTCAACATTAGTTTATATAGAGTATAATCTAGCTTTGATGTTATGTGTTATACTAGTATGTATATACATTTATAGTTTTGTATTTCAAAAGTTGTTATAAATGATATTTATTTGTTCCGCTGTGAGATTCGTGTTTACTCTGATTCTGTTATGTTGTGTTCTTTTTCTTCTTCTATTTAAACCTTTTTCTTTCTATTTCTCACCCTCTAACTTCTTTCTACTAATGATTGGATATTATCAATGCTTGAATAGTCAACATGGTGTTTTTTGTTGATTTTCAAGGTCAAAAATCCCCGGGTCATTACATCGGGTGTTTAAATACTTGTACCCACACTGTGACATCCCTCCCCGCACTAGTCGACATTTATTCGAAATGCATTGTACCGATGTCCAACTAGCACGGGACGGTCATCAAAGGAAAAGGATGTTGAAACGATGAACTATCAAAGAACTTGTAGTATATCTCACAGCGCATAGAACAAAATATAATAATAACATAACTTGATATAAAACAGGCGAGACAATGCATAAGCTGAAAAATAAACCATCATAGCAGCGGAAAATTCCGAATACAACTTATGATCCAACCATTTTTATTACAACTTTTAAAACTGTCTCTGAAGCAAAATAGGAAGGTACACTACTAATGCCCAAAGCAGTGACCAACATCAACACAGGGAGAATATATGTAAATAGTACGTGTAAGCCCCTTACTCGTCTTCGGACAGCTATTCGTGCATAACCAGCTAATCTGTCTCTAGTTTGCTCGTTTAGGAGCAACCAGAGTGATAATAAGAGGCTTAAAACTCTTGGTCAGACAAAAGTCTGGTATGAGTGATAAGGAGCGAAAAACAGAACAATAACAGGTATACATAACCATACCTGGACCTGCAACCAAAGTGTTAGCACGATAGGATGTACAATACTCTGAGGTGACACTAACGCATAGTGTGAAAATAATGGGGAGGGGTGCCTGTCATGGTGATAGCAAACATCAAACATAGCAATCATCCTCACATCTCTCACCAGTGCATAAAGCATACGATATCTACACTTTGATCATCCAAATCTTTGCTACGATAACTCTGCCCCATGGAGTCATGACGCCTCCACTGCACTGATCCATAGCTACTAATCCCTTACTATGTCCACTCTGCCCCCATAGAGTCATGAAAACTCCACTACACTGGCTCATAGCCCTCCTACGATCACTCTGCCTCCATAAAGTCATGACAACTTCACTGCACTGATCCATAGCCAATAATCCGTCCCTCATTGGTGAGTTAAAGCTATAGACATCAAAAACCGCTTTGCACACGTCCCGCAGTAGAGTCCAACTCATGAAGTAAATACGTTAGTCCCCTTCTGGATCCTAAGTAATAACTCCCCATTTGGACTTCCTTTGCATCTAGGGTTTTGGTCGAATTGGAGTTTGTCTTCAGAAAAGTCATCGCATGGTAGTGGCTTAAGTTGCGGTTCAGTTCGGTACCCCATGCTTGGTTCGGTTCAGCGCTTGTAGCCCATGCCTTGGTTTGGTTCGAATATGCATAGTGCTCCAGTCATTATCGGTTCGGTTCAGGTCTCTCATTTGGTTCGGTTCGGGTCCCCTTTGTGCTTCCATATTATTTCAAGATTCCTATCCAGTTCTCCCTTCATCTCTGATTCGATCCCCTGCCCCAATTCGATTTGGATGGCCTTCCTTGTTGCCCTTTCCTTTGTGCGCTGCTGAAGATGCCACCACTCCGGTTCGGTTCGGTTATCCAATCCGATCCGATCCCCCTTAACTGATCCGATCCGGATCTCTCCAACATTTCCAACAAGCTTATTTCATCCATTCTCGCCATACGACGACATTTTCAACCATTCTAACTTTAGTACACAATCACAAAACATCACAACAATAGTAACAATATATGGGTTCAATTAAAAAGATCAAAACATCAAGCATATAGGTCATTTTATATCAAACATACCCAAAAAGCATAATTATCCCCTTAATCCCCTTAAGCATGTTTTAACTATAGGTTTAGCAAACTTAATCCAAATTAACCCAAAATTTTATCGGAGCCCTAAAATAATATTTAAGAATTTTTTGACATATTTTTCCAGGATTTTAACATGCATAATTTCGCTAATTAACACTAATCACCCCTAATTAGCCGTAATTAGTGAAAAACGATGCAAATCACTCACCTTAGCCATAAATGAATTATAGATCTGAACTTTACTACTATTTTGGGTAGTTTCCAATGCAACACAGCAGCTTCAACTCTGGTTTGATGCTAGTTTGACTTTATTTGGCATTGATTTTCTTAATTAGTAACAAAAAGGTGATTTGGAAGTGATTTAGAAGGTGGAGGCCATTATTAGGGTTGAAGAGAGGTAAGTGGCGGCTGTAAAAAAGACAAAGAAAGGTTTCTCTAACCCTTTTTAGCCCTTGTGCAACCCTAATCCCGAAATCCCCCAATGGGCCTAGCTGCTAATCACCCTATTTGGCTGGGTTAAGCTGTTTTTCACCTTGTAAATCTTATTTCGGCCATATCTCCCAAACGGCAAATCCGTTTAACAAATGTGACCATTCTACGGAAAGATAAACCATAATCCAAATCTAGTGGAAGTGGTTTCAGGTCAAAAATCCTTACCAATAAAAAGTTATAGGCGAGACAAGATTCGCCAAGATTAAAACGGTCATTTAAAATTCAACAAAAATCGTGAACATGGAAATAACCCCAATAGTTGTTTCCCAAAGTTACACGACCATATGACTGTGCTTGTGAATGAAATATATATTCTATAATCCTCTGATCCAAAGAATGCGGGTCGTTACATTCTCCCCCCTTAAGAAATTTTGCCACCAAAATTCCTTAACCAAAACATACAATGGGTCCTGCATGCCTATTATCCATTTACAAACAATCAAATACACATATTAATACAACAAGTCTATCCTAGCATGCAGAATGGCAAAATCACAATTAAAATCTTACCAGGAAAAGAGTTCTGGATACGACTCCCTTATGCTCTCTTTTGTTTCCCAAGTACATTCATTCTCATTATCGCCCCCACTGAACCTTGATCAGTTTCACCGCCTTCCTTTGAAGTTGCTTCGTATCGTACTCGACAATACAGATCGGTCTGCGTTTCCCAACCACCTCGGGTTTTACTTCGATGTCATCCAACTGATTCGGTGAAATAGTCATATCAGGGTCGTGCACAAACTTCCTTAATTGGGAAACATGAAACCCTTTATGAACTCCGGCCATCTTGTCAGGTAATCCAACTTTATACGCTAAATTCCCAACTTTCCCGATAACCGGGAATGGACCCACAAACCTTGGTGCTATCTTGCTTCCCCTACCAAATCGAATCACACTCTTTAATGGAGAAATCTTGACAAATACCAAGTCGCCAACAGAGAATTTCTATTCTCTTCATCTCTTATCGGCATAACTCCTTTGTCTACCATGTACAGCCTTCATTCTCTGTTGGACAACCTTGATTTTATCTAAGGTTTCTCTTATCACATCTGGTCCAAGCAGAAATTTCTCACAGGTTTCTAACCAACATAATGATGAGTTGCACGGTCTTCCATATAAAGCTTCAAATGGAGCCATATCAATACTGGACTAATAACTATTATTATATGCGAATTCAACCAGATGCAAATGGTCATCCCACGACTCTCCAAAATCTAATATGCAAGCTCTCAAGAGATCTTCTAATACTCGATTCACATCTTCTAATACTCGATTCACCCTCTCTGTTTGACCGTCGGTTTGAGGATGGTATGTTGTAATGTAATTCTGACCGTAAAGCCTCTTGTAAGCTCTTCCAAAATCCACTAGTAAACAACGGATCTCGGTCACTCACAATGACTTTGGGTACTCCATGAAATCTCACTACCCACTTCATATACAGTTCCGCTACCTTAGCTATTGGTCTATTCGACTTGACGGGTATAAACCTTTCACTCTTGTTCAATCGATCTACAATCACCCAAGTACTATCGTGACCTGATCTAGTCCTTGGTAACCCATCAATAAAATCCATGGAGACTTGTTCCCATTTCCATGTAGGAATTTCTAGCGGTTGTAACAAACCACTAGGCTTCATTTGCTCAGCTTTAACTAGCAGGCAGTTCATACACTAGGATATGAACTTCCCAACGTCTCTCTTTATCCCTTCCCAGTAGTAGGTCTGCTTCATGTCTCAATACATCTTGTTACCACTAGGATGTATAGTCAGTTCTGACTGATGACATTCTCTAAGCACTTCATCTCTCAATCCATTAACATTGGGTGCAACTAGTCTCCCCTTCTTTTGAAGCCATCCTTCTCGATCAATCCCATACTTGTTCATTGATACCCATCTCTAACTTGGAGACAATTTCCAATAAGTTAGGATCGTCCCTCTGAGTGGAACCAATCCGTTAAATCAACGTCGGTCTGATTGTCAAACTTGTTAACATATACGGATCTAATTCGCACTTAGGTCTAAAATCATATCCTTCTATATACTCCAGTTGCTTCCATTCAAGAAACATAGCCCCTAAACTGGCATGTCTGATACTCAATGCATCAGTTACCGGATTGTCCTTCCTGGGTGTACATGCGATATTGAAATCATACGAAGCCAAGAACTCTAACCATCTTTGCTAACAAAGATTTAGATCCTTCTGAGAGAAAAGATACTTTAATGATTTATGATCGGTAAACAACTCGGATCTTTCTCCCAAGAGATAATGTCTCCATATCTTCAACGCGAACACGATCGCTGCCAATTCCAAATCATGGGTAGGATATCTTTTCTCATGCAGTTTCCGTTGCCGACTAGTGTAAGCTATGACCCTACCTCCTTGCATCAATACAACACCTAGTTCGGTACTACAAGCATCTGTATATACTGTCATCTCTTCGTTTCCCTTAAGAATGACTAACACTAGTGCACTCGTCAACTTCCCCTTTAGACCCTTAAATGCATTCTCGCACCTTTCGTCCCAGATGAAGGCTTTATTCTTCTTGGTCAACTGAGTTAATGGTGCCGCTATCTTGGAGAAGTCCTGGATGAACTTACGATAATATCCTGCCAACCCCAAGATACTTCTTACGTCTGTTGCATTCTTAGGCGTAAACCAATCTAGCACCATACCAACCTTTGCAGGATCAAAGGCAATACCATTCCCTGAAGCAACATGCCGCAAGAATCTCACTTCCCTTCCCATAAGTGACACTTAGAAAATTTCGCTTTCAATTGGTGTTTTCTCAACGCCTCCATCACTATCCTCAAATGTTCCTTGTGTTCTTCCTCTGTCCTCGAGTAAACAAGGATATCGTCAACGAACACAAGAACAAACTTATTCAATTGGTCCTTGAATACCCTATTCATAAGATCCACAAAATATGCTGGTGCATTGGTCAACCCGAATGGCATGACCAACCACTCACAGAATCCACACGGCATCTGAAATGCCATTTTTGGAATACTCTCAGCTGCTACTCGGAGCTGATGAAATCCTATCGTGAGGTCCAACTGGGAGAACACTCTTGCTCCTTCCAGTTGATCAAACAAATCATCTATCCGTGGAAGAGGATACTTATTCCTCTCAGTCACTTTAATCAACTCGCGATAGTCCACACATAAACGAAGGGAACCATCTTCCTTGGTAGCAAATACAACAGGTGCTCCCCATTCGGAAACACTCCTTCAAATAAATCCCTTCTTTAAATGATCACTTACTTGCACCTCGAGCTCTCGCTGCTCCCTTGGTGCCATACGACGAAGTCGCATCACTATAGGTCTGGCTTCTTTCACTAAATAAATACGGAACTCAATCTATTGGTATGGTAAGATATCCGGATACTGGCCAACAATGGGAACCCCTGATAACTTGTCCTACGGAATCTGGAGGGAATTTAGAAAACTAGCCATCTCATCACTAGGTAGGCCACCAAACACTACCTCCGCCCATCATCTGCCCTAATAGCCATCAAAAATCCCGCACAGTCTACCACCACCTCGTACCTTTGCAGCCAATTGACTCCCAAAACAACGCCAAACCTAGTAAAGCCAAAAAAAATCGTAAGCAAACATACATCCATGACTCGATAAGACCAAATTTTGGCAAATCATACTATGGCTAGTCGAACCACAAATCGGGTTCGTCACCACTAAAGGTCTATTGACTATCTCGGGTTCCAATTCCAACCTATCTACCATGTCAGTAGATATGAAGTAATAGGAAGCCCCAGTGTTAACACACTTTTTGGTCAAAGCTATCACACATGGAATTCTAGAATAGTAACATGCTCAAGTAGTGGAAACAACGTCAAAAGACATAGAACGATTTAGTCGAAATCACATCATCAACATAAACAGACCTGAAACTCCTATGAGACGACCTCTTTTGGACCCAATATCAGCAAATACAAATCTTTGCTCTGTTACTCCTGTAGCCCAATGAATTAGCTTCAGAATGAGCTTTCGTTTGGCCCAATCGGACTTACAGTTTGAAAGTTATGCCTATTTCCGTGAATAGGTATAATCTGGCATCGACTGGCGATCACTTGGACGAAGTGATGAATCGTAATTATCTCGGACTATGGACTGGCTCTCCCCTCTAGCGCTCCTCCTCTCTTTCTGCTCGTGAATACCCCATGGCTCGTGGATTAGCTTGTCTTGCCCCTTTGGCACGATCCACCTCCAACTCGTGGTACATCCATTAACCACGACCCGATCACCTCATCAGCACCTCCGGATCACGACCCGCTCGTAGAGCACACGTGGACACGACCTAACCACCAACTCCTTATCTCCAGCTCGTTATCCCGGTTCATGGTGCATACCATTGTCACGAACTGCCTAGGAATGATGCTCCTACACATGATCCTGACCTGTTCTCAAGGATACTCCTGCTTCTACTTTCCCGAATCGGGTGCCACATACCCATCACGAACCGGTCTTCCTACAATCTCTCCTATAGCTATAAATACACCATTTGAAAGCATTTTCAAGGATCTTTTGGCTCTAACTCCTCACAATTTCCACCATTGCTCTCTACAAAGCAATTTCAACAGCAAAGGAGCCAAATTTCACGTTGTAAACACGAGGATTTCGTGTATAAACTGAGAGAATTTTACTTGTAACTTCTTGGGATTTAAGAAGAGATAAAGTGGACGCAGGCTTGGTTTGAGACGAACCACTATAAAAACTATATGTGTCTCCTCTGATTTTACTTTTTTCTTCATTCTATGATATGTGATCTTCATTTGGGTGTTAGGCCTAGATTTTGGTCTAACATTTTAGCATGCCAGGAAGGGGGACACACGACAACTTCAACTTCTTCTTGGATTTTTTGGCTATTGGATCAATGGTTAAAAGAAAGGAGGATGGAACTTTCTCCCATACTGAAGGTGCTGAGGCCGAAGGCACTAGGAACGAGGAGAGCCAGGGGGCTTCCTCTCATGGAGATCCTTCTGAATACTTTACCAGAGAAGAGATGGACGGCGTTCTCGCTGAATTGAGAAGCCAGATGGAAAAGCAATAGGAGATGATCGACTGATTCTTCGCTCGGATGGATGAAAAGCCAAGCAATGTACAACGCACTAGAGATGAAGCCATAGAAGCAGCTCGTGCATCACTTGGACTCGGGGGCACTGGAGATGAAGCCATAGAAGCAGTTTGAAAGTTATACCCATAGAAGCCAGAACCGACTCGCAATGGTGGCCCACGACCCGATCGGATCGCCCCCTCCAGCCGCAAGAAGCGAACCACTGGATTATGATCCAGCTCCTGATGAACCTCGTGGCCCACGAACCACTCCCAGCGACTCACTTCCATCAGCTCACAAGCAACTTCCTTCTCTCAAGGTTAATGCTGGGGGCACCAACTCTAACTTGGCAACTTGTAACAACTTTTTGAAGGAAATCGGCTAGCAGAACTGATTGAACGCCTATCAAGAGGCTGCACTTATTAGAATGACGTGGATGTTGTCAACCACACTTCTTTCACTTAGGAAATCAAGAATTCTCGTAATCCCCCAGATTTCAAACTTCCACAATTGGAGCCCTACAATGGAAGGACAGATCTTACCGTGCATCTGATGCGCTACAAATGACACATGGAAGTTCAATATGCATCAGAAAATGTCATGCCAAAGTGGTTTCCCCTCTTTCTGACTGATATAGCAGACAAGTGGATTCGGCAGCTGGAAACAGAATCGATCAACAGCTGGAATATGTTGGTAACTCACTTCCTTGAACAGTTTTGGGTCCACATCGCTCGACCCAAGAACGTCATGTCACGTATTACAATCAAGCAGAGGCCCAGAGAAACTCTTTGTTCATTCCTGGAAAGATTCAACATTGCAGCAGCATCAATTGACCGACCAGAACCATCGATGGTGCTGATGGCAGCAGTATCCGGTGTCTTGGATAGCTCGGAGTTCAAAAAGTCCTTGTACCGAGACCCACCGCGAAACCTCGGCGAATTCTATCTCGAAGCAGACAAATTTCTGCGGGAAGAAGATGCAACTTCCGAGAAACGCATTCTCGATGTCAACATGGTTAAAGATGGAGAACCGTCTGATTCTGAAAATGGCAAAGGAAAAGCCGTCGTCAGGAATGACCGCAACACTCAGCCCCGGAGAGTGCCCAAATACGAAAAATACCCTGAACTGAATGACACTCTGAGCAACATTTACATGGACACAGTACGTGCCACCTCCTATCCGAGGCCTACCAAGAGGGAGCCAACACTAGCTCAATGCAACTCTGGAAGGAATTGCATATTTCATGACATAGACGATCACAATACTGACGACTGCAGACACTTGTGAGACCTTATTGAGGATCGGGTCAGACGAGGAGAGCTACCCGAGTATGTCACTCGACCAACAGCGCCTACACCTGCGCTGCCACCACCTATTCCCTAGAGAGGGAATGATCCTGGATCGAGCAATCACGGGATTATCATTAACTAATCCCACACAGCGGATCTCTTCAGTTTGCCGAACTCCAGTTCACAGTTCATGTTTTTTAGGCATTTAGGCGACTTCTCACCCCTCTTTGTTTTCTCTGCATGCAATAAGCATGGCAACATCGACCCACACGCATAGAACCGACCTGTAGTCTCCAGTAGTGTTCAGGGTTAGAATAACTGCGCTTAGTTTTCATGAACCAATAAAGATCATTGATGGGCTCCGGCTCCCAACTGGATCTGTCCAGAATAAACAAATATGGGCTCCGACTCCCAACTGGATCCATCCAGTATGAACAGCCATGAGCTTCGGCTCCCAACTAGATCCGTCCAGTATAAATAGACATGAGCTCCGGCTCCAAACTAGATCCATCCAGTGTAAACAAACTGCATTAGCGTTTTCTTTGTCGTCTTACCCCAGTAAGACCGTCTTGGAACTTCATTAGCTTTTCCTCGGTCGTCTTACAAGGCCGTCGTGGATCCTCACAGCATTTCCTTGGTCGTCTTACTCTGGTAAGGTTGTCTTGGAAGCCCATAGCATTTCCTTGGTCGTCATTATCCGGTAAGGCTGCCTCGAAGCCATTTTTGCATTATTTGTCTTATCTTTTTGTAGTACGGAATATGGATCTTACAGATTATCCAGAACACATCTTCCTTCAACCAGTAGGACATGTTCTGAGGGGAAAACTTGTTAACACACTTTTTGGTCAAAGCTGTCACACATGGAATTCCAGAATAGTAACACGCTCAAGCAGTGGAAACAACGTTAGAAGACATAGAGCGATTTGTTCGAAATCACATCATCAACATAAACAGACCCGAAACTCCTATTAGACTACCTCTTTTGGGCCCGAAAACAACAATTACAGAGATTTGCTCCATTTCTCTTGTATCCCTCCGAATTTTCTTCCGAACGAGCTTTCGTTTGGCCCAATCGGACTTACGGTTTGAAAGTTATGCCCGTTTCCGTGAACGGGTATACTCTGGCATCGATTGTCAATCATTTGGATGAAGTGACGAATCATTATTAGCTCGGGTTATGGACTGGCTCCCCCCCTAGGACTCGTCCTATCCTTCTTCTCGTGATGACCCCATGGTTCGTGGATTAGTTTGGCTCACCCCCATGGCATGATCCACCTCCAGCTCGTGGTACATCCATTAACCACCACCCGATCACCTCGCCAGCACCTCCGGATCATGACCACGAATTGGTCTTCCCAGAAGCCCTCCTACATCTATAAATACACCATTTGAAGGCATTTTCAAGGATCTTTTGGCTCTAACTCCTCACAGCTTCCACCATTGCTCTCCACAAAGCAATTTCAGCAGTAACGGAGCCAAATTTCACATTGTAAACATGAGGATTTTGTGTATAAACCGAGAGAATTGTACTTGTAACTTCTTAGGATTTAAGAAGAGATAAAGTGAACGTAGGCTTGGTTTGATCCGAACCACTATAAAAACTTTGTGTGTCTCCTTTGATTTTACTTTTTTCTGCATTCTGTGATCTGCATTTGGGTATTAAGCCCAGATTTTGGTCTAGCACCCGGTATCAAATAGTACTCGAACAGGAACATTATAAATAGAAAGCATACCTTGAATGACGACATTCTTTCCTCTCTCCGCCGCAGTTGGGGCATTCGACAAAGAAGGAACAACATTAATAGCATATGTTTTCACAATCTGCTTCTCTTTAGGAGGTTGTGGACATTTATCCTTACGATGTCTCACTTGGCCACAATTGAAGCACTTCCTATCCGCTGGCTTTGCTCGAAATTCTTTAGCATAGTGGCCCTTCTTGCCACAGCTAAGCGCTCTATATCTTTCTTACTCTTTTTCTAACCATCATTAGCTTGTTCTGTTTCCTTTTATTTTTCGAATTAGTCTTGTCTCCCCCGTTTGCTTGTGGCTTTGGCTCTCCTGTAGATGCAACAACTACTTCAGTCTTGGGCTTAGAATAATGGCTCTCTGATATCATTGCTTTCCCAACAATCTATTCAAAAGTCTCATCAATAAGGTTTATAAGCCTTTCTCCCAAGTACCGATCTAAACCAGTTATGAACTTCTTGTTCTTCTTCTCTGCAGTACCGATAAGAGATAATCCATACTTCGATAAAGTATCAAACTTAGCAATATATTCCGAGACTGCCCTACCATTCTGTTTAAGTTCCAAGAACTTCCTAAACAACTCAGACTTCTGGGCACCTGGGATAAACTTATCACTAAATCGGGTCTTAAACTGATTCCAAGTAACTTGATCCTCAGGGGTAGCTGCCTTAATAGCGTTCCACCAATTCATAGCCCATCCTTGCAGCTGGAAAGATGCTAGCTTTCTCTTCATTGCATCTTCGATTCCAAGATCCTTGAAGATACGCTCACAAATATCGAACCAATCTGGAACATCCATAGTCGATTCTGTTCCATGAAATGACTTTCCACCAAGGCTAGTATAATCCTAACAGAGCTTGGCAAAATTGGGCCTAGGTGCCTGCACCGCTGCACCACCACTATTTGCAGCATTAGGAGCTGCTCCCTGAACATCTCTCAGCATCTCTCGCATGATGGTAGTAAACATCATCCTCATGTCAGGGACATTCCTATTATTGGCTCCTGAACTAGTATTCCTCGTATATCGACTCATCGTTCAATCTGTAAAGAGAAAACGATGAACCATCTCTTAAGTGGTGCCAGTGCAGTGTGACTTCATCCTTAGATATACTAGTAGCATATATATATTGCTTTTGAAAACCAAAATGTCGCAAATACGCACTCTCATATACGTATACCATCTCTCCCTAGTGTCTTTCCCCTAGGTTAACTACGCAACCTAGAGCTTTGATACCCAGTGTGATAGCCCTCCCCGCACTAGCCGACATTTCTTCGAAATGCGTTATACCGATGTCCAACCAACACGTGATGGTCGTCAAAGGAAAAGGGTTTTGAAACAATGAACTAACAAAGAACCTGTAGTATATCTCACAGTGCATAGAACAAAATATAATAATAACACAACTTGATATAAAACTGGCGAGACAGTGCATAAGCTGAAAACTAAACCACCATAGCAGCGCAAAATTCCAAATACAGCTTATGATCCATACCATGTTTATTACAACTTTTAAAACTGTCTCTAAAGCAAAATAGGATGGTACACTACTAACGCCCAAAGAAGTGACTAGCAACAACACAGGGAGAATGTATGTAAATAGTACGTGTAAGCGTCCTGCTCGTCTCCAAACAGTTACTCATGCATAACCAGCTAACCTGTCTCTAGTCTGCACGTTTAGGAGCACCCAGAGTGATAAGAAGAGACATAAAACTCTGGGTCAGACAAAAGTATGGTATGAGTGATAAGCAGCAAAAAATAGAAAAATAACGTGTATACATAACCATACCTGAACCTGGACCTGCAACCAAAGAGTTAGCACAAAAGGATGTACAATACTCTAAGGTGACGCTAACGCATGGTGTGAAAAATAATGGAGAGGGGGGTTCCTATCATGGTGATAGTAAACATCAAACATAGCAATCATCCTCACATCTCTCACTCAGTGCGTAAAGCATACGATATATACCACTTTGATCACCCAGTTCTTTTCTATGACCACTTTGCCCATGAAGTTATGACAACTCCTCTGCACTGATCCATAGCCACTAATCCTTTGCTATGTCCACTCTGCCACATGGATCATGACAACTCCACTACACTGGCTCATAAACCTCCTACGATCACTCTGCCCCCATGAAGTCTTGACAACTTCACTACCCTGATCCATAGCCAATAATTCGTCCCTCAGTGGTGAGTCAAAGCTATAGACATCGATAACCCCTTTGCACACGCCATGCAGCAGAGTCCAACTCATGAAATACATTAGTCCCCATCTGGATCCTAAGTAATAACTTCCCATTTGTACTTCCTTTGCATATCGGGTTTTGGTTGAATTGGAGTTGGTCTTCAAAAAAGCCATCGCGTGGTAGTGGCTTAAGTTACGGTTCGGTTCGGTACCACATGCCTGGTTCGGTTCGATGCTCATAGCCCATGCCTTGGTTCGGTTTGAATATGCATAGTGCTCCAGTCAATATCGGTTCGGTTAGAGTCTCTCATTTGGTTTGGTTTGGGTCCCATTTGTGCTTCCTTCTCATCTCCAGATTCCGATCTGGTTCTTCCTTTATCTCCGATCCGATCCCCTACCCCAATTCGATCCGGATGGCCTTCCTTGTTGCCCTTGCCTTTGTGCGCTGTTGAAGATGCCACCACTCTGGTTCGCTGCGGTTATCCAATTCGATCCGATCCCCCTTAACCGATCTGATCCGATCCCCCTTAACTGATCTGATCCAGATCTCTACAGCATTTCCAACAAGCTTATTTCATCCATTCTCGCCGTACGATGGCATTTTCAACCATTTTAACTTTACTAAATAATCACAAAACATCACAACAATAGTAACAACACATAGGTTCAACTAAAAAGATCCAAACATCAAGCATATGGGTCATTTTAGAGCAAACATACCCAAAAAGCATGATTATCCCCTTAATCCCCTTAAGCATGTTTTAACTATTGGATTAGCAAAATTAATCCAAATTAACACAAGTTTTTATCAGAGCCCTAAAATAATACTTAAGAACTTTTTACATATTTTTCCAGAATAGCACGCATAATTTCGCTAATTAACACTAATCACCCATAATTACCCTTAATTAGTGAAAAACGATGCAAATCATTCACCTTAGCCATAAATGAATAATAGATCTTCACTTTACTACTGTTTTGGGGAGGTATCCAATGCAACACAGCAGCTCCAACTCTGATTTGATGCTAGTTTGACTTGATTTGGCGTTGATTTACTTAATTAGTGATAAAAAGGTGATTTGGAAGTGATTTAAAAGGTGGAGGTCATTGTTAGGGTTGAAGAGAGGTAATTGGCAGCTGTAAAAATGATAAAGAAAGGTTTCTCTTACCCTTTTCAGCCTTTATGCAACCCTAATCCCGAAATCCACCAATGGCCCTAGCTGCTAATCACCCTATTTGGCCGGGTTAAGCTGTTTTTCACCTTCTAAATCTTGTTTCAGCCGTATCTCCCAAAAGGCAAATGAAAGGGGTTTCAGGTCAAAACACCTTACAAATCAAAATTTATAGGCACAATTAGATTCGCTAGGGGTAAAACGGTCATTTAAAATTCGACAAAAATTGTCAACATGACCCCAATAGTCGTTTCCCAAAGTTCACAACCATACGGCTTTGCTTGTGAGTGAAATAAATATTCTATGATCCTTCGATGCATAGAATGCAAGTCGTTACATACACTATCTATGTTTATATCAATGCTGCCTATATCTAATGACAACCCTAAGGGTGCTAAATGACCAAATAATCATAGAAAACATCATCCTCGCATTCACTTATTCAATGCATTGGATATACTGTATGTTTGGTTACATGGTAACTGTACCCTATTTGAAATGAAACAGTCTTTTGTCAGACCGACAACCTCCGTCTGGTTGAGAATGAGAATAAGTGGTATTCATGAGTCCGAGTGGATTAACCACCTGTGTCCAATGGGCAACCTCTAAATTGGATTACAACCTACATCAGGTCGAATACGCAACAGATGAACAAGCCTCAAATATCCAAGTACCTGATGAACCAACATACTAACGATCCATTTGCATTTCCACTGGAGAACTACCTAGATAGTTATATTTGCCTCCGTCTATGCTCTCAAAATCCCTTTTGACAACATCCCTATCCTAATCCATAACATGATTCCTTGCATATTACTTCATTCTTAGGAGTTCGATTAGTCGTTATTTAAGTTGTTCTTAAAAAAAGAATCGTCGATTTGAACCATCCCGTGTATGCCATTCCAAAATGCTCAAATATAAAGTTGCACCTATTCAAATATACTCTTATCCAAAATATATAGCGCGTGTAACGCCCGTATTTTCTACGATATATAATTAACTTATTTAATTATATAAATAGTGGTTTAGAATTCAAATGGTCGTTGAATTGAATAATAGTGAATATTTAATTAAAATATTAATTAAATAATATATTTAACTCTAAAATAATCAGAACGGGCTAAAATGGCGATATGGTGTGAATGGGGAAATTCAAAATATATAATTTAGTTTAAAATTGAATTACGATAAAGAATATATTATTTGAACGACAGTTGGACGTATAAATTATATTATAATTATAATCGAGCTTGAAATGGCACGGCAGTTCGCTATTTGGCGATACGAACTTTAAACGAATATACAGAAGATGTTTTAAATCGGATTTCTATAAAACAAGAAACGTTCGGGGCTGGTGAAGTATATTTTTCTAGTGGAAGAGAAAAATCAGGATTTCGTCGTGTAAATTTTGGTTTATGATCAAATCAATTTTTCGAATAGTCGCTATGGAATCGTTTATTAACCATAACGATATATTTAATTATAATTAAATATTGGCCTCGAATTTAGACAAGCCCTTTGAGATGTAGTGATAATTTAATTTTTAGAATTTTACTGTAATTTTTAATTAATTAAATAAGCAACTTTATATTTGGAGTATTTTGCACCCTTAATCAGCGATTTTGAGGTTTCACAATATGAGTTAATCTACCGGTATTATTATATTTTTGGGATCACGGCACAGTACTCGGTTTCATGACATTTTCATATTAGTCCATGGACAAACAAAGTTTCGTATAATGGGATACTCTAAATGTAATGCAAATATCTCCTAATCCATTTCTTTTCTCTGATCAAATAAAGGCCACGCATAGTTGTTTCCAACCGCCACTCTTCTCCTCAAAACGCAAAACGTGAAAGCTCCATCTCCTCAAAATAAAATAATCTAAATTATATATTTACATCTCAACTAAAATCCTTCCTAACCTAATTCGTTCCTCTTGATCAATACATTTTCTCAGCCGCCGTTCTCTTCAGCAAATGAAATCAAAACATGGGACTAGAAAATCAAATCCAAATAAAATAATCAAACTCCTTTTCTCAGATGCATGGTTTTGCAGTGAAGCCGAACTGCTCCTGTTAAATTGTTCCTAAACATAATAGTAAGCTCGACAAGAAACATGGCCATTGGTTTCCAAAACGAAGGCCAACGCACAGATCGGGTAGTGGAAACAGATCCTGGTCGGAGCTGCTATAAGGTGGAGCAAATTTCGAGAGACTCGATGACAACAAGATTCGGTGTTCCTAAAGCAGGAGGGTCGCGATTAGAAATTTGAGGGCGAGTAAGACGTGGGGGTGCCGATGTAATAAAGAGTAGTATGCTGCGTTTTAATGGGGATATCAAACCGTGTATTAGAGAAGTAGGATGGCTGTAACAACCCGAATTTTAATAACGTGTTAAAACCATAAATCAAGGCAGAATTAATTTTTAAAAAAAGAATCAAGGAAAGGGTTACACCATTGCATTCGTCTCGGAATTCTGCTTGAAATAGAGTTTGAGTTTGCGTAAAATGGATAACGTACGAAAAAGATATGGACGAACGAAGTTAGGCAGAAAAACCAGAAACGGGCCAGAATGCACTGGCGCACTTGGAAAGTGCGCTAAAAAAAAATTGCACTAGCGCACTTGGTAAGTACGCTCATGCAATTTTGCATTGGCGCACTTGGCAGGTGCACCCATGACAAGCAGAGACCTGCTAGGTCAGGCCCTGGCCAGCCTGGTCGGGTTTTGGTCGAATTTCTGAGCTCTGGTGTGTCACTAGGGCTAACTTGTCACTTTTTGATTGGCTTCTCTTGAGATGGATGGCCTTGATTAACTCTAGCTTCATTGACGGCTCTAATTAGTTTGACACCCCATATAAACAGCCTCCTAGCCTCATTCTTTTTACACCATTCTTCTCTAACCTTATACTGCTCAAACTCTTGATGATCATGGCTTCTTCTTCTTCCTCTAAATTAAATAAATTAAATTAAAATAAATCGTGAAGATTATTTCTTGAAGACTACGGCTAGGAATTTATTATTGGGTATGTGCTTCTATAATCAAAGCAAGATTCAGCGATTCAAAAATTCAACGACAAATTTCTAGACTAGACTTCTGCATCTAAATTTCTTAGACCACGATCTGTAAGTTCCAATTACTTTTAGATAAAAACTATAAATCTAATATGGGCATGTTAAATTAGAATTGATTTATGTATGATTCATATCTATTCTTGTTTTCTTCTTGGATCTTGACTATTGGGAATATTGTCTACGACGTTGAGACTATTGTTCATGGCATAAGACTATGACTACACCTATGATTGTGAACGTAAGACTATGGCTATGCCTATGACTGTGAACATAAGACTATGCCTATGGCTATGACGGTGAACATAAGACTATGCCTATGACTATGACGGTGAACATAAGACTGCCTATGACTATGAACAATAAGACTATTTTCTATGACTATGACAAGGACAATTGTGGCTAATCACATATGATTCATGACCATGAGGTTATTGCCTAGAATCGTGAATATAAAATTGGATCTAAGCTTGATTTTCTAATCAGACCTATTTTCTTTATTCTGTCCTTGGATCTTGATTTTGGGAATTTTTCATTTAAGTTAGATCTACCCATGTTCTTGAACCTAGATTATTATTCAAACCTTTTCATGTTCATAATGTTATCAGATCTATATGCCTGCGATGTTTTAATCAATTTATTCAGTTATGTCATGCCTTAAAAATATATTGATATTAGAATAATGTTGATTATGTTATATGTGTGGAATTGAATTATATTGATATATGCCTGTGGTTCTATTTTTATTATCATGTTGAATTGGGAGTTAATGAATAAGTCTATTCATGTGTATATGAACTTGAAGTATATCCCGTTATGACAAGTTGTGTAGTTGATCATGTTATGCAAGTTTTAGGTTGAAAAAACATATCACATATGTGACCAAGTGTTAGATCTACATGTTTACGTGTAAATGTTAAACCTTTGTCATATTTCAAGTTCACACTTATTCATATGTTCGTGATTGATTTGCAAGTTCACATATATGTAAGTTGATCTAGTCTATGTTACAAATTCACATATATGTATGTTGGTTCAGTCTACGCTGCAAGATCACACCTATGATATTCATGTTGATTATTTTGCAAGTTGACACCTACGATGTCCATATTGACTATGCCGATGATGCCAAGTTTACGCCTATGTCATGCTTATGTTAATAAATTGCTTTATGCCAATTTTATTTACGTTAAATTAGGATAAGTTTTTAGCCTAATATTATATGCCAAATACCATGCGGACGGAAAATAGGCTAAGATTATTAGCCTAATATTTAGACGGGGTAACATTAGGAAAAATTGGTAATTATAGGAAGCTTGACATGAAACTTGCCTTGAAAACTTGACACAAACTCGACATGAAAACTTGAACATGGACATGACACTAGAATGAACTTGAAAATGGCCAACTCGAGGTTGGGTTGAGTTTGCAGTGTAAATCTGCCCGGAATTGCTCGACAAATCCAGTGATTGCAAACAATAGGATCCAATGTGAGTAGTTGGTCATATCGCGTTTGAAACCCGAGGTTAGACTGAGTTGTGGTATAAATCTGCCCGGAACTGCCCGGCATATCCAGTGACCACAACAACTGGTCTAATGTGAGAGGTTGGGGTGCATTAATGAATTAATACCACATGATAGGGTTAAGTCATGAACATGAAAGACAACACTTAACCAACTTGAGACATGATTGGTAGGGTTAGGTGATGAACTTGAACGACAACACCTAACCAACTTGACATGTGAATTGTAGGGCTAAGTCACGAACTTAAATGAAAACACTTAGCCAATTCGAAATGGTAGACTGGTAAGGGTTAAGTCTCGAATTTAAATGACAACACTTAACCTGCTGGACGGAAACCCTAGTTACGCGGTCCATTTCAGCAGTAACCCACTAGATGTATCATGGCACCGTAGAACTAGGCGGGGTGGGGCACGATTACTGGGCTAATTGTAAGCGACCAGAAAGACGGCTGTGTTGGTGCGCTAGTGTAGGTTCAGGCGGGCTATGGTCGTGCACGTGGTCCGGAGTTGAAAAAGCAGGCATTGGGCATCAGTAGGTTTATTTGTGCATGCTTGATTCGTGTCGGTGGTTGGCACCATAGGGCTTGATACACACTATGGTGGACCTAACACAGGTAACTACATTCGTGATAGGGCCGTATGACAGACACACGACGAGCTAGAACTTGCAGGGAGCCGATCGACTAGTCGATCGTTTCGTTGGAACTAGAAATGGGTCATTTCATGATATTGGGCCAAGGAATCATTTCATGATTAATATAAGACATTCGTTTGGGATTCTAGTACAGATGATGCAGCAAACCTTGAATACGTGATGCTATACTTGATTTATACTTGATTTATCATGTTATCTTAGTCTATCTTGCCCATCTTGACAGCATCCTTATGTTTACTTTCAGTTTATACATGTCATGTTACCTTTATCTATTTTTATGCTGAAAGTCACTTGGACTTACCAGTCTTTATGAATGACCCGTTTTCTTTCGCATCTCTTTCTTCCGTCCCCCCTAGGTTCTTAGGGTGGAAACTCTAGCACTTAGCTTGGATTTCACTTGCTTTCGGTTCAGCTCATGTACGGTTTGATCTTGTGCTATGCTATGGCTGCATTTCTGCTACCTTTAGGGAATTATGCTCCTTTTGTTGTTTCAAGTTTATGCTTCTTTATTTATGCAAGACAGAATTTATTGTAATGGAAAATAATGACCTGTGCTATTTGATGTAAAAGGTTTTGACTCTTTTTGAAAGTAATGAAATTTATCTTTTGATACTTCCGCTGTTTTATCTATGTTCTGTCTTCTAATATATCTGTGCTTGTTTACCTCGATAACGCTCCTCCAAAACTAGTGCATTCCCTTTATGAGTGACCCAAGCGGAGGTGGGGTGTTACATTTGGTATCAGAGCAGAAGGTTACTAGACTGGGCAAAAGTTTTTAGAAAACATTCTAAAACTCTTTTCAAAACCGTTTACAAAGAAGCATTTTTCAAGAAAAGTCTTGTTTTATTTAAAGGCTATTCCCCAAAAGCCACCAGCACTATCCTTTGTTTCCTTGTTTGAATCTCTTTTCCTTTCTTTTCTCCATATGTAGTCGCAGTAGTTTTTACCTACGGTTAATCTTCTTTCTAGCTTCGTAGAGGGTTTTCCGTACGATGGAGATAGTTTCTGTGAGGCTTGTTAACATGTTACATAGGGAAGGTATGAGTGATAAGTTAAGGCGGATGAGTCTCAGAACGAGAAGGAAGACTTCCATAAGGGAGGCGAGAACAAAGATAACAATAATAACAAGTCACGTGATAAGAGGAAGTGCAACTTCTGTAGTATAGTTGGGCATGTTATCAAGGATTGTAAAAGAAGAAGAAGAAGATAGGTGCGTGCTTTCAATGTGGTAAGCTTGGACACATCAGCAAGAACTGCCTTAAGAAGCAAGGGAAAGCCCCACAGACAGGACCTTCTGGGGGTACATCTTTTACTTCTTCTCCTAAATGCTTTGTTTTTTCTTGCTTATCTTCTCGATCCTATCTTGAGAACCTTAGGTAGAACCCTTTTGGATGTAAAAACGTGATTGAAACATGTTATGGTTGAAGTTTGCAAATGGTTGCAAGTGGTCGCAAGTGGTTGCTCGTGGTTGCACAACACACATTAGGCACTAGATCGGCTCAGACACATTTCATATTGCATATGCATGAGTGTTTATACTTGTTTATGGATGAAATTGAATGTGTTATCATGTGGATGTTGCATATGGATGGATGTTTATATCCACATATAGTGTTTATGTGACTAGGACTATTTACATACACGTTGGATTCATGGCACTAAACATATTTTGCATTAAAAAGATCAATCATGCCTGATCATTTGCATTAGATAAGGAAAATATACACACACTTTCTGCATATGTTCATATAGCATTAGAAATCGTTTAAGGACAATGGTTGCTTGTGGATGATGTTTTGAGTAGATGGATGATTGGATGATAGGATACATTCTTCTTAACTTGAAGATTCCGGGGAAGAAATCCTTTAAGGAGGGGAGAATGTAACAAACCGAATTTTAATAACATGTTAAAACCATAAATCAAGGCAGAATTAATTTTTTTAAATAAGAATAAAGGGAAACGGGTTACGCCATTGCGTTCGTCTTGGAATTCTGCTTGAAATAGAGTCCGAGCTTGGGTAAAAAGGATAACGTACGAAGAAGATATGGATGAACGAAGTTAGGCAGAAAAACCAGAAACGGGCCAGAATGCACTGGCGCACTTGGGAAGTGCGCCAGAATAAAATTTCCCTGGCGCACTTGGCAGGTGCGTCCACGACGAGTAGAAACCTGCTTGGTCAGGCCCTGGCTGGCCTAGCTGGGTTCTGGTCGAATTTCTGAGCTCTGGTGTGTCAATAGGGCTAACTTGTCACTTTCTGATTGGCTTCTCTTGAGATGGATGGCCTTGATTAACTCTAGCTTCATCGACGGCTCTAATTAGTTTGACACCCCATATAAACAGCCTCCTAGCCTCATTCTCTTTACACCATTCTTCTCTAACCTTATGCTGCTCAAACTTTTGATGATCATGGCTTCTTCTTCTTCCTCTAAATTAAATAAATTAAATTAAAATAAATCGTGAAGATTATTTCTTGAAGACTACGGATAGGAATTTCTTATTGGGGATGTGCTTCTACAATCAAAGCAAGATTCAGTGATTCAACGAAAAATTTCTAGACTTGACTTCTGCATCTAAATTTCTTAGACCACGATCTGTAAGTTCCAGTTACTTTTAGATAAAAACTATAAATCTAATATAGGCATGTTAAATTGGAATTTATTTATGTATGATTCATATCTATTCTTGTTTTCTTCTTGGATCTTGACTATTGGGAATATTGTCTACGACGTTGAAACTATTGTTAATGGCATAAGACTATGACTACGCCTATGATTGTGAACATAAGACTATGGCTATGCCTATGACTGTGAACATAAGACTATGCCTATGGCTATGACGGTGAACATAAGACTATGCCTATGACTATGACGGTGAACATAAGACTGCCTATGACTATGAACAATAAGACTATTTTCTATGACTATGACAAGGACAATTGTGGCTAATCACATATGATTCATGACCATGAGGTTATTGCCTAGAATTGTGAATATAAAATTGGATCTTAGCTTGATTTTCTAATCATACCTATTTTCTTTATTCTGTCCTTGGATCTTGATTTTGGGATTTTTTTTTTATTTAAGTTAGATCTACCCATGTTCTTGAACCTAGATTATTATTCAAACCTTTTCATGTTCATAATGTTATCAGATCTATATGCCTGCGATGTTTTAATCAATTTATTCAGTTATGTCATGCCTTAAAAATAGATTGATATTAGAATAATGTTGATTATCTTATATGTGTGAAATTGAATTATATTGATCTATGCTTGTGGTTCTATTTTTATTATCATGTTGAATTGGGAGTTAATGAATAAGTCTATTCATGTGTATATGAACTTGAAGTATAACCCGTTATGACAAGTTGTGTAGTTGATCATGTTATGCAAGTTTTAGGTTGAAAAATCATATCACATATGTGACCAAATGTTAGATCTACATGTTTACGTGCTAATGTTTAACCTTTGTCATATTTCAAGTTCACACTTATTTATATGTTCGTGATTGATTTGCAAGTTCACATATATGTTAGTTGATCTAGTCTATGTTACAAATTCACATATATGTATGTTGGTTTAGTCTACGCTGCTAGATCACACCTATGATATTCATGTTGATTATTTTGCAAGTTGACACCTACGATGTTCATATTGACTATGCCGATGATGCCAAGTTTACGCCTATATCATGCTTATGTTAATAAATTGCTTTATGCCAATTTTGTTTACGTTAAATTAGACTAAGTTTTTAGCCTAATATTATATACCAAAAACCATGTGGACGAAAAATAGGCTAAGATTGTTAGCCTAATATTTAGACGGGGTAACATTAGGAAAAATTGGTAATTATAGGAAGCTTGACATGAAACTTGCCTTAAAAACTTGACATGAACTAGACATGAAAACTTGAACATGGACATGACACTAGAATGAACTTGAAAATGGCCAACTCGAGGTTGGGTTGAGTTTGCAGTGTAAATCTGCCTGGAATTGCCCGGCAAATTTAGTGATTGCAAACAATAGGATCCAATGTGAGTAGTTGGTCATATCGCGCTTGAAACCCGAGGTTAGACTGAGTTGTGGTGTAAATCTTCCCGGAACTGCCCGGCATATCCAGTGACCACAACAACATGTCTAATGTGAGAGGTTGGGGTGCATTAATGAATTAATGCCACATGATAGGGTTAAGTCATGAACATGAAAGACAACACTTAACCAACTTGAGACATGATTGGTAGGGTTAGGTCATGAACTTGAACGACAACACCTAACCAACTTGACATGTGAATTGTAGGGCTAAGTCACGAACTTAAATGACAACACTTAGCCAATTCGAAATGGTAGACTGGTAAGGGTTAAGTCTCGAATTTAAATGACAACACTTAACCTGCTGTACGGAAACCCTAGTTACGCGGTCCATTTCAGCAGTAACCCATTAGATGTATCATGGCACCCTAGAAATAGGCAGGGTGGGGCACGATTACTGGGCTAATTGTAAGCGACCAGAACGACGGCTGTGTTGGTGCGCTAGTGTAGGTTCAGGCGGGCTATGGTCGTGCACGTGGTCCGGAGTTGAAAAAGCAGGCATTGGGCATCAGTAGGTTTATTTGTGCATGCTTGATTCGTGTTGGTGGTTGGCACCATAGGGCTTGATACACACTATGGTGGACCTGACACAGGTGACTACATTCGTGATAGGGCCGTATGGCAGACACACGACGAGCTAGAAATTGTAGGGAGCCGATCGACTAGTGGATCGTTTCGTTGGACCTATAAATGGGTCATTTCATGATATTGGGCCAAGGAATCATTTCATGATTAATATAAGACATGGGTTTGGGATTCTAGTACAGATGATGCAGCGAACCTTGAATACGTGATGCTATACTTGATTTATACTTGATTTATCATGTTATCTTAGTCTATCTTGCCCATCTTGACAGCATCCTTATGTTTACTTTCAGTTTATACATGTCATGTTACCTTTATCTATTTTTATGCTGAAAGTCACTTGGACTTACTAGTCTTTATGACTAACCCATTTTCTTTCGACTCTCTTTCTTCCGTCCCCCCCCCCCCCCCCCCCCAGGTTCTCAAGGTGGAAACTCTAGCACTTAGCTTGGATTTCACTTGCTTTCGGTTCAGCTCATGTACGGTTTGATCTTGTGTTATGCTATGGCTGCATTTCTGCTACCTTTGGGGAATTATGCTCCTTTTGTTGTTTCAAGTTTATGCTTCTTTATTTATGCAAGACAAAATTTATTGTAATGGAAAATAATGACCTGGGCTATTTGATGTAAAAGGTTTTGACTCTTTTTGAAAGTAATGAAATTTATCTTTTGATACTTCCGCTGTTTTATCTATGTTCTGTCTTGTAATATTTTTGTGTTTGTTTACCTCGATAACGCTCCTCCAAAACTAGTGCATTCCCTTTGTGAGTGACCCTAGCGGAGGTGGGGTATTACATTTGGTATCAGAGCAGAAGGTTACCAGACTGGGCAAAAGTTTTTAGAAAACATTCTAAAACTCTTTTCAAAACCGTTTACAAAGAAGCATTTTTCAAGAAAAGTCTTGTTTTATTTAAAGGCTATTCCCCAAAAGCCACCAGCACTATCCTTTGTTTCCTCGTTTGAATCTCTTTTCCTTTCTTTTCTCCATCTGTAGTCGCAGTAGTTTTTACCTGCGGCTAATCTTCTTTCTAGCTTCGTAGAGGGTTTTCCGTACGATGGAGATAGTTTCTGTGAGGCTTGTTAACATGTTACATATGGAAGGTATAAGTGATAAGTTAAGGCGGATGAGTCTCAGAACGAGAAGGAAGACTTCCATAAGGGAGGCGAGAACAAAGATAACAATAATAACAAGTCACGTAATAAGAGGAAGTGCAACTTTTGTGGTATAGTTGGGCATGTTATCAAGGATTGTAAAAGAAGGAAGAAGAAGATAGGTGCGTGCTTTCAATGTGGTAAGCTTGGACACATCAGCAAGAACTGCCCTAAGAAGCAAGGGCAAGCCCCACAGACAGGACCTTCTCGGGGTACATCTTTTACTTCTTCTCCTAGATGCTTTGTTTAATCTTGATTATCTTCTCGATCCTATCTTGAGAACCTTAGGTAGAACCCTTTTGGATGTAAAAACGTGATTGAAACATGTTATGGTTGATGTTTGCAAATGGTTGCAAGTGGTCGCAAGTGGTTGCTCGTGGTTGCACAACACACATTAGGCACTAGATCGGCTCAGACACATTTTCATATTGCATATGCATAAGTGTTTATACTTGTTTATGGATGAAATTGAATGTGTTATCATGTGGATGTTGCATATGGATGGATGTTTGTGTCCACATATAGTGTTTATGTGACTAGGATTATTTGCATACATTTTGGATTCATGGCACTAAACATATTTTGCATTAAGAAGATCAATCAGGCTTGATCATCTGCATTAGATAAGGAACATATACACACACTTTCTGAATATGTTCATATAGCGTTAGAAATCGTTTAAGGACAATGGTTGCTTGTGGATGATGTTTTGAGTAGATGGATGATAGGATACATTCTTCTTAACTTGAAGATTTCGGGGAAGAAATCCTTTAAGGAGGAAGGGGAGAATGTAACAAACCGAATTTTAATAACGTGTTAAAACCATAAATCAAGGCAGAATTAATTTTTAAAATAAGAATCAAAGGAAACGGGTTACGCCATTACGTTCGTCTTGGAATTCTGCTTGAAATAAAGTCCGAGGTTGGGTAAAAAGGATAACGTACGAAGAAGATATGGACGAACGAAGTTAGGCAGAAAAACCAGAAACAGGCCAGAATGCACAGGCGCACTTGGGAAGTGCGCCAGAACAAAATTGCACTGGAGCACTTGGGAAGTGCGCCCATGCAATTTTGCATTGGCACACTTGGCAAGTGCGTCCACGACGAGCAAAAACCTGCTTGGTCAGGCCCTGGCTGGCCTAGTTGGGTTCTGGTCGAATTTCTGAGCTCTGGTGTGTCACTAGGTCTAACTTGTCACTTTCTGATTGGCTTCTCTTGAGATGGATGGCCTTGATTAACTCTAGCTTCATCGACGGCTCTAATTAGTTTGACACCCCATATAAACAGCCTTCTAGCCTCATTCTCTTTACACCATTCTTCTTTAACCTTATGCTGCTCAAACTCTTGAGGATCATGGCTTCTTCTTCTTCCTCTAAATTAAATAAATTAAATTAAAATAAATCGTGAAGATTATTTCTTGAAGACTACGGATAGGAATTTCTTATTGGGGATGTGCTTCTACAATCAAAGCAAGATTCAGCGATTCAACAATTCAACGAAAAATTTCTAAACTTGACTTCTGCATCTAAATTTCTTAGACCACGATCTGTAAGTTCCAGTTACTTTTAGATAAAAACTATAAATCTAATATGGGCATGTTAAATTGGAATTTATTTATGTATGATTCATATCTATTCTTGTTTTCTTCTTGGATCTTGACTATTGGGAATATTGTCTACGACGTTGAAACTATTGTTAATGGCATAAGACTATGACTACGCCTATGACTGTGAACATAAGACTATGACTATGCCTATGACTGTGAACATAAGACTATGCCTATGGCTATGACTGTGAACATAAGACTATGCCTAATACTATGACGGTGAACATAAGACTACCTATGACTATGAACAATAAGACTATTTTCTATGACTATGACAAGGACAATTGTGGCTAATCACATATGATTCATGACTATGAGGTTATTGCCTAGAATTGTGACTATGAAATTGGATCTAAGCTTGATTTTCTAATCATACCTATTTTCTTTATTTTGTCCTTGGATCTTGATTTTTAGAATTTTTCTATTTAAGTTAGATCTACCCATGTTCTTGAACCTATATTATTATTCAAACCTTTTCATGTTCATAATGTTATCAGATCTATATGCCTGCGATGTTTTAATCAATTTATTCAGTTATGTCATGCCTTAAAAATAGATTGATAATAGAATAATGTTGATTATGTTATATGTGTGGAATTGAATGATATTGATCTATGCATGTGGTTCTATTTTTATTATCATGTTGAATTGGGAGTTAATGAATAAGTCTATTCATGTGTATATGAACTTGAAGTATAACCCGTTATGACAAGTTGTGTAGTTGATCATGTTATGCAAGTTTTTGGTTGAAAAATCATATCACATATGTGACCAACTGTTAGATCAAGATGTTTATGTGTATATGTTAAACCTATGTCATATTTCAAGTTCACACATATTCATATGTTTGTGATTGATTTGCAAGTTCACATATATGTAAGTTGATTTAGTCTATGTTACAAATTCACATATATGTATGTTGGTTCAGTTTACACTGCAAGATCACATCTATGATATTCATGTTGATTATTTTGCAAGTTCACACCTATGATGTTCATAATGACTAAGCCGATAATGCCAAGTTTACGCCTATGTCATGCCTATGTTAATAAATTGCTTTATGCCAATTTTGTGTACATTGAATTAGGCTAAGTTTTCAGCCTAATATTGTATGCCAAAAACCATGCGGATGGAAAATTAGGCTAAGATTGTTAGCCTAATATTTAGACGGGGTAACGTTGGGAAAAAATGGTAATTATAGGAAGCTTGACAAGAAACTTGCCTTGAAAACTTGACACGAACTCGACATGAAAACTTGAACATGGACATGACACTAGAATGAACTTGAAAATGGCCAGCTCGAGGTTGGGTTGAGTTTGCAGTGTAAATCTGCCCGGAACCTCCCGGCAAATCCAACGACTGCAAACAATAGAATCCAATGTGAGTATCTGGTCATATCGCGCTTGAAACCCGAGGTTAGACTGAGTTGTGGTTTACATCTGCCCGAGACCGCCCGGCATATCCAGTGACCACAACAACAGGTCTAATGTGAGAGGTTGGGGTGCATTAACAAATTAATGCCACATGATAGGGTTAAGTCATGAACATGAAAGACAATACTTAACCAACTTGAGACATGATTGGTAGGGTTAGGTCATGAACTTGAACGACAACACCTAACCAACTTGACACGTGAATTGTAGGGTTAAGTCACGAACTTAAATGACAACACTTAGCCAATTTGACATGCTAGATTGATAAGGGTTAAGTCTCGAATTTAAATGACAACACTCAACCTGCTGGACGGAAATCCTAGTTACGCGGTCCATTTCAGCAGTAACCCACTAAATGTATCATGGTACCTTGGAACTAGGCAGGGTGGGGCACGATTACTGGGCTGATTGTAAGCGACTAGAACGACGGCTGTGTTGGTGCGCCAGTGCAGGTTCAGGCGGGCTATGGTCGTGCACATGGTTCGGAGTTGAAAAAGCAAGCATTGGGCATCAGTAGGTTTATCTGTGCATGCTCGATTCGTGTCGGTGGTTGGCACCATAGGGCTTGATACACCCTATGGTGGACCTAGCACATGTGACTACATTCGTGATAAGGCCGTATGACAGACACATGACAAGCTAGAACTTGTAGGGAGCCGATCGACTAGTGGATCGTTTCGTTGGACCTAGAAATGGGTCATTTCATGATATTGGGCCAAGGAATCATTTCATGATTAATATAAGACATGAGTTTGGGATTCTAGTACAGTTGATGTAGCGAAACTTGAATACGTGATGTTATACTTGATTTATACTTGATTTATCATGTTATCTTAGTCTATCTTGCCCATCTTGACATCATCCTTATGTTTACTTTCAGTTTATATGTAACACCCCGTAATTCTGTAACATTAAATTTCACAAATTAAAGTATGATTAAATTTTAAAAGAAGAATTAGGTGAAATGGGTTGCTCCATTGCGTTCGTTTCGGAAATCTGCTTAAGATAGAGTCCGAGTTTGCGTAAATTGGACTCCGTATGAAAAAGATATCCTTAAATTAAATATTGCAGCAAAACATGAAAAACGAGGAATGAGAAAAGAATAATGTTCAACATTGTTCTAACTTTTTGTAAGCAAAAGACTTAGTAGCTCATTTGGTTGGAACATGTGACTTGCATACAAGAGGTACAGAGTTCGATCCCCGCCAGCGCCCTATTTTTGTTTTAGGGTAATGGCTTAAAAATAGCTTAGTGTGAATGCAGTTCAAAAAGTGGTTTAGTGTGAAATTGGGTAATTGGGAAGACAGATAAAAAGAAAAAGAAAATAAATGTATATATATATAATATATATATATATACGCATATATATATATATATATATATATATATATATATATATATATGACGAGTACGCTTCATGTGGCATACGTTGCGTTTTTTTGTTGTTGTCAAGGATTGTTTTCTTACGTAACCTTCTCTGATTGGATTTATGACAAATTAAAGGTAAGAAAGATTTAACATATTAGTACATATGTGCATTTATGTCGTAAACATACAAATTTAATAAAAATTTGTGGATGCATGTAGTGAAAAGAAAGATTTATGCATAGATATTTGTATATACTAAATGGGGATTTTTAAAAGAGGAAGAATATGAATAGGTTAAACTTAATTTTCAATTAATAGGAATGTCATTTATAAACCTGCAATTGACATCAATGTGGCACTGAATTAGAAGAATATAGTATGTGACATTGTTTTGTGAACATAACATGCAAGCATATTAATATAGCATGAATTTGGTGAACGCAGAATTGACATTAATTTTTAAGCATATTAATATGATGAACATTTATCTGACATTTAATTTAAAGATATGTCAATTGGGCATTGATTTGAAAACATGCAATTAACATTAATCTGTACATGTTAATTTGAGAAATATTTTATTAAAAAAAGAATAACTTGGCATCAAGGCGGGTATATATTAGTCATTCATGCTAATTTACAATGAAGAGGATACATTAATATTGTCATTCACGTTAATTGATATTTATATATGGGTAATTAATGTATACGGTAAAGGGAAAATGTATATATTAAATATGTATTTATGTTTGAATTGATTGATAACAAATAATAAAAAGAAAAGATATACATTAACATTAAAATACGAAGTTTTTAATACAAATGCTGAGTCAATGCTGAGTCATTGCTGACCTGCTGCTGACTCACTATGGCTGAGGTGGCTCCTTGGATGGTTCTGGTTGCTCTTGTGTTGATCGGATGGATTAAATTAGTCCTAAACTCTATAAAAACACTTGTAGACTCAAACCTAAGAACCAAATCAAAATTAAAACAATGGCCATCATGCTGTCAGTCTGCAACCTGGAGTAGCCGCCACCAACTAGGGGAAAGCTTTACAACAATTCAATACAACTCAAATCATATCTTAACAACTAATTTGCCTACATCAAGGGAACGCTAATCAATTACAGAATTCAGACATCAGAACTCAAGACTTCTCTGCTGTTGTAAGTGCGGTTAATACGTAGATTTAAACATAATTCTTTTTATATCATGGCTTGTATAATTTGAATGTAGAATGATGTCTATATGTGAAATTGATTTATGTTTATATTATTTTGTAGGTGATGAACATGCTAAACTTGATTTATGTTCACATTTATTTATTGGCAATGAACGTACTATTGTATACTTTTAATGGTTAAACTTATCATGAAATGGGTAATGAATTCACTCTAGTGTATGTTAACTTGATGGTATAATTTGGTGGTTATTCGTAAGTTTAGTTACGTTTGAGATGTGAATAGAAATAGAACGTGATTTGATGTGGATTGAAAATTGGAACCACACTATGTTGTATAATGTTAACAGTGTAAATTTATATATGTTGCGGTGATTTCATTAGAATGTTTGTGGATTAATTTAGTTGATGTCGGATCTATTCAAATGAAAACAACATCACATGCAAGTTGTATAGTTCATATTACAATCTACACCTATATGTTTATGTGATTAATATAGGTTGTATGTGTTATGTCCAAGTTAAGATCTCATGTATATATTTTATGCTAAAATCTCTATGCCTACAGGATTAAGTTTATAAACATGTTCACATGTTCACACAAAAGTTGCAAGTTCATAATTGGATCCATGCCAAGATCCACTTTAATACATGTTTCATGTTATAATTGGACATATGATTTGATCTAGTTCACACGTGTGATAAAATTATACATACTTTATGGACATGTCATATTCTTGTCACATGATAGTTATGTTCGGTGTTATACCTAGATCTAAACATGTTTAGGCTTATGCAGTCTAAATTAAATAATTCATTTGACACCTATTTAACTAGATCCACATTTCAATGCAAGTTTACATGTTAGGTACTGAAACTGGATTAAATATTTACATACAAGTTTGTGACATGAAATTATGCAAGTCCACCTTATTAATCTAGTTTACAACTATTTGTAAATAATAGAATCATACATGTGTTGAAATTTGACGTGCCATGATTATGTCACATGCTAGCCTATAACTACCTTTATGACAATTTACATGATTTACGTTGGTGGAATTTATGTCATACATGTTTCCTCCTTTACCTCTCGTTTATGGATTGGTCCTACTAGTGGGCCCATTGTCTTTACACGATTAATATGAACGAATAAACGGGGGTAACGTTGGGGATAATTATTAAATTAAGACATGTTAATATGTAGGTGGGCCCAAAACCATGGAATTGGTTAAGGCCATGAATGGAGTAAATTAATACACCATTAGTTTTGAAAATAAAACATGTGGCATAAAATAATTTACATAAATAAAATGTGAATTTAGACAATACGAATATGTTTAACCCGAGGTTGGATTGAGTTGTGATGTAAACCTGCCCAGACCCGCCCGACTGTCCAGTAATCACAACAATACCTATCCAATGTGGGAGGTTAAGGCATTGAGCCCAATAAAGACCCGAGGTTAGACTGAGTTGTGGCGTAAGACTGCCTGGAACCGCCCGGCATACAGGCAACCACAACAATACCTGTCTAATGTGAGTGGTTGGAGCTTTAATAAGTCAATTAAAGATAAGCTAGAATTGGTAGGGTTAAGTCAATTAAATAAATACTTAACCAAATTTAACATGTTAACTAGACTAGAAGGTGGGGTTAAGTAAACTTCATACACTTAACCAAATTTAACATGTTAGCTAGACTAGAAGGTGGGGTTAAGTAAAATTAGAATACTTAACTATTATAACATGTTAAATAGACAAGTGGGTGAGGTTAAGTAAGTTTAGAACACTTAACCGTTTTAACATGTTAGTGAAACAGATGGTAGGGTTAAAGTTAACTAAGGTAACACTTAGTTAAAAAAAATATATATATATATATATATATATATATATAAAACATGATTTGTGGCAGGGTTAAGTTAATACAAGAGGGCAACACTTAACCATAGTAACAGGACAAGTAAATGGGTTAAGTTACCATGAATTGACTAATGACACTTAACCAATATAACATGGTAAACGAGTGGAGTTAAGTTAATATGAACACTTAACCAACATAACATGGTGAATAAAAAGGGTTAAGTTAATAAATCACACTTAACCAATCCAACATGATAAGTGAGAAAGGTTAAGTTAATAGGAAACACTTAACCAACATAACATGACGAGTAGGAGGGTTAAGTACATATCCGGTTGGTGGGTAATATCAGTAAATATAGGCCCACAAACTTAACCATTAATATACATACTTGAATCAGTAAGAGAGTTAAGTACATATCGGGTTGATAGGAAATATCAGTAAATATAGGCCCACAGACTTAAACATTAATAAACATGCCTGAATCTGTGGGAGGGTTAAGTACATTACGGGCAGGTGGGTAATATCTGCATATATACGCCCACAAACTTAACCAGTAGAAAACCCTAGTAACGGGGACCCATTTCAGTAGTAACCTAATTAGGTATCATGGTACCCTGAAACTAGGCAGGGTGGCGTACGATTACTGGGCTGATTGTAAGCTGTCAAAGCGACGGCGGTTGTTGCAGCAGTGTGGGTTCTAATGGAGTGCGGGTGTGCACACACTCCAGGGAAGACAAACAGGGCACTGGGCATCAGCAGTATACCCTATGCATTTCTAGAATTGTGTCGGGCCGCCACCATGGGACTTGATACACCCCATGGTAGGACGAGCATAGGTATCTACAATCAAATGGGGGCCGTACGACACAGGTGACACATGCGTGCAAATATCGAGCCGATCGATAGGGTAGTAAGGATACATCGAACATATTCATGGCAATTGGGCTGATTGAGGTGGAATCCTCATAATCGATGTACACCTGAAGGCTACCACAATTACGGGGATTGGGATCACGTTATCACATGATCATTGTATACAAATTACTAGTTGGGACACTAGTTAGGAGGTGCAGAGACGTAGAAATCAGAATAATAGAATAGTAGTGAAGCAGGGGAATAGAAATGAGTGTTGTTGTATATCTCACCTTGGCCTAACTCATGATATCCTAACACTATAGCATTGTCCTACTTTCAGTTATTCATGTCATGATCTTTGCTTCCTGTTTAAATGCTAGTGATAACTGGACTTACCAGACTTATTGTCTGACCCACTTTCTTCCGTCTTCTTTTCTTCCGTTCCCCCCAAGTAGTCAGGGAGGGAATAGCTCAGATTATTATGGACTGTTACTCTTTCCAAGCTTGAAGACTCTTTGATGTGCTGCTTTGGACTCTCTTTTCCACTGCTATGGCTGTCTAATGCTACATTGTGGAATATAAATGTTATTTTATGCTTCTTTATTTTGTAAGACAGATGATACTCTGGTATTGGAAAGCAATTGTTGTACAAACTATTTTATCGATAAAGTAAAGTTTTATTTTCCGTTGTTTTAATTTTGTCTGTCTTGTAATTTATCTGCATCTTTTACCTTAAATTCTCCACAAAACTTAGTGCATTCCCTTTGTGAGTGACACTAACGGATGTGGGGTGTTACACTTGGTATCAGAGCTGAAGGTTACCGGATCAAATAAAAGATTTGAGAAATTATTTTCAAAACGGTTTTAAAAGAAGCATTTTCAGAAGAAAAGTTTTGTTTAAAAGGCATATTCCCCAAAGCCATACACACTATCTTTTGATCCTCTGTTTGAATCCTTGTTTCCTTCTTTCCTGAGTCTCCGGGGCCCCTGGCTTTCTGGGAGGTAACCTCATCGCATCATGGTTTCGTTGGCTTGAAGAGACTACGACTCCGGTCAAAGGGCGAAGAAGTGCCCAACCTCCATCTATATTTTTCTAGGTATATCCTCTAGGTCATATCTTCGATCCTTAGGTAGAAGTCAATGGATGTAAACATGTATTTGAAACATGTTATGATTAATGGTTGCAAGTGGTTGCGAGTGGTTGCTAGTGGTTGCTCGTGGATGCATTTACACACATTAGGCACTAGATCGGCTCAGCCACCTTTTCATATTGCATATAGATCCAAGTGCATATGCTTGTATATGTATTGAAATTTGATATGTTATCATATTGAAGTTTCATATGAATGAATGATTGTGCACTCATGTAGAAACTATAAGTTATTAAGAATGATTGCATACATGTTGGACTCATAGCACTAACATATTTCGCATTAAGGAGGTCAACTGAATCAGTAGACCGCCTGATTTCGCAAGACATATACACACACTATGAATATGAACATGAAAGCATTAGAAATCTTTTTAAGGACAATGAGTGCCTGTGATTGAATGGTTGAGTAGATGGATGATTGGATGGTAGGACATATTCTTCCTAACTTGAAGATTTCGGGGACGAAGTCCTTTTAAGAGGGGGAGAATGTAACACCCCGTAATTCTGTAACATTATATTTCACAAATTAAAGTATAATTAAATTTAAAAATAAGAACTAGGTGAAAAGGGTTGCGCCATTGCGTTCGTCTCGGAATTCTGCTTAAGATAGAGTCCGAGTTTGCGTAAATTGGACTCCGTATGAAAAAGATATCCTTAAATTAAATATTGCAGCAAAACATGAAAAAAGAAGAATGAGAAAAGAATAATGTTCAACATTGTTCTAACTTTTTGTAAGCAAAAGACTTAGTAGCTCATTTAGTTGGAACATGTGACTTGCATACAAGAGGTACAAAGTTCGATCTCCGCCAGCGCCCTATTTTTGTTTTAGGGGAATGGCTTAAAAATAGCTTAGTGTGAACGCAGTTCAAAAAGTGGTTTAGTGTAAAGTGGGTAATTGGAAAGACAGATAAAAAGAAAAAGAAAATAAATGTATATATATAGAAAAGATATATATATATACGCATATATATATGACATGTACGCATCATGTGGCGTACGTTGCGTTTTTTTTTTTTTTGTTATCAAGGATTGTTTTCTTACGTAACCTTTTCTGATTGGAATTATGACAAATAAAAGGTAAGAAAGATTTAACATATTAGTACATATGTGCATTTATGTCATAAACATACAAATTTAATAAAAATGTATGGAAGCATGTAGTGAAAAGAAAGATTTATGCATAGATATTGGTATAGAGTAAATGGGGATTTTTTAAAGAGGAAGAATATGAATAGGTTCAACTTAATTTTCTATTAATAGGAATGTCATTTATAAACCTGCAATTGACATCAATGTGGCACTGAATAAGAAGAATATGGTATGTGACATTGTTTTGTGAACATAACATGTAAGCATATTAATATGGCATGAATTTGGTGAACGTAGAATTGACATTAATTTGTAAGCACATTAACATGACGAACATTTATCTAAAATTTAATTTGAAGATATGTCTAGGGCATTGATTTGAAAACATGCAATTAACATTAATCTGTACATGTTAATTTGAGAAATATGTTGAAAAAAAAAGAATAACTTGGCATCAAGGCTGGTATATATTAGTCATTAATGCTAATTTACAATGAAGAGGCTACATTAATATTGACATTCACGTTAATTGATATTTATATATGGGTAATTAATGTATACGGTAAAGGGAAAATGTATATATTAAATATGTATTTATGTTTGAATTGATTGACAACAAATAATAAAAAGAAAAGATATACTTTAACATTAAAATAGGAAGTCTTTAATACAAATGATGAGTCAATGCTGAGTCATTGCTGACCTGCTGCTGACTCACTAGGGCTAAGGTGGCTCCTTGGATGGTTCTGGTTGCTCTTGTGTTGATCGGACGGGTTGAATTAATCCTAAACTCTATAAAAACACTTGTAGACTCAAACCTAAAAACCAAATCAAAACTAAAACAATGGCCGTCATGCTTTCAGTCTGCAACCTGGAGTAGTCGCCACCGACTAGGGGAAAGCTTTACAATAATTCAATACAACTCAAATCAAATCTTAACAACTAATTTGCCTACATCAAGGGAACGCTAATCAATTCTAGAATTCAGACTTCAGAACTCAAGACTTCTCTATTGTTGTAAGTGTGGTTAATACGTAGATTTAAACATAATTTTTTTTATATCATGGCTTGTATAATTTGAACGTAGAACGATGTCTATATGTGAAATTAATTTATGTTTATATTAGTTTGTGGGTGATGAACATGCTAAACTTGATTTATGTTCACATTTATTTATTGGCAATGAATGTACTATTGTATACTTTTAACGGTAAAACTTATCATGAAATGGGTAATGAACTCATTCTAGTGTATGTAAACTTGATGGTATAATTTGGTGGTTATTCGTAAGTTTAGTTACGTTTGAAATGTGAATAGAAATAAAACGTGATTTGATGTGGATTGAAAATTGGAACCACACTATGTTGTATAATGTTAACAATTTAATTTTATATATGTTGCGGTGATTTCATTAGAATGTTTGTGGATTGATTTAGTTTATGTTGAATCAATTCAAATGAAAACAACATCACATGCAAGTTGTATAGTTCATGTTATAATCTACACCTATATGTTTATGTGATTAATATAGGTTGTATGTGTTATGTCCAAGTTAAGATCTCATGTATATATTTTATGCTAAAACCTCAATGCCTACAGGATTAAGTTTATATACATGTTCACATGTTCACACAAAAGTTGCAAGTTCATAGTTGGATCCATGCCAAGATCCATTTTAATACATGTTTCATGTTATAATTGGACATATGATTTGATCTAGTTCACACATGTGATAAAATTATACATACTTTATGGACATGTCATATTCTTGTCACATGCTAGTTATGTTCGATGTTATGCCTAGATCTAAACATGTTTAGGCTTATGCAGTCTAAATTAAATAATTCATGTGACACCTATTTAACTAGATCCACATTTCAATGCAAGTTTACATGTTAGGTACTGAAACTAGATTAAATATTTACATACAAGTTTGTGACATGAAATTATGCAAGTCCACCTTATTAATCTAGTTTACACCTATTTGTAAATATTAGAATCATACATGTGTTGAAATTTGACATGCCATGATTATGTCACATGCTAGCCTATAACTAACTTTATGACAATTTACATGATTTAAGTTGGTGGAATTTATGTAATACATGTTTCCTCCTTTACCTATCGTTTATGGATTGGGCCTACTAGTGGGCCCAATGTCTTTATACGATTAATATGAACAAATAAACGGGAGTAAAGATGGGGATAATTATTAAATTAAGACATGTTAATATGTAGGTGGGCCCAAAACCATGGAATTGGTTAAGGCCATGAATGGTGTAAATTAATACACCATTAGTTTTGAAAATAAAACATGTGGCATAAAATAATTTACATAAATAAAATCTGAATTTAGACAATACGAATATGCTTAACCCGAGGTTGGATTGAGTTGTGATGTAAACCTGCCTGGACCCGCCCGGCTGTCCAGTAATCACAACAATACCTATGCAATGTCGGAGGTTAAGGCATTGAGCCCAATAAAGACCCGAGGTTAGGCTGAGTTGTGGCGTGAGACTGCCCGGAACTACCCGGCATACAGGCAGCCACAACAATACATGTCTAATGTGAGTGGTTGGTGCTTTAATAAGACAATTAAAGATAAGCTAGAATTGGTAGGGTTAAGTCAATTAAATAAATACTTAACAAAATTTAACAAGTTAACTAGACTAGAAGGTGGGGTTAAGTAAACATAGTACACTTAACCAAATTTAACATGTTAACTAAACTAGAAGGTGGGGTTAAGTAAAATTAGAATACTTAACTATTATAACATGTTAATTAGACAAGTGAGTGAGGTTAAGTAAATTTAGAACACTTAACCGTTATAACATATTAGTGAAACAGATGGTAGGGTTAAAGTTAACTAAGGTAACACTTAACCAATATATATATTTATATATATATATAACATGATTTGTGGAAGGTTAAGTTAATACAAGAGGGCAACACTTAACCATAGTAACAGGACAAGTAGATGGGTTAAGTTGACTAATGACACTTAACCAATATAACATCGTAAACGAGTGGGGTTAAGTTAATATGAACACTTAACCAACATAACATGGTGAATGAACAGGGTTAAGTTAATAACTCACACTTAACCAATCCAACATGATAAGTGAGAAAGGTTAAGTTAATAGAAAACACTTAACTAACATGACATGACGAGTAGGAGGGTTAAGTACATATCGGGTTGGTGGGTAATATCAGTAAATATAGGCCCACAAACTTAACCATTAATAAACATACTTGAATCAGTAAGAGGTTTAAGTACATATCGGGTTGGTTGGTAATATCAGCAAATATGGACCCACAGACTTAACCATTAATAAACATGCTTGAATCGGTGGGAGGGTTAAGTACATCACAGGAAGGTGGGTAATATCTGCATATATAGGCCCACAAACTTACACAGTAGAAAACCCTAGTAACGGGGGCCCATTTCAGCAGTAACCCAATTAGGTATCATGGTACCCAGAAACTAGGCAGGATGGAGCATGATTACTGGGATGATGGTAAGCGGTTAAAGCGACGGCGGTTGGTGCAGCAGTGTGGGTTCTAACGGAGTGCGGGCATGCACACACTCCGGAGCAGACAAACAGGGCACTGGGCATCTGTAGTATACCCTATGCATTTCTTGAATTGTGTCGGGCCGCCACCATCGGACTTGATACACCCCATGGTGGGACCAGCATAGGAATCTACAATCAAACGGGGGCCGTATGACACACGTGACACATGCATGCAAATAGGGAGCCGATCGATAGGGTAGTAAGGGTACATCGAACATATTCATGGCAATTGGGCTGATTGAGGTGGAATCCTCATAATCGATGTACACCTGAATGCTACCACAATTACGGGGATTGGGATCATGTTATCATATGATCATTGTATACAGATTACTTGTTGGGACACTAGTTAGGAAGTGCAGAGACGTAGAAATCAGAATAATAGAATAGTAGCGAAGCAGAGGAATAGAAATGAGTGCTGTTGTATATCTCGCCTTGGCCTGACTCATGATATCCTGACACTATAGCATTGTCCTACTTTCAGTTATTCATGTCATGATCTTTTCTTCTTGTTTAAATGCTAGTAATAACTGGACTTACCAGACTTATTTTCTGACCCACTTTCTTTCGTCTTCTTTTCATCCATTCCCCCCAAGGTACTCAAGGAGGGAATAGCTCAGATTAGTATGGACTGTTACTCTTTCCAAGCTTGAAGACTCTTTGATGTATTGCTTTGGACTCTCTTTTCCACCGCTATGGCTGGCTAATGCTACATTGTGGAATATAATGTTATTTTATGCTTCTTTATTTTGTAAGACAGATGATACTCGAGTATTGGAAAGCAATTGTTGTACAAACTATTTTATCTATATAGCAAAGTTTTGTTTTCCGCTGTTTTAATTTCGTCTGTCTTGTAATTTATCTGCATCTTTTACCTTAAATGCTCCACAGAACTTAGTGCATTCCCTTTGTGAATGACACTAACGGATGTGGGGTGTTACACTATGCATGTCATGTTACCTTTATCTGTTTTTATGCTGAAAGTCACTTGGACTTACCAGTCTTTATGACTGACCCGTTTTCTTTCGCCTCTCTTTCTTCCATTTCCCCCCCTAGGTTCTCAGGGAGGAAACTCTAGCACTTAGCTTGTATTTCACTTGCTTTCGGTTCAGCTCATGTACGGTTTGATCTTGATCTATGCTATGGCTGCATTTCTACTACCTTTGGGGAATTAAGCTCCTTTTGTTGTTTCAAGTTTATGCTTCTTTATTTATGAAAGACAGAATTTATTGTAATGGAATATAATGACTTGTGCTATTTGATGTAAAAGGTTTTGACTCTTTTTGAAAGTAATGAAATTTATCTTTTGATTCTTCCGCTGTTTTATCTATGTTCTGTCTTGTAATATTTTTGTGTTTGTTTACCTCGATAACGCTCCTCAAAATCTAGTGCATCCCCTTTGTGAGTGACACTAGCGGAGGTGGGGTGTTACAATGGCAACTTGTTTTGTTCTGGGGGGGACCTGTGAATGGAGAGGACGGGATGGAAGTGTTGGATTTATGAAACATGCAGACCTGGGGAGAGAGAGGTGAAACGCGGTGTGCTCACTGTTGGGTATGGGTTTGAGTTTGTTGGTTAATGTCGAGGGTGGAGGAAATACAACAGGAAGATGTGGATTAGAAAGAGAGAGTGAACGGTGTAATTAGTTTTTGATTTTTTTGACAAATGTGAAGAAGGTGAAAATGGCGGTCAAAGGTGCCATGACGTTGTTCTTGGGTTCCCTGGAGCTACTACCGAAGGAAAGAGAAAGGTACTGGGGATTATGCGGGTCTAGGTTTTGAAGAGATAATGGGCCGATGTTTAAACAGTAAGGCCCATATTCAATTACAAATTAATTTTTGTTTAAATTTAAATAAATGGATAAATTTTTGACTTCAATATTTAATTCATACATCTTTAGAATCTCGAACGGTTCATCACGTTGGCATCGCATGGTGGAGAGCTACCCAATGGACCTGACTGGGGTGGATTGGAGCTCGATTAAATTTATGGTGAAATAAATTGTTTGATTCAAATCAAACAACAGTTTATCGTTCTTTAACGATGAACTGTGAAAGTGAGCAAAACTCACCAACTCTGAACAGTTATATTTTTATAACGTATTCTTAGAAATGATAATTATTTGTTGATTGATGTGTGTTAACTCATTGGTTGAATTGCTTATATATTGGTTGAAATTATAGGTAATGATATATATATAAATCTTTGATCAAATATTGATTCTGTTTAGTAGAATATTTCATATTGAAATGAAATCGATGTTAATTATATTGTTTAACATCTGTGATGCAGGGAAACAGGTTGGAGGGATCCAACTGGATTCCTCAACATTTATTTTACTATTTTTCATATATTGTATTATATGATGTGATATATAATCTGTTGATGATTATGTGTGTTTGGATGATATCGATAATTATGTTTGGTATTTTAAATACCGTAAGAAAATAGTGGGATGTAAAAATAGGATTTTCAAAGTATATTTTTAAAATAAATTATTTATATTAAATCAACGAATTTTAAATATAAAAGGAAAAAGGATTCTTTTTATAAGGAAATAATTATAAAATCAAAGGGGTTAAATCAAAAAAGTTAAAAAGAATATATTCTTAAAACAAATATAAAGGAAATATATTTGTAAAAACAATATAAAGGAAATATATTTGTAAAACAAATTTAAAGGAAATATAATTGTAAAAAAATATAAAGGAAATATATTTGTAAAACAAATATAAAGGAAAATATTTGCAAAACAAATAGAAAGAGAAATATTTGTAAAACATTTACAAATAAAATAGAAAAATAGAATATTTGTAAAACATTTACAAATAGAATTTAAAAGGAACTATTTGTAAGACATTTAGAAATAGATTAAATGGAAATATTTATTTATAGGAAATAAATAGAATGTTAAAAAGGAAATATTTATTGGTTAAATAAATAGAAGAGATAAAAGAAATATTTATTTGTTAAATAAATAGAAAAGACAAAAGAAATATTTATTTGTTAAATAAATAGAATTGAAAAGGGAATAGTTATTTGTTAAGTAAACAAATAGAAAAGGAAATGATTCAAAGGAGATAATTCAAAGGAGACAATTCAAAGGAGATAATTCAAAAGGAATGATTTAAAGGAATAAATCAAAGGAGTCAATTCAAAAGAGTAAATCGAAAGGAGTTAATCGAATATTAGTTATACGGTTAGAGTTAATCGAATTAGAGTTAATCGATTTAAGTTAATCGAATTAGAGTTAATTGATTTAAGTTAATCGAGTTAGAGTTAACCAATTAGAGTTAATCGAGTAGAGTTAGAGCTAACCAGTTAGAGTTAATCGATTAGAGTTAGAGTTAATCAGTTAGAGTTAACCAGTTAGAGTTAATCAGTTAGAGTTATTCAAATGGAGTTTATTTGAGATGAGAAATCAAATATAGTGTATTCGAGAGAAGAGTAATCGAATTAAGTTGTTCGAAAGGAGTTATCGATTAGTTTAATCAAAAGGAGTTAATCAAATTTAGTTATTCAAAAGGAGTGATCGATTAGTTGAATCAAAAGGAGTTATCGATTAGTTTAACCGAAAGGAGTTAATCGAATTTAGTTAACCCGAAAGGAGTTATCGATTAGTTTAATAGAAAAGGAGTTAATCGAATTTAGTTATTCGAAAGGGAGTTATTGATTAGTTTAATCAAAAGTAGTTAATCGAATTTAGTTATTCGAAAAGGAGTAATCGAATACAGTATTCGAAAAGAGAGATTATCGAATATCGTTTATTCGAAGGAATGATTAATCGAATATTAGTTATTCGAAATGAGTTAATCGAATATTAGTTTTTCGAAAAGAGTTAATCGTCAAATTCGATTATATCGAATTCGGGAAAGTACTTATACTTTCCGGTTTTTAAACCAAGATTTATTTATTTATAAATTAGGTGTTTATTTATTTATTTATTCACATTAAAAAATAAAAGTTATAATTGAAGTTAGATATTTCGAAAGTAGGGATTATAACATTATCGTTATAACCAATGTTTTCAATAAAGAAGTGGATTCGTAAATAGAATTCGAGAGTTTCGTAAGGAAGTTTGTTAAAGATTTAAAAGATAAACTTTGACGATTTTGAAGTTAAAACGTTGTTCAATTATGGTCTGAGAGGTAACTATACCCCAACTTGATTGACTTCCTTCTTAACTAAGGAATGGTAAGGTTTGATAGTGAAGGGGATTTGGAAATGTTTTCCAAATAAGAATCAGAAATGTTTTCTGATAATAGAAAATAAAAATTTAGAATATATGGAAACAGGAGATAAGTAGATTAATGAACTAAAGAAATAAATGTTAAATGATGATTGATCGATATAATTTCCATCTGGAAATAATATCGTTGTTTGTACACGTGTTTTTCTTTGATAGTTAAATCACATACTATCAAAGTTTCGACCATTTTAACGTTGTTATTATGGAGAGACCGGCTGGATTATTATCCGAAGAACCACTTCGTATTGGCATAAGCGTTGTGAATCATATATGCCAAAAATAATTGAAGATGGAGTAAAGTGCAAGGGTTGTTGTATGAATCTTAGGTAAAGATTGCCTAAGATGGTTGTACCGAATAGTGCCTTCGGTTTGTCCAGTCCAAGGACGACTTATATGGAAGAATGTCTGATAGAGTATATTTAATAGATCGCGTAAGTTGATCTCTTCAAACGTATTTATGTTTGGTGGCGGAGGAATTTGTTTCTCTTAGCTGTATACCCGTGGTATTTTTGGGGAAATCAATTTGTGATTTGATGGGTATGACGATGTGATATTCAAAGTGAATAATTATGTGATCTGTCAGAGATAAACGTGGACTTTAGCCTCACAACCAGGAAATGACAGAAATCGGGCAGGCACATGGCTATGTAGGTCGCACCTATTAGGGTGTATAATCACCTGATCTAGAGTTTCATTTACTTCTAAAAATCTATTGTCGATGTTGTCCCATTCGAGAAACAATTGCTGATCCCAACCGTTGGTGATATACATTCGATATACTCAAGCGAAATGAGTGGTCGGTCATGTGCGGCCGGGTTGCAGGATGTTCTTGTTGAACCTAGTGTATTCCTCTCTAGAGGTTCACTAGCGAAAGGTGGTTCCATACCTTGTCATAGTTGGAAATGCATTACCCAATACGTGCTTGCGGTTTTGATTGTATACTATATATGTAGAACGTGAGATGAAAGCATTTCTTCTAGATAATTATTATATTGTGGTTGATAGACATTATTATAATATCAAAAGGTTTTTGATATAAAGATAATTTGGATTCTCAAAAGGGAAAAACCCGTTCCGTTATACGGCGTGGTCTTATGAGATATCGTTTACTTGTTCAAAATGTTTTAAACTGTTTTACTCATACAAGTCCCATGACTGACCAGAGTTTATCTTGTTTTGTTTTCTCTAAACTCTTTGGTGCCCAATTTTGTACGAGCAGTCAACTAGTCGGGATTTACAAATATACTGGAAGAGCTTGGAGCAGGAGGCTTCAACATTTTATAGCTAAAGTTATTTCCGCTGTGTTGTAAGTGTTGTACTCTGATAATGTTATTGTATACATATACTGATATTATTTCAAGGATATGTTATCTATTATATGTTGTCCTATCTTATCTTTCCTCACCATCTAACTTATTTCTATTAACTTTCTGGTTATTTTCGATCCTTGGATGCTCGATATGTGTTGTATATCGGATAACCAAGATTACCTTTTTTGGGTCGTTATAGTTGGTATCAGATCTTAAGGTTAAGTAATTACCTTGGCTCTGTTGCGTGACTCAGTAGAGATGGGGTTAGTAACACCCCAGATTGAGTTGAGTGTATATATACGAGTGAACGTATTTGTTATTCAATATAAAATGAATTTATATTGTACAGATTTATTGGCAGAGTTGTTTATGGATTCTAGTCGATCAGTTTGATCCACTGTATCGGTAGGAGTTTCTAAACACTCGAATACGATAGGTCGACACGATATGGTTTGAAAAGAGGGTAAATGAAATAAGTTTACTGAAATTATATCCTGATATAGAGGAAATATATATTGGATATTATTATAATTGAATAAGATTACAAAAAATGAAACAGTTATGTAAATAACCAATCAAAAATCTTATAAATGATACGAAGTCAATTAAATCTGAAATTTAATCAGAATTTTAAATTTCTGGGAATTTGAAAAGTGTTGGTTAGTGAATTTGGATTGAATATATGAGAATTTTAAAATCCTAGGAGATTTATAATTGTTTTGAGAACGATATTTTGAATGGATTTCAAAATGGAAGTGTTTAAATATGGTTTTGAAAAGTGATATAGTATTGAACTCACTTCGATTGCTGGAAAATAGATCCCGACGATGACAGTTGCATCATCGGTGTTCATTTTCGAGTTGCTGAGTGATGGATTACTACCAAAGATTTTGTTTTTAAATTGTTTTTGAGAAAAGCACTTTGGTTTAAATCCTGAAGAGAAAAGTTTGATTTTCGATATGGCAAAATTGTTAAAACTCCCAAGGAGAGACTGATGAATTAAAAACAAGTTAGATAACACTTATGAAAGCAAATTGGAATTAAAGTAAAGCCAGTTAAGTGGTGATAGAAATTGAATTGAAATGGAACGGTATCGAGTAAAATGGATTTTGAATATATTTGGACTTAGGTGTGTAAATACATTGATTTTTGAAATGAAAATCAAAATCTGAGTTATGATATAAAAGTAACTAGCGAGAGAAATTAACCAGTTAATGAAAAAAGTGGATGGAACTTAACTTAGTTAAGTATACTAGATTAGTAAGTTAATAGGTCAGAATTAAGAATAAATTTGAGTTTGAAATGTTATTTGGCTTGTTTAAGCGAATAGTTGTGTGAGGATAAATTGATCAGAGTTTGATTGGATTGATATTGGTATATTCTGAATTGGTAACAGGTGGAAGGGATATAATGATATGCGTGTTGTATATAACGGTGTTGTATACACAATTATATGATTTTTGTTTGATGATAACAACCAAATATATTTTATAAATGTGTTTGTTACTGTACTGTTCTATATTTACATCACAGACAGGAATGTAATATTTATATTTAAATAAAATACATCTGTACAAAAATTCAAATATTTACTGTATTTTATTTAAAATATAAATATTATATTTCTAACATTCAAACAGTACATCTATTTTAACTCCACTATTTAATCACTTCACATATATGTACTTATAAATAAACAGAATAGAATAGACATTTCTGTTTGACAACTATGAAATAATATTTTATTTCAAACAGATTTTGTTTATTACAAATAATCAGTACAATCACTTTTTCATATACATTAGCTCCTCACTATATCACTCAACACTTAGTACTTTTTCACTTATACATTCACAGACTCAATATACAGACACTTTCACTGTTACACACACTGTTCTTGTTTTCTGCCTTCTGTCTTCTTGTCTTTTGTCTTCACAGCTTTCAGTCCAGTCTCATCTTCATACCTGTCACATGAAACAGAAACACACAGTACACTGCAACAGAAATAAAACTAAATACATATGTATATAAATTTTATTTTAAAAAAAAATTATTTGCCTCAGATTTCTGGTGTGTTTCTCATCATTTTTCATGACTTGATCTGATTCATCTGTGTCTAGCCAGTTTATATAGTACAGGGACAGAAAAAATATTCTGATAGCCGCATATACACACGTGTATAGATATACACGTGTGCACTGCCTCGCCAATCAGTATATGCAGCTGTAGAGCAGTCACATGGACCAAGCTCGACACAGTGGAATGGAGCAAATAAACACAAGCAAGAAACCTGTCGAGCCAAGAAATTCAAAAATAAAGGTCAAAGCAGCTAAAATTCAAGTACACAACACAACTCAAATAAATGGGCCAAGCATATATGATAGTCAACAAAAATTGGTCGAGTACAAAGTGAAGTCAAGCACATCATGGCAATGTAAAGCCAACAGCAAAAGAAATGATCAGCCAACATATCAAAGGTGTTTAAATTGGTGCATGTATACATCAAAATGGTCGAGTTCAGCATACAAGCAAGAGTACAACACAGCAAATCATATGGAAGTTGCAGGCTATCAAGTTAAAGGGGTGCAGTGCATGTGTGCACAAAGGCAAATGGTATAACAACAATGTTGCAAGGGTATTGCAGCAACTATGAAGAAACATTCAAATGATACTGCATATATACACAGCAAAAAACTCAAGGGGACAAAGCATACATGTATGCACAATAGTGATGAAATGTACACAGCAAGTACTGTTGAAGCAACCTTATGGCATACATACACGATGCAAGCAATTTCGAGCACAACAGTTCAAACATGAAGCTGCCTAGCTATGGGTGATGCAGCTACAAGTTTGGTGCACAAAATTATAAACAGTAGATGCTACAGCAAAAGGAAGATCAGCTCAAAATATTGTGATAATTCATTCAAGTTCAAGCTGACATGAACATAGTGAAGACTGAAGAGGATGCAAATGTGAAAACATGAAGTATAATAGCAGGTGCAGGTTCAAGTAAACTTGGCAAAAGTTTGTGAGCAAGTTAATAGAAATGGATAAGAGATCAGTTTCAAGTTTTTGGCAATCTTTCTAAAGGGCACAGCAAATCAAAAAGTTTACAGAATTGATTTATTCAATCAATGCCGGGGTAAACATAGTTTTTTTTCTTTGGCAACTGGTTTTAATCAAGCAAATGCAGTGAATCATATTTGGCAAGAATCTTTTTGGAAATCCAAACATGGCAACAACAAAGTGGGACAAGGCATGAAGGCAAATAAATTTGAGCGTATAATCAAAAACAGAAAATCATGTGTGCATCGAGCTAACGCAGAGAGCACAACTACATATATGACAAGAAATGTGCAAACAAATTTATATGCGCATGAACATATCAAGCAATCAAGCGGGGAGTGTATGTAATTTCATCAATGCAATCAAAGTTGACCTAAGGTGTCAATTCTAGGAAACAAATCATTCAAGTTTCTAAATTGCTTCCAAGTATTTCCAGTTATTCAATGTTCGGCAAGGAAATCAGCAAGCATTTTTTAAGGGAAGAAATCAATTTTGTGTTTCTAAATTCTTTCCCAAAATCAACAATCAATTCTCGGAACTTTATCAATTTATTCAAAGCCGTGGCAATCAAATCCAGAAATTACAATAAATTGTTTCCAGTTTCAGAAAGGGACAAAGACCAGTTTCATGTTTGATTTCACAACATCTATCACGAAAGCAATTTCATTTGGGTATATCAAAAAGGGACCACGTAACGTAGATTTTGTTTCCAGAGATTCAATCACGTCTTCAGTAAAACAAATCAGGAAACAATTGTTTTTTAATTCACACAAGGGACAATTTCTAATTCAAAAGGGGCAAGGTTATTTTTACTGTTTCATCAATTCAATCTCGCCATTTCAAAAGAGGAAAGCCGAAAATCAGATCAAATCATATTGAATTGAAATCAGAGGTTAAGGGTTTTATTTTTACCCTATATTACACCATATCATCACAGGCAGATGCAGAAAAATCAAAAATCAACCCAAAAATTCAGAGCAAGAATTAAATAAATTCAGGAGCAACTCGCAAATTTCAGTAGAGCTCGATCGCAACCGCAAATCAGTGTAATTGAAGAAGGAGAATCAACTAATTCGAGCTTCAAGAGAATTTCCAGAGCACAATTCACTTTATCGCAATTCAGATTTGGCTGGAGATCAAAAACCCTAGAAAGCAAGCCGCCATTTCTATTTTCCAGAGAGAAAAGCATCGGGGCAAATAAAATGATGAGTGGGCCGACCTATTTTGGAGTTAGACTAAGCCTAATTCAATAAAAAGGGGATAACCCTTTGTTCTTAAATCCTAGGGTTTATTTTATTTTATTTTGTATTGTTTTCTAATTTTATCTTCTTTGTAAACGATCAAAAAGTTTTTCTAGTATCTGTAAAATACTAGGGTGATCCAGTTAGGGTGTTGGCTGACAGTTGCTAGAGTCTGTAAAATCTAGATTTACTGGTTACGGGGTTGTAATCAGGGGGAATCTGATCTAGGGGTTTAGATCAATATACGGTTTTGAGCGTAGGGTTAGAATAGGAGCAGGGTTTGCTAGTGTACATGGTCTTGTATGCAGGATCTGTTCTATCACCTAGCAGAAACTTTAGAAATACAGCAGTAGACAGGATTTTGCCGAAGCTGGGTATATCTGTGTGTGATTTATTTTCAGCTTTTCTGTTTCTGTTATATTCTGTGATCGGTTTATTATTATATATGTCGTTAGATTTTTTAATTCAGTTAAAAACCATGATAAACCCTATTCACCCCCCTCTAGGGTTAATCTAGATCCAACATGTGGTATCAGAGCAGGTATTTTCTTTAACTCTCGAGTCATGGGTAATCCTAGTTGTCAGTCTAGCGAGACTCAGTCCAGTTCATCTCCAACTATTTTCACTGGAACAGATTTTTTAAACTGGAAATCCATAATGGAATTTTATTTAAAATCTGTTAATATTAAATGTTGGGATGTTGTTATCAATGGGTACGATATGGTAGATAAAGTTTTTAATGCTCGTGCTACCCATATTCTTTATTCTTATCTTGATGATGATCAATACAGTCCGATCTCCCATTGTTTAACTGCGCAGGAAATCTGGAGAACTCTTAATACAAAGTATGGACCAATTGACAACAGCTGTTCAAAACCCCAGAATGTCAACTCAGATTCAGAATTCTGTTTAACAGGATTTACAAATGAAAATTCAGAAGGATCAGATGATGGAGAATCAACAGATGCTGAAGTTGAAAATTTCTCATACGAAGAATTGGTTTATATGTGTGTTGATTTAACTAAATCTGTTGATAAACTCAAATCTAAAAATAAATCTCTGAAATCTAGGAATTCTGAGTTGACCAGCAAAATTGATGATTTGGAATCACAGCTTGAATATTTTAAAAATTCTTCAAATTCAGATTGCAAAAATTGTTTAAAATTGAAAACCAATCTTGTTCATCTCAATAAAAATATTTAAAAGTTTGAAAAGGAAATTCTGATCTTAAAAGAAAACAAGACTGGGTTATCAAGTTTGAATAATCTTTTACAAAAGGAATTTGAAATTTTTAAGACTGTTATATATTCCAATTTTGAAATTGCTGAAAATGAAAATTTTGTGAAAAGTGGTTTGATTTTGAAAGAACTTGAAAATGAGATTGAAAAATACAAGATTTTTGAGTCTTAAAAACAAAAACGATTTGAACTTGAAATTTCTGAATCCCAAGTCAAAATTAAATTGCTTGAAAATGAGAATTTGGTTTTGAAACAGTCCAATGCTGAACAGAAGATCGCTATAAATAATTGCTCAAATTTACTAAAAGAAAATAGCGATCTAAAATCCAAAGTTCAACGATTAGAATCAACTTTGGATTAATTTTCTAATGGAGAAAAATCGTTGAATATGCTGTTTCAAAACCAAGTTTCTATTGGAAATAAATCTGGTCTTGGGTTCGGGAAAAATGATGTTTTTGGAAAACAAAATTCAAATGATTTGAAAAATCCCTCAAACAGCTTTGGAAAGAACTGCTTAGAAAATTTGAACACTGAGAATTTCAAAGGTTTGTTGAGTCAAAATTGTGATGAGATATCATTTTATAATAAACCATTTAAACATTCTTGGATCCCAGAAAATAAAACGGCCTTCGTCAAGTTCAAACAGATTTGGGTTCCTAAGGGAACAAAGGTTAATTCTAATGGTTTGTTATACAAACAAGTCTGGGTACCAAAACATATGAATACAACTGTGAGTGGTTTTACTAATTTTGTTAAACCACTTGATTCTATGAACTGTTAGGTACCGAAGGAGACTGAGGAACTGCTCTACAAAAAGAAATTTGAAATCAAGCTGGCTTATACTTCTGTATCATTCACAGTTCCTCCAGCCAAGATTATTGAGTTAGAGATTCTGATTTACATTGGATTCTGGTATGATCTCTAAACTCACCTGTGTAAATATTTTTATTGTTTGTTTCTTTCTCCTCTATCTCCTTCTGTTTTTGTTCTCTTTTTTGATTTATCACTTCTAATTTTTTTCTTTTATTCTGGGCTTTCTTAAACTTCCAATTATAGAATTCATGTTTGTCTGGAAATTCACTTCATGTGTATTAAAACTCTGATATTTTTAATCTTTTCCAGATCTTGAATTTATTTATGTAAATATCTGCAATTGATTTGAAGTTTATTTTTCTGATTTCTGAATTCATAACAGTGCTGATGTATTCGTGCCATATCATGAACACTGTTAATTTGAATTCTAAATTTTTTGAAGATCTGAATAATTAATGAAATTTCACACTCTTATGCTATTTTGAGTTTCTTCCGATTAATTTTGGAAACGCTTAAAATGTTATACTCGTTACAGCACACTGCTATTTATCAGTTGTGAAAATTTCATTGATTTTCGGATTGGCTTGGAAATTAATCTCTCTTAAATCTCAGTAATACATCTTGAAAACCATCATTACTCATGATCATTATGGGTAGAATTTGTTTGTTTGAAATCATCTGAAATTATTGATATTTTGAATAATCACCTATCTCCTAAATTTGAAATTATCAACCTTGTGTGAGTGATTCATTATATTCTAAAACTTTACATCGATTCAAGTTATTTCAAATAAATTATTCTATTTTTTTCTGGATCATGAATACCTTTCAAAATTGATATAGATTATCTGAGATTTCTTTTAGGCTTGTCTAAATTTTTGTGAAAATTTGATTTGAAAATCAAGTCTTAAAAATCACTGTTATTTCATGATAATTTAATTTGAATATCTGTTTGTTTAAAATCATTTGAAATTATTGATTTATTGAATCTAACACATATCTTGAAGCTGAAATTAATAATCTAGTGTGATCAATTCGTTGAATCCTGAAATCTGCATATTCCTCAAATGATTTCAAAGAAACGGTATTTTTTAATCATTGGTTTATGAATCATCTTGTGTGACCAACATCTTTTCAAGTCTGATTTGAAACTGTTTCTGTTATGCTGCTCTGATACTGTTTTTCAAAGAACTGCCTGTTTTAACTCGTCTATTGCTTGGCTAATTTGTTATACTGTCTACTTGGTCTTTAAATTTCTTCTGACTGTGATATCTTGGTTTGTCCCCGGTATCTTGATTAAAATTTATTAATAGAGACACCAAGTGGTATCAGAAGTGCCTTATATTTGTTTCACCCATCTGATATTGTTTTTGAAAATATTCTGTAATTGCTTGTTTATGATCTGTTTGCTGCTCTGATACTGTTCTTCAAATAATTGCTTGTTCTTGTCTACAGCTCTGATAAATGTGCCAAATTTGTTAGTTTTGTCTACTTAGGCTTTGTGTTTGAAATTTCTTTAATCTGAGATATCTAGGGTGTGAATAAATTCCTCGATAAGGGAGACTACAATTGGTATCAGCTTTTCCATCCATTTGTCTTGAATTTTCACTTTGTGTAAACACCATACACATTTTTTTCCCTTGTATAAATCTGTATAAATTCATCTTGTAATTGATTTTCAATTTTAAAATTATTTATTGATTATTCTTTCAGAAATTGAAATCAATATCCAAATTGAAATGTATTTATAATTCATCGAAATTATTATCAGATTTTGAAATTGTGATGAATTGTGACTGCAGTATATTCCACAACAAGAGGAGATTTTATTTGGATTTTCATGATGGTTGAATATTTATTATAATATCTTTGAACTGGCAATTATTTCACGATCATCTTCTTTTTCTATCACCCGTCTGCCATCCATCATGTTTTTATATTAATGTGGAGAGTTTATTTTTTAAAATCATCTTGTTTTAAAACAGTGAAAATTATTTGTGATAGAAATGGGACTATATTATTATTCATAATTAGTGATAATTGAAAATTTTCAATAATCCCGATACAGTCGAGCCTACTTCATAATATAATTAATTTAGAAATTTATTTCACAGTCTATTTTTGTACCTACCACATTTCTATCATCCATATTGGTTGTTTATACCGAGGAGTTTTATTTTCTATTTAAAGCTGAAAATGATAAAATATATAATTAATATATAAGTGTGTCTCTAACCTCATTTAAAAATCCAAGCTCTGGTCATGCATGGTTATGAGACAACTTATAATTTAAGCTGCGACTGACCTCATTTAAAATCCAAGCTCTGGTTATGTGTGGTCAATGTGCTCTTAAATAATAATAATAAAAAAAAGAGAAATATAGTGCTAAAAATTGAAATTAATCTGAAATTCTCCTCAGTGTATAAAAACCAGTCTATCTATCCATCTTTCTAATCTGTGAAATGTGTTGAAATATTATGACATATTATGATTTGTTAATTGATAGATATTGGGATTTGAGATTATTCGATCTTGTCACTTAAATTGAATTATTGATTATAGTCCAAATCCATCACTATTTTTGTGCTTTATTTTTTATAAAAATCCTTTGAAAATAATTGGAAATGAATTGTTTTTTAAAACTTTCTCCATTTTATATAAAATTCATCGTAAATCCGTCATTCTCTACAATGTGAGATATGCCACCAGTTCTTAGAATATTATGATTTTTGTTTGACTGATTGAGATTTATGATGACTGTTCTTCCTCTTAAGCTGATATTGTATTTAATAGTCATTTTTCATCCATATTTTAAATTATGTATCCTTTTGATGATTACAAAAGTGGGAGAATGGATTAGATTTTGATTTATGAGTGAATATTTTATAAATGTATTTTTTGAAAATTCATTATCATTCAGTTCAATTCACTCATGCACAGTTATAGGGAGAGTTTTATGTTGTAGGGGGAGCTAATAAATAAGGAGAGTTCATTTTTTCACTGTAAAACACATTTGTTGGATTCAAAATCTTTTATTTGTTTGTCATCATCAAAAGGGGGAGATTGTTGTATATAACGGTGTTGTATACACAATTATATGATTTTTGTTTGATGATAACAACCAAATATATTTTATAAATGTGTTTGTTACTGTACTATTCTATATTTACATCACAGACAGAAATGTAATATTTATATTTAAACAAAATACATCTGTACAAAAATTCAAATATTTACTGTATTTTATTTAAAATATAAATAGTATATTTCTAACATTCAAACAGTACATCTATTTTAACTCCACTATTTAATCACTTCACATATTTGTACTTATAAATAAACAAAATAGAGGACAACTATGAAATAATATTTTATTTCAAATAGATTTTGTTTATTACAAATAATCAGTACAATCACTTTTTCATATACATTAGCTCCTTACTATATCACTCAACACTTAGTACTTTTTCACATATACATTCACAGACTCAATATACAGACACTTTCACTATTACACACACTGTTCTTGTTTTCTGCCTTCTGTCTTCTTGTCTTTTGTCTTCACAGCTTTCAGTCCAGTCACTTCAGTCCATTCTCATCTTCATACCTGTCACATGAAACAGAAACACACAGTACACTGCAACAGAAATAAAACTAAATACATGTGTATATAAATTTTATTTAAAAAAAATTATTTGCCTCAGATTTCTAGTGTGTTTCTCATCATTTTTCATGACTTGATCTGATTCATCTGTGTCTAGCCAGTTTATATAGTACAGGGACAGAAAAAATATTCTGATAGCTGCATATACACACGTGTATAGATATACACGTGTGCACTGCCTCGCCAATCAGTATATGCAGCTGTGGAGCAGTCACATGGACCAAGCTCAACACAGTGGAATGGAGCAAATAAACACAAGCAAGAAACCTGTCGAGCCAAGAAATTCAAAAATAAAGGTCAAAGCAGCTAAAATTCAAGTACACAACACAACTCAAATAAATGGGCCGAGCATATATGATACTCAAAAAAAATTGGTCGAGTACAAAGTGAAATCAAGCACATCATGGCAATGTAAAGCCAACAGCAAAAGGAATGATCAGCCAACATATCAAAGGTGTTTAAATTGGTGCATGTATACATCAAAATGGTCGAGTTCAGCATACAAGCAAGAGTACAACACAACAAATCATATGGAAGTTGCAGGCTATCAAGTTAAAGGGTTGCAGTGCATGTGTGCACAAAGGCAAATGGTGTAACAACAATGTTGCAAGGGTATTACAGCAACTATGAAGAAACATTCAAATGATACTGCATATATACACAGCAAATAAATCAAGGGGACAAAGCATACATGTATGCACGATAATGTTGAAATGTACACAGCAAGTACTGTTGAAGCAACCTTATGGCATACATACACGATGCAAGCAATTTCGAGCACAACAGTTCAAACATGAAAGTGCCTAGCTATGGGTGATGCAGCTACAAGTTTGGTGCACAAAATTATAAACAGTAGATGCTACAGCAAAAGGAAGATCAGCTCAAAATATTGTGATGATTCATTCAAGTTCAAGATGACATGAACATAGTGAAGACTGAAGAGGATGCAAATGTGAAAACATGAAGTATAATAGCAGGTGCAGGTTCAAGTAAACTTGGCAAAAGTTTGTGAGCAAGTTAACAGAAATGGATAAGAGATCAGTTTCAAGTTTTTGGCAATCTTTCTAAAGGGCACAGCAAATCAAAAAGTTTACAAAATTGATTTACTCAATCAATGTCGAGGTAAACAAAGTTTTTTTTTCTTTGGCAACTGGTTTTAATCAAGCAAATGCAGTGAATCAAATTTGGCAAGAATCTTTTTGGAAACCCAAACATGGCAACAACAAAGTGGGACAAGGCATGAAGGCAAATAAATTTGAGCGTATAATCAAAAACAGAAAATCATGTGTGCATCGAGCTAACGCAGAGAGCACAACTACATATATGACAAGAAATGTGCAAACAAATTTATATGCGCATGAACATATCAAGCAATCAAGCGGGCAGTGTATGTAATTTCATCAATGCAATCAAAGTTGACCTAAGGTGTCAATTCCAGGAAACAAATCTTTCAAGTTCCTAAATTGCTTCCAAGTATTTCCAGTTATTCAATGTTTGGCAAGGAAATAAGCAAGCATTTTTTTATGGGAAGAAATCAATTTTGGGTTTCTAAATTCTTTCCCAAAATCAACAATCAATTCTCGGAACTTTATCAATTTATTCAAAGCCTTGGCAATCAAATCCAGAAATTACAATTAATTGTTTCCAGTTTCAGAAAGGGACAAAGACCAGTTTCATGTCTGATTTCACAACATCTATCACGAAAGCAATTTCAATCGGGTATATCAAAAAGGGACCACGTAACATAGATTTTGTTTCCATAGATTCAATCACATCTTCAGTAAAACAAATCAGGAAATAATTATTTTTTAATTCACACAAGGGACAATTTCTAATTCAAAAGGGGCAAGGTTATTTTTTCTGTTTCATCAATTCTATCTCACCATTTCAAAAGAGGAAAGCCAAAAATCAGATCAAATCATATTTAATTGAAATCAGAGGTTAAGGGTTTTATTTTTACCCTATATTACACCATATCATCACAGGCAGATGCAGAAAAATCAAAAATCAACCCAAAAATTCAGAGCAAGAATTAAATAAATTCAGGAGCAACTCACAAATTTCAGTAGATCTCGATCGCAACCGCAAATCAGTGTAATTGAAGAAGGAGAATCAACTAATTCGAGCTTCAAGAGAATTTCCAGAGCACAATTCACTTTATCGTAATTCAGATTTGGGTGGAGATCAAAAACCCTAGAAAGCAAGTCGCCATTTCTAGTTTTCCAGAGAGAAAAGCATCGGGGCAAATAAAATGATGAGTGGGCCGACCTATTTTGGAGTTGGACTAAGCCTAATTCAATAAAAAGGGGATAACCCTTTGTTCTTAACTCCTAGGGTTTATTTTATTTTGTATTGTTTTCTAATTCTGTCTTCTTTGTAAACGATCAAACAGTTTTTCTAGTATTTGTAAAATACTAGGGTGATACAATCAGGGTGTTGGCTGACAGTTGCTAGAGTCTGTAAAATCTAGATTTACTGGTTACGGGGTTGTAATCAGGGGGAATCTGATCTAGGGGTTTAGATCAGTCTATGGTTTTGAGCGTAGGGTTAGAATAGGAGCAGGGTTTGCTAGTGTACATGGTCTTGTATGCGGGATATGTTCTATCACCTAGTAGAAACCTTAGAAATGCAGCAGTAGACAGGATTTTGCCGAAGCTGGGTATATCTGTGTGTGATTTATTTTCAGCATTTTTGTTTCTGTTATATTCTATGATCGGTTTATTATTATATATCTCGTTATATTTTTTAATTCATTTAGAAACTGTGATAAACCCTATTCACCCCCCTCTAGGGTTAATCTATATCCAACAATGCGGACAAAAATGTACAAGTTTATATTTTATATAAGCATGAGATTTATGAGCCCAGTTGGCAAGCCGCTTAGCTGTTTGATTTTCTTTTGGGTTCGAGATGGTCTATAGAGGCGAGTTGGAGTTTGACCTATTAACCAATACAAAGGATGTACTGGCGAAATTTTAAGAAAAATTAAGGTTTTAGAAAATTTTCAGGATTTTTGAAAATTTTCGTAGATAAGAATTAAATAATATTTAATTGAAATGAAATTACTTCAGTGGAAACTGAACATAAGAAGAGAATAGATAAGTTCTACTCAGTTAAGGGTTTGGTTTGTACCTTAGCAATTTTGAGGACGAAATTATTTTAAGTGGCCAAGAATGTAACGACCCGTATTTTCTATGATATATAATTAACATATTTTATTATATAAATAGTGGTTTAGAATTCAAATGGTCGTTGAATTAAATAATAGTGAATATTTAATTAAAATATTAATTAAATAATATATTTAACTCTAAAATAATCAGAATGGACTGTAATGGCGATATGGTGTGAATTGGGAAATTCAAAATATATAATTCAGTTTAAAATTGAATTACGATAACGAATATATTATTTGAGCGATAGTTGGACGTATAAATTATATTATAATTATAAACGAGCTTGAAATGGCGTGACAGTTCACGATTTGGCGATTCGAAATTTAAACGAATAAACAGAAGCTGTTTTAAATCAGATTTCTGTGAAACAAGAAACGTTCGGGGGTGGTGAAGTTTATTTCTCTAGTGGAAGAGAAAAATTGGGATTTCATCGTGTAGATTTTGATTTATGATCAAATCAATTTTTCGAATAGTCGCTATGGAATCGTTTATCAACCATAACGATATATTTAATTATAATTAAATATTGGCCTCGAATTTAGACAAGCCCTTTGAGACATAGTGATAATTTAATTTTTAGAATTTTACTGTAATTTTTGATTAATTAAATAAGCAACTTTTTATTTGGAGTATTTTGCACCCTTAATCAGCGATTTTAGGGTTTCACAATATGAGTTAATCTACCAGTATTATTATATTTTTGGGATCACGGCACATTACTCGATTTCATGACATTTTCATATTAGTCCATGGACAAACAGAGTTTCATATAATGGGATACTCTAAAATGTAAAACAAATATCACCTAAGCCATTTCTTTTCTTTGATCAAATAAAGGCCATGCATAGTTGTTTCCAGCCGCCACTCTTCTCCTCAAAACGCAAAACTTGGAAGCTCCATCTCCTCAAAATATCTAAATTTCATTCCCTTATATATATATATATATATACACACATACATACATACATCACAACTAAAATCCTTTCTAACCTAATTCATTCCTCTCGATCAAAACATTTTCTCCACCGTCGTTCTCTTCAGCAAATGAAATCAAAACGTGAGACTAAAAAATCAAATCCAAATAAAATAATCGAAATCCTTTTCTCAGATGCATGGTTTTTGCAGTGAAGCCAAACTGCTCCTGTTAAATTGTTCCTTAACACAGTAGTAAGCTCGACAAGAAACATGGCCATTTGTTTGCCAAAATGAAGGCCAACGCACAGATCAGGTGGTGAAACAGATCCTGGTCGGAGCTACTATAAGGTGGAGTAAATTTTGAGAGACTCGGTGACAACAAGGTTCGGTGTTCCGGAAGAAGGCGGGTCGTGATTAGAAATTTGAGGGCGAATAAGACGTGGGGGTGCCGATGTAATGAAGAGTAGTATGCTGCGTTTTAATGGGGATATCAAACCGTGTATTAGAGAAGTAGGATGGCAACTTGTTTTGTTCTAAGGAGGGGGGACTTGTGAAAGGAGAGGACGGGATGGAAGTGTTGGATTTAAGAAACATGCGGACCTGGGGAGAGAGAGGTGAAACGCAGTGTGCTCACTGTTGGGTATAGGTCTGAGTTTGTTGGTTAATGTCGAGGGTGGAGGAAATACAACAGGAAGATGTGGATTAGAAAGAGAGAGTGAACGGTGTAATTAGTTTTTGATTTTTTTTTTTGACAAATGTGAAGAAGGTGAAAATAGCGGTCAAAGGTGCCATGACGTTTTTCTTGGGTTCCCTGGAGCTACTACCGAAGGAAAGAGAAAGGTACAGGGGATTATGTGGGTCTGGGTTTTGAAGAGGTAACGAGCTGATATTTAAACAATAAGGCCCATATTAAATTACAAATTAAGTTTTGTTTAAATTTAAATAAATGGATAAATTTGTGACTTTAATATTTAATTCATACATCGTCAGAATCTCGAATGGTTCATCACGTTGGCATCATATGGACGAGAGCTACCCAACGGAACTGACTGGGAGTGGATTGGAGCTCGTTTAAATTTATGGCGAAATAAATTGTTTGATTCAGATCAAACAACAGTTTATCGCTCTTTAACGATGAACTGCCAAAGTGAGTAAAACTCACCAACTCTAAACAGTTATATTTTTATAACATATTCTTAGAACTGATAATTATTTGTTGATTGATGTGTGTTAACTGTTTGGTTTAATTGCTTATGTATTGGTTGAAATTATAGGTAACGATATATATAAATCGTCAATCAAATATTGATTTTGTTTAGCAGAATATTTCATATTGAAATGAAATCAATGTTAATTATATTGTTTAACATCTGTGATGCAGGGAAACAGGTTGGAGGGATCCAACTGGATTCCTCAACATTTATTTTACTGTTTTTCATATATTGTAATATATGATGTGATATATAATCTGTTGATGATTATTTATGTTTGGATGTTATCGATAACTATGTTTGGTATTTTAAATACCGTAAGAAAATAGCGGGATGTAAAAAGGGAATTTTCAAAGTATATTTTGAAAATAAATTATTTATATAAAATCAATGGATTTTATATATAAAAGGATTTTTTTATAAGGAAATAATTATAAAATCAATGGGGTTAAATCAAAAGAGTTAAAAAGAATATATTTGTAAAACAAATATAAAGGAAATATATTTGTAAAAACAATATAAAGGAAAGATATTTGTAAAACAAATATAAAGGAAATATAATTGTAAAACAAATATAAAGGAAATATATTTGTAAAATAAATATAAAGGAAAATATTTGCAAAACAAATAGAAAGAGAAATATTTGTAAAACATTTAAAAATAAAAATAGAAAAAAGAATATTTGTAAAACATTTACAAATAGAATTTAAAAGGAAATATTTGTAAAACATTTACAAATAGATTAAATGGAAATATTTATTTATAGGAAATAAATAGAATGTTATAAAGGAAATATTTATTGGTTAAATAAATAGAAGAGAAAAAAAATATATTTATTTGTTAAACAAATAGAAAAGATAAAAGAAACATTTATTTGTTAAATAAATAGAATTGAAAAGGGAATAGTTATTTGTTAAGTAAACAAATATAAAAGGAAATGATTCAAAGGAGGTAATTCAAAGGAGATAATTCAAAGGAGATAATTCAAAAGGAATGATTCAAAGGAATAATTCAAAGGAGTTAACTCAAAAGAGTAAATCGAAAGGAGTTAATCGAATATTAGTTATTCCGTTAGAGTTAATCAATTTTAGTTAATCGAATTAGATTTAATTGATTTAAGTTAATCGAGTTAGAGTTAACCAGTTAGAGTTAATCGATTAGGGATAGAGTTAACCAGTTAGAGTTAATAGATAAGAGTTAGAGTTAATTAGTTAGAGTTAACCAGTTAGAGTTAATCAGTTAGAGTTAACCAGTTAGAGTTAATCAGTTAGAGTTATTCAAATGGAGTTAATCGAGTAGAGTTATCGAATATCGCTTATTCAAAGTAGAGTTATCGAATATAGTTTATTCGGGTGTATTCGAGAGAAGAGTAATCGAATTTAGTTATTGGAAAGGAGTTAATCGAATTTAGTTATTCGAAAGGAGTTATCGATTAGTTGAATCGAAAGGAGTTATCGATTAGTTTAATCAAAAGGAGTTAATCTAATTTAGTTGAATCGAAAGGAGTTATCCATTAGTTTAATCGAAAAGGAGTTAATCGAATTTAGTTATTCGAATGGGAGTTATCGATTAGTTTATTCGAAAGTAGTTAATCGAATTTAGTTATTCTAAAAGGAGTAATCGAATACAATATTCGAAAAGAAAGATTATCGAATATCGTTTATTCGAAGGAAAGAGTAATCGAATATTGGTTATTCGAAGTGAGTTAATCGAATATTAGTTATTCGAAGAGAGTTAATCGTCGAATTCGATTATATCGAATTCGGGAAAGTACTTACACATTCCGGTTTTTAAACCAAGATTTATTTATTTATAAATTAGGTTTTTATTTATTTATTCACATTAAAAATAAAAGTTATAATTGAAGTTAGATATTTCGATAGTAGGGATTATAGTATTATCGTTATAACCAATTTTTTCAATAAAGAAGTGGATTCATAAATAGAATCCGAGAGTTTTGTAAGGTAGTTTGTTAAAGATTTAAAAGATAAACTTTGACTATTTCGAAGTTAGTATGTTGTTCAGTTAAGGTCTGAGAGGTAATTATACCCCAACATGATTGACTTCCTTCTTAACTAAGGAATGGCAAGGTTTGATAGTGAAGGAGATTTGGAAATGTTTTCTGATAATAGAAAATAAAAATTTAGAATATATGGAAATAGGAGATAAGTAGATTAATGAACTAAAGAGACAAATGTTAAATGATGATTGATCGATATAATTTCCATTTGGAAATAATATTTTTGTTTGCACATGGGTTTTTCTTTGATAGTTAAATAACATACTATCAAAGTTTTGACCATTTTAACGTTGTTAATATGGAGGGACCGGTTGGATTATTATCCGAAGAACCACTACGTATTGGCATAAGCGTTGCGAATCATATATGCCAAAGATAATTGAAGACGGAGTAAAGTGCAAGGGATGTTGTATGAATCTTAGGTAAAGATTGCCTAAGATGGTTGTACTGAATAGTGCCTTTGGTTTGTCCAGTCCCAGGACGACCTATATGGAAGAATGTCTGATAGAGTATATTTAATAGATCGCGTAAGTTGACCTCTTCAAACGTATTTACGTTTGGTGGCGGAGGAATTTGTTTCTCTTAGCTGTATACCCCTGGTATTTTTGGGGAAATCAATTTGTGATTTGGCGGGTATAGCGATGTGACATTCAAAGTGAATAATTATGTGATCTGTCAGAGATAAGCGTGGACTCTAGCCTCATAACCGAGAAATGACAGAAATCGGGCAGGCAGCATAGCTATGTAGGTCACACCTATTAGGATGTATAATCACCTGATCTAGAGTTTCATTTACTTCTAAAAATCTATTGTCGATGCTGTCCCATTCGGGAAATGGTTGCTGATCCAACCGTTGGTGATATACATTCGATACACTTAAGCAAAATGAGCGGTCGGTCAAGTGCAGCCGGGTTGCAGGATGTTCTTGTTGAACCCAGTGTATTCCTCTCTAGAGGTACACTAGCGAAAGTTGGTTCCATACCTTGTCATAGTTGGAAATCCATTACCCAATACGTGCTTGCGGTTTTGATTGTATACTATATATGTAGAACGTGAGATGAAAGCGTTTCTGCTAGATGATTATTATATTGTGGTTGATAGACATTATTATAATATCAAAAGGTTTTTGACATAAAGATAATTTGGATTCTCATAAGGGAAAAACCCATTCCGTTATACGGCGTGGTCTTATGAGATATCGTTTACTTGTTTAAACTGTTTTAAACCGTTTTACTCATACTAGTCCCATGACTGACTGGAGTTTATCTTGTTTTGTTTTCCCTAAACTCTTGGGTGCCCAATTTTGTATGGGCAGTCAAGTAGTCGGGATTTACATATATACTGGAAGAGCTTGGAGCAGGAGGCTTTAGGATTTTATAGCTATAGTTATTTCTGCTATGTTGTAAGTGTTGTACTCTAATAATGTTATTGTATACATATACTGATTTATTTCAAGGATATGCTATCTATTATATGTTGTTCGTTCCACTGTCAGATTCACGGTACGTTGATGTTATATCTTCTCCTTCTTCTATTCTAAGTTTCTATCTTATCTTTCCTCACCCTTTAACTTCTATTAACTTTCCGGTTATTTTCGATCCTTGGATGTTCGATATGTGTTGTATATTGGATAACCAAGATCGCCTTTTTCCGTGTCGTTATAGCACGCCACCATGAGTCCAACGCCAAAAGCAGCATTTAAAATGGGCATCGTATGCAAAAGTTATACCCATTTGAAGTTGACTTGGAAGGGGGTAGTACACCGACCGAGATTTAAGGAATGTCGATATCGATTTTAAGGAAGCATCAATCCGGATTTTAAAGATGCACTGACCCAGAATTTAAGGTAGGCCAAATATGAACTTAAAGAAGGCCTAAGCGGAATTTAAGGTAAGTTGAACAGGAATTTAAGGAAGGCCAACCCAGTTTAAAGAATGCCGGTCCAGATTTCAGGAAGACCGAACCAAAATTTAAGGAGGACCAACCGAGAATTAAGGAATGCTAGTCCGAAATTATTTTCTTTATATCTCCTATATTTTTGATCTAATTGACTTGAAATGTAGGCTCGTCAGGACGTTTTATAGCTCCGATAAAAATTTCATCATATCGAAGGTACTTTTGAATTTTGGTCGATTCAAACCTATTTGACATTAACCCTATTGTACGAACTCCAAAAAACTCCAAATTTCTCGCACAACCTCTATATATTTTCCATCTCGAGTCCTTCAAACTTAGAGCAGTTCTGAGCAATTTTGATTTATGGACTTTTTCTCAAAATACTAGTTCTAAGTCAGCATTCGTTATCGTTTTCAATAATTTTAGCAAAAAAAAAAACCAACCTTAGAAATCATCCAAATACATATACAAACATGCAATAACAATACATTGCTCCGACTATTTATAATGTCTATATCTAAAAGTAAAAACCATAGACTTGCACACACCGCAAGTGGTTTCATAATTTTGATATAAAGTGTTAGATACCTAGCAAAATTAACTTCCAAGGATTATTTTAAGATTTAGAAGTCTAGAATTTTGTAAATAATATTAGTGTCATGCACATGTTCCTATGAAATATAAAATTTAAATAGGATTAATGAATTTAAATAGATAGCCCTTTCTAATTGTTACAGGTATTTTTCTCTAGTCTAGATCTAAAGATTTCTATTTTTTAATTAAAGATTTTGTAGAGATTTTAGGTAATGGATGGAGAAAGGTTTGCTGAAATGGAGGTAGAAGCTTTGGGGAAGAAGGAGAGGGAAATGAAATGAGAGAGATGAGTTACATTAGCTCACTTTAGCCCATTATCTCCTTAATCTCGAAATCCACTCTCGGCTTACCTGAAAATGGGCCAAGATGGTAGAAAATGGGCTTTTTATATCCTAAAAATCATTTAAACAGCCGTATATATAAAAAAATATCCATTTTCGACATATAACCACTCTATGTAAAGATAAACCATCATCTAGATCCAGTAGAATGTTTTCAAACAAACTTCCATGATAGCAAAAATTTATGGACGAAATAAGATTTTGTTAGGGGTAAAATGGCCATAGAATAACCCAAAAAATATAAAAGCGAGAAATGCCTCGAATAGCCATCTCTCAAAAATATAAAATGATACAATCGAGTATGAAAATAGTAATCCATTTTTATGCATTAAAAATGCACAAAACTGCGGGTTGTTACAAAAACCATGTTATAATATAACTATCATGCTTACGGAACCCATATGTTTAGCCCATTTACCTTCAAGATCCAAGTTTCCAACAAGTAGATCTTACCATCTTGGCTATCCAAGGTAGATGACCATGGATACCAATTCAAATGGGTATCCCTACGTAAACCTTCTTTGAGTCAACATTAAAGCACTTCGAGCGATAAATAATTCCTTAGCATTTGCATTCACTAGAGCTTCCACTAGTACATCTTACCTGTCCATTATCCTGCGATCTTTTTCCTTCTCGAGCTGCCAATTACACTCCTTCACTTTGACACAATTTCCAAGTTTCCTAATGTCAAAATTGGCTATCACACTCTTTCAATTTAACTCAATTTCAAAGTTTTCAATCAAATAGTCAAAACTGGCCACCACACCCACTTGATTTCAATCTGATCCCGACTAATCGAAGAGTCGTATCTTCATCTTGTCATAATTTCCTACTTACCAAATTATTTATCAACCCACAACCACTAGCATAATCAAGAAGACCTCACCATACCTTCCAATCGTTTGCGCAATCTTTTTTTCATATTTTTGGGACAATCACCTTGATTTGATCAAGGACTACAATCGCATTGTTCTGGCCAAAGATTATTCTTCTTTGAAGAAGACTATGATTTTGCTCCGAACAAATTAGAATTTTTTTGAACGCTTCCCTAAACCAGTTCAAAAAAAAATCACTCAAAACATTATTTTGAGCATCAAATCATTCTGCTTCCTGTTTTGATGCATTCTAGCTTGGGTTTCGAAGAACTTTCTTTAACCTTTGAAATATTTTCTTACCTCGAAGAACTGTGGTTCGAGTTTTGAAGCACGTTCTTTAAAATACTTTTCTTCGAGCTTCGATGCACTTTGCTTTGAGCATCGATGCACCTTTCTCCTTGTAGAAAAGAGTGGTATTATTTTAACTTGTAGGAAACAAGTCATTCGAATCAAAATCCATCTTACTTTTAACACCAATCATACTTCGAATCACTATGTTCATACAATTTTATGCTTTCCTGTTGTAGCGCCATACACTGAGACCAATAGTAGCAAAGAGTATAAATGAGTAATATTATCTGTTAATACGGAGAATATAAGGCTGGTTTCGTGTGACCATTCTAATCTTGTATTAAAAAAGTCTTAAGTGCGTTGATAGAATGCTCTCGTTTTTCTTCTTCAAGTGAGTCAATATAATTAACACTTATAAATTGCAATACTATAAGGGCTACAAGATCGATTCAGAACAAGACATAATCAGAGTCATATTTCATAGTGCACAGAGTAGCATTACCACCATAGATATATACATATATATCAGTACAATACAAAATAATACACATCTGTGGATATAAAATCAATAATATATATATGACCATCAAAATGAAAGAATATATACAAAAAAACAATGAATGTCACAAATACTACGTACAATTAAAACTCACTAGAGCAAACAAATGAGCTATATCGTCAACAAATAAAGCTAAGAAGAGGGTCTCGACATCGTGCACTACCTAAAAATCTCAGTCTGACCCGAGCAATTAATACATGGGTCATTCTAGCTGAAACATAAGGTTTCATATAATAGGGTAATAAGTAGTCAGTGATACTTTTTCTCTAAAGAGACACTTCGATAATAATACTCAATGTCATGGGGTTAATGAACAAAAAATCATATAACAACATAAGTCATTGGATTACCTACACTGTAATATGCTCTGCAAAAGAGTATGAGTTAGCATATCACTCCACACAAAAGAAAATCAACACCATCAACACAATATAAACTCGCTTAAAAGTTCCAAATAATACAAATGAAATCACTTAACAATTTATTAGCAATAACCCACCAACAAGATATATATATATATATACATATATGTATACATATATGCACACACATATATAAGAAACCACATCAAATAAGTGAAAACATTCAAATCACCAAAATTCTAGGAACCAACACAAAGGAATCTATAAAGCAATAATACAAAACCTTGCACTCACCAGTCCAAGTTTCCCACTGGCTATAGATTAGGACCCTTCAGTCCAAAATATAGCCTACCGGCCTTCCAAATACAATATCAAGACACCCGCAAGTCTTATATAAGACCAACCAGTCCACATTCACTAACCAGCTATCTATATGTATATACGACCCACCAGTACAAGTATTAGCGATAATAACACCAAAGAATGTGTCATAAACTTCTATATAGTAATTCAAATAACAAAAACAATACACCCAGTTCTGTACGTTTTCGCTAATCGATTTACTATAAGATAACCCACTCCACACTAGTAATTAATAATTTACTTTGATCGAAGAGTGTAGAATTACCTGATATAATCAATTTACCTATCCCATACCATATGATTTATTACATCGTTTAAATCATATTCTCTCTTTAACAAAGGTGCAAAAAGCGTGTACACTTATATTGAAAATATTTGGTTTTGAGAAAAAAGAGTTTACAAAACGGTTTAGAAAATGTTTGGATTATTTCCTTGAAAACATGTAAATTTTGAAAACCTTATTTATTCTAATGACTTGAAATGATTTTATTTATAAAAGCCAAATCATAGAAAAGTATTTGTCCCAAACTACATATAGAAAATTTGTTTTAGAAATTGCTTTCTAAAGATGTGCAAAGTGTAGAAACCAACACGAAAAAGAACTAACAAAACTCAACAAAGCACAACTGAAATTTGTGCAATCCGAACAATGTATACACTAAATTTTAGGCATATGACCAACAATTAAAACACTTTAAATCAATTTGTGCACTGGTCAAAGTGTATTAAAATTGAGCAAAATTGAGCATGTACATCTAGTAAATTACTCAGGCTAGCAAACAATATAGAGAAAAATCAACTAGGCAATTGACACTACCTATTTCAACACAGGTATCTACTTGTATCAGCACATGTGTCGAGACAGGCAGGCACAGGGCTTCCAACGGGTCCTTCTATGACGAACTCAATTTCAAGCCACGTTCTAGCCGAGCTACGATCATAACTACGCAACAAAAATCTACAGGATTACAATTCAAAACTTGGACAAGATACAAAAATAGAAATCACACCAATTAGACATAATCAAGGGCGTTATTAACTCTCAAACATGAATAGGCAACTTATATGGATGTCAACTTTTGAGTTCTACAGTAGATTAAACTCAACTTTTGCCTTAGATCTTCAACATGCAAAGAAAAATTTAGCTAGAATGAGTGAGCTTACTCACCTTGTTTACAAAATAAAAGTTGTACAGCAGGAGTTTGATGAATTTTGGAGCTTTGTGGTTTCAAGAAGCATTGTCTGTGCTTGAAAATTCACTGACTGTAACATGTAACTAAGAAATATCAATATATTATAACAAGATTTCAAACCAGAGATCTTGGATGGAATTAATTTTAGTTTTAGGGTGACTACCGGTTGTAGAATATAGTTAGGAGCCAAGATTTACTATTTCTATGGAGATTTGGAACTTAGATTTTGGTTATAAGCTGGTTTCTGCAAATTTTATTTTTCTGGCCAAGGAAATAAAATGAGGAACTTAGACAGGAAAAGAAGAACGTACTAGACAATATGTTTTCCAGAATTTACTATTCCTATACCATTAATTAGAAAGCCTAATTAATGTAATTAAGATCATTAGCGATTACTTAGGCTTTGGGTACGTATATGTAGCCTAATTACATTGTTTAACCATGTCTTATCCTATATTAACACAAATGCACAGTATTTCTTCCCATATTTATAACTTAATATCTCATAGCACATAATAAATTACAAACAACTTATTTATAACACTTTTAAACCTTTTTAGCATCATTTCAGGAATTTAACAATAAAATTTACAAATGTTTACAAGTTCTAATTCTTTTATGCAATTCTTACAAATTTAAGAGCTACAACCATTCAAATAATTCTATTTTGAGACAAAATCGTTATAAACTTATAATATTTGGTTTTAGTACATATATTAACTTTTGTAAAAAAAATTTTAATTTTGTACATTATTTTAACTCATTTTTTATGAAAAAATACCATTTGTTCTGATTATTATTATTTGCTTATATGTTGCAACTTATAACAACCAATTAACCCAAAAATCTTGAAACTCTTATTTTTGCTTCAACGTTCATTTCTAAAGATATTTCAACTTTTATTCATCATTTTATACTATTATTATATATTATAAAGTTCAATTTTATTCCATATATTCCTTGTTGGAAAAAAATCAATCTCATATCATATGGATATTCTTCCTAAAACATAATATTTTGCATTTTGACTTTATTTTCTTAAACTAACACAAAACCATCATTTTGATTCATTTTCTTTCTATACTACCATAATTCTGAATTATTTCCCCCAATTTTTTTCTTCTTTTCCAAAATTTTCCAATAATTCCAAAAATCACATTTAAATCTCAAACTTAACTAGTTGAATCCAATCATCAATTTAAATGGTTCTTATCTCTTAATGAACAAAATATAATTCACATTATAATCTATTAATTGCTATAACAGGTAATCATCTTAAATCAGAATCGTTACAAACTCCTCGTCTGCAAACATTGCATCCCCGCAATTTCCATAGGGATAAGTCATATTCAACCTAATTCATTCCATCAACACAAAAGACAAACAACGAAAGTGATAAGCTTAAGTATATAACTTCTCACCCTTAAGATTAGAAGAATGAAAATCAGGATACATATGCTCGATAAACTCTTAGGTTCCCCAAGTGCAATCATTAGAATTATCCAACCATTGAATCTTTGCAAGTGACACATTCTTGTTCCGAAGGCATTTAACCTCTAAATCAAGAACATGCATAGGACGTTGCACATAGGAAAGATCGGGTGAGACCCCAAGCCGCACTAATAATCGGAATCAAGCACAAATCAAAATCACACTAACACTTACTTAGTTGAGGGACATGAAACAGGTCATGAACTCTAGAAAATCGATCCGGAAGTGCTACGTTATAAGCCACGATAACTATATGCTCCGTAATAGGAAATGGCCCAATATAGCGAGGATTCAACTTCCTAGTCTAGCTAAAGCATACCACCACCTAAAGGAGATATATGAAGAAAAACTAAACCACCTACTAAGAATTCGAGAGGCTTCTTACAGTTGTCCGCGTAGGATTTTTGGCTACTCTGTGCCATTCAATCTCACATGAATAAGGGCAATTTTCTCAAAAATTTCACAAAAAGAGTTGGGTCCTAAAGTTAGTGTTAATTATGTTTTTGTTAACACCGGAGATAGGTCAAAGAAAATGGAACTAAGTGGAAAATAGGATTATATAGTTCCCACAATCTTGAGTTAGTTCACTGTTTCCTAGATATCAAGATCTTATGCTCAAAGATTAGTTACTCTTCCCTCAAGGGGTGAGTATCACACTTATGAGACTTAACAACCAACTATTACATTGGGATAAGGGTTCCCTAAGCACAACGCAAGATAGAAATCTAAATGGTTTTTTTTAAAGGGATTTATCAATAATTCTTGAGGAGGGGTTTAGGCTTGAGTAGGAAACCTTCTTCGTGTAAGACGCATAAGGTAGTATGCAATGGAAGTAAATAAAAAACTCATAGAAATTATTGTAAGTGTCAATTCTCTCTTTGTTGCTTATTGATTTGAGTACATAAGTGTTTACAAAGGAAATCCCCAAATTATTTTCAAAATTAGGGTTTACTCTATAAGAAGAGGGTATAAGATTGAGAAATGAGAATTCAGCCTCGAAATTACGACCCCTAGGATGTTATTTATAGACAAGTCGAGACCCTTTTTGACATTAGGCTAGTAAATGCCCCTTTCGAGTGCAACAACTATGTGTCAGCTTCTTTTCACCTTTCGGTTCTGGTTTCCTATTTCTCGGCTGTTGTTGAGGGATATTCCATAGCCTTTAGTGTCGGTCTTAGCTTCGGAAAGATGCTTCCGGTTTTTAGAGCTTCTCTTTTAGGTTGTCTCTTCTTTCCATATCGATACTTAGCCTGTTGATATTGATAGCATTGGATATAGCCTCTGGCTTTCAGAGATAAGCTTTTGATCTTATCTACAAGTCTTCACGATGTTTGTTTTGTGCCTTGATCGCTTACATTCCTGGAGTCGTCACCCCTTTCAGTATCAACACTAAGCGTGTAAGTGTGGATAGCTCTTCTTCTCATAGACTTAGGCTTGCTCTGGTTAACCTCTAGATTGGATTTTTGGTCTTCCAGAAGGGTGCTTTTTGTGTTCTTCCTATTGAAGTTGCTTCCAAGTAGCTGACAACCTTTGAGTCCAGTAGCTAGCCTTCAAAATGCTTGTGTTTCATCCTATTGTTCCTTTATAAGCCTTCCTCTTTTTGCATCAACATTAAGTGAATTAATGCCGATAGCCCTTTCGTCTTCTTTTGCCTTTCTTTGTTCCTTGTCAATTCTTTAGTCTCGGATCGTAGGCTGTCGTCCTTTCTTTCTTATTTGCTTCTAGCTTAAGGTGATTAGCTTACGAAATTAACTTCACATTGTTTGTCTCCCACTATGGATCCGTTCTGCCGACATTCCTTTTTCTTGTAGGTTTTAAGTTCTCTCCTTCCAGGAAGGTAACGGTTGTATAATGTCCTCGTTGTTTCTCTTATGCTTTCGGTTTTATTATGGTTTCAGATTTGTACTCTCAGGGCATTTCCTCATGTTGGTTTACTCTCAGGGCATTTCCTTATGCTGGTGGCAGTTCGGTTCCCCTTCACCGATAGCCTATTTCAGTGTTGAGTTTTGGTGGTAACATTTTCCCCCCTTTGTGATGGGGTACTTTCGACTTTCTAAGTAAAAATTCTGACTTTTCTCCTGTACTTCGCCTTCCCGCCTCTTGATATCCACCAATCTGACCTGCTAATTTGCTCTTGCTTGTATGATTGAGATTCAAGGGTTACTTTGACATAAACACGCTTTCTTCTTCTTCCCTATTTTCCACCTGTAAATCCATTGCTTAAACAACATCACTGTTCTTCAAGAATCACACAATGTTAAATATATTTTTCGTCGGCACTGGAGATAGGTCTATGGAAGTGGACCTAAGGGAACAACGGGTTATTTAGTGCCTACAAACTTGAGTTAGTTCACCGTTCATTAGATATCAAGGTCTAAAGTTTGAAAGATTAGTCACTCTTCCCTCAAGGGGTGAGTATCACGCTTGTGCGGCTCAAAGACCAACAATTACCCTAGGATAAAGGTTTCGTAAGCTCGTTGCAAGATAGGGAGCTAAATGGCTTATAGAAGAGTATTTTGGTAACCTAAGGGAAAGGGAAAGGATAAGGCTTGCGTATAAAGCCTTTGTTGAGGGTTAAACATAAGGTAGTTATGTACCCACTGAAAGAGGTTGGATTGAGAAGCACTAAATGACATAGCACAACAATATACCATATAATAAGCAAAATAGTAAAGAACTCGACGATTTATAGTGGTTCGGTTCGGACTGAATCAATGTCCAATTTAAGGGCATTAATGATTTCATTCATAAAGGAGGTTACATGAGAAATCCCCAAATTGATTTACAAAGTAGGGTTTTCTCTCTAGTAAATGAGAGCAAGATTGTGAAATGGGGGGAAATTCCCTTAAAATGAGGCCCTAAGGTCTTGTTTATAGGAAAATATGGCCCCCTTCTGTTGTAAGCCCAACAGAAGTCTCTTTCAGAAGCTTCAACAAGGTTTCGGTCGCCTTTGTGACTTTCGATTACAGCAGAAAGGTTTTGGCCGCCTTTTTCTCTATGAAATATTTTTATTGTTGTCTTCTTGCATTCGGAGTATCAATCTTGAGTTTTCGGGAGTAGTTCTGCCGTCATGCCTCTCAGAGCTTCACCGATGAGCTTTTGGTCTCGGATACGTATAACCTCGACTTTGGTTGATCTTAGCTTAGGGACCACTGGTCTCGGTCTACATTCATACATTTTGCTATTGGGGTCTTCAGCTTTATTATATTTCTTGAAGCTGGATTTGCCATCTTCCTTATTTTATACTCGGCTTCCGGCATTTGAGAGCCTAATTTTGTGACAGTATGCTCTCGATATGCTTATCGGTAACTCTAAAGCTGCTTCCTGATGATAGTTTCGATATCCCCTTGCTTCCTCTTAGCTTGGCTTTCGGCTCAGCATCCTTCGCTTGTCGGTATTAGTATTGGAACTAAGTAGTAAGAGTGGATTTCTCCTTCCTTCCGACAGCCCATGGTTTCGGCCTTGATCTCACAATGACCTTATCCGTGACCTCTTCCGGATGATTTATAAAATCTCCTCTAATGTTGGTGTTGGTACCGAGCTAAGTAATGTCAGCAGCCCTTTGCTTTCTCCTGTTTGATGTAGCACTTCCCTTCAACGGCTTTAAGCACGGTTTATATGCCTTCCGGTGATGTTGAAGCTACTTTTTGATGTTGGTACCAATAGCCTTTTACCTTTCTCTGTTTGGGTTTTGGATCATATGCCTCTGGTAACCCCTTATTACTAGCTTCTGGTATCATTTGTATTCTTTCAGAGTTGGTTCTTTGTGTTCCCTTTAGTGTCGGTATTTCCTTGCTGGTGTTTTGCTTTCATACCAGCACCAACCCTTCATTTTGACTTATTGATGTTTCTTCCTATATTCTTATGTAGTATTTGTGAGAACGACACCCTTGTGCTTGTGTACCAGACTTAGGGCTCTCGAGCTTTGCTTGTTGTATCTCTCTGGCTTCTGTCCTGGCTCTATCCAAAGTAATTCAGTTTTCGCTGCCTGAAACCCTTTGTTGTTTCAGCCTTGGAATCTTTGCTTCTTTGTATTTGGCCAGTGTAAATTTTTGTGTTAATAGCTAGCCCCCTCCTAGTATATTTTGTTCTTTAGGATAAAATCCTACAACTTCTAAACTATTTTTACTATAACAAAAGAAACACTAGATATGTTTCAATAGCTTCGTATAACTCAAAATAGTGGTACAAGGGGAAGCATTAACTTTATTAATGGATAAAATTTGAATGTAAACTTCAAGTTATGAGCCTTTATGAATCTAATTATAATATACAAACTTAAACTTGCACCTGTATGGAACCTTATGGTTTTAAAGATTAACATCTACTAACATTTAATGGGGAACTTGATATTCTTATCTCTACAATAGTTATTAAGAAAATATTCTTATTCCCGGAGTAGGGTATGCCTTGCATTGCTAAATATCGTTTTGACCAAATTTTAGAGTAGCAAGCATTTAGGGTAAATATGTCGTGAGTTTAGAAAACTTCCCCGTACGAAATGTTGTGATATCGTAACCCTTGTTGGAAGGATTCAGATGGGAGGTCCGTAGTACCTGCTTGAGCACTAGCTTAGGAACCTTTACCTTTGAATAATAACGGTATATTCGAACTCCATATATGACCATGACAGAAGGAAATTAACATTCTATTTGGTAACTATTATAGAAAATTCATAATTAAACCTGAATGTCAAATGAAAACAAATCTAGAGGTCTATTTTCTTAAAATTTGCAAGGTTATAAGTACTTGTTTGGAGTGACAAAGAAAAGATCTAAGATTAAAATCTAGACTTACGTAACATAAATTTGAAAGTCATAATAGGAATCCAAGGATTTACACCTTGACTGGGTAGAAAACCAAAAATATTTATCTGAAAGTAGTAAGCATACTTGGAAAAATAGAAGTCATAAATCCATATCTAAAATTAATAGAAGTCCCAAGAATCACACACGGGTAAGTGGAAACCAGAAATCATATGGAAGCTCCAAGACTCACACTCGGGTAAATGGAAACTAGAAATTATAGAGAAACCCCGAAACTCACACTTGGGTAAGTACAAATCTGAAATCATACAGAAAGCTCGAGACTCACACTCGGGTAAATGAAAGTCGGAAATCTTATGGAAACGCAGAGACTCACACTTAGGTAAACATCAATCGGGAATCGTATGGAAACCCCAAGACTTACATTTGGGTAAGCATAAATCAAAAATCATATAGAACGTTTGAGACTCACACTCTGGTAAATGAAATCAGAAATCATATAGAAACCCCGAGACTTACACTCGGGTAAGGAGAAATTAGAAATCATATAGAAACCACAAGGCTCAAACTTGGGTAAGCATAAATCAAATATCATATAGAAAGCCCGAGACTCACACTCGGGTAAATGAAATCAGAAATCATATAGAAACGCTGAGACATACACTCGGGTAAGTGAAATCAAAAAATATGTTGAAACTCCAAGACTCACACTTAGATAAGTAAAAAGTTAGATATCATATCTGAGAATAATACAAACCACAAGACTCATACTTGGGTAAATATAAATTAGAAATCATATGGAAACCCCAAGACTCACATTTGTGTAAGCATAAATCAAAGATCATATAAAACGCTCGAGACTCACACACAGGTAAATGAAATAAGAAACCATGCACCAATTGGTAGTTACTAGAAAATGCCATAATTGGAATGTCTTAACAAGAGCACAAAGTGAGAATCAGAAGTCTATTTAAGGGCCATCCTATGAAAGCATTTCAGATCTTCCAATGATTACACATACGCACAGCGTTAACCTACTCAAACATTATTGGCAGTGATCAAGAAATAATAAGTTATTTTGGGTTCCTTGTAAGTTTACTTAAAGGAACCACATGAGTGAAAGAGTCATAAATATACCGAGGAGAACTCCTCGGATGCATATGTAGAGGACTACTTTTGAAATAAGTTATTCATGTCTTGAGTCGAATAGACGTTCGACGGATGTTCCTTTCATCTTTATAGCTATTGTGTATCTAACGTCTAGCTTTATTCCTATCCTATACAACATGCAGATGAATGAATGCTCTCTAAGAGATTGACACTGGTATCTTTATATAGGAATATGTAGGCACTACTGGCCCCACTTAGGGGTACTATAATTTGTAAGGGGTGTTAGCCTTACTTAGGAAGCAACTCCACAAGGTGGAGATGTAACTTTGTTTGTTAGCCCCACTTATGAGGAAATTCCACTAGGTGGAGATGTAACTTTGATTGTTAGCCCCACTTTGGAGGCAACTCCACTTGGTGGAGATGTAACTTTGTGTCTTCTCTTCTTAGAATCTTTTGCTGCTCCCCTCTGTAGGCTTTTGTTCGAGGCTCCTCATCTGAGAGGCTGTGTTTATTGTAGCTTCTTTCTTTGGAAGCTTTGTTTGACGCTCTTCTTCTAGGAGGTTGTGTTTGTTGTGGTTTCTCTCTCTTGAAGCTTTGTTTGATGCTCTCCGCTGTGAGGTTGTGTTTGTTGTGGCTTCTTTCCTTGGAAGCTTTGTTTGATGCTCCTCTTCTGGGAGGTTGTGTTTGTTGTGGCTTCTCTCTCTGGAAGCTTTGTTGATGTATCTTTTCCCCTAGAATCTTTGTGTGTTGTGCCTTTTCTTCTAAAGGTTTTATTGGTTCGTTTTTTCCTCTAAAGGCTTTATTGATATCATTTATCAAGGGTAATTTTCATACCTTTCATAGAAGCATTTAAGTATGTAAATATAAAATGTATGACAAAGTTCATGAAACTCTGAAATAGTGGAGATAAGATTTAGAAGAATCATATATAAGTAGAGCTATGGTGGGGCTTAATCATTGCTTTGTTGCATGTTTATCTTGTCAATTTTCGCTAAAGCTTGACACTGATTGATAGCTTTGTCATGCATTTATCTAAGCATTGTGTACCTTAAGTGCTCCCTTTTGAACTTTCGTTCCCTTCTGCAGGACGAGTCATAGGCAATGGTTGGGCGCCCTTTAGGTTCTTCCCCTGATCTCTTGTTGTATACATGAGCTTGAACAGGTTTCTGTTTTTACCTGTAAAGGCACGCGAACTTATATTTATATTCGTTTGATTAGAAGGAAGATATAAAGTGAAATGACTAATGGAAGTAAGTATTTGAGATGGAAGACTGGTTGTCAAGTTCCCATTCCCATATTGCATTGCCTCTGACAATCTTCCCACTAGTCTTACTTCGAATTTCTCACTTGAGCTTCTTTTTCTTTTGGGCTTGATCTCTATTTATCAAGCTCCAACGACGTCTAGTCTATCTTGTGATAAGAGCAATAATCTTTCCTTTTGTCCAATTTTGTAGAACCTTATGTAAGGGGATTGGAACCAAGCCCTTCTTTCACCTGTTCTTGCTTCAAGCTTTTCCTTGCGTTAAGTATTTCTTCTATAAGAATGAATTTATTAACTATGGAATAAAAATCATTCAAGCTTTCACATTCATTTAAGATAAGCTCCTTCCAAAAAGTGGATGGTACAAGCAACCCTGATCATATGGCTCTTAGCTTCTCTCTATCTGTTGCCCTTTTCACTTTGAGCGACTTATTATGAAACCTTTTTAGATAGCAGTTAAGCGACTCTCTTGGTCTTTGTCTGATTCTACCTAAATCATAAATTCCATTTGCCCAATCCTTTTGCATACAGAATTGTGTGCTAAATGCAGTGGACAATATCTTCCAAGTGGTTATAATTGGGCCATGGTAATGCTTATTCCATTTAAGGGCTCTTCCAAGAAGAGTTGTCACGAAAACCTTGCACCGAAGGGCTCTAGAAGAGTTATACTTATCCATGTAATTCTCGAAAATGGCAGTTTACTCTTCTGGGTTTGTAGTCCCCTCATATGCGAGTTTATTCCCTTTTATTTCAGATGCAATCTTCACCTTATTATCTCTCTAAAGAAGGTGATTCCTCGCAACATCCTGTCTTTTATCCATTTTAGGCTTTCTGTAACAGTCTGCATTTTATGTATTGGAGACATATCCATTTTTGTTTTATTCCCTAAGGGTTGGATCATTCTCACATTTTATTGTGTTGTTTGTGGGGATGTGAGACATGTCCATAATTTTAACCAATTTTGTTTATGCCCATTTTGCCCCTGCTAGTCTTGTAAAGGGCACAACTTTTGACTCAGGTCGAATTAGGTGTTGAGACCTGTGCCATTGAAAAGGAAATGATGTTTCCCTTTCCGTAGAATAGTTACATTAAAGATTTGGTTTAACTGTTTGGGAGGAATCGTTGTTTTAAGGTTTAATAGTTGGTTGTTCAGATTTGATAAGCCATAATGGGTTGATTTGGAGGGGCCCATTAGTGCGCTGGTTGGAGGCTATAAGTAGAGGGTAGGAGGCATGGAGAATAGTTTACTTTCTCCATTTTCTCATTTGGAAGATTGACAGCTCCTCCATCTTTCCATTCTTTTCACGTTTCCACCTTTAAAGCTTAGGGAATTTGAAAATCTACATCATTTCAGGCTAGATCTACTCAAATCAAAGAGGGAGTCCATCAAATTGAAGATTTTGGATCAAATTTCTCGTTGTACGAAATCATATTTCAATCATTTTGGGTTGTTTTGGAGAATTGGTGAGTGATATGCGTCTCTCACACGGATTCAATCTTGTATATGAGTTGTTGAGTATAATTTCATATGAATCGCCATAGGATCTAATTTAGCAACTTAAAGTCGGTAATTTCTATGCTATTTCATATGTTTATGCAAGTTAGATCCATTGTTTTGGTTATATGTTCATTTATCATTATTTTGGTGAGATTTGCATAATTTTTGTGATAATCATCGTATTCATGTTGTTAATGATTTCATAACATTCTTATGGTTGTGTTGAATGAATTAGATGAGTATATTTCACCTATTTATCGATTGGCGATGTTTTGGTCGACATTAGACTTAAATTGGGGTTGTACAGGTCTTTGATCGACCGGGTGGGAAAATGGTCGGCCGACTTGGCTTTAGAAGTGGGTCGGTCAACTTCTCAAAAATTGGGTCAATCGGCTTCTCAAAAATGAGCCGGCCGGTTAGGACGAACGGGGACGGGTCGGTCATTCTTTGTTGGATCGATCGGCTCGGTCTCGAGTTGATGGGTCGATCGGCTTGAGGAAGGGGGTCGGTTGTTCAGGAGTGGTGTGGTTGTATCGGTCAGGTGGCTTCAAAGTGTGCCAGTCGTGCCTCTTTACATTGGATCGGTCGTGTACGTTCGGTCGGGTCGGTCATGATGGATCGGCCGGTCGGTCGTGCTTCTGATGAAGATTTTTGTCGGTCGGCTCCAAGAGGACGGGTCGGTGGCACAAGGTTATTTTCGAAAAATTATATTTTTTGGGTACAACCTAGATTTGAGCAACGCAGTGATGTTATTTGGCTCAGGGATGTTGTGACTTCGAAGTAAGTTCAAGTGGGAATATTAAAAGTGTTGAAGTGTTCGTTGATCAGTGTAGAACAACGAATGAGGTAGCAAATCAAAGGTCGCAAGCTGGGGGATAATGGTTACTCGAGAATGGGCATATATACTTAAGTTAAAGGGTATCAATACAAGTGAGCATAGCAAATTAGCATATATACTTGAGAATGTAATGCATGACCAGCTACAATGGCTATAACAACAAGATAATGTCTAGCTTTGTGAATGGCAAATAATTTTTTTCTACAAAGGAAAGCTAATTTGTAATTAAAAGACAAAAACCTCATGAAGAAAGGGGTGCGTAATACTCAATCATTTCTTTGATATTAATGGAGTGTGATTGCAGCAGAAAATTCCTTTGGCAAAAATAATTATTATTATCATTTTTTTATTTATAAATTAAGGTAGCATGGAATGATGTAAGGAATCACATGTAACATGTCACAACGTTCAAGGCAAGACACAAGTATCAAACAAAATGCATGGCTAAGCCTACTAAAGTATGAACAAATATGCATACTTCATTTTAAATAGGGTTCGACATACATCAGAGAAACATGATGCAAAATGCTAACTGTAACAAAGGTATAATATGAAATATGTTATTGAGCCTATACAAGTTGTTAATGTCAAGCTGTTATGAAAGGTGATTATGAATGCAGCTTTGACACTATGAATAAAATGTAATGGCATTGTTCACTCTAGATAAAAATAATATTGTACTGATTTATCGATAAAGCGTGAAATATGTTAGAAAATATTTGAGCAATGCGATCAGTAGACTTTTCATACCAGTTTTGTATACATGACCATTAACAGAAACACATGATACTGGGAAATTATATGGCAACTGACAAGCCCAGTTATAAATGGCAGTATCATAAAATTTTGAAGAAGATACTTATATGCTTAGATGTTAAAGACAAATCACGCAAAGCATCTACTCAAAGCATCTCACACGCACACTCACACTCACACAATGCAGTCCAATATACTCAATCACACACCATCCAGTCACAGTCACGCACACAATGCAGGCCAACATTTCGTATAAAGAATGCTCTATTTCAATTTACGTAAGTGCCATTTTTCTCCCGGAATAGTCTATTTGCATTTACAACTACACTAAATAATAATAATAATTAGTATTTCTATTACAAAATCTGGTCTGGTAAACCAGTAATAAGATGTTGAAAAAGCTATAACAAATAGTGACTCCAACAATAATCATCGGGCCGTAAATGTCGAAAGAAGGAATTTCAAGTCACCAAAAGTGACACCGTGTAACTTGATTACAAAAACTACTGGATAGGCAGTAGAGAATTTTTCACTATAAGTTAAGGGAGTCATGTATTTTTGCTTAACAAATCCAATAGTGTTTTTGGCAGTTCTTTATATTATTATATTAAAATTAACGTGAATTACAGTTTATATATTCAATATACAAAAATGACGCTACATAGCTCGATTATTACTATAGGTAACCAGCAAAGCATTCACTTCAACCTAGTGGGTCATGTAACTTTCATTTAACATGTTTTACTTTGATTTAGGAAGTTTTATATGTTAGGGATTGCGGAATGGATCAATAAGGCAAAACAAACACTAGGGGGTGAATAGTGTTTTTTAAAATTTAAACAAAATCTAAAATTATATGAAATACTATACGAATCAAACACCACAGAAATAATCATAGACACAGAGTCAAACACAAATGCAATGATAAACAAAAATAAAGTGTATAAAAGGAAAGAGCACAAAAGATTTTATATTGGTTCGGAATTGCTCCTACGTCCAATCCCGCACAACGCTGGATTGTGCAGAGTTTTATTACTATATCAATATCCAATTACAACCCTCCATGATTTCATGGCTACAAGGGATACCATTGATTCCACCCACACTTGATTAAGTATACCTTCATTGATTTCATGGCTACAAGGGATACCATCGATTATCCGTGTAACACCCCATATTTCTGTTAACACTAAAGTAACAAATTAAAGAACAACTAATCTCAGATGTGAGAATTAAGGGAAACAGGTTGCGCCACTGTGTTCGTCTTGGAATTATGGTTGAGATAGAGTCCGAGTTTGCGTGAATTGGACTCGTATGAATGAGTTATGGCCATCGGAAGTTTCAGAAAAATTTAAATAGATTTCAAAAATTCGAATTTCAGAGTAAGAAAGGGCTAGGCGGGAAATTTCCCGCCAGGGCCCGGTCGACCAGGGGGTCGACCTGGGGTTCAACCTGCCCGTCCCCCCCCCCTCCGGGGCAGATTTGTTTGATGACCTGTTTATGACTATATGCTGAGTCATTAGGGTTTCTGATCTGGTCTGAATGGCTAGGGTTAATTCTGGGTTGATCGGACGGTCTAAATTAATCCTAAACTCTATAAAAACACATGTAAACTCAAACCCTAAAATCAAATAGAAATTAGAATCATGGCCTCCATGCCGTCACCTAGCAATCTAGAATAGCCGCCACCAAATAGAGAGGAATAAAAGCTAATCAATTCAATTCTAATCTAAACCACAACAAATTGTCTTCTCCAAAGGAAAACTAATTCAGTTTCAGAACTCAGATTTCAGAACTCAAGACCTTCTTTGAGTTGTGAGTTCTGTTTCTTTAATAAAATAATTAACAATTTAATTGGATTGAGCTATGATTTGGATTATATGGCTATGTTGTGAATTATGGACCGTATGTTATTTTCTATGTTGTAAATTCTATGATGTTATCATCTACGTTGTAAAGTTGTTATCATCTATGTTGTAGTTCTATGATTGGCTTATGTATAATTAATTCATAATGATGTTTCATATGCTAGTTTGGTTGTGTTGTTGGAACTAATTCATATATTGAATCATATCTATGTATGCAAGTCTAGATGTTAGTTTAGATCTGGATAATATGCAAGTTAATGAAATTATGTACAACCTTACATGTTTCATGACATCTATTTTATGTGTAAATTGGATCTAAAGTTAGGCTATGACATGTGTGAGTTATATGTTAGTATACAAAATTCTATATGCTAGTTTACATGTTTAGATGCAAGTTTACACCATTGTTTATGTTGCATAAATCACATCTGCAAGTATATATACATGTTTCGAGTACGAATCATGCCTATGCAAGTTTACACCTTATGATTAGATCAATGACATACATGGTTTATGCAAGTTCGTGATTGTTACCCAAACAAGTTTACACCTTTTGATTTAGATCTATGACATATGTAGTTTTATGAAAGTTTGTGACTTTGACCTACGCAAGTTTTAGATGAAGAACCTTATTCACACATGCAAGTTCATCCCATATGTTTAGATCTAGTTTTATTTCTATATATGTTGTGATGTTTTCTCTTTATTCAATAAGTTAGACTATTCGAGTCTAACGTATATTTTACGTTAAACGAACAAACGTACAACATGGGGCCATGTGATAATATTAAAAGATTTAATATTGAGAATTGGCATAAATGCCTTAAATGGCATAAAATTAATTTGTGATGATAATTGGTATAATTTTGCATACCATAAATAGATGGACATAATTGAATTAATTATGGACATAGTTAAATTTGGAATTAATTGATAATTTGAATAGGGAAACTAATTCAAATTGGGGAATAATTAATTATGTGTAATTAATCGCCAAAGACACGAGGTTAGGCTCTTTTGTGGTATAAGACTGCCCGGACCCGCCCGACAAATCCAGCTGCCACAAATGCCAGTCTAATGTGGGAGGTCTTAGCCATAAATTAAATGTGTGATAGTTGTAAAGTTACGAGGTTAGGCTCTTTTGTGGTGTAAGACTGCCCGGACCCGCCCGGCAAATCCAGTTGCCAAAAATGTCAGTCTAATGTGGGAGGTCTTTACAAGGTTACGATGTTAATGAATTAAGAAACACTTAACCAAATAAACATGTAGTGGGACATGAGGGGGTTAAGTGGGTGCCTTGGGTGGCATGTGGAATTTAGTGGGTGCCTTGGGTGGCATTTGAAATATGAATAGAAACACTTAACCAAAAATTGGAAACATGTAAGTGAACATGAATAAAAAGAGGGTTAAGTGGGATGTACTAGAGGGGACGAAGCTTACGTGGATAGCTTGTGTCAAGTAATAGGGGGCCGTTTCAACCAGTAACCCATAAGTATCATTGTGGGCTCGACCCAAGTCGAGGACGGGACACGCGTACTGGGCTTGACTGTAGGAGGCCAAAACGGGTTAGCGGTGGCAACGCAAGTCCTACGGGTTCATGTGCGTGTGTGGGCCCGGGCTAGTAGGTAAGACGTTGTTGCATCGTGTAGGTATAAGCCATGCATTGTTGGTGGTGTTGAGTTGCCACTTTGGGGAGTGATACACCCCACTGTGGGGCTAGCACGGGTATCTACGAGTTAGGGAGCCGATTGCATGGGGGTAGTGGGTACACCTAGTGGAGATAGGGGCAGACGACACCTATGAAGGCAACTAGGGATACACGAAACTACCATTGTCATTATTAAAGTCTTGTAGGCGGAATCAACTTTTGGGGTGTTTGGTGTTGTGCAATGTAGTAATTATCTTATAGCAACTAGGTGCGCCTTTAACGTTATCTTTGTTCATCTTATTTCCTTTAGTTTGCTCTACCATGCTCAATTGTTCACAGTCATTTCCTTATTTTCCAACTTATGCCATAGCCTATTTATTTTGATAATTATATTGTTAAAGTTATCGCACTCGCCAGACTTAATGTTTGACCCCCTTTGTTTCCACCTCTTTTCTTCCTCCCCCCCCCCTAAGGTGCTCAAGGTGGAACTAACACCAGTGGAGCTTGATTTTGGACAGTTGTATCTCTTGCTTTTAGAAGTTGCTTGGATCGCTAAAGTAAAAGATCAGCCTATCTTATTTATGGCTATTTTGTATTGGGGTTATGTCTTTCAATTTATGTACTCTGATTTAGTCAAGATGAATATTATGTACTTTGACTCTAGTTTTTGATGATGTAATCAAACCTATGTGTTAACCGCCACAATGAATAAAATTTTAAAGTTTTAAGTACTATTTATATCTGTCTTATTGTTAAGTTTCTGTTCTATACACACTTGAAAACGCTCCATAGAAGTTAATGCATTCCCTTTGTGAGTGACATTAATGGACGTGGGGTGTTACACGTGGTATCAGAGCTGAACATTACCAGAACAGATATGAATTTTGAAAAACTATTTTTCAAAAACACTTTTATAAAGAAGCACCTTCAAAAGTATGTTTTAAGGAAAGTATTTTCAGGAGAAAAGCTTATTTTAGAAAGCATAACCCCAAGAGCCATATATCTTTCCTTCGGTTCTTTCGCATTGAATCTTTTCTTTTTCGTTTCAGCATGTCTGGAATTCCCGAGATACCCGAGGGGATACTGATACCAAGATGGTTTAGAAGTTATTTAGAGACTAGGGCCACCACCACAGGTCCAGCAAATGCTCCTCCTCCTCCTCCTCGTGTCTATACTTTTGCAAAGATATGTAAGGACTTTCGGGCAATGGGTGGAAAACCTTTTCACGGGACGGAGACATTTGTTGAAGCTCGAAACTAGCTAAAGGAGGTGGAAGAATTGTTTGGGATCTTTGAAGTGGAAGATGGAAGGAAGGTCCAGTTGGCTGCCTGCATAATGAAGGATGAGGCCTCGTTTTGGTGGGAGGTCACTAATGGAGAGCGTCCAGTTGATACATAGCCAGATTTGAGGCAGAGGTTTGAGGCAAAGTTTCTCTCACGAGCTGAAGAGAGTCTATACATGGAAAGATTTCTGGCGTTGAAGCAAGGGAACCTATCAGTGAAAGAATACGTTAACAAATTCAATCAGTTGGCGAGATTTGGCTTGGACTTGGTGAATACACCATAAAAGAAGGCCCTAAGATTTGTAAGGATTTGAACGAGCCGCTTCATGGGTTAGCGATGACCCACATCCCTATGGGGGCTAACTTTGAGAGACTAGTTGACATGGCACTTATGCATGAAGAATAGAAGGGCGCCAATGCTAATAAGGCACCTGAAAAGAAAGGGGATCAAAAGAAACCGCAACAGAAACAACAGAACAAGAAAGGTGGTAAAGGCTACAATGGTAAGGGAAAGAAGAGATGCTTTAACTGTGGGACAACAGGCCATCTAAGCAAAGATTGTAGGAAGAAAAAGAAGACTGGCTGTTTCCACTATGGCGAAGCGGGACATCTGATTAAGGAATGCCCAAGGAAAGGGCACGGTCTACCTCAGGAGGACAGGTGCAGGCTCTTATGGCACCAAGGCAGGCAAGGGGGCAAGTTCAGGCTCTCGTGGTCCCACCGCTGTAAGAACGAGGTAGAGCAATTTCCATTGAAAGTTTAGTTTTTCTGTTTGATCATCCTATCCGTACTTTATTCGATTCTGGCACATCACATTCATTTATCTCTACATCATTAGTTGAAACACTGCACCTAAATACCAGTTTAATTACAGATCCCTTAGTAGTCTCAAATCCTATAGGTGGTTCGGCTCAACTTTCTATGATTGGTCGGGATTTGAGAGTGTCTATCTTGGGTGTTGGGTTTGAATGCAACGCCTTTGTTCTTGGCTTCATGGTCTACGGCTTGATTCTAGGTATGGATTGTCTAACTAGATACGGGGCCATCCTAGATTGTGAAAGAAGGGTAATTAGATTGTTGACTCGTTGTGGAAAGACCCTTGATATTTCTTGTGACCCTAGAGGTCCAGTAATTCTTAGCTACCTAGAATCCCTTGACGCATCCGATGATGATTTACATTCTGTTCGTATGGTCCGTGAATATGTTGATGTCTTCGATGAGGTAAGGGGTCTATCCCCAAAACGTGAGATAGAATTTCGAATATATCTAGTAGATAATGCAAAGCCAGTTGCATTGCCAGTGCGCCACATGGCTCCAAGAGAGAGAAGAGAACTCAGTAAGCAAGTGAAAGAATTGCTTGAGAAGGGGTTCATAAGACGTCGTATATGGGAGTGGGGTGCTCCAATAGTATTTGCTATGATGGCAGATGGGTCCCTTAGAGTTTGTGTGGACTATGGAGAACTTAATAAGCTTACTAAGAAGAATAGGCACCCACTGCCGAGGATTGACGATCTCTTCGATCAGTTAGTTGGCACCTCAGTGTTTTCGCAGTTGGATTTAGCCACTGGTTTCCATCAGTTGAGAGTGGCTGAGGATAGCATAAACAAGACTGCCTTTAGGACTCCGAACGGCTTCTTCAAGTGGCTTCTGTTGCCCTTCGGTTTAACAAACGCCGCCGCATATTTTGTTTACTTGATGAGTAGGGTGTTTAGGGAGTACCTTAATCAATTTGTGGTAGTCTTTGTGGACGACATCTTGATCCTTTCTAAAAGCGAGGAAGAGCATGTCCTACGTCTTAGGGAAGTGTAGGAGACCCTTCGAGCGCATAGCCTTAAAGCTAAATTTTATAAATGTCACTTTTGGAGGAAGGAAGTGCGATTCTTAGGGCACGTGGTTTCCAAAGAAGGGATAGTTGTGGATCCCGCGAAGGTAGTGGCCATCCAAGATTGGAAGGTCCCTAAAAATACTACTGAGGTGAGGAGTTTCTTAGGATTGGCTGGCTACTATACGAAGTTTGTCAAGGACTTCGCAAAAATATTAGTCCCATTAACACGCTTGACGAAGAAGAACTTAGTTTTCATGTGGGATGTAGATTGTGATGATGCGTTCCAACGTTTAAAGAGAGCTTTGACCACAGCCCCAGTCTTAGTATTGCCAGATAGGAGTAAGCCATTTACCGTTTATACCGATTCTTGTGGAACAGGACTAGGCGTAGTCTTAATGCAAGAGGGAAGGGTAATAGCCTATAGAGGACGGCAGTTGAGAGTGCATGAGATAAATTACACTACACATGACCTAGAGTTGGCCGCTATTGTTTTTGCGCTTAAGTCTTGGCGCCATTATCTTCTTGGCGAGAAATTCGAATTGTTCACTAACCACATATCGCTAAAATACTTGTTCTCTCAGAAGGACTTGAACTTAAGGCAGCAAAGGTGTATGGAATTCTTAGCATCCTACGATTTCGAGATAGCATATACCCCTGGCAAGGGTAACGTGGTGGCAGATGCCTTAAGTAGGAAAAGGTTATCCTTAAGTCCATCATTTGTTGAGCAGCGATGCTTAGAGTTCATCTCTACGTTTGACTTTAGACCTTCCATTGACTTTGTACCCGTTTTGCTAGCATCCTTAGAGGTTAGACCTACGTTTTTGGGAGGGATTATTGAGGCACAGCGAGATGACCCACAGTTGGTTGAGTTAGTGGAGAAGCTTAAAAGGGGGAGTCATCGAGCCATCTCAGTAGGTATACCCTAGATGATAAGGGTTGGTTACGTAGGGACGGTAGACTTTGTGTGCCACGGGACAAGAATTTGAGGAAGACCATTCTTGATGGTGCACATCGTTTGAAGATGACCATCCATCCCGGCGGGGACAAGATGTACATGGACATGAGACGAGTTTACTTTTGGGCCGACAGGAAGAGGGATGTGGCTAAGTTTGTCGCTAGATGCTTGGTGTGCCAACAAGTAAAAGCAGAGTAAAAGAAGCCCGATGGGTTGCTTCACCCATTGGAGGTCCCATAATGGAAGTGGGAAAGTGTCTCGATGGACTTTATTGATGGGTTACCGAGATCGAGGAAGGGTAATACGGGGATTTGGGTTGTGGTAGACAGACTTACTAAGAGCGCCCATTTCATTCCAATGAAGAGTAAGAGGACTGCTCCATGGTTAGCCTCCGTATACATTCGAGAGATAGTTCGTTTGCATGGTATTCCTTCTAGCATAGTGAGCGATCGCGATCCTATCTTTACTAGCGAGTTTTGGAAGAGCTTGCAAGAGGCGGTAGGGACTCAGTTATGTTTGAGCACCGCATATCATCCTCAGACGGATGGCCAGACCGAGAGGGTGAATCGTATTCTAGACGACTTATTGAGGTTGTGTGTCTTATACTTCGGAGGTACATGGGAGGAACATCTTCCGTTGGCGGAGTTCGCATATAATAATAGCTTTCAGTCTGGTATCGGCATGGCACCGTTCGAGGCTCTTTATGGACGGCCGTGTCGTTCGCCTACATGTTGTTGGGAATCTATAGATAAGATCTTGCATGGGCCCGATATGATTAGAGAGACTTCGGAAAAGGTTGATTTGATTCGAAGGAGGATGAAGATGGCGCAAGATAGGCAGAAATCTTATGCGGACAAGAGGAGGATAGATCCTGAGTTTGATATTGGGGATATGGTTTTTGTCAAGGTGTCTCCATTACGAAATATTGTTCGCTTTGGGTCCGTTGGGAAGTTAGCACCAAGGTTAGTAGGGCCTTTTCCTATTAAGGAGAGAATTCGACAGATGGCGTATAGAGTGGAGTTGCACGAGAGACTTAGTGGTGTACACGATGTATTCCACGTATCACACTTGAGGAAGTGCTTGCATGAGACTGCGGAAGTGGTAGAGCTGAAATTACTTAGAGAGGTGGAGATAGAGCGTGATGCGACGATTCGACGAGCTTCTGCATGCATTCTTGGGTCTAAGATTAAGAAGTTGAGGAATCGAGAGGTCGAGCTAGTCAAAGTGCAATGGTGAGATTATGAGAGCAACGCTACTTGGGAGACGGAAGAGAAGATGCATTCATTGTACCCTTTTCTTTTCGAGGGTATGTCCTTCAATTTCTCCTTTATCGCTTAGCTTGTACTTGTTTTATCTTTACTATGTCCTCTCGCTAGTATCTTTGACCTTTAGATAGGGTAGCCCTATGGTTGAAACATGTGTTTGAGGCATGTTATGTATGGTGGAGGCATGTGGATGCAAGTGGTTGCTCGTGGATGCATATACACATACTTTAGGCAATGGATCGGCTCAGTCACTTCATATTGCATATTGCATATAAATGTGTGTGCATATTTAAGTTAATGGATGTATAATGGTTGTACTATCATATGGATGCTGCATTTTGGTGAATGGTTGTGCACACATGTAGAAATAATATGTATCGATAGATTTCTTTCGCATACATAATGGACGCATGGCACTATCATGGTTTGCATTAAGGAGGTCAACTGAATCAGTAGACCGCCTTATTTTGCATTAGATAAAGAACATATGCACACACTTCTTGCATATGTGCATACAGCATTAGGAATTTTATAAGGAAAATGGATGCATGTGTTTGATGGTTGAGTATATGGTTGTTTGTTTGTTAGGATATGCATTCTCCTTAACTTGGAGATTTCGGGGATGAAATCCTTTAAGGAGGGGAGAATGTAACACCCCATATTTCTGTTAACACAAAAGTAACAAATTAAATAACAACTAATCTCAGATGTGAGAATTAAGGGAAACGGGTCGACCTGGGGGTCGACTTACCCCCCTCCCCCCTCCCGGGTTGATTTGTTTGATGACCTGTTTATGACTATATGCTAAGTCATTATGGTTTCTGATCTGGTCTGAATGGCTGGGTTTAATTCTGGGGTGATCGGATGGCCTAAATTAATCCTAAACTCTATAAAAAGACATGTAGACTCAAACCCTAAAATCAAATAGAAAATAGAATCATGGCCTCCATGCCGTCACCTAGCAACTTAGAATGGCCGCCACCAATTAGAGAGGAAGAAAAGCTAATCAAATTCAATTCTAATCTAAATCGCAACAAATTGCCTTCTCCAAACGAAAGCTAATTCAATTTCAGAACTTAGATTTCAGAACTCAAGACCTTCTTTGAGTTGTGAGTTCGATTTCTTTAATAAAATAATTAACAATTTAACTGGATTGAGCTATGATTTGGATTATATGGCTATGTTGTGAATTATGGACCGTATGTTATTATCTATGTTGTAAATTCTACGACGTTATCATCTATGTTGTAAAGTTGTTATCATCTATGTTGTAATTCTATGATTGGCTTATGTATAATTAATTCATAATGATGTTTCATATGCTAGTTTGGTTATGTTGTTGGAACTAATTCATATGTTGAATCATATGTATGTATATGTGCAAGTCTAGATGTTAGTTTAGATCTGGATCATACGCAAGTTAATGAAATTATGTACTACCTTACATGTTTCATGACATCTATTTTATGTGTAAATTGGATCTAAAGTTAGGCTATGACATGTGTGAGTTATATGTTAGTATACAAAATTCTATATGCTAGTTTACATGTTTAGATGCAAGTTTACACCAACGTTTATGTTGCATAAATCACATCTGCAAGTATATATACATGTTTCGAGTATGAATCATGCCTATGCAAGTTTACACCTTATGATTAGATCTATGACATACATGGTTTATGCAAGTTCGTGACTGTTACCCAAACAGGTTTACACTTTTAGATTTAGATCTATGACATATGTAGTTTTATGCAAGTTTGTTACTTTGGCATATGCAAGTTTTAGATGAAGAACCTTATTCACACATGCAAGTTCACCCCATATGTTTAAATCTAGTTTTATTTCTATGTATGTTGTGATGTTTTCTCTTTATTCCATAAGTTATACTATTCAAGTCTAATGTATATTTTACGTTAAATGAACGAACGTACAACGTGGGGCCATGGGATAATATTAAAAGATTTAATATTGAGAATTGGCATAAATGCCTTAAATGGCATAAAATTAATTTGTTATGATAATTGATATAATTTTGCATACCATAAATAGATGGACATAATTGAGTCAGTTATGGACATAGTTAAATTTGGAATTAATTGATAATTTGAATAGGGAAATTAATTCAAAATGGGGAATAATTAATTATGTGTAATTAATCGCCTAAGACACGAGGTTAGGCTCTTTTGTGGTGTAAGACTGCCCGGACCCGCCCGACAAATCCAGCTGCTACAAATGCCATTCTAATGTGGGAGGTCTTAGGCATAAATTAAATGCGTGACAGTTGTAAAGACACGAGGTTAGGCTCTTTTGTGGTGTTAGACTGCCCGGACCCGCCCGGCAAATCCAGTTGCCACAAATGCCAGTCTAATGTGGGAGGTCTTTACAAGGTTACGGTGTTAATGAATTAAGAAACACTTAACCAGATAAACATGTAGTGGGACATGAGGGGGTTAAGTGGGTGCCTTGGGTGGCATGTGGAATTTAGTGGGTGCCTTGGGTGGCATTTGAAATACGAATATAAACACTTAACCAAAAATTGGAAACATGTAAGTGAACATGGATAAAAAGAGGGTTAAGTGGGATGTACTAGAGGGGACCAAGCTTAGGTGGATAGCTTGTGTCAAGTAATAGGGGCCCGTTTCAACCAGTAACCCATAAGTATCTTTGTGGGCTCGACCCAAGTCGAGGATGGGACACGCGTACTGGGCTTGAATGTAAGAGGCCAAAACATGTTAGCAGTAGCAACGTAAGTCCAACGGGTTCGTGTGCGTGTGTGGGCCCGGGCTGGTAGGTAAGACGTTGCATCGTGTAGGTATAAGCCGTGCATTGTTGGTGGTATCGGTTTGCCACTTTGGGGAGTGATACACCCCATTGTGGGGCCAACACGGGTATCTATGAGTTAGGGAGTCGATCGCATGGGGGTAGTGGGTACACCTAGTGGAGATAGGGGCAGGCGGCACTTATGAAGGCAACTAGGGGTACACGAAACTACCATTGTCATTATTAAAGTCTTGTAGGCGGGATCAACTTTTGGGGAGTTTGGTGTGGTGCAGTGTAGTAATTATCTTGTAGCGACTAGGTGCGCCTTTAACGTTATCTTTTTACATCTTATTTCCTTTAGTTTGCTCTGCCATGCTCAATTTTTCACAGTCATTTCCTTATTTTTCCAACTTTAGCCTTAGGCAAGTTATTTTGATAATTATATTGTTAAAGTTATCGCACTCGCCAGACTTTATGTCTGACCCCCTTTGTTTCCACCTCTTTTCTTCCTCCCCCTCCCCCTCCCCCCCCCCCCCAGGTGCTCAGGGTGGAACTAGCATCAGTGGAGCTTGATTTTGGACAGCTGTATCTCTTGCTTTCAGAAGTTTCTTGGATCGCTGAAGTAAAAGTTCAGCCTATCTTATTTGTGGCTATTTTGTATTGGGGTTATGTCTTTCAATTTATGTACTCTGATTTAGTCAAGATGGATATTATGTACTTTTACTCTAGTTTTTGATGATGCAATCAAACCTATGTGTTTACGCTGCAATGAATAAAATTTTAAAGTTTTAAGTACTGTTTATATACCTCTTGTTGTTAAGTTTCTGTTCTATACACACTTAAAAACACTCCATACATTCCCTTTGTGAGTGACATTAATGGACATGGTGTGTTACAATCCGTCCTTGATTTCACGACTATCAAGGATACAACCGATTACTTTACACAACCTAAACAATTAAAACAACCCTATAACTTTTCAATAGCACTTGATTCAGAGAATAATGAGTAGAGAGTGTAGAGAGAAGAAGATTAATGAAAACAGAATTTAATTTGACAGAGTATAGGTGTAGAAATCATAAAAATGATAAAGAATAACGGTGTAATGAAAGGGAATGAAGATGGAGAAGAAGAAGTAAATAAAAATTTGAAATCATCCTCTTTTTATAATTTGTGAAAGGTGGCAAGTTCTCGAAACCATCAAAAATAGTGAAAAGACACATCCTTTCAAATTTGAAAAAAATGACAGTTATATGTCGATATGTAAATATATGTATGTCGACATATATATATATATATATATATATATATATATATATATATATGTCAAATTTGAAATTTGAATATTTTTCAAGTTTTTTGATATATATATATATATACATACATACATACATATATATATCCTAGAAATTCTTGAATAAAAATATAGTGTTATAAATAAATATTATAAAGTAGAAAATCATATGAAAACATAAATATAAACTATATAAACATATATATAAAATTATAGATTTTAAAACTATATAAATATAAAGTATGTAAAATATAAACATATAAAACTTATAAAGTATAAATCTATAAAACATAAGTTTAAAATCAAATAAAAATAGAAAGTAAAATAGAGAAGAAAGAGGCTGAAGATAGAATTTAAAAACAGAATCTGAAAAACAGAATTTGAAATTATTTTGAATTTTAATCAGGAGCTCTATTCAGATTCTTACATAATCTCGATTCTATAACTATATTTATCTTGAATTCTTGAACGCATGAAATCTTGAATATTCGTGATTCTTGAAACATCTCTGAATTCTGAATCTCTAACATCTTTAAATAGTAGAGTCTTCAGTAATAATTCCTGTATATAAATCCTGCATATGTATATAAATATATATATTCTAAATAGAAGTGTTAGTATATATTTTATAATCAATTAATATTGAAATAAGGTTGTTGTCATCAAAAATCCATTCTCCAACATTCCCCCCCATTCTGATGATGACAACCTTAGTTTATAAAATACCCGTATATACCTGTTGATGATGATCATTCAAATACTCCCCCTATCTATATGAATCCTATAAACTAAGTCTATATTTTATAATTTCTCCCTGTTTGGCATTATCAAAAAGAAATTCTAAAGATACTCCCTCGAAATCGTATAACTACATAAACATATCTTCTAATTAAGTCTATACTAAATTTCTAAGGTATATAACTCCCTCTGAATCCTAAATCTATCTATATATCCCAGCATAAAATACTCCCCCTAAATCCATGCTATAAATAATCCTAAATATAAATATGTCTGATTTTGATTCTAATCCTAAAAGATTATAACTCCCACTAAAATTATTACTATACTATTCTAATAAACTAAATAGAAGGAAATAAACTAAGCAAACCAATCAATATTTGTAGTCAACTAAAACATGCAAGTCAATCCAAAAAAGCAATTTCAAGCAATCAATTCAAGCAATCAATTAAAGAAATCAGTTCAAGCAATCAACCAAATTAAATAATATGTGTTAATAAACACTTCTTGAACCTTCAAATTAATAGTAGAAACTATAAAACTCCCTCTTAATCTAATACAAGACTATACCTAGCATATACTTTAATTCCCTTAAAACTGTAATATGTCCTTAATCAAAACATAGAAATATCTCTAGTAAGATATCCTTAAAATTATGATATAAGTAAAGCAAATCAATCCAGTCCAATCAATCAATTTAAGTTTTGTTGTTACATAACATCAATTCAAATATGAAACCAAACATTTCTTATAACTTCTATTTCTCCTAAAACCTATAAAGCTCCTAAAAACTACAAATGCATAAGTATATTTCTAACGAACCTATCAATCACTAATGAAATTTAACCACGTCAAGTAAGTCAATCAAGTTATTCAAGTCAAACAAATCAATCAAACCAAATAAGTCAACCAATTCAATCGATTCAATCAAGCCAATCAGTCAAGTTAATCAAGACAAAGGAGATATGTTATGTATTTGATTAATAATCCTATATTTCTATTTAGATGGAAACATTTCATACTATATATTTGTTATGTGTGAAGTTAAAATTAACATATAATGCAATGTGTCTTATAATGCAGTATGTCGTATGCAAATCTATATGAAGTGATATATTGAATGAAATGCAACTTGTGATGTGAATGATTTTAATTTGAGGTGTACTGTAATCTAAAACAATGTTGTATGATATGAAATAAGATGTGTAATGATAGTATGTGGATTGATTTGGTAATTATATCTATTTAGGTAAAGTATATTCAAAGTACTATTTAACTATTATGCATTTACATATATATTAAATTATTTGAATAAAACAAGGATAATAAATATTAATTTCTAGACTTAGATTATTGATACATATGAAAGAGATTGAAAGGATAATAAAGATAAAAGTGTAACGACCCGTAATCTACGCATCGGAGGATCGTAGAATATTTATTTCATTCACATACGAAGTCGTATGGTCATGTAACTTTGGGGAATGACTATAGGGGTCATTTCCCATGTTCAAGAATTTTGCAGAATTTTAAATGACCGTTTTGCCCCTAGCTAATCTTGTTTCTCCTATAACTTTTGATTGGTAAGGAGTTTTGACCTGAAACCACTTCCATTGGATTCGGGTGATGGTTTATCATTCCGTAGAGTGGTCACATTAATCAAACGGACTTATCAGTTGGGAGATATGGCTGAAACAAGGTTTGGAAGGTGAAAAACTGCTTAAGCGGACTTAATAGGTAATTAGTGGATGAGCCCATAACCTATTTCGGTATTAGAGTTATGGGGAGGCTGAAGTGAGTTCGGAAACCATCTCATTTCAATTTTCTAGCCGCCATTTACCTTCCTCTAACGCTAGCAATGGCCTCCAACTCCCAAATCACATTTTAATCACTGTCTAATCACATATTAGCCGAATCTACATTAAATTAAGGCGGATTAGCATAGAAATCAAGATGGAGCTGCTGGAATATAGGGGATCCATGCTAAATCAGTTAGAGTTTCAGATCTGAAATTTAATTGTGGCTAAGGTGAGTGGTTGGCATGTTTTTACACTAATTACGGCTAATTAGGGGTGATTAGTGATATTTAGCGAAATTATAACTTAGAAAAATATGGAAAAATACGCATAAATTCTAAAATATTATTTTATGTCTCTGATAAAAATTCAGTTAATTTGGATTAAGTTTGCTAATCCTATAATTAAACATGGTTAAGGGGATTAAGGAGAAAATCAAGCTTTTTGTATATGTTCAACCTAAATTAACCTATATGCTTGATGTTTTGATCTTGTTGGTTGAATCTATATGTTGTTATTGTTGTTTAAGATGTTTTTTGATTGTTTAGTAAAGTTAGAATGGTAGAAAATGTCGTTGTATGGGAAGATTAGATGTAACAAGCTTGCTGGAAAAGTGCCAGGATCCCGGATCGGATCGGAGAAGGGGGATCAGATCAGATCAGATGGACCAAACCGGACCAAAGTGTGGCATAGGAGAAAACATGGCAATAAGGTAGGCCACTTGTATGGAGTTGGAGTTGGAATGTAGCGCCGAATCAGAACGAGATGGAGTAGAACCGAACCGCACGGAGATGATGAACCCGAACCGAACCTCGCGGAGATGATGAATCCGATCAGAACCGAGGGAATGTGATCGAGTCGAACCGAATGAGGAGCGTGAGCACCATATACCCGAACCGAACCTAGTACGCAAAAACGAACCGGGTTTGAACCTCTATTACTATTACGTGGTGACTCTTCTGAAGACCAACTACAATTCGACCAAAAACCCAAGATGCAAAGGAAGTCCAAGTGGGAAGTTATTACTCATGATCCAGATGGGGACGAACGAGTGAACTTCAAGGGTTGGACTTTGCAGTGGGACGTGTGCAAAGGGGTTATCAATATCTATAACTTTGATTCACTATTGATGGGAGGGGCACTGACTATGGACTAGTGCGTGGGGTCAAAGTTGTATGAAGTCAAACTCCATTAGGACCCCCAAGGGCTAAGTGGTCGTAGTAAGGTTTGGATGGAGTTGGGTTTCGTCATGGCCCCAAATGGTTATGCTGACCAAAGCGGTTGATATCGTATGCTTTACGCACCGAGTGAGATATGTGAGGATGATTGCTATGTTTGATGTTTGCTATCACCTTGACACACACACTCCTATTTACACTTTATGTTAGTGTCACATTAGAGTACTCTACATCCTGTTGTGCTAACTCTTTGGTTGCAGGTTCAGGTATGATTACTTATAGCTGTTATTGTTTTATTTTGTTGCTATCGTTCATACCAGAATTTTGTCTAACCCAGAGTTTCATGCTTATTCTTATTACTCTGGGTGCTCCTAAACGAGCAGACTAGAGACATGTTAGGTGGTTATGTATGAGTAGCTGCCCAGAGACGAGCAGCAGGCTTCCACGTACTATTTACATATATTCTCCCTGTGTAGTTACTGGTCACTGCTTTGGGCATTAGTAGTGTACCTTTTCTATTTTACTTTTGAGACAGTATTTTAAAGATGTAATAATGATGGTTTGGGTCATAAGTTGTATTTTGGATTCCGCTGCTATGATGGTTTAGTTTTCAGCTTATGTAATGTCCCGCATGTTTTATGTAAAGTTATGTTGTTATTATATTTTATTCCATGTATTATGAGATATACTACAAGCTTCTTTGGTAGTCCGTCGTTTAAAATCCTTTTCCTTTGAAACCGTTCCGTGCTGGTCAGGCATTGGCACAACGCATTTTGAGGAAATGTCAGCTTGCGCGGGGAGGGCCGTCACACTTGATGTCAAAGCCTAGGTTGCATTGTTAGCCTAGGGGAGGATATCAGGAAGAGATAGTATACGTATATGATAGCACGTATTTGTGATATTTTGGTTTTCAAAAACTATATATATACACTATTAGTATATCTAAGGATGAAGTTGCACTGCACGGGCACCAATAAGGAGATGGTTAATCGTTTTCTATTTACAGATTGAATGATGAGCCGAAATACGAGGAGTACGGGTTCAAGGGCCAATGATAGGAAAGTTCCTGATATGAGGACGATGTTTAATACCTTCATGCGAGAGATTCTTAGGGAAGTTCAGGGAACAGTTCCTAATGCCGATAATGGTAGTGGTGGTGTAGCGTAGGCAGCTCAAGCCGATTTCGCCAAGCTCTGCAAGGATTATACTAGTCTTGGTAGGAAGCCGTTCCATGGAACGTAATCGGCTACAGAGGTTCAAGATTGGCTTGATAGTTGTGAACGCATCTTTGAGGATTTAGGGATCGAGGATGCGATGAAGAGAAAGCTAGCATCACGTCAACTTCAAGGACGGGCTATGAATTGGTGAAATGCTATTAAAGTAGCTACCACTGAGGATCAAGTTACTTGGAATCAGTTTAAGACTCACTTCAGTGACAAGTTTATTCTAGCTGCTCAGAAATCAGAATTGTTTAGAAAATTTTTGGAGCTTAAGCATAACGGTAGGGCAGTCTTAGAATATATTGTTGAACAAGTGCGAACCCATGCTTTGCACATGGTTCGGAGAAAGAAACTGGACATTGAGCAACAGCGATGGTATGTTACTAAACTTATAAAATAAGGGTATGTTATCATTTTTAATTTTGTTAGCACACATCACAGCGACTTATTATATTTATATTGCACATCATAGCGACTTATTTTATTTATATTGCTAATCAATTAAAAATCAATATAATGAGAGATATAGTTTAAAGTACAATTAGCTAATTAGTCTTAAGTTATAGCAGAACCTTCAAGTCATTATCAAAAAAAAAAAATATGTTGCCGATTCATGTTGATAACACTTCAGAATGTCATCCAACTTTAATGACGTGACAGCACTTCATAGGGAGCAAAACTCAACGCATTATACCATGTATCTAAGATTTTTAACAACAGAAGTTCAACGAATTAGAACAAATAAACATAATTTTGCCAAAACTTTGAAGTTATCGCAGGCTCAAAGTCCGTACAATTTTAAACAGTCCGAGAAAAAATCTAACAAATAAATAGCATCAAATAGCCTACAAAACTTGGAGCATTATAAGGTAAATCAAATTTATTAAATAGCCTAGCGCCAATGTACATTGGTTGGTCAGTTTTAATTACAATAGAATAACTGAATAAGCACATAGGACTTTGTTGTGTACGATTAGTAAACCTATACAATATGGATAAGTAGCACACTTATTAGCGTACAAAAACATTAATTTTCCTCCAATTTAATGAGAAAACATCCCTAGTCAACAAATGAAAATTTCGCAGGATTATCACAGATTTCCAAGTTCTGCTAGCCGACACATCTTGTTGCAGCCTATTTCATGCAACAGTAGAAATAGTTTGTAGTCCCATGAATCAAAGCTGCACTTTGACTAACCTTATTTTCCACTTTCTTCATCCTTGAACCACAATATTTTTTGTAGCTGCAATTATGTGTAAGCCTACACCAGATAGCAAAAAAGGTTATGATCAGTAATTTACACGCTAAGCTATCCCATTATGATGATAATACTCAATACATAAGGATAGCTTAGTTTTAGCTGATGTAATATATGATTAGCCAACCAGTTACATGGATAAAGCAATAAACAGTACAACGCTTTGGTTGGGATACATAGCTAACTGATAATATATGAAATATTTAATTTACAAACTAAGTTAATTTCTGAATATTCACTTCTTTCGAATTTATCTATTTGATTTCCAAAGAGCGACCACTGTTAGTGTATATCCATTTAGTTAGTAATATTAATCAAAGGTAATCAGTAACGTTGTCATGAAAACGAACTAAGAGGCGTTGATCATTATAGTTTATATTCAGCTAAAAATACAACATATTGATACAATCGACCATATATACTTCCAAACGTATGCAGACGCAGTCAACCAAACACCAACTATGATTATATCACATATGAATTTCAGTTATACATGACTTCTATCTGATGAGGGGCCAAGGAGAAAGATGCTTAAGTAATGACATTGGACATAAGCTAGATTAGTATAATGAGAGAGAGTTCCTTTAATTTGTGAAAAGTTACATGTATCATTAACTTTTATGGAAGATTTATTAAATATTAAGCTTGTGTAAATAAATGCATACAACTAATTTTCCTTTGTTAAGTAATAAGTACTCATTGTAGCAAAAAAAAGAACACGTATGGAGATTGTAGCAAAAAATACACAAAAAACCCAAAACTTACCTTTTTGGAAGCAAATTAAAAATTTTAGGAGAATTGCTGTGTGAATACAAATTTCTTGTTTCTTTAGTATATGAAGACTGAAATTTCACAATGTGATGGAATTTTAGAAGAAAAGGTATATTCATTGATCTATAATTTGTTTTTGACCATAATTCAGGCCAAATTTTCTCCAACCATCCGGTGAATTTTACATAGCTTATGAAAATCATAAAAAATATAAATCACAAGGAAAAGCATTATAGTGGTTAGCCATGAGTAGAAACTTTGTAAAGGTAGAGCTAGAAAATCAACATCTTATTGATATCAGTTCAGAAATTGGTCATCAAATTTCATTTATATGGACTACGTAGTGTTGACACGACAAACATGTGAATGATTCAGTCATGGACCACCGAACAATAGTATGTATGTCTTTATTACTCTTATTTACCATGATAGCAATAATTTATGAAAAAATAGATCCATAAATTACAATTCACAGAATCATCGTTACTCACAATCATGCGGATTGCAAGTTATTGAAGGGATTAATATATTCCTAAAATATAAATTCGTACAATTTTTGTAATCAAGGAAACAAATTATACCTGAAAGGTCGTATAATAGGCCTAATCCTCTATCATGTGTAAGGAAAATTAAAATGAGTAATAATGTTTGTTTGAATGCAAATTTAAGTTAGAACACAATTCTTGAAGCCAATGTTAGCTAATTCATTCTTTACTTAGATAAAAACAGTTTAATGAATTTAACAATTAGTAAGGCCTATTCAAGAAGTCACTAAAAAAAAAGAAGGGTCATAAATTACATGATTGACATAATGAGAAAGAGGTAGAAAAATATAAATACTTGCATCCAAAAAAAGAAAACAAACACATCTTAAATTGTAATCCGTAGAGGAGAACCGAAAACAACAATTTGTTGCACAATAGACTGACCAGAGGAAAACTACAAAAGAAAAGAAAGAAACGAATAAAATACACCAAATCATTTGTTTATGGAGCAATTTTAAATTGATAAATAAGAGCAATACCCACTTCGAACCAAACACTCTTTAGCCGCCTCATAATCTGTCTGTTTAAAATTTGTAAAGTGAGATAGAACAGCTGGATAACCAATGGAAAAGGGTTCATGTTTCATACATATGTGTTTCCCAAAGACTGCAATTGTTCCAAGGACTAATGATTTCAGTTTTAGTTCTAGAAAAATAGCCAATGAATGGTGGTAATAGGAGCACACTGTTTGCTTGTTGTTGTTTAAGATATCGTCTAGGATGATGAGAAAATGAAGTTTTCCCAAGGACAAACAAATACAGTCAAGATTAAAAAAAAAACAATTCCCTCCACCTGATGTTTCTAACTTGGACATACATTACGTAATCTCATATGAGAAAGAAAATAACTTAAAAATCTTGTTATAGTTGTCACGCATGACACGGGGGTTGTTTAACAACACCAAGAATTAATCTGGATGTGTCATGAATGCAAACAATATTACTACATAATAAATTATTTAGCTAATTCATATTGTCATCGCTCAGTTCGAGCTGAGAATGCAAAAATGTGAAATGCATACCCGTAGAACTGTATTTATACAAAGGATGTACGTAAACAATAACTCGGTGCTAATACAACAAATTGGTAAACAAATACGGGTAGGCCTATATTTTATTCTGTACATATAATGGCTGAGAAATTATCGGTCAGATGATTAACCTAACAAATGTAGGATACAATCAAATTTTGGTGTCTATGAAGCTGAATATTATTTGTACTGAAGCACAACTTTGTATGAAAAACACTCGATCAGTTATGTATTTATTCAATTTAACTTTTTCTACCCTTATTCTTACCTTGTTCGTCTAGTATATGTTGGTTGTAGTCGGAAAAAGTAGTGTTTAGAATCCATGGTAGAACATCTAAGGGATGGATCTTAGGAGCTGTTTATAAATTCTTGGTTGATAGAGCAATTAGTGCTAACCATTTGTTGTCGTTGTCATCTGGATATTAGTCTTTTGTACACCTGTTCAATGAAAACAGATAAATGTTTGCTAAAATAGCAAGTAAACAGACAAATCGGTTGATGGAAACTACAAACAGTTCCAACGGACATGCCGTACTCATCAAAGAAGAAATCAGTAGTCTCCAAAAGTTTGCTTCATATTGAATATTTGGGTTAATAGGGGCATTTCTAACAACCCTGAAATTTCATATAAAAGATTCAAAAGAAAAATAATTTTCGAAAACAGGAGTAATCATAAATAAATATTTATCTTCACAGAAAAACAATATTACAAAATGTACATCTTTTTATTAAACATATATATATATATATGTGTGTGTAATTATATGAAATAATATAGCAAAATCCACAACTGAGATTTAACCATATATGCAGATCAGTAGATGTGCGTGTATTGTGTTTAAAACAATTATTTCATTGCAACATTAAAAGAAAACGACATTTTTCTTTCCCTATTTCTAAACAACATGTGTTACTATGTATTCCACAACATTAATTAACAGTAGTTTAACGCTAGGGGTTGAGATATAATTTCATATTCACATGATTTTTACTACAGATTTCTTTACATGGAAGAAGCTTTAATGTCTATATCATAAATGGTTATCCACTCTTTCATAATGAAAGATTTTTTAAAAAAAATCAAGCCAACTATATCTCAATAACACGGATTATTGAAACCATGCTACATATGTATCCTATAAGAAAAGAAGAATTCCAGAAATACACATTAACACACATTTTCGTCCACAAAATAGCACACGCCGCAACACTCATAGGGATGCAAAGAGAGATTACGTACGTGTGCATAACACACACACACGCAGATACATACATGTGCTCATGTTGTAACAACACATAGTCACACATAAGCAAACATACATAGATATACTAACACGCACGCTCACGGTCACCCGCACGCACGCACATACACACACACAACAACAACAACGGCAACACACACACACACATATTTCAGTTAAATATGTGATTAATGCACTTTATTTAGGTTAATATGACATGCCTTTTCATTCTCATGACAATTGCTATTCAAAGAGTGCTTTGTAAGTTAAATACATAATTAACACAACTATATTGAATTAAATTTATTTGCTTAATAATTTATTTTTTTGATTTGTTAAAACTGATCAAATCTTTTAACTGAAGTAGAAAATAATTCTTGCATGAACTTATCATAACAGTCTAGCCAACATAGTAAGGCCAAGAAAGACCAATATACTTGTAATAGAACCTTTTTATTATTGAAAAACTAATCTTTGAATTTTTTTACATGTGCACACATGTACTCTATTCAAGTTACATTTATTTTCAGCAAAATAAATACTCAATATTAAAATGCATATCAGAATTCCATTAAGATTTTAAAGAAAACTTCAAAAGTTTTAATTTCCAACAACGGAGGAATAAAATATAACGATAATTAAAGTAACCATTTTTTAATAACATTATGCCAATTATGCAGGATAAAATTTCATACATTATATTAGTCTCCGAATGTTACTGATGTTATATGGGATATGTACCTTTGTTTAGAACACATAGAAATACTCAGATCTTATACCAGACCTATTATGACATGAAAAAGGAAAGTTTACTACGACGTTAAGTATATTTGTATGTGAGTAAGAGGGAGGGAGGGAGGGGGAGGGGGAGAGAAAGAGAGAGAGAGAGACACTTTGGCATCATAAATCATGTATGTTTGTATATGAGAGTGTGTGTGTATGTATAGTACTACACCTTGGCATGATAAGTCCTAACGGTCTATATATTCACAAATGTACAATAAATTTCCTTAGTAATAGACCGAGTCCCAGCTCCGCCTTAATACCTAAAAAAGCCCACCTAGTGCGCCTTGCGCCTTCTTCCGCGTTGGCGCGCCTAAGCGCGCACCTTGACCACATAGATAGGTATGATATTTTTATCTATAACTACAATGTTTTACTTATTTTTTTTCCAACGTCGAGTGAAAGAAGGAAGACATCTACGTGTCCATTTTTTAAAGAATTCATGCTTAAGTATGAACTAATTGATTAAATACATAAGAAAATGCTGGCTAATACAACAAAGTGTTTTCAGTCGCTGCTTTTATTGCTGTCAACACACGCTAAATGGAAAACAAACATGGTATGACATTTGGTTGTCATAACCTGATCAGTTAATTGATTTATATCCATAAGACTGAGAGAGCTAACCGTGGACTTATTCATATTATTTTTTTCGTTTTATTTGTTTATTTAGCGTTAATGGTAGCACAGACAACAGGTAGCATGTTTCAGCATCATTGGACATGTTGGTAAAAGGAAAAAGCATAATAATCTACTACAATCGAAGAAATCAACCAAAATTTATAGAAATTTGTGGTTCATAATCACAAGAAACAATCGGAGCTGTAAAATTAAAGTAAATCCATAATTCATATACATGCAAGCAGCACGTATAAACTGTCATGAAATCGAAACCACTAAAGTTATGATGCAATCGATGACCTGTGTGGAAGTTTATTGTAAAAAACCTACAATCTATTGTTGGGGAAAAAGGAGCAGGAAAAAAGAGATAGTGAAACAAAGCTGAGGAAATGCACCTAAAAATTGGATAGATTTGGGCTATCCAATTAGAATGAAATATCAGCACCCGGAAATGTAAGATGACGTATAATCCAGCCAGATGCAAGTAGTAGACCTGTATGGCAGTTTTTGTTCAAAAAATACAATCTCTTGTTGAAAAAAAGGTTAAAAAAAAATAAATAATGTAAAAAGGTTGAAGAACCAAACCTAAAAATGGGACACATTTGGGAATTCCAATCAAAACGAACTATCAACCCGCGAAAAGGTAAGGTAACGTGTAATCCAACTAGCTGCAAGCACTACATGTAATCTGCAATGAAGAAGAGGTTGATGAAGAAGAATTAGTACATATAACGTGGAAGCAGCAAACTAACTATTTAATTAGACAACAATGTAAAATGGAATTGTTGAAAATAAGCAAACATTTTTGAGAACTAATACATGACAATAGGTAAGTTTGTAGGTCTAAAGAAATGAGGCTCAAAATGGAGGAAACAATGTTGGACAACATCCCAAGATCATCTGCATATTACTAACATGAATCCGACGCGAAGGTCGAATAAATCGTTTTCCCTAAACAAATAAAGAAAAGGCAACATCAATTTCATTTTAACTCAGTTTTAGAGCTAAGTATTTGAAGAATAGGTAAGAGTTATGAGCAATCATTGAGATAGGCGTGTAGCACAATATTATCGACTGCAGTTATAACGTACAACCACTACATTCCTTCCTAACACGTTAAGTCCTTTTGGATACATATAACTAAGGTAGGAACGAACATAAATTCTAATTCATCACCCGCATTGCATCTTTATATTAATACGGCTTTGAAGAATGCATATTATAATTGTCAAAATTATTCGCTATAAACGATGATTCCACTATCATGCGAACACACTGTAATTTTTAAAATCGTACGCATACTGTAATTTTGACAAAATAATGTACCAAATATGTGTCAATGAGCATGAATAAATTTATTCATTGTTCTGGAACAAAAAAAATAAAAAAAATCAAAAAGGGCGGCACATGTTTGAATTGCAGGAAGACCAGCAGGATTATACCTCTGTAACGAAGCGATGCCAAGCCGACGGTGGAGAAAACCAACAGAATTAATGAATCTGACACGGTTAGGGTTTACCGATTTGTGGTGGAATGGGAAGAAAAGGCCAAAGAAAACGATTCGTCTACGGCAGCAACATGGGGCAGACAGATGCGGTAAAGTGTTGGAGGGACAAAACTGGTGGGTTGTCGTGGAGAGCGATGCGCATCGGGCGAGCAGGACAGGATGGGAAACAGAAGATCTAAGACAGGAGACGCAGAAGGGGGCGAGAAATACGGAGGAGGAGCCGGAGCAGGCTGTTGAGATCGGATTTAGCGCAGTAGGGAATGAGAAGGATTAGGCGAAGAGAAGTAATCACGATAGGGTTGGAGAGACTGTTCAGCTTTATTTAAGGAGCGAAATTTTGGGAGCCTGTGAGCACTCCATTGTGAACTCAGTACATACATACATACACACATAGACACACACACACGCACACACACACACACACATATATATATGTATATATATATATGTGTGTGTGTATATATATGTATGTATGTATGTATACAATAAGATAATTATAAAACATTTGAAATTTTTGTATCCAAATATTAGTGAGTTTCAATAACATCAAGACAAACATTTACTTTCATCATAAGCAATCCAATTTTCCTTCAGTTGTGGAAAAGAATACTTCGGCAGTGGAAAAGAATTGTTTCAAATTCAACCATGATTGATGTGGCAAAAAGTAATAGCAAAATGTGTTATTTATAACTTAAATCAATCAGCACATAAATATGAAATTTAATATGAATGTAGATTAGGTGGTTTCATAAAATCTAGAAAAGAATGGGTAATAATTACTTTTCGACAACAGAAAATTGTCAATGAAATTGTTTCAAATATGAACACAAACTGTAATACTTAGCAGCATGTCAAATCAAGATTATCAGAAAAAGTTGGATTTTATTAGTGATAAATCAAATAATGTTGACTACGATTAGAACATATAAACTTATGTTCATTTTTAGAAACATATAGAAAAGAAATTACCTTGGACTTTGGGATCGGGACAGTCGAACTGGGATGGGAAGCAAACATGATTTCCTATTGACTGGATAGAGAAGCGATCGTGATTGGTAGTAGATCGAGCAGAGATGCAGAGACGAACAGGAGACGGACGCTGGCAGATGGAGATGCTAACGGCAACGCGGAAAACATGAATTGGTGGAAAGCTTGAATAGGTAGTGTTTAGGAATGAAAACAGAAATGGGAGAGCTGCGTCGGATGGATCAGGCGAAGAGAAGTTATCACGATAGGGTTGGAGAGACTGTTCAGCTTTAGTTAAGGAGCAAAATTTTGGGAGCCTGTGAGCACTCCATTGTGAACTCAGTAATTATAATATAGTATAGATTCGATATCTTATTGAAGTATGGATTATCCCTTATCGATACTACCGATAAGAGGATTGAAAAGTTCATAACTTTCTTAGATGAGTACTTAGGAGAAAGGCTTATAAACCACATCGATGAGACTTTTGAATCTGTTGTGGGAAAAGCATTGAGATCATAAAGCCTTTACCCTAAGTTAGAGATCGAGGTTGCTGTTACATCTGTAGAGGAGCCAAAGCCACAGGCAAGTGGTGGAGCCAAGAATAATTCCCAAAATAAGAGGAAACAGAACCATACCAAGAATGGTCATAAAAAGAAGAATAAGAAAGATGTAGAGTGTTATAGTTGTGGCAAGAAGGGCCACTATGTCGAAGAATGTCGAGAAAAGCCAGTGGATAGAAGTGCTTCACTTGCGGTAAAGTGGGACACCACAAGGATAAATGTCCACAACCCCCTAAAGAGAAGCAGATTGTGAAAGCATATGCTATCAACGCTATTCATTCTTCGTCGAATGCCTCAACTGCGGCGGAGAAAGGAAAGGGTGTCATTATTCAAGGTATGCTATCATTTATGATGTTCCTGTTTGAGTACGTTTGATCCCGGGGCTTCTCATTCCTTCATATCTAGTGACCTGGTAGATAGGTTGGGATTGGAACCTAAGATTGTCGATAGACCTTTAGTTGTGACGAACCCGATCGGTGGTTCAACTAGCCTCAGTATGATTTGTCGTAATTTGGTCTTATCGAGTCATGGATGTATATTTGCTTATGATTGCTTTGTTTCGGGCTTTACTGGGTTTGGCATTATTTTGGGAGTCAATTGGCTCTAAAGGTATGGGGTTGTGGTGAACTGTAAGGGGTCTTCGGTGACCATTAGAGTGGAAGATAGGCGGAGTGTAGTGTTTGGTAGCCTACCTAGTGATGGGGTGATGGCTAGTTTTCTAAATTCCCTTGACATCCCACATGATGAGTTGTCAGATGTGCTTATTGCTGGCGAGTATCCGGGCATCTTTGGGGAAGTGACCAGACTTCCACCACAATGAGAGATCGAGTTCTGGATTGATTTAGTGAAAGATGCCAGACCTATAGTGATGCCACTTTGTCGTATGGCGCCAAGGGAGCAGCGAGAGCTTGGGGTGCAAGTAAGCGATCTTTTGAAGAAAGGATTTATCTGAGGAAGTGTTTCCGAGTGGGGAGCACCATTTGTATTTGCTACTAAGGAAGATGGTTCCCTTCGCTTATGTATAGACTACCGCGAGTTGAATAAGGTGACGAGGTTGAATAAGTATCCTCTTCCGTGGATAGACGGTTTGTTTGAGCAGTTGAACGGAGCGAGAGTGTTCTCCAAGTTAGATCTCACAACAGATTTTCATCAGATCTAAGTAACAGCTGATAATATACCTAAAACGGCATTTCAGACGTCGTTTGGATTTTATGAGTGGTTGTCATGCCATTCGGGTTGACCATTGCACCATCATATTTTGCGGATCTCATGAATAGGGTTTTCAGGGATCAATTAAATAAGTTTGTTCTTGTGTTCGTGGATGATATCCTTGTTTACTCGAGAACAGAGGAAGAACACAAGGAACATTTAAGGATAGTGATGGAGGTGTTGCGAAAACACCAATTGAAAGCGAAATTTTCTTAGTGTCACTTCTGGAGAAGGGAAGTGAGATTCTTGCGGCGTGTTATTTCAGAGAATGGTACTGCCATGGTACCTACGCAGGTGGCTACGTACATGATTTTTCTATGCCCAAGAATGAAACGGACGTGAGAAGTTTCTTTGGGTTAGCTGGATACTATAGTAAGTTTATCCAAGGCTTCTCCAAGATAGTAGCACCGTTAACTCAGTTGACCGAGAAGAATCAAGCTTTCGTTTGGGACGAAAGGAGTGAGAATGCATTTAAGAGTCTAAAGGAAAAGTTGGCGTGCACACCAATGTTAGTCATTACTAAGGGGAATGAGGAGATGATGATGGTATACACGGATGCCTGTGGTACCGGACTAGGTGTTGTACTGATGCAAGGAGGTAGGATTGTAGCTTATGCTAGTCGGCAACTGAAACCGCATGAGAAAAGATATATCCTACCCATGGAATTGGCAGTGATTGTGTTCACGTTAAAAATGTGAAGACATTATCTCTTGGGAGAAAGATTTGAGTTGTTTACCGATCATAAGTTGATAAAGTATCTTCTCTCTCAGAAGGATCTAAATCTCCGTCAGTGGAGATGGTTAGAATTCTTGGCTTCGTATGATTTCAATATCGCATACACACCTGGGAAGGGCAATGTGGTAGCTGATGCATTGAGTAGGAGACATGCTAGTTTAGGGGCTATGTTTCTGGAATGGAAGCAACTAGAGTATATCGCGGGATATGATTTCAGACCTAATTGCGAATTGGATCCAGAGATGTTAGTAAGTTAGACGATCATGCCCACTTTGATTGATCGGATCGGCTGCAGCCAGAGGGAAGATCCTAATCTATTGGAAGTCAACTCCAAGTTAGAGATGGACTTCGATGGTAAGGAAATGAACAAGTATGGACTTGATCAAGAAGGATGGCTTTGAAAGAATGGGAGACTAGTTGTACCCAACGTTAATAGATTAAGAGATGAATTACTTAGAGAGCGTCATCACTCAAAACTGACTGCACGTCCCGGTGGTAACAAAATGTATCGAGACATGAAGCAGACCTACCTTTGGGAAGGGATGAAGAGAGATGTTGGGAAGTTTATATCCAAGTGCACGATTTTCCAACTAGTTAAAGCCGAGCAAAAGAAGCCTAGTGGTTTGATACAACCATTGAAAATTCCTGAGTGGAAATGGGAACAAGTATCAATGGATTTCATTGATGGTTTACCGAGGACTAGATTGAGTCGTGATAGTATTTGGGTGATTGTGGATCGATTGACCAAAAGTGCAAGGTTTATACCAGTCAAGTCGAGTAGAACGACAATTAAGTTAGCAGAATTGTATATGAAGTGGGTAGTGAGATTTCATGAAGTACCTAAAGGTATTTTGAGTGACCGAGATCCATTATTTACTAGTGTGTTTTGGAAGAGCTCATAAGAGGTTTTAGGATCAGAATTACATCTCAGTACCGCGTACCGTCCTCAATCTGATTGTCAAACAAAGAGAGTGAATTGTGTACTAAAGGATCTCTTAAGGGCTTGTATATTGGACTTTGGGGGATCATGGGATGAGCATTTGCATCTAGTTGAGTTCGAAAATAATAATGGTTATCAATCCAATATTGGTATGGCTCGATTTGAAGCTTTGTATGGAAGACCATACAACTCACCATCAGGTTAGTTAGAAACCAGTAAAAATTTGTACTTGAACCAGATGTAATAAGAGAAACCTAAGATAAGATCAAGGTTATTCCACAGCGGATGAAGCCTACCCAGGATAGGAAGAAGAGTTACGCTGATAAAAGGAGAAGAGATTTGAAATTCTCCGTTGGTGACTTGGTATTCGTCAAGATTTCTCCGTTAAAGCATGTGATTCGATTTTGAAGGAGAGGTAAATTGGCACCAAGGTTTGTTGGTCCATTCCTAGTTCTCGAATGAGTTGGAAATTTAGCATATAAAGTTGGATTGCCTAACAAGATGGCGGGAGTGCACGATGTATTTCATGTTTCTCAGTTAAGGAAGTTCTTGCACGATTCTTATATGACTATCTCACCCGATTAGATGGATGGTATCAAGGTAGAACCCAAGGTAGTTAAAAGTCGCAGACTGATTCGTATTATCGGACATGATATGAATCAACTTCGAAGGAACACAGTGGAACTAGTCAAGGTCCAGTGTGGCGATAGTGAGAATGACTGTACTTGGGAAACAGAGGAGAACGTAAGGCAGTCGTATCCAGAAACCTTTGCCTGGTAAGATTTTAGTCGTGATATAGTTACTACCTTGTTACTAAACTACATGATAGGACAGGCTTGTTGTGTAGTTAAATATGTTTCATTATTTGTAAATGGATTATAGGCATGTGAGGAACCATTGTATGTTTTCTTGATTAAGGAATTTTGGAGGCGAAATTTCTTAAAGGGGGAGAGTGTAATGACCCACATTCTACGCATCATAAAATCATATAATATTTATTTCATTCACATACGAAGTCGTATTGTTGTGTAACTTTGGGGAACGACTATTGGGGTCATTTCTCATGTTCACCATTTTTTTGCCCTAGTGAATCTTGTTTCGCCTATAACTTTTGATTACAAGGAGTTTTGACCTAAACCTACTTCTATTGGATTTGGATGATGGTTTAGCTTTCCATAGAGTGGTCACATTAATCAAACGGACTTATCATTTGGGAGATGTGACTAAAACAAGGTTTGGAAGGTGAAAAACTACTTAAGTGGGCTTAATAGGGTAATTAGTGGATGGGCCCATAACCCATTTCGGGATTACGGTTATGGGGAGGCTGAAATGAGTTTGGAAACCATCTCATTTCATTTTTCTAGCCGCCATTTACCTTCCTCTAAACCTAGCAAGGGCCTCCAACTCCCAAATCACCTTTTAATCACTTTCTAATCACATATTAGCCAAATCTACATCAAATTAAGGCGGATTAGCATAGAAATCGAGATAGAGCTGTTGGAATACATTGGGATCTATGCCAAATTATATAGAGTTTCAGATCTAAAATTTATTTGTGGCTAAGGTGAGTGACTATCATGTATTTACACTAATTACGGCTAATTAAGGGGTGGTTAGAGATATTTAGCGAAATTATGACTCAAAAAATATGGAAAAATATACATAAACTCTAAAATATTATTTTATATCACTGATAAAATTTTGGGTTAATCTGGATTAAGTTTGCTAATCCTATAGTTAACATGGTTAAGGTGATTAAGGGAAAATCATGCTTTCTGGGTATGTTTGACCTAAATTAACCTATATGCTTGATGTTTTGATCTTGTTGGTTAAATCTATATATTGTTACTGTTGTTTGATATGTTTAGTGATTGTTTAGTAAAGTTAGAATGATTGAAAACGTCGTCGTATGGCAAGATTAGATGTAACAAGCTTGTTGGAGAAGTGCCAGGAGTCCGAATCGGATCAGAGAAGGGAGATCGGATCGGATTGGATGGACCGAACTGCACAGGAGCGTGGTATAGGAGAAAACATGGCAATAAGGAAGGCTACTCATATGGAGTTGAAGTTGGAATGTAGCGCCGAACTAGAATGAGATGGAGTAGAACCGAACCGCACGGAGACGATGAACCCGAACCGAACCGCTGGGAGGTGATGAATCCGATCCAAACCAAGGGAATGGGATTCAGCCGAAATGAATGAGGAGCTTGAGCACCATATAACCGAACCGAACCGAGCATGCCGAATTGAACCGGGTTTGAACCTCTATTACACTACGCGATGACTCTTCTGAAGACCAACTCCAATTCGACCAAAAACCCAGGATGCAAAGGAAGTCCAAGTGGGAAGTTATTACTCAAGATCCAGGTGGGAACCAAGAGTGAACTTTCGGAGTTGGACTTTGATGTGGGACGTGTGCAAAGGGGTTACCGATATCTATAACTTTGATTCACTATTTAAGGAAGGGGCATTGACTATGGACCAGTGCGGTGGGGTCAAAGTTGTATGAAGTCGAAATCCATCAGAACCTTCAAGGGCAAAGAGGTCGTAGTAAGGTCTGGATGGTGTTGGGCTCCTCATGGCCCCAAATGGTTATGGTGAACAAAGTGGTGGATATCGTATGCTTTACTCACCGAGTGATAGATGTGAGGATTATTGCTATGTTTGATGTTTGCAATCACCATGACACGCACATTCCCATTTACACTTTATGTTAGTGTCACCTTAGAGTGCTGTACAGCCTGTTGTGCTAACTCTTTGGTTGCAGGTCCAGGTTCAGGTATGATTACTTATACCTGTTATTGTTTTATTTTACTGCTATTGCTCATACCAGACTTTTGTCTAACCCAGAGTTTTATGTCTCTTCTTATTACTCTAGGTGCTCCTAAATGAGCAGACTAGGGACATGTTAGGTGGTTATACACGAGTAGCTGTCCGGAGAAGAGTAGGAGGCTTCCACGTACTATTAACATATATTCTCCCTGTGTAGTTGTTGGTCACTGCTCTGGGCATTAGTAGTGTACCTTTTTTATTTTGCTTTTGAGACAGTATTTTAAAGCTGTAATAATGATAGTTTGGATCATAAGTTGTATTTTGGATTCCGCTGCTATGATGGTTTAGTTTTCAGCTTATGCACTGTCATTCCTGTTTTATGTCGAGTTATGATAATATTATATTTTATTCCATGCGCTGTGAGATATACTACAGGCTTCTTTGGTAGTCAATCGTTTAAAATCCTTTTCCTTTGATGATCGTTCTGTGCTGATCGGGCATTGGCACAGTGCGTTTCGAGGAAATGTCAGCTGATGCGGTGCAGGCCGTCACAAAATGTTTTATAGTAGTAATAATATATAATAAAAACAATTCTATGAGAAATGTGGAGTCAAAAAATCTAGTAAGGTGCTTCTTTAATATAGTAAAAATTGAAGATCTTTTTAAAGAGAATATAGAATTATATCATATAAAGTAAACATATAGTCACAATTGTATATATAAAAACTATTTTTAGAAAGGATTTAAAATTTAATTTATTATGAAATATAGATCTATCTTTTGATACAAATCAATTTTAAATTTAAACTTTTAGAAATTATAATATGTTAATTTGTTAAGGAACCATTTATATGTTAAAGTTTATAAAGAAATCTATAGTCGTACTAAAATTATGAAATCTGGATATAAATTAAACTATAAAACTATAATTTCTTATATTTAAGGCACAAAATCATATATATATATATATATATATATATATATATATTACACCGAAACATTATGTTATATATTCATGCTTTTATAAATCTTAATAAGAAATCAAAATAAGAATTAGGTTTCAAATAGTGTTTGTGATAATGTAACCTAAAATTGTTATGAAATCATATGAATAATATATAAGTTTAACTATGCATGTTTAAACCATATAAAAGATAAATAAATTTATATTTCATAACAACATAAAATTTTATTTTAACTCTTATATCATATTAACATATCTACATAGTTTTATTAAGTTATATACTTTCAATATATATATTTTGAATCAAGATATAGGAAAATAAGTAGACAAATAAAGTTAATTACTAGAGTTTGAACTAGTATTTTCTAATTAAAAAAATGGAGGGATGTATGAAAGTTTAAAATTTTGAAATTCAAAATTTAAATTTCACTATGTCGGAATAACCATTTATGTAAGTCGATATACATGTGGAAAATAAAAAAAAACATTTTGTTTTGACTTCTTGGTTTTATTATATTATCGATTTATATTTCCGGTTTAAATATTTCCTAAAATAATATTAATCCTAAAAAACGCTCAAAATTTATTATTATATTTATTATTATTACAATATTATTATTTTGAATTCCAAATTTGAATTTTCAAATTTGAATTTTAAATTTCAAGTTTGAATTTTAAAATTTATATTCCAAATTCAAAACCAGGAAAACAAAACAAAGCAAATAAAACATCCATTCAACCAAAAAAGAATTTAAAAATTATTTAAGGCGTATCCGGTTTTTAGACCATTTCTTCAGTATTTTCTAAATTCTGAATTGTTGTGAAACACATATTTGAATTTCTGATTTCTGGCTCTTCATCACATGATGATGAATCTGAACCATCTAGAAAAGGACACATCCTTTTTACATGGCCTGGTCAATTTCGTGTCAAAATTTTGAACTTGAATTTGAATTTTGGAATGAACAGAGACTTCAACTATTATAAGCCCAAAAAGTCACATCCCTTTATAAACTCTTCTTTTGTTGAATGATAAATGATTATCTTGGTGCCCTTTGGCCAACAATCATCAGATATAATTTCTTTCTTGCAAAAACAAGATACCTTTTCAAAGAAGCAAGTGACTTTTCAAAATAACTGATTGTAATTTGAAATAATAACATCATGATGATTCTGTGACATACCCACCCATTTAAACTTTCAAGAAATCATATCATGATAACTTAATTTTCTTAATAAATTGAATGCAGACTCTTCTAATACTGATGCAATGCATGAATTTAAAATAGTGTTCAAAATTTGCCATTGAACATTTTCAAAAATCAGATTATGAACTTTTTGAAAAAAAATTCTCTGATACCAACTGTTAGGGATTGCGAAATGGATCGTTAAGGCAAAAAAAACACTAGAGGGGGGGGGGTGAATAGTGTTTTTTAGAATTTAAACAAAATTTAAACTTATATGAAATACTATATAAATCAAACACCATATAAATAATCACAAATATAGAATCAAACACAGATTAAAATATAATAAAAATAAAGTGCAGAAAAGGAAAGAGCACACCGGATTTTATACTAGTTTGGAATTGCTCCTACGTCCAATCCCGCACAACGCTGGATTATGCAGAGTTTTATTACTATATCAATATCCAATTACAACCCTCCTTGATTTCACGACTATACGGGATAACACTGATTCCATGCACATGTGATCAAGTATACCTCCCTTAATTTCACGACTACAAGGGATACCATCGATTGCCCATCCTCGATTTCACGGCTACAAGGGATACCACCAATTACTTTACACAACCCAAACAATTACAAACAGCCCTATAACTCTTCAGAAAGAACCAGCTAAACCTGAATACAAGGCTGCCCGTGTAGAAAAAGGGGCACCCGAGTTTGAAAGTGAAACAAACTACGAGTCAGTCATGGGACTGGTATGAGAAATCTACTCAACACATACATAATATGGCACATCACAGGACCACGCCACTTTCGTGGAACGGGTTTACTCCATTGGATTGCCAGTGGTTTAAAACAAATCTTTCTTTTAAACATCGCTATGCTTTTTATAAAAATGAAGCCGTTATAAGACTCAGTTCCCATCACACAATGCAACGCAAACCGGAGGATAGAGTTTTACCTTATAACGGCCAAAATATGATTAATACGAATAAAACAAAGGCATTTGATATTGTTACTAGTGTTTATATGTTTTGAAAACAATTTCAAATCATACGGTTAGATTTTCCCGGTTTCAATCAATAAATATCGAAACTTATACCTCCCACATGATTTGAAATTGTTTTCAAAACATATAAACACTAGTAATAACATCAAATGCCTTTGTTTTATTCGTATCAATCATATTTTGGCCGTTATAAGGTAAAACTCTATCCTCCGGTTTGCGTTGCATTGTGTGATGGGAACTGAGTCTTATAACGGCTTCATTTTTATAAAAAGCATAGCGATGTTTAAAAGAAAGATTTGTTTTAAAGCACTGGCAATCCAATGGAGTAAACCCGTTCCACGAAAGTGGCGTGGTCCTGTGATGTGCCATATTATGTATGTGTTGAGTAGATTTCTCATACCAGTCCCATGACTGACTCGTAGTTTGTTTCACTTTCAAACTCGGGTGCCCCTTTTTCTACACGGGTAGCCTTGTATTCAGGTTTAGCTGGTTCTTTCTGGATAGCTGGAGCTGAAGATGGATTCTATCATTCATTTCTTTTTATGCTGTTCAGCTCCTATTGTACATATTTTGTTTATTTCCGCTGTAGACATTTATGTATAGCTGAACTGTATTTGTACTAAGTAAGATCCTGTATACTGTGTAACTCTGATGATTACTTTTATCCAGTATATTTTGTTGTTCATATCTGGTGTATTTATTTAATTCTGTTCTGCTATTATATGTTTCTGTGTTATATTCCAAAGATAACCTTGTTTCCATGAGAACGGGAAATCGGGTCGTCTCAGCGTGGTATCAGAGCTTTGGTTAAGCTTAGTTCTGGAATATAACATTTGAACGAACTCGTCAGAAATAGAACCAGTAGTGTTCTAGGACGGGTAACTCAATACAGATAGGATCAGTAATATCCTAGTATGGGTAGCAGAATGAAATAACACCTCGATAGACACATTTACATTCAAGTATTTGTCTCTATATTTTGAAATATCTTTTCTGTTGACCTGACACTTGATCTGCTATTTGCAGAAGAACTAAAAAAATGAGTGCCAGAAACAGAAGAAGTAATACTGACCCGGATATAGAAGCTCTATTCATGAAATACAGAAATCTGGGTGGAAAACCGTTCTCGGGCGAAGAATCTATTATGAGAACCCAAGCTTGGATTCGTTCGGCTGAGAAAATATTCGAAGCATTAAAGCTTAGGGATGACCAGAAAAGATTGCTGGCCTCCTGGGCTCTCAAAGATGAAGCTTTGTTTTGGTGGGATTCAGTTATTAAAGATAATCCAGAAGGTGATATCACCTGGGATAGATTCAAAGTAATTTTCTTGAAAAGATTTACTCCTCCCGAAGCAACTGAGCGGTTATGCGATGAATTTTCTTATCTGATACAAGGAGACATGACCATCACCTGGGATAGATTCAATTTGTGATTTCCCGATGCTCCCGGTGCAGGGGAGGTTATGGCGGCGATGTCTGGAGGGGGGCGGCTCGATTGATTTAGGTTTTTTTTTTTTTTGTTTCTGGTAAATGAATCGGGGGGGGGGGGGGGGGGGGAAAGCAGAAGAAAAGGAGGGAAGAGTATATTTTTATTTATTTATTATTTATTTATGCAAAAAGGTTGACTTTTACATACGACCTCGAAACGAGGCCTACCGCCTGTCGTCCATAGCGTTTTACCCCCATTCCGAACACAATGGGATATGTATCGTAAGCTGATTTGATCGTTACAATCAGTTTCCGTTGAAATTTACATTTAAATCACTATATTGAATTCTAAACGTACATTTCAAATTTAGTGGGGCCACATACGAACTCGAAAAACCCCAGAAAAATATTTTCTAGCTTCGTATTGACGATACGGTCCTAACAAAACTAGTTTCGTCGAATTCTGAGACCGTTGGAAAAATGGCCAATTTCCAGTCGATTAAAATCAACTGAAACTGGTCAAACGCGTTTTCCTTTGCCACTCTCACATATTGATTCGAAAAATTATGAAATTTGAAACCTAACAATAACTTGACCCTGCGGATCCAACAAAAGTGGTTTCGTCGAAATCCGAGGTCATTTGCAAAATGTCCATTTTTAAGGGCTTGAATTCCATAGCGACTATTCAGAATTTTCAACTGGACATATCTTTTGATTCCCGCTATCAAATTTCAATTGGTCGGATTCGTTAGAAAGATATCATCAATTAGATCCTAATGTTTTTGGTTTCACTAAAATCCGGATTGTTTTGCACCCGGTATATTCAATTGAAGTTTGAAATCGAATTATCGAACTACCGCGCCATTTTCAATTCTATATATAATTATAATTAATTATATTCGTTTTCAAATGTCGATTCAAACTCAGTTTTCATCGCCATTATTTTAGCCAATTTAAAAAATTTAAATTGGTTCAGATTTTCTGGGTCGTTACAAATAATAACGTTATATAGTGGATTTTGGGATTGCTGCGACTATCAGTTATAGTTTGGCAAAATTCTTATCTAAGGTAGGTTATATTAGAGTATAATTAAATATTAAAATCGACCGTAGCTACCATGTAACGCTCTAAATTCGTACCGCTAACACACTCTTCAAATGCGACAAAAAATATACATACTTCATCGTTTCAGCGTTTCGAATCCAATAAAATTATTTTAATTGTAATCCGACTCTGTTTGTATAAAATCTTCTTTTATTTTTTTAGTTTATTTATTAGTTCAACGTTTTTATTCTGTTTGTCCACCAAGAACTCCGTTCGTTTCCAAATTTGAAACATTAATTTTTAATTTCCTTATATACACAAATACACACATATTTAAGCCAATTTTTTATATAGTCAACAAAGAAAATCTCCTATCTAATTAATGTTAGTAACGTTTATTTTAAAACTTAACCATTTATATTTTCTAATCGAACTTTCGATCCAATCCAGATATTTAACCAAATTTAATTTAAATATCCGATAATAAATATTTGATTCTCGATCAATCCTTCTGAATTAAATATTGAATTCATTTCATCTCGAAACAATATATTTAATTTTTAAACACAAGAATCAATTTACAATTGATTAGTCATAGTTAAATCTCTAATTAATTCCACATTCCAGTTTTCGAAATTTCTGAGATCTTACTCCGATATTGAATAAACCTCGTATGGAATGGTCATGGAATAATAAATAACCTTCAAGAATAGAAGGTGTACCTCGTTGTGGAGAAGAACCACCTGAAACCTTTTCTACATTTAAATTCCATGTTTGCGGACCGCTAGAAGCTTTAGGGCACTTCAAAAGCCAAAGACCCTCTTGATTACAATTGCGGCATTTAAGTGGATTAGGACATGCTCAAAAGAAGTGATCTTATGCACCACAATTGTAGCATGATTTCTGAGTAGGAGGTGTAGAACTAGAATGAGAACCATGGACATAAGGCTACTTTTTCTTTGGAGGAATTGATTTGTGTTAACGAGATTTTTCGTCAACATCGAGAATGGGTCAGCTGGGGAAGATATGAAGGAAAGATTGGCAAATTGGCTACTTTTGGGTTAAATCAGATTACCTCCCTGGATGTTGAAGTCCGGAGGAGTGGGATCACTAAGGACTGCCAGAATATATCTAAGCTCAGGGAAGGAAATATATCCTCCTATTTGAGGACATATTGAGATGGGAACCCATGCTTATCTGGAAAATGAGCAATAAATCTACAACAGTGATAATTGAACATAATGATATAAACTTACAGAGCCATTTTCTATAGGAAGATCCCTTCTTATTAAACTTTCATTTGGAGTACATCAATATAATTGGAGAAACTCTCTGATTTATCTCAGCGCTAAGCTTCATTTGTTATCTATCAGAGTATTAGTGTAAAGGGAAAGAATTTTTCCCAAAGATGACCCTGGGATCTTATTTATAGTAGTCCTAGTCTCCTTCCATTGCTGGGCTATTGGGCTTATGGGGGCCTTTGTCGGTCGCTTCCTCCTTGGTTTCGAGCGCTTGGCTTCCGGCCATTTTTCGAGTATCAGTTATGGCCTTCAGGTAGTATTTGAGCTTTTGGTAACAGATCCTGAATGTAGGCTCTCGGAAGTAAGCTTTCTAATGTAAGCCTCTAACTTTATTGTGAATACTTAGAGGGGCCTACCCTCATGATGTACGTTGATAACTTTCGGTTCGAAGCCACTATGGGTTTCGATATTAGGTAAATTAGTATTGGTAGCTTGTATCTCTGCTAGGGTCTCGGTTTGCTTGGCGGAGCTTTTGCGGTAGCCTGGATCTCTGGAGGGTGGATTCTGGTATCATTTCTATTATTTGGGAATACGGCCTTTAGGCATTCATACAATAGATGCTCCGGAAGTTGGGTTTGAACAATTCTTTTGCTCTCTGGGTTTAGCACTTATGATGCCCCAGCCTTCGGGTGCATCGATATTTAGGCAAATCATTTCTGGTAACCCTTCTGGATCTTGGGGAGGGTAGCTCGTACCTCCTTCTTTCTGAATTCTTGTCTTAGGGAGGCCTCCCGTTGCGAAGTCTTCTATTGGAGAGGTCCCGTCAGAAGGACTTTGTCGATCACGCCTTGCAAGCATTTAACAAACTTGAGTTCCTTCCCTTAGGATGGTGTCGGTTTGCGTTGCTTCTCAACTATTTCCTCTAGCCTTCAGTCCGACCTATCGCTTAGCTTCCTGCTTTCAGGGGACTCACCTACGCCTGTACTCTTCCGACACCCCGTCATTGCCGGCTAGCCTAGGAGACAATTTTGATGATAACATTTGCCCCCACCCCCCTTAGTGAAGGGATGTTTTCGACTTTTAAAGTCAATCTCTTTTTTTTTGAAGTGTCACTTCAAGGTATTTTTATCTCCTTTGATATGGGGGCATTGCTTGGTCTTTATCTGTACGACCTAGATTGATCTTGAAATTTGAACATAAACTCTTCTTTCCCCTCATTCCCATTTTTTACCTGCAAATTAAATCTTTGAACCATATTACTGCTTTCCTAAAAAATATGCTCGAATTCTACCTCTTTTGAAAGTTCAAGCCAGATTATTGGTGAGTATTTTTACTTCTTATATGAATCACAATCCTAATTACACGTTCGAACTGACATGAAAGTTGGTTAGTATTAAGCTGTTCATAGAATAGGCTCAGATGTTATCCTTACTGTTGTTGTTGAAAATGATTCTAACGTCATTAGGGTTGATTTTCCTTCATTACCGGTGTTGGTTTGCTTTGGTTTCTAGGGCGATTAAACTTGGCTTACTCGTATGTTAGCTAAGGTATAAAGACATAATTCTCCTCATATCCTCCACTTGAGTCTGATTTATGTTTCTCTCTACATGGTCATTGTTAACCAAGGCGTAATGGCACCCAATAATGTTTGATAATGCTAGTAGTATCCGCATTTGTGTAAGAGGTTTGGATACTAATCGCATTGTTATGGAACGATGTTACCTGGTGGAATCATGTCTCACAAAAGCCCTACTAAGGAGAAAGTAAAGGATTCCAAGGGTTCCCGTCCCAAGAAGGCATTTGCTCCTAAGCCTTCTCTAATTGTATCTCAACAATATGTGGATGCCATATTAGACAACTTTGGGATAGTGGATACGGACGCCATGATAGTTGCTACTCCAAATTTCCTCAAAATTCCTCCAGAAGGGTACTTTGCATATTCGGCTATCCATATCTGGCATAGAGGATTTCTATCTTTCCCGCCCTTTCTACACAAGTTTTTGGTTGATTTGAAAGTCGCTCCTATCCAGCTCTCACCTAACACATACACAATCCTTTTGTGCTTAGAGGCTATGGCATTTGCTTCAAGTTAGGGTTTTTTGAGTCCCAAGCTAATCCGTCACATGATCCAGTTCTTCTAGACTTCAGAATCACTGATCTAAAGGGATAACTGTGTAAAGAGGCTGATTACCGACAGCAGTAGTAAAACTAGGTCATGGAGGACCAATACTTCCTTGTTCAATGTCCACCCAGCATATCAGGACAATTTAGTGATGACTATAGGTCTCTTGCTTTTAGAAAGTAACTATCTTCTAATTGTGATGATTTTTTTAAAAAAACTTCCCCCTGTTGCAGAACCCCCTCCAAAGATGTGATCTCAGCTCCAGAGGAGGCTTTAGTGGTTGACGTTGTTTTTAATGCACCATTGGAGCACATGTGCAGGTCATTCCTCCTGACCATCTATAACCGTCGTGAGTATGGTTTGCTCCCTCCTAGATAAAAGGTATTGGGACAACCTCATATCCAATTTTCTGGCCTTAAGGGTTTGTTGTTGGGTTCCGTCTCGTTTAGTGCAAGCTTTCCTATCCATCCAGGTGTTTTAGATGGGATTCATTCATTTGTTTTGGCAATATTTTCATTTTTTTTCTCTTGTTTTCTAGTTGTTGCATCTTCTGATTCATCTTTTTCTTTGTTTAGGACCTTTAGCTTCTCAAGATGAAACTGCCATTGCTGCTTATAGCCGGGCCAGTGTCCAGGCCATGAAGAGGCTTGCTCAACCCGTTCGTTGAACCTCCATCGAAGAAGCCCAAGTGTGACGAGTTGGTTAGCTCTTCAAAAGATATTGTCGCTACTCCGAGAACAAGGCGGACTTTTGATCCTTCTGCTATAGCTGTCGATTAGGTGGTGGATATTAACGCTTCCCTAGAAGTCTCCACGAAAGGTAAGTCCACGAATGACCCTGCCCCTTTCAATGCTATAAGTGAAGTAAATGAGGGAAGGATCGATTATTCTGCACAGTCTTCCTACTAGCCTGTTTCCCATCCCGTACCTCCTTCGTTGGCCTCAGATTTCGATAAGCATGTGGAACTACGTCTTTTTTCCCTTAAAGTGGCAGATATTCCTCAATTTCTGCCACTTAAACTCAGTAGATTTCTACAGGCAACAAATCAGGGATTTCTTCTTGGAAGTATACATGCATACTGCCCTCTCTCTCTGAAACACTCCACGTCCGTTAATGTCACTCACTAAGGGAATGCATTAAGCTTCGTGAAGCACTTTAGGTAAACAAACACAGAATATTTACAAGACAGAGATAAATAAGGCAGTAGCGGAAAATTTAAACATTTATTTCAAACATAAGTCATAATACGGTGGTCCACAATTTCATAAGTCACAAAAAGCATAACAATAAAAATACTTCTTAGTTGCACCATCAGAGTACATAAGTAAATAAAAAGCATCATTCCCCCAATAAAAAGAGTTAAGCTATAGTAGAGTCAAGGACTTGAGCCAAACTTTAGAAGTAGCTCCTAGCAAGATGATATCTGATTCCTGATTAAGTCCGAGTGTTTCCTCCCTGAGAACCTGGGGGGAACAGAAGAAAGAAGGAGAAACAACAGGGTCAAACATAAAGTCTGGCGAGTCTAGTTACTTTTAGCCAGTAGATAATTAAAAGAAACATGATAGGCATATAAAGTGGATAAGAGAGAGATCACTACATAAATGGCAGGTGTGTCAAAGTAAACAGTCAAGGTATATGCGCCTTGCAATGATTAATCTGCATTATTACTAGTATAACTGAAATGAAATGATCCCATGCACTATAAACTGGTAGGCCTAAGTCATACGTCCAAGTATACCCTAACCACTACATAATCGATCGGCTCCCTACCTTGTAGATATCTTGTGCTGGCCCCATAGTAAGGGGTATCACTTCCCGAAGTGACAACCTAGGGTGTGCACAATCATATCTACTGGTGTCACGGTCGTCTTAGCCCCCTCTGCCCTGCCCGTGCACGCACATGTCCCCGGTTGGCTTGCGCCGCCACACCATCCGCCTCATTTAGACCTCTTACAATCAAGTAGTAAGCGATCCCCTTCTCCGCCTAGTACGGATGTCTTTACTTGATACCAACTTCGGGTTACTGACTGAAATGGGTCCCTCCCAATATGATACAAGCTCTCCCCCTTGTCTTGTATCCCCACTAGATTTTCTACTGATTATGTATACCCTTAGGTGTCTTTGATTACATAGCCCTATACTAGTTATGCTTACCTTAAAGAGTGTATTTAATTACATAACTTTATTACATTATCTACCTGTTATGTATACCACTGGTTGTCTTTAATTACATAATCCTATTACACAATCTACTAGTTATGTATACCACTAGGTATCTTTAATTACATAACCTTATTGGGTTAAGTACGTGGGCCTATATATACATATTACCCATCCCCTATAATTTACTTAACCCACCACTACCCATCCAATTTTACTTAACCTTAACTTAAGTCCATAGTCATATTAAATTAGGTTAAGTAGTCCATTTCTTTACCATGTCCAATTATGGTTATAATGGGCTAGACCTCCCACATTAGGCGAACAATATGTGGATGCTGGATATGTCGGTCGGGTCTGGGAAGTCTTATTCCACAGTTGGGCCTAATCTCGTGTCCTAGTCCGATTTGTATTTGCGTACTTAGACCTCCCACAATAGGTTCAACATTAGTGGCTGCTGGATATGACGGTCGGGTCTGTGCAGACTTCCACCACTAATGTAACCTAACCTCATGTCATAAGTACAATTTACAATTCCTAATTCTAAATTACTGAACGTTCCAAATTAATCCATATCTACCTATGTCATTATAGGTAACTATTTCTATGTTTTCCCCATTTGAACTACATGTCCCTTTTCATATTAAACATTACATAAGTCATGCAATTTATAATCCCTATTTCCTCGTTCTCTCTCCAACGTATTCGTACGTAATTTTGGTGGCATCTACGCTATAAAGTAGCCTAGCTATAATAATAAAAAGGGAATATGACGAGGGTGGTAGTTTCAACATGTCTTGGCATAAACATGAACATAAATTTGCATAGTAACAAAGTGAATCGACATGTGATTAACATCATAATAAAGTGGACATCAAACTAGTAGCTGGTGGCAATCACTATGATGTTTAAGCAAGCATAATGAGATCTAGATTTAATATTAGGTGCCCAATTACCTGGATCTAGCATAGTTAGGGTGACATAGTAACATGTTCAGATCAAAAGCTAGATTCACATGCCAAGTTAACAACATATATCAATGTATCACACTATGATAGGTGAAATGTGATTAACATAAAGGTCTAGATCAAAGTAATGTCATAATTATCCAAATCAATAGATGCACTTCCATCATAACATGGTTATAATTCAAGATCCATATAAACATCATAATCGAATCACCATAATTGTATTAAATCTAGGAAATTAGATCTTTCATGACATAGAATAAAATTTCATATTAACATAGAATCATACTTTACAACATATCCAATTCATTGTCTATCAAAGCATACTTTTATTTATCTAAACCTAAAAGTAATCTAGAAATTCACCGCGTTAGGTTTAGAGAATTTAGGAAGAACAGATCTAGAATTTCTGAATTGGATTTGTAGAGTATGTTGTTGTAGAGATGGTTTAGTTCGCACTCCAGTAGCATATGGCCTCCATGACTCCCAATGAAGTGAAAATGAGAAACATGATACATATATATAGCTGCCAGACCGTCTGAAACCAAGTGCCACCTCATCCCAAGGGGTATCGACACCCCTGTGGGTGGGTCGACCCCTAGGTCAACACCCCTTCAGGGGGGTCGACCCCTAGGTCGACACCCTTCTAAGGGGTCAACCCCCTAGAGCGGGAATTTTGCCGCTCAGAGGAAAATTTCGAATTTAAATTCTCTAGATAGGATTCTGACTCATCTCTGACTCACCTCAGGCTCATGCATATATATAAAATATCTCCGTGCATATACAAACTTAAAACTCTCATAACTCCTTCACACGGTGTCTGTTTTACGTAAACCAAATGTATATTTTGACCAGAATTTCGAGATGGACACAATGGCGCAGTCTGTTTCCTCTTATTCTGAACATTAAATTTATTTTCTTTATTGTTGTTTAAAAAATTTGAGGTGTTACATTCTCCCTTACTCAAAGGATTTCGTCCTCGAAATCTCTAAGTTGAAAAGAATGCATATTCTACCATCCATCATCCATCTACTCATCCAACAACCACTAGGATCCATTGTCCTTAAAGTTTTATAATGGTTGTATGAATATACGCAAAGGTGTGCGTATATGTCCCAACACTAATGTGAAGATCAGGCGGTCTACTGATTCAGTTGACTTCCTTAATGCAATGTATGTTAGTGCCATGAATCCAATATGTATGCAAATAAACCTATTGCATCATATAAGTTCTATATTTGTGCACACCCTTTTGTCCAAATGCGACATCCATATGCCAGTTCATCCACAAAAGAAAAGAAAATGCACACACATCCATATGCAATACGAAAGTGATTGAGCCGATCTTAGTGCCTAATATGTGTGTATATGCATCCACATGCAACCACTAGTAAACACTTGCATCCACTTGCATCCATCAAACATAACATGTTTCAAACACATGTTTACATCCATAGGATTCCTATCTAAAGGTAGAAAATACTATGGATGAGATATATTCCATTGACAGAAACAAGTACTGATAAAACATAAAACTTAGGAAAGGAGTTAAGAGCATACCCTCTAAAAGAAAAGGGCACGAAGCACGAATCTTGTCTTCGGTCTCCCAAGTCGCATCTTCTGGGTTATCTCCCCATCGAAACTTTAGCAACTTGATTTCCTTATTGCACAACCTCTTAACCTCTAACCCAAGAATACGGGTGAGGACTCGTCTGACTGTCGCCACCCGTTCCACTTCGACTTCTTCCAACATGCTCAGCTTAACACCTTCTGCGGTGTCATGTAGGCACTTCCGTAGATGAGAGACATGGAAAACGTCATGAACACCGGATAAATTTTCTGGGAGCTTTACCCCGTGGCCCTTTGGCCAATCCTTTCGATTATGGGAAATGGTCCCACAAACCTAGGTAACAACATCCCTAAAGATCCGAAGTCAAGTACATTCCTCAAAGGTGATACTTTGATAAAAAAAATTAAGTCTCCTACTTCGAATTTGATGTCGGTCCTTCTCTTGTCTACATAGGACTTCTGCCTTTCTTGAGCTGTCTTCATCCGCCATCGAATAAGGTCAATCTTTTTGGGCGTTTCCACGACCATATCTGGTCCAAGCAATAATCTTTCTGTAGATTCACACCAACAAGTTGGTGATCTACATGGTCGTCCGTACAGTGCTTCGAAGGGTGCCATACCGATACTAGCCTGATAGCTGTTATCAAAGGCAAATTCTACAAAAGGAAGATGCTTTTCCCAAGTCCCTCCGAAGTCAAGGATACACAGCCTTAAAAGATCTTCTAGAATTTTATTCACCCTCTCCGTCTGCCCATCGGTCTGAGGATGGTAAGCGGTGCTCAAACACAACTGTGTACCCAATGCTTCTTGCAAGCTCCTCTAAAATTCACTGGTAAAGATAGGGTCACGATCGCTCACGATGTTGGAAGGAACTCCGTGGGGATGAACTATCTCACGAACATAAATTGCTGCCAACCAAGGTGCCCTTCTTTTACTTTTAATTGGAATAAAATGAGCACTCTTAGTGAGTCTGTCTAAAATCACCCATATTGCCTTTCTTCGATCTAGGCAAACCATCTATGAAACCCATAGAAACGCTCTTCCATTTCCACTGTGGAACTTCCAACGGATGAAGTAATCCACCAGGCTTCTTTTGCTCAACTTTGACTTGTTGGCAAACCAAACATTGGGAAAAAAATTCGGCCACGTCCTTCTTCATCCCAGCCCAAAAGAAAAACCTCTTCATCTCTCTGTACATTTTTTCACCGCCTGGATGAATGGTCATCTTAGAATGGTGGGCTTCTTCTTGGACTGCCTTCATTAAGTTTCCGGTTTGAGGAGCATAAAGTCCTCCATATCGTCGCAACCACCACTTTTCATCTATGGCATATATATTGAGGTGACTAGAAGTCTCCCCCTCTTCTGAGCTTATCCACGATGTCTAGAATCTGTGGGTCACCTTATTGCGAAGCTCCTTGTAATGTCCCGTATTTTTATGGTGTAATAATTAATTAATTTAATTATTTAAATAGTGATTTAGGGATATAAATGGTTATTTAATAAAATAATAATGAATACTTAATTAATATTAATAAACGAATAACATATTTAATTTTGAAATAGTCGTAAATAGCTAAATTTACAATATTATGTGAATTGGATTATTTACAATATATAATTCAGTTTAGAGTTGAATTATAATAACGCATATATTTATAAACGCCATTAGAACGTACAATTTATATTGTAATTAAAATCAAGCTCGAAATGGCGCGGCGGCTCATAATTTGGCGATTCAAACTTTAAATGAATATACAAAATTCGTTTTAAGCCGGATTTCTATGAAACAAGAAACGCTCGGAGTTGGTGAAGTATATTTTTCTAATGGAAGAGAAAAATCGGGATTTCGTCGTGTAGATTTTGATTTATGTTCAAATTATATTTCCAAATATTCGCTATGGAATTCATATATAATTTATAACGATATATAAAATCAATTTCATTATAAATCGAATATCGATTTAATCGAGATTTGAAATATCGAGTTAGAAATTCATATAGGAATATTCTGGAGTTATATGGTGCTCTATTATGAATATATACAATAATATTTATATACAAATATTTAATTTAATTATTTTTAAACATATTTAATATTTAAGTCAGTTTATTTAGAGCTTTAAAAATAGCCAGTTTTGCAAACGAATTCTGTTTTTGACGAAACTAATTTTGTTGGATCCGAAATATTAAATTATTGTTAGATTCCAATTTTCGTGATTTTTGGAGTCAGTGTGTGGCCATACGGATTTTTAATGTGAAAAATATTTAGTATTTTGATGGTTAAAAATACGATGTGTGAGCAAACGGAGTCGAAATTCGACAAAACAAGTTTCGTTGGGTCTGTAATGTCAAATTGTTGTTGCATGCCCATTTTCATGATTTTTGGATATTCTGTGTGACCAAAGGAATTTTAAAGGACGAATATAAATTGTAGTAGCTTATTATATTGAAATTAATCGAATATTAAAATATTAAAAATTATCTATAAATACCCTAACACCCCTAAACCCTAAGTCATCTATATCCTTAGTCACAATAAATCTGCCGTTGCTTTTTCTCTTTTTCTTTAACAAAACGAGAGATATGAAAAATCAAAAAATTGGAAATAAAATCTTATAAATTGCCAAACTTATATACTCGAGTTTGTGGCGCAATTCTCCACATTCTGATATGTTTGTTTAGGGGATCGACTAAGTTTTATGTCGCACGTCTTCTTTACAGCATGAGCAGTTTTGTTTAGGGTTAGGGATTTTGTGTTATACACGCACAAATTCATGAATTTAGTATTTCACTTGAATTAAGGAGGTGACTTAGTGCTTGCTTGGAAAGAATGTGAGGGCTTGGTGGTTTTTTTGTTCAGTGCTGCTACTGTTTCGCGGAAATGGAAAAATCAACGGACCTAGTAAGAGAGCATCGAATTAAATGAAAGTGTACTGGTGTGTAGAGGACGGAATGAGAATTTGGTTTGTGTTTTCTGTTTGTGAAATCATGGAGTAGGAAGGGGGAAATAATGGTTTGAAGATCTGCGTTAAGTGTGAATGAATAAGAGCGGTTATTTGAAGCTCTTGTGTTGGGTAAGAAAGGAGGATCAAGCAGGTTTGGGCTTTAGAGGTAGTTGGACCGATTTCAAAAAGGTTACGGCCCATTAAAATTTAAATCCAATGTTTATTTTATTTAAATAGTGTACCAAATTGTAAATGACATAACTTGGTCATACGTGATCAGAATTCAACAAAACTGGATCCGTTGGGATTGAATGGACGACGGCTACACAATGGAACTGACTGGGAGTGAATTAGAGCCCATTACAATTTATTGCAAAATAAATTGTCTGTCGGAATCAATCGACAATTATCGTTATTTAACGATGACCGTCCAATGTGAGTAAAACTCACGAACTTTACTAGTTCGTATTTTTATAATGTACTTTTAGAACTGATAAATAATGATCGATTGCTATGTGTTGACTGTTTTGTTGAATAGTTAATTGATTGGTTGAAAATATTGATATAGTTATATATATATTGTAATCAAATATTGATTCTGTTTATCAGAATATTTCATATTGAAATGAAAATGATGTGAATTATATTGTGTAACATCTGTGGATGCAGGGAAATAGGTCGGAGGAATCGAACTGGATTCCTTAACATTTATTTTATTGTTTTTCATATATTGTGTTGTATGATGTGATATGAAATCTATTGTTGATTTTGTATGTTTGAATGATACCGATCATTGTTATATGGTACATTAAATACCATAAGGAATACCGGAATGTTAAAAAGGAAAATTTCAATGTTATATTGAAAAAGAAATATTTATAAAATCAAAAGATTTTATAAAAAGAAATATTTATTTATGAAATAAATAGATTATAAAAGAAAATATTTATTTAGAAAATAAATAGAATAAGAAAAAGGAGTATTTATTTATGGAATAAATAGAATTGTAAAAAGGAATATTTATTTATGGAATAAATAGAGTTATAAAAAGGAAATATTTATTTATGAAATAAATAGAGTTATAAAAGGAAATATTTATTTAAAATTTAAGTGTTAGAAATAAAAAGGAGATTTCATATGAAAATTCAATAAATAAAAGTATAAATAGAATTTGGAAATGGGATATTATTTTTAAATACGAATTCAAACTGAATTGATATATAAAATAAATATTTTCACATTTGATGTGAATAATGGATTTAAATAGTTATTTTATAAATTAAACATTTATAAGAAAAAATTGGGTTTTGAAATAGGAATTCAAATGGGAATTTGAATGAGATAAGAAAAGGAGTTAATCGAATTAGAGTTATTTGAATATAGTTGTTCGAATAGAGTTAATCGAATTTGAGTTAATCGAATATTACTTACTCGAATAGAGTTAATCGAATATTACTTATTCGAATAAGAGTTAATCGAGTTAGAGTTAGTCGATTGTTAGTTAATCGAATAGAGTTAGTCGAGTATTGGTTAATCGAAGAAAGGAGTTAATCGAATATAGTTTATTTCAAAGGAGTTAATCGAATAAAGTTTATTCGAAAGGAGTAAATCAGATACAGTTTATTCCAAAGAAGCTAATTGAATATAGTTTATTTGGAAGGAGTTGATCGAATATAGTTTATTCGAAAGGAGTTAATCGAATATAGTTTATTCGAAAGGAGTTAATCGAATATAGTTTATTCGAAAAGGAGTTATCAAATAGAGAATTTTCGAAAGAAAGTTATACGTTGAATTCGATTATATCGTTTTCGAGAAAGTACTATTTACTTTTTGATTTTTAATCAATATTTATTTATTTATTTATAAATTGTCTGTTTAGTTATTTATTTATAAGGAATAAAAGTTATATTTTGAATTAGATATTTCAGAAGTAGGGATTATAACGCCATAGTTATAATCAATGTTTTAAATAAAGAAGTGGATTCGTAAATAGAATCTGAGAGTTACAAAAGGAAGTTTGTTAAAGACTTAAAAGGTGAACTTTGTCTATTTCGAAGTTATAAATGTTGTTCAGTTAAGGTCTGAGAGTTAGTTATACCCCAACTTGATTGACTCCATTTTTAACTAACGAATGTTTAAGGTTCAATAGTGAAGGTTGGTTAAGTGATTTTAGTTAATGAAGGCAATGGTTTGAGTTGGCATAGTGATGTTTTATTTAAGCATCTGTTTAAATCCAATAAAGGAGTTTTGGAAATGTTTTCCAAATAAGAATCAGAAATGTTTTCTAATATAAAATAAAATAGAAAGGAGAGTAAATATGGAAATGTTTTCCAATGATTAAAATATTTTGTAAATCTAGAAAATAAGAATTTCTGAATACATATGGAAACGGGAAGGAGTAAATAAATTAATTAATGATGAATTAATTTAAAAGGAGAAAATGTTGATTAATGATTAATCGATAAGATTTCCATTTGGAAATACTACCGTTATTGGTGCACATGTTTTCTTTGACAGTTAAATCACCGATGTAACACCCCATAATTTTATAACTTTAAAATTCACAAACTAAAGTATACTTAATTTTTAGAAGGAGAATTAAGTGAAATGGGTTGCGCTATTATGTTCGTCTCAAAATTTTGGGTCAAGATAGACATTTGGTTTGCACAAAACGGACACCTTATGAAGATGTTATTAAGCCTTGAAGTTTGTATGTATATGAGAGAAATATATATATATAAATTAAATAAATAAATATTCAAAAATGTTCAAAACAACAAATCAGGAGGGGGAATAGCCGAACCGCACCATTCTGGGTCGACTAGGGGTCGATCCAGGGTGTTTGGCTGTCAACCCGTGGCCCGATTCGCGCTAAGGGCTGATGTTGCATCTGAGTGGTCCTGATGATTTCTGGGTTAATCTAAGAGCTCTAATCGATCCTAGACATCTATATATACACCTTAAGACCTAACCCTAGTTCATAAATATTATCTATGACACCATTATGCTATCAAGCTCTCTCTTAAACCCAAGCTGCCGCCTCTAAATTAAATCTCAAGTGTTCATACACAATTCAAATCAAACTTTTGAGCTTCAACAACAATTAAAGAAGATTAGTCAACGTCAATTCAACGTTTCTGCACCAATTTCAATTCATTAATCCTTTTCTTAAGCCACGAAAGGTGAGTTCAGTTATTTTCACAAGACAATATGGTTTTAAAGAAATATGAAAGGTTGTAAAAAGAATTCATGTTTATGCTTATGATTCTATCCCACGAAGTCTTCACCTTTTTTATTCATGTCATTATATGCCTATGTTTTTATGAAAAGTTCATGCCTTTTTATCAGTTTATTCATGTTGGATCTACTACTATGTCTCTATGCCAGTCCATATGCCCTTCTATTTCATGATGATGTTATATTCCATTTTTTGTGATTTGATTCTCTCTTCTTACCCCCTACTCCTTTTTATTTTTGGATCTAGGCTACCTTCAAGCCTATGTTAAAAATACGCGCGAATGCGAATACGTGGGAACGATGGGGAATATTGGAAATATATGGAAAATTGGATATTTTGGATTATTGGGTAATATGTGAAATTGGCATATTTGGTTATGAATCACATGAAATTGATGAATTCGCCTATAATTGAACAATATGTGAATTTGAAAAATTAAAATATAATTAGTACAATTAATGACAAGTTGGAATAGGCAAAAATTGTGAACATGATTATATGTTAAACTTGAAACTCATGACATGAATATGGGGTTTGGGTAAAATACGAATATTAATGAACCTTTAACACGAGGTTAGACGCAATTGTTGTGTAAGACTACCCGGAACCGCCCGACAAATCCAGCTGCCACAATTGGACGTCTAATGTGAGAGGTCAAAGGAATGAATTGTAGGTGTAACGGTTGGTGACACGAGGTTAGACCCATTTTGTGGTGTAAGACTGCCAAGAACCGCCCGGCAAATCCAGCAGCCACAAAGTGTTCGGTCTAATGTGAGAGGTCATGCACCGTTCGTCATAATGAATGAATTAAGGAATACTAACCATAATAAGACATGGGTATGGTTAGAGGGTTAAGCGGGGTGACATGTAAATTATGACATGTAAATATGGACTTAACTGGAATGAGATAAGACATGTAAAACTTGTAAATGTGGACTTAACCATAGCATGTGTAAGACATGGACATTTTAATTAAAATGGTTAAGTAGGGAAAACCTAGTGGGGACCAAGCATAGGTGGGAGGCTTGTGTCGGATGGGGACCTGTTTCAACCAGTAACCCGTTTGAGTATTTAATGGGCTTCGGTACTAGGCCGAGGTTGGGGCACGCTTACTGGGATTGAATATAAGAGCTCAAAACTTGAATAGCGGTGACAACGCAAGTCCAACGGGTTCATGTGCGTGCATGGGTCCAGGCTGGTAGGTAAGACATTGTTGCATCGTGTAGGTATGGTCGTGCATTTCATGTTGGTATCGGGGTTGCCACTTTGGGGAGTGATGACCCCACTGTGGGGCTAGCATGGGTGCCTACGGGGTTTAGGGAGCCGATCGAGTGGGTAGAGTAAGGGTACCTTATCGGTGGTAGGAGCAAGCCGGCACCTACAATAGCAGCTAGGTACAAGTAACTACCAAGTTTATCATGTGGGTACAGTTGGTGGGACGGGATCAATCTTTAGTAAATAGAGACTAGTAGATGTGATGTGTAATTAAGTAATGTGGTGTAACTTAGCAAAAGTGCAGTGTAACGATATACATGTTGGTTGAGTTGGATAGTCCTTTGGGTGCTAGTCTGATGTTGACTTCGGTCTTCGGGGTTAGTACTTGGAGAGTTGTTCGCTTAGCCAAGGTGTAGGATTGTCTTAGTACTTAGGAACGAAATCATCTTGTCCATCCTTTTATCTTACCTCATCTATGTTACAGCCATATCATGATGCCTGTTTATGTCTTGTTCTATTACGTTACCTATTGTTTGTTAAAATCACTGGACTCGCCAGACTTTATGTCTGACCCGTTTTGTTTCCACCTCTTTTCTTTCCTTCCCCACCTTAGGTTTGCAAGTAGGGAATACTACAGCTTAGTGCCGATTTCTTTCAGTTGCTTGAAGAGAGTAGATGTATCACTTTGGACTCTCTCATCTTTATGCCTTTGCTTATGCTCAGTGGGGATTTATGCATTTATGTTATTTAAGTATTTGCTTCTTTATGTACTTTGAAGTTTTTGGAAAAGACAATTGATCCTGTTGTAATGGTTTTTGGAGACTACTTATGTAAGCTTGTTTTGAAGTTATGATACTATGAAATAAGTTTTATCTTCCGCTGTGTTTTATTTATTTATTCTTGTAATTTTTCTATTCTATACTACTATAACGCTTCATGACATTAATGCATTCCCTTTGTGAGTGACATTAATGGCCATCGGGTGTTACACATGGTATCAGAGCTATGGCTACATGAACAGATAAAAAGTTTTGAAAAGTGTTTTCAAAAGTATTATTTTCATGGAAAGTATTTTCAAAAACTTGTTTTAAGAAGCTATTTTCAAGGAAATTTACTTTAAAGAGCATAATCCCCACAAGCCATACAACTCTCTTTCGCTTCCCTTGTTTTGAAACTCTTTCTTCTTCTTTTTAGCATGTCTGGAGCATCTGAGATACTAGAGGGTTTTCATGTACCCGGTTGGTTTCATCAATATCTCGAGGCTAGGGCCGCTGGTCCGGCCGACGTTCCTCTTCCTCTTCCCCCAGCTCCAGTCATTCCTCCACGTGGAGATGCTTTCTCCAAATATGTAAAGACTTTCGTTCGATATGTGGAAAACCTTTTAGTGGGTCTGAAATGTTCGTTGAAGCTAGAAATTGGTTGAAAGGAGTGGAGGATCTGTTTGGCATTTTCGATTTGGACGATTATAAGAAGGTCCAATTGGTTGCTTGGTTGATGAAGGACGAAGCTTCATTTTGTTGGGAGATTACTATTGGAGAGCGTGTTGTGGAGACATGGGAAGATTTTAGGGGAAGGTTTGAGTTGAAATTCCTTTCTCAAGCTGAGGAGAGTATGCACATGGAGAGGTTCTTGACATTAAAGCAGAAAAACTTGACCGTGAAGGAGTATGTGACCGAATTTAATAAGTTGGCGAGATTTGGGCTAGAGTTGGTGAATAAGCCTCACAAGAAGGCCTTGAGGTACGCAAAGGGCCTAAATGAACCGCTTCACAGTTTGGCTATGTCCCACATTCCAATGGGGGCTTCGTATGAAAAGCTTGTTGATATGGCATACATGCATGAAGAAGAGAAGGGTGTAAGTACTTTTAGGTCGCAAGATAAGAAGGAGGATCCAAAGAAAGCCCAACAACAAAAAAAAGGTGGTAAAGAAAAAAGGAAGTTTCACAACTATGGATACCTGGCCATTTGAAGAAAGACTGTAGGAAGAAGAAGTTCGCTTGTTATCAATGTGGTGATCCAGGTCATGCTGTCAAGGACTATCCTAAGAAGCAAGGGAAGAGGGCAGGTTCATGCTCTCATGGCTCCGGGGCAGGAAGAAGGTAGAAAAATTTCTGTCGAAAGTTTGATTTTCTTGTTTGATCATCCTATCCGTACTTTATTCGATTCTGCCGCATCGCATTCGTTTATCTCTACATCATTAGTTGAAACACTGCACTTAAATAATAGTCTCGTTGTGGATCCCATTATAGTCTCAAATCCTATTGGTGGGTCGGCTCATTTATCCATGGTTTGTAGGGATTTGAGATTGTCTATCTTAGGCATTGGTTTTGAATGTAATGCCTTTGTGCTTGGTTTCATGGGCTATGGGTTGATTCTAGGGATGGATTGGCTAGCCAGACATGGTGCCATCCTAGATTGTGAACGAAGAGTAGTAAAATTGTTGACTCATAGTGGAAAGACCCTTGGTATTTCTTGTGACCATAGAGGATCGGTGATGCTTAGTTATCTTGAGTCACTTGACACATCCAATAATGATTTACATCCTGTTCGTATAGTCCATGAATATGTTGATGTCTCCGATGAGGTGAGGGGTCTACCCCCAAAATGTGAGATAGACTTTCGTATTTATCTTGTAGACAATGCAAAACTCGTATCTCTGCTAGTACACCATATGGATCCTCGTGAGAGGAGGGATCTCAATAAGCAAGTAGGGGAGTTACTTGAGAAGGGGTTCATAAGACGTAGTATATCGGAGTGGGGTGCTCCAGTAGTATTCACCACGATGGCGGATGGGTCCCTTAGACTTTTTGTGGACTATAGAGAACTTAATAAGATTACTAAGAAGAATAGGCACCCACTACCGGGGGTTGACGATCTCTTCGATCAGTTAGTTGGCGCCTCAGTGTTTTCGCAGTTGGACTTACCCACTAGTTTCCATCAGTTGAGAGTGGCTGAGGATAGCATAGGCAAGACTGCCTTTAGGACTCCGGAAGGTTTCTATGAGTGGCTTGTAATGCCCTTCGGTTTGACAAACGCTCCGGCATACTTTATTGACTTGATGAGTAGTGTGTTTAGAGAGTACCTTAATAAATTCGTGGTAGTCTTTGTGGATGACATCTTGATCTTTTCTAAGAGCGAGAAAGAGAATGCCCTACATCTTAGGGAAGTGTTGGAGACCCTTCAAGCACATAACCTAAAAGCTAAATTTTCTAAATGTCACTTTTGGAGGAAGGAAGTGCGATTCTTAGGGCATGTGGTTTCCAAAGAAGGGATAGCTGTGGATCTTGCGAAGATGGTGGCCATCCAAGACTGGAAGGTCCCCAAAAATGCTCCCGAGGTGAGGAGTTTCTTGTGGTTGGCAGGCTACTATAGGAAGTTTATCAAGGACTTCACAAAGATATCAGCCCCATTGACACGCTTGATGAAAAAGAACCTAGTTTTCACGTGGGACGTAGATTGTAATAATGCGTTCCAACATTTAAAGAGAGCTTTGACCACAGCCCCAGTCTTAGTGTTGCCAGATGGGAGTAAGCCATTTACCGTATATACCGATGCTTATGGGAAAGGATTAGGCACAACCTTAATGCAAGAGGGGAGGGTAATAGCCTATGGAGGAAGGCAGTTGAGAGTGCATGAGAGGAATTACCCTACACATGACCTAGAGTTGGCCGCTATTGTTTTCGCGCTTAAGTCTTGGCGCCATTATCTTCTTGGCGAGAAATTCGAATTGTTCACAGACCACAAATCGCTAAAATACTAGTTCTCCCAGAAGGACTTGAACTTAAGGAAGAAAAGGTGGATGGAATTCTTAGCGTCCTACGATTTCGAGAAAGCATATAAACCCGGCAAGGGTAATGTGGTGGCAGACGCTTTAAGTAGGAAAAGGTTGTCCTTGAGTCCATTGTTTGTTGAGCTACAAAGCTTAGAGTTCATCTCTATGTTTGACTTTAGACCTTCCATTGACTTTGTACCCAATTTGCTAGCATCCTTGTGGTCAGACCTACGCTTTTGGGACGGATTGGTGAGGCACAGCGAGATGACCCACAGTTGGTTGAGTTGGTAGAGAAGCTCATAAGGGGGGAGTCATCGAGCCATCTCAGTAGGTATACCCTAGATGATATGGGTTGGTTACGTAGGGACAGTAGACTTTGTGTACCACGAGACGAGACCTTGAGGAAGACCATTCTTGATGATGCACATCGTTCGAAGATGACCATTCATCCCGGTGGGGACAAGATGTACATGGACATGAGACAATTTTACTTTTGGGCCGGTATGAAGAAGGATGCGGCCGAGTTTGTCACTAGATGCTTGGTGTGCCAAAAAGTAAAAGCAGAACAAAAGAAGCCCGGTAGGTTGCTTCACCCATTGGAGGTCCAACAATGGAAGTTGGAGAGTGTCTTGATGGATTTCATTGATGGGTTGCCGAGATCGAGGAAGGGTAATACGGGGATTTGGGTTGTGGTAGACAGACTTACTAAGAGCGCCCATTTCGTTCCGGTGAAGAGTAAGAGGACTGTTCCATGGTTAGCCTCCGTATACATTCGAGAGATAGTTCGTTTGCTTGGTGTTCCTTCTAGCATAGTGAGCGATCGCGATCCTATTTTTACTAGCGAGTTTTGGAAGAGCTTGCAAGAGGAGGTAGGGACTCGGTTATGTTTGAGCACCGCATATCATCCTCAGACCGATGGCCAGACCGAGAGGGTGAATCGTATTCTAGAGGACCTTTTGAGGCTATGTGTTTTAGACTTCGGAGGCACATGGGAGGAGAATCTTCCTTTGGTGGAGTTCGCGTATAATAATAGTTTTCAGTCTAGCATTGGCATGGCACCTTTTGATATTGGGGACATGGTCTTTATTAGGGTGTCTCCAGTACGGAATGTTGTTCGCTTTGGGTCTGTTGGGAAGTTAGCACCAAGGTTCGTAGGGCCGTTTCCTATTAAGGAGAGGATTGCACAGATGGCGTATAGAGTGGAGTTGCCCGAAAGACTTAGTGGTGTACACGACGTATTCCATGTATCACATTTTAGGAAGTGCTTGCATGAGACTGCGGAAGTGGTAGAGCCGAGCTTGCTTAGAGAGGTAGAGATAGAGCGTGATGCGACGACTCGACGAGCTCCTACAAGCATTCTTGGGTCGGAGATTAAGAAGTTGAGGAATCGAGAGGTCAAGCTAATCAAAGTGCAATGGGGAGATAATGAGAGCGATGCTACTTGGGAGACGGAAGAGAAGATGCGTTCACTGTATCCTTTTCTTTTCGAGGGTATGTCTTTTAATTTCTCCTTTATCGCTTAGCTTGTACTTGTCCTATCTTTAGTATATCATCTCTTTTAAGTCTTTTACCATTAGATAGGGTAGTCCTATAGTTGAAACATGTGTTTGAGACATGTTATGATTGATGGATTCATGAGGATACAAGTGTTTGCTAGTGGTTGCTCGTGGATACATATACACACATTTTAGGCACTAGATCGGCTCAGTCATTTCATATTGGATATTGCATATAAATGGATGTATTTAGTTAAATGGATGTATATTAAATGGACGTATCATATGGATTTTGCATTTGAATGAATGGTTGTGCACACATGTAGTAATGATATGTATAGGGTTCTTTGCATACATGGTGGATACATGGCACTATCATTGTTTGCATTAAGGAGGTCGACTGAATCAGTGGACTGCCTGATCTTTGCATTAGATAAGGAAAATATACACACACTTTTTCATATGTTTATATAACATTAGAAATCTTTTAAGGGCAATGGATTCTTATGGATGATGGTAGAGTAGATGGATGATTGGATGGTAGGACACATTCTTCTTAACTTGGAGATTTCGGGGACGAAATCCTTTAAGTAGGGGAGAATATAACACCCCATAATTTTATACCATTAAAATTCACAAATTAAAGTATACTTAATTTTTAGAAGAAGAATTAAGTGAAATGGGTTGCGCTATTATGTTCGCCTCAAAATTTTGGGTCAAGATAGACATTCGGTTTGCACGAAACGGATACCTTATGAAGATGTTATTAAGCCTTGAAGTTTGTATGCATATGAGATATATATATATATAAATTAAATAAATAAATATTCAAAAAAGTTCAAAACAACAAACCGGGAGGGGGAATAGCCGAACCGCACCATTTTCGGAGTCGACACAAGCCCTGCTAGGTCGACTAGGGGTCGATCCAGGGTGTTTGGCAGTCAACCCGTGGCCCGATTCGCGCTAAGGGCTGATGCTGCATCTGAGTGGTCCTGATGATTTCTGGGTTAATCTAAGAGCTCTAATCTATCCTAGACATCTATATATACACCTTAAGACCTAACCCTAATTCATTAAATATTATCTATGACACCATTAAGCTGTCAAGCTCTCTCTTAAACCCTAGTCGCCGCCTCTAAATTAAATCTCAAGTGTTCATACACAATTCAAATCAAAGTTTGGAGCTTCAACAACAATTAAAGAAGATTAATCAACGCCAATTCAACATTTCTGCACCAATTTCAATTCATTAATCCTTTTCTTAAGCCACGAAAGGTGAGCTCGGTTATTTTCACAAGACAATATGGTTTTAAAGCAATATGAAAAGGTTGTAAAAAGGATTCATGTTTATGCTTACGATTCATCTCACCAAGTCTTCACCTTTTTGATTCATGTCATCATATGCCTATGTTTCTATGTAATGTTCATGCCTTTTTATCAGTTTATTCATGTTTGAACTTCTATTATGTATCTATGCCAGTCCATATGCTCTTTTATTTCATGATGATGTTTTATTCCAATTTTTTGTGATTTGATTTTCTCTTCTTACCCCTATTCCTTTTTATTTTTGGATCTAGTCTACCTTCGAGCCTATGTTAAAAATACGCGCGTATGCGAATACGTGGGAACGATGGGGAATATTGGAAATATATGGAATATGGAAAACTAGATATTATTGGATATTTTGGATTATTTGGTTATATGTGAAATTGGCATATTTGGTTATGAATCACATGAAATTGATGAATTGGCCTATAATTGAATAATATGTGAATTTGACTAATTAAAATATAATTAGTACAATTAATGATAAGTTGGAATAGGCAAAAATTGTGAACATGATTATATGATAGATTTTAAACTCATGACATGAATACGGGGTTTGGGTGAAATACGAATATTAATGAACCTTTGACATGAGGTTAGGCGCAATTGTGGTCTAAGAATGCCCGGAACCGCCCGACAAATTCAGCTGCCTCTATTGGATGTCTAATGTGGGAGGTCAAAGGAATGAACTGTAGGCGTAATTGTTGGTGACACGAGGTTAGACCCGTTTTGTGGTGTAAGACTTCCCGGAACCGCCTGGCAAATCCAGCAACCACAGAGTGTTGGGTGTAATGTGAGAGGTCATGCACATGTAAATATGGACTTAACCGGAATGAGATAAGACATGTAAAACATGTAAATGTGGACATAACCATAGCAGGTGTAAGACATGGACATTTTAATTAAAATGGTTAAGTGGGGAAAACCTAGTGGGGACCAAGCATAGGTGGGAGGCTTGTGTCGGATGGGGACCCGTTTCAACCAGTAACCCGTTTGAGTATTTAATGGGCCTCGGTACTAGGCCGAGGTTGGGGCACGCTTACTGGGCTTGAATATAAGAGGTCAAAACATGAATAGCGGTGACAACGCAAGTCCAACGGGTTCATGTGCGTGCATGGGTCCGGGCTGGTATGTAAGACGTTGTTGCATCGTGTAGGTCTGGCCATGCATTTCATGTTGGTATCGGGGTTGCCACTTTGGAGAGTGATACACCCCACTGTGGGGCCAACACAGGTGCCTACGGGGTTTAGAGAGCCGATCGAATGGGTAGGGTAAGGGTACCTTAGCGGTGGTAGGAGCAAACCGGCACCTACGATAGCTGCTAGGTACAAGTAACTACTAAGTTTGTCATGTGGGTACAGTTAGTGGGAATGGATCAACCTTTAGTAAATAGAGACTAGTAGATGTGCTGTGTAATTAAGTAATGTGGTGTAACTTAGCAAAAGTGCGGTGTAATAAAATACATGTTGGTTGAGTTGGATAGTCCTTTGGGTGCTAGTCTGATGTTGACTTCGATCTTCGGGGTTAGTACTTGGAGGGTTGTTCGCTTAGCCAAGGTGTAGGATTGTCTTAGTACTTAGGAACGGAATCATCTAGTCCATCCTTTTATCTTACCACATCTATGTTACAGCCATATCATTATGCCTGTTTATGTATCGTTCTATTACTTTACCTATTGTTTGTTAAAATCACTGGACTCGCCAGAGTTTATATCTGACCCGTTTTGTTTCCACCTCTTTTCTTTCTTCCCCCCCCCCCCCCCCCCCGGTTTGCAAGGAGGGAATACTACAGCTTAGTGTCGATTTCTTTCAGTTGCTTGAAGAGAGTACATGTATCACTTTGGACTCTCTCATCTTTATAGCTTTGCTTATGCTCAGTGGGGATTTATGCATTTATGTTATATAAGTATTTGCTTCTTTATGTATTTTGAAGTTTTTGGAAAAGACAATTGATCCTGTTGTAATGGTTTTTGGAAACTACTTATGTAAGCTTGTTTTGAAGTTATGATGCTATGAAATAAGTTTAATCTTCCACTGTGTTTTATTTATTTATTCTTATAATTTATCTGTTCTATACTACTATAATGTTTCATGACATTAATGCATTCTCTTTGTGAGTCACATTAATGGCCATGTGGTGTTACAACCGACTATCAAAGTTTTTAACCATTATTCCATCGTCAATACAGAGAGACCGGGATCATATTTATTAATAGAAAATCACTCCGTATGGGCATTAGCGTTGCGAATCAAATATGATCAAGATAATTGAAGACGGAGTTATGCAAGGGCTGTTCTAGCGAACCTAGGAAGAAATTTCCTAAGATGGATTTAAAGAATAGTGCCATCAGTTTGTCTAGCCCCAGAAAGACCTGTATTGAAGAGTGTCTAACAGAGTATATTTAATTGATTGCATAAGTTGATCTCTTCAAACGTATTTACGTTTGGTTGCGGAGGAATTAGTTTCTCTTAGCTGTATACCCGTGATATTTTGGAGAAATCAATTTGTGATTTGGCGGGTATGATGATGTGACATTCAAAGAAAATAAAGGTATGATCTGCGCGTTTTGACCTTAAGCCTCACAACCAGGGAATGGTTAGAGTTTCATTTACTTCTATAATCTATTTCGATGCTGTCCCATTCAGGAAACGGTTGCTGATCCCAACCGTTGGCGATAATACATTCGGTAACTCAAGTGAAATGAATGACCGGTCATATTTAGCCTGGGTTGCAATATGTTCTTGTTGAACCCGGTGTATTCCTCTCTAACGAAACACTATCAGAAGATGGTCCCATACCTTGCCAGTTGGAATCCATTACCCAATAAGCGCCCATGGTTTCTGATTATATATTATGTATGTAGAACGTGAGATGAAAGCGTTTTGCTAGTGATTATTTAATTGTGATTGGTAGACACTATTATAATATCTAATGAGTTTGATATAAAGTTTGTCATTTCGTTCAAAAAGATTTCGAAATGTTGAATCAAGTGTTTTGGATTCTTGTAACACCCCGTATGTTAAATAACTTGTTATAACATAAATCAGAGCAGAATTAAATTTAATATTCTGAATCAGGGGAAACGGGCTGTGCCATTGCGTTCGTCTCGGAAAAATACGCGAAATAGAGTCCGAGTTTTCGTAAATCGGAGTCCGTATGACCAAGTTATGGCCCGTCAAAGTTTCACGAAAAATCAAAAACGAAAACTGCTCATGTTTTGAGGCCCGGGATGAGTTTTGGGCTGTTTTTTTTTGGCCCTAAATGGTTCCTACACTTGACTTCTTCCCCAAGACATGCTTTAAAGGCTAGGATTGGTTCTAGGGTATATCCTATGGTCCTAAAACATCTAACTAATCTATATATACACCCTAATACCCCCCTTATCCTTACCAAAAATAGATCTAAGGCCATTATGCCACCACTTAGAAAATTGGAGAGCCTCCACTAAAAATCCTAAGAGGGTTTGCAAGCTAATCTACATCTTCTTCTACTTAATCATTGGGATTTGCTTCATTTAACTTGCTAATCTTGTTTTGGTGAGCTTCTATCCCCTTAATAATCAATTATTGAATTGATTATGATAAGATGTGATAAAGTATGGCTATGTTTGTGGATCCATATATTTATGCAAGCTTTATGTAGTGAATATTATGTGTTTTGCAAGTTATATGCCTTATGTCATGCAAGTTTCATAATATGTAATCATGATATTTTTATGCAAGTTGTTTCATGATGTTTATGATGCAAAACACTAAGTGAATATGGATCCATTATGCAAACATGTTATGCAAGTATGTGAGTACTTATGCAAGTCATGTATATGCTTGTATGCATGTTTAACATCTTATGCAAGTATATGAATGTTTATGCAAGTTATGTATATGTTGAAATGCAAGTTTAACATAATATGCAAGCCTATGCAAGTATGTGAATGTTTATGCAAGTTATGTATATGTTGAAATGCAAGTTTAACATAATATGCAAGCCTATGCAAGTATGTGAATGTTTATGCAAGTTATGTATATGTTGAAATGCAAGTTTAACATAATATGCAAGCCTATGCAAGTATGCGAATGTTTATGCAAGTTATGTATATGTTGAAATGCAAGTTTAACATGATATGCAAGCTTATGCAAGTATATGAATGCTTATGCAAGTATGTGAGTGCTTATGCAAGTTAAGTATATGCTAAAATGCAAGTTCTACATGTTATGCAAATCACATGTATGATGATATGTAAGTTCATATGCAACATGTTATGCAAATCACATGTTTGATGATATGTAAGTTCATATGCAACATGTTATGTAAGACACATGTTTGATAATATGCAAGTTTGGGATGAATATAGTTGGGTTAATACATGCTCATATATGCAAGTTGACATCCTCTTAACCCATGATAAAGTTATATGCTAAACCCATGTTATGTGTGGTAAATCTTCCCTTTATTATGTTATGTCATAATGACGATTTACGTGGGGAACGATGGGGTTAATTAATATGTTAATTAAAAGTATGTTGAAATGGGTATGATTAAGCATACCATAAAAAATTAATTAACATAAGTGGGAATTTACCTATTGAGTTAGGTCTACCCCATGGGAATTTACCTATTGAGTTAGGTCTACCCATGTTATGAATAAATTGATATTAATTAGGGATAATTAATATGGGGGTGATTAATTAGGTGTAATTAATCGACTAAGACACGAGGTTAGACTCTGTTACGACGTAAGACTGCCTGGACCCTACCGGCTTAACCAGGCGGTCATAACAGCCAGTCTAATGTGAGAGGTCTTAGGCACAAATTAAATACGTGATTAAAGTAAAGACACGAGGTTAGACTCTGTTATGACGTAAGACTGCCCGGACCCTACCGGCTTAACCAGGCGGTCATAACAGCCAGTCTAATGTGGGAGGTCTTTATGGGGAATCACGGTCTTAATTAATTAAGAAACACTTAACCATATTAGCATGTAGTGGGACATGAGGGGTTAAGTGGGTGCCTTGGGTGGCATGAGGAATCTAGTGGGTTGCCTTGGGTGGCAATAGAAAATACGATTAGAATACTTAACCAAGTGAAACATGTAATTAAATATGATTAAAGGGTTAAGTGGGGAACACTAGATTAATAACAAGCTCTGGTGGGTAGCTTGTGGAGGGCCCATTACAACCAGTATCCCATATGTATCTTTGTAGCTCGGCCCAAGCCGAGGACGGGACACGCATACTGGGCTTGTCTATAAGTGGCCAAAACGGGGTTAGCGGTGGCAACGCAGGCCCATCGGGTTTCATATGCGTGTGTGGGCCCGGGACTGGGAGGTAAGACGTTGTTGCATCGTGTAGGTATAACCCGTGCACCGGTGTTGCTTTTGGGTTGCCACTTTGGGGAATGATACACCCCACTGTGGGCCCAGCACGGATACCTACGTTAGGGAGCCGATCACTTGGGGTAGTGGGGTACACCTAGTAGAGATAGGGGCAGACGGCACCTATGTAGTCAACTAGGGTACAGGAAACTACTGGTTATATCTATCTTTGATATCCTTGGGTGGGATCAACCTTTGAGTAGGAGTGACTGGTGTGGTGCAGTTAGTAATTATCCTTGGGTGGGTAGATGCGTCTTTACGGTTATCTTAGTTCGTCCTGTGTTCGTGGGCAACTTAGTGTAGTCATTATCCCCAAAGATACCATACCGAGTTCATATCATACCCTAATTACTTTAATAATTGTATTATTAAGGAGATAGGGTTCACTCAGGCTTATGTCTGACCCCCGTTGTTTTTATCTTTTTCCTTCAGGTCCTCAGGTTGGGCCTAGTGCTAGTGGGCTTTGATCAGTTTGCTTTATCTATCTCTTGGAGCTTGGACCGTAGATGTAGAGCTCAGGTTATCTTATCTTTTCTGTTATGGCTATTTGTTATGAGTAGTGGGATTATGTACTTATTTTATTCAGGATGGATATTTTGTACTTGACTCTTGTTATGGTTTTATGATGTAACCAAACATGTTTTACTTTCCGCTGCTATGAGATGATGTTTTAAATTTTCAAGTATTACATTATATCTGTCTTGTTGTAATTTTACTGTTCTATACTCACTAAAAATACTCCACCGATGCTATGGCATTCCCTTAGTGAGTGACTATAGCGGGTGTGGGGTGTTACACGTGGTATCAGAGCTTAAGGTTACCAGAACAGATAAAATTTTTAAGAAAAACTATTTTCTAAGAATATTTTAGAAGAAAGTATTTTCAAAAACATGTCTTTTAAGAGTAAAGATTTTGAAAGAAAAGCATAATCCCAGATAGCCATATCTCTATCTTTCGAATTCTCCGTTTGAATCTTTCCTTTTTTCGTTTCAGCATGGCTGAAGATCTTAACTTTCCGGAGGGTGTAGCAATACCAGCATTGTATAGGAGATTGATGGAGGCTAGGGCCGCCGCTGCAGGGCCAGCTAATGTTCCTCCACCACCAGTTATACCCGATCTTCCTCCTCCTCCTCCTCGTGTGGTTACTTTTGCTAAGACTTGTAAGGAATTCAAGACTATGGGAGGGAAACCTTTTCTAGGATCAGAGACTTTTGTGGAAGCTAGGGATTGGCTTAAGGAGGTGGAAGAGTTGATAGACATCTTTGAGATGGAAGAAGCAAAGAAAGTTAAGTTAGCTGCTTGGTTAATGAAGGGAGAGGCCTCGTTCTGGTGGGAGGTCACTAATGGAGAGCGCCTTGTTGATTCTTGGGCGGATTTCAGACAGAGGTTTGTGGCAAAGTTTCTCTCAAGGGCAGAAGAAAATCTGTATATGGAAAGGTTCTTGAACTTGAAGCAAGGGAACTTATCAGTGAAGGAGTATGTCAACAAGTTCAATCAGTTGGCAAGGTTTGGCATAGATATGGTGAATACCCCGGAGAAGAAAGCTTTGAGGTTCGTTAGGGGCTTGAACGAACCGATGCATGGATTGGCTATGACTCACATTCCTATGGGGGCTACCTTTGAGAAGCTAGTTGACATGGCACTTATGTATGAGGAAGAGAAGGGTCCCAATACTAGTAAAGCACCCGAGAAGAAAGGAGATCAGAAGAGACCTCAACAGCAACAGCAAAACAAGAATGGGAAAGGCAATGGTGGCAAGGGGAAGAAGAAGAAGTGCTTCAATTGTGGGACACCAGGCCACCTAAGCAAGGATTGTCGCAAGAAGAAGAAGACTGGCTGCTTCCACTATGGCGAAGCAGGGCATCTGGTGAAGGACTGTCCTAAGAAGGGGCAGAGGACGGGATCTACCTCAGGAGGACAGGTGCAAGCTCTTATGGCACCGGGTCAGGCAAGGGGGCAAGTTCAGGCTCTCGCGGTTCCACCACTTCAGGAAAGAGGTAGAACTATTTCTGTTGAAAGTCTAGTTTATCTGTTAGATCATCCTGTCCGTACTTTGTTTGACTCTGGCGCATCTCATTCGTTTATCTCATCATCTTTAGTTGAGTCACTGCACTTAGACACCAGTCTAGTAGATGATCCCTTGGTTGTTTCAAACCCAATTGGAGGCTCCACTTATTTGTCCATGATGTGTTTGGGTTTGAAGATTTCTATACTTAGCGTTGAGTTTAGATGTGATGCTTTTGTTTTGGGCTTCACGGGCTATGGGTTGATTTTGGGCATGGACTGGTTTTCCAGTAATGGTGCCGTTCTTGATTGTGAAAGGAGAGTTGTTAGGCTGATGACCCGCTTGGGTAACACTCTCGAGATCTCTTGTAATCCCATGGAGTCTGTTATGCTAAGTTATCTTGAATCGCTCGATGCTTCGGTCGAGAGTCTGCAATCTGTCAGAGTGGTCCGGGAATATCCGGATGTGTTTGAGGAGGTGAAGGGCTTACCTCCGAAGCGGGAGATTGACTTCCGAATCTATCTTGTGGACAATGCTAAACCAGTATCTTTGCCAGTGCGCCACATGGCTCCTCGTGAAAGGAGGGAACTCAATAAGCAAGTAGGGGAGTTGCTTGAGAAGGGGTTCATAAGACGAAGTATATCGGAGTGGGGTGCTCCGGTGGTTTTTGCTACAAAGACAGATGGGTCCCTCAGACTTTGTGTTGACTATAGAGAACTCAACAAGCTCACAAAGAAGAATAAACACCCATTGCCGAGGATTGATGATCTCTTCGATCAGTTAGTTGGCGCTTCAGTGTTTTCGCAGTTGGACTTAGCCACGGGGTTTCATCAGTTGAGAGTGGCTGAGGATAGTGTAGAGAAGACTGCCTTCAGGACTCCGGATGGTTTTTATGAGTGGCTTGTGATGCCATTTGGTTTGACGAACGCCCCTGCATATTTCGTTGATCTGATGAGTAGGGTGTTCAGGGAGTATCTTAACAATTTCGTGGTGGTCTTTGTGGATGACATCTTGGTCTTCTCCAAGAGTGAGGAAGAGCATGCCCTACATCTTAGGGAAGTGTTGGAGACTCTTCGAGCGCATAGCCTGAAGGCTAAGTTTTCTAAATGTCACTTTTGGAGGAAGGAAGTGCGATTCTTAGGGCACGTGGTCTCTAAGGAAGGGATAGCTGTGGATCCTGCAAAGGTAGTATCTATCCAAGATTGGAAGGCTCCGAAGAATGCTACCGAGGTGAGGAGTTTCTTGGGGTTGGCTGGCTACTATAGGAAGTTTATCAAGGACTTCGCGAAGATATCAGCCCCATTAACTCGCTTGACAAAGAAGAATCAGGTTTTCACATGGGATGTGGATTGTGAGGATGCATTCCGACGGTTAAAGAGAGCTTTAACCACTGCTCCAGTTTTAGTGCTGCCAGATGGGAGTAAGCCGTTCGTTGTTTATACTGATGCTTGTGGGACAGGACTAGGCGCAGTCTTGATGCAAGAGGGAAGGGTAATAGCCTATGGTGGGAGGCAGTTGAGGGCGCATGAGAAAAATTACCCTGTCCATGACCTAGAGTTGGCCGCTATCGTTTTTGCGCTCAAGATCTGGCGCCATTATCTTCTTGGTGAGAGATTTGAGTTGTTCACCGATCACAAATCTTTGAAGTACTTGTTTTCTCAGAAGGATTTGAACTTGAGACAGCAAAGGTGGATGGAGTTCTTAGCATCCTATGATTTCGAGATAGCATATACCCCTGGCAAGGGTAACGTGGTGGCAGATGCCTTAAGCAGAAAAAGGTTGTCCTTGAGTCCGTTGTTTGTGGAACGGAGAAGCTTGGAGTTTATCTCGATGTTTGACTTCAGACCTTCTGTTGACTTGGTACCCCGGTTTGCTAGCATCCTTAGAGGTTAGACCTACTCTTTTGGGACGAGTTGGCGAGGCACAGCGAGACGACCCACAGTTGGTTGAGTTGGTAGAGAAGCTCATAAGGGGGGAGTCGTCCAGCCATTTGAATAGGTACACCCTAGATGATAGGGGTGGTTGCGTAGAGACGGTAGACTTTGTGTACCGCAAGATGAAGACTTGAGGAAGTCTATACTTGATGATGCACATCGTTCGAGGATGACCATACATCCCGGTGGGGATAAGATGTACCAAGACATGAGGCGAGTTTTCTTTTGGGCCGGTATGAAGAAAGATGTGGCCGAGTATGTTGCTAGATGCTTGGTGTGCCAACAAGTAAAAGCAGAGCAAAAGAAGCCAGGTGGGTTGCTTCATCCTTTGGAAGTTCCGATATGGAAGTGGGATAGTGTCTCGATGGACTTCGTTGATGGTTTACCGAGATCGAGGAAGGGCAATACAGGAATTTGGGTCGTGGTTGATAGACTTACTAAGAGCGCCCATTTCATACCCGTAAAGAGTAAGAGGACTGCTCCATGGCTTGCTTCAGTCTATGTTCGAGAGATAGTTCGATTGCATGGGGTACCTTCCAGCATAGTGAGTGATCGAGATCCTATCTTCACTAGTGAGTTTTGGAAGAGTTTACAGGAGGCGGTGGGGACTCAGTTGTGTTTGAGCACCGCATATCATCCTCAGACAGACGGCCAGACCGAGAGGGTGAACCGTGTTTTGGAAGACCTTTTGAGGCTTTGTATCTTGGATTTTGGAGGTACATGGGAAGAGCATCTTCCTTTGGTGGAGTTTGCATATAACAACAGCTTCCAGTCTAGTATTGGCATGGCACCTTTTGAAGCTCTTTATGGAAGGCCTTGTCGATCACCTACATGTTGGTGGGAATCTACGGATAAGATCTTGCTAGGGCCCGATATGGTTAGAGAGACTTCAGAGAAGGTTGATTTGATTCGAAGAAGGATGAAAGCAGCGCAAGACAGACAGAAATCTTATGCAGATAAGAGGAGGACTGATCTTGAGTTTGAAGTTGGGGACATGGTTTTTGTCAAAGTGTCTCCATTACGGAATGTTGTTCGCTTTGGATCCGCTGGGAAGTTAGCACCAAGGTTTGTAGGACCGTTTCCTGTCAAGGAAAGAATTGGACGGATGGCATATAGGGTGGAGTTGCCAGACAGACTTAGTGGTATACATGATGTTTTCCATGTGTCACATTTGAGGAAGTGCCTACATGAGACCGCAGAGGTGGTAGAGCCGAGCTTGCTTAGAGAAGTGGAAGTAGAGCGTGATGCGACGATTCGACGAGCTCCTACTCGCATCCTTGGGTCAGAGATTAAGAAGTTGAGAAACAGAGAGGTTCAGCTAGTCAAAGTGCAATGGGGAGATGACGAAAGCAATGCTACTTGGGAGACGGAAGCGAAGATGCGTTCTTTGTACCCTTTTCTTTTCGAGAGTATGTTCTTTAACTTCTCCTTTATTGCCTATCTTGTACTTATCTTGTCCTTAGTATGTCCTCTCGTTAGCACCTTTGACCTTTTAGATAGGGTAAACCTATGGTTGAAACATGTGTTTGAGACATGTTATGATTGATGGATGCAAGTGGATGCAAGTGTTTGCTAGTGGTTGCTCGTGGATGCATATACACACACTTTAGGCACTAGATCGGCTCAATCACTTCATATTGCATATTGCATATAAATGTGTGTAGGTAGCTATATTAATGGATGTATGATGGTTGTGCTATCATATGGATGATGCATTTATTCGGTGAATGATTATGCACGCATGTAGAAATAGTATGTGTCGATAGGGTTCTTTCGCATACATATTGGATGCATGGCACTATCATGGTTTGCATTAAGGAGGTCAACTGAATCAGTAGACCACCTGATTTTGCATTAGATAGGGAACATATACACACACTTTTTGCATATGTTCATACAACATTAGAAACTTTAAGGACAATGGATGCCAGTGTTTGATGGTTGAGTAGATGGTTGTTTGGTTGGTAGGATACGTTCTTCTTGACTTAGAGATTTCGGGGACGAAATCCTTTAAGTAGGGGAGAATGTAACACCCCGTATGTTAAATAACTTGTTATAACATAAATCAGAGCAGAATTAAATTTAATATTCTGAATCAGGGGAAACGGGCTGTGCCATTGCGTTCGTCTCGGAAAAATACGCGAAATAGAGTCCGAGTTTTCGTAAATCGGAGTCCGTATGACCAAGTTATGGCCCGTCAAAGTTTCACGAAAAATCAAAAACGAAAACTGCTCATGTTTTGAGGCCCGGGATGAGTTTTGGGCTGTTTTTTTTGGGCCCTAAATGGTTCCTACACTTGACTTCTTCCCCAAGACATGCTTTAAAGGCTAGGATTGGTTCTAGGGTATATCCTATGGTCCTAAAACATCTAACTAATCTATATATACACCCTAATACCCCCCTTATCCTTACCAAAAATAGATCTAAGGCCATTATGCCACCACTTAGAAAATTGGAGAGCCTCCACTAAAAATCCTAAGAGGGTTTGCAAGCTAATCTACATCTTCTTCTACTTAATCATTGGGATTTGCTTCATTTAACTTGCTAATCTTGTTTTGGTGAGCTTCTATCCCCTTAATAATCAATTATTGAATTGATTATGATAAGATGTGATAAAGTATGGCTATGTTTGTGGATCCATATATTTATGCAAGCTTGATGTAGTGAATATTATGTGTTTTGCAAGTTATATGCCTTATGTCATGCAAGTTTCATAATATGTAATCATGATATTTTTATGCAAGTTGTTTCATGATGTTTATGATGCAAAACACTAAGTGAATATGGATCCATTATGCAAACATGTTATGCAAGTATGTGAGTACTTATGCAAGTCATGTATATGCTTGTATGCATGTTTAACATCTTATGCAAGTATATGAATGTTTATGCAAGTTATGTATATGTTGAAATGCAAGTTTAACATAATATGCAAGCCTATGCAAGTATGTGAATGTTTATGCAAGTTATGTATATGTTGAAATGCAAGTTTAACATAATATGCAAGCCTATGCAAGTATGTGAATGTTTTTGCAAGTTATGTATATGTTGAAATGCAAGTTTAACATAATATGCAAGCCTATGCAAGTATGCGAATGTTTATGCAAGTTATGTATATGTTGAAATGCAAGTTTAACATGATATGCAAGCTTATGCAAGTATATGAATGCTTATGCAAGTATGTGAGTGCTTATGCAAGTTAAGTATATGCTAAAATGCAAGTTCTACATGTAATGCAAATCACATGTATGATGATATGTAAGTTCATATGCAACATGTTATGCAAATCACATGTTTGATGATATGTAAGTTCATATGCAACATGTTATGTAAGACACATGTTTGATAATATGCAAGTTTGGGATGAATATAGTTGGGTTAATACATGCTCATATATGCAAGTTGACATCCTCTTAACCCATGATAAAGTTATATGCTAAACCCATGTTATGTGTGGTAAATCTTCCCTTTATTATGTTATGTCATAATGACGATTTACGTGGGGAACGATGGGGTTAATTAATATGTTAATTAAAAGTATGTTGAAATGGGTATGATTAAGCATACCATAAAAAATTAATTAACATAAGTGGGAATTTACCTATTGAGTTAGGTCTACCCCATGGGAATTTACCTATTGAGTTAGGTCTACCCATGTTATGAATAAATTGATATTAATTAGGGATAATTAATATGGGGGTGATTAATTAGGTGTAATTAATCGACTAAGACACGAGGTTAGACTCTGTTATGACGTAAGACTGCCTGGACCCTACCGGCTTAACCAGGCGGTCATAACAGCCAGTCTAATGTGAGAGGTCTTAGGCACAAATTAAATACGTGATTAAAGTAAAGACACGAGGTTAGACTCTGTTATGACGTAAGACTGCCCGGACCCTACCGGCTTAACCAGGCGGTCATAACAGCCAGTCTAATGTGGGAGGTCTTTATGGGGAATCACGGTCTTAATTAATTAAGAAACACTTAACCATATTAGCATGTAGTGGGACATGAGGGGTTAAGTGGGTGCCTTGGGTGGCATGAGGAATCTAGTGGGTTGCCTTGGGTGGCAATAGAAAATACGATTAGAATACTTAACCAAGTGAAACATGTAATTAAATATGATTAAAGGGTTAAGTGGGGAACACTAGATTAATAACAAGCTCTGGTGGGTAGCTTGTGGAGGGCCCATTACAACCAGTATCCCATATGTATCTTTGTAGCTCGGCCCAAGCCGAGGACGGGACACGCATACTGGGCTTGTCTATAAGTGGCCAAAACGGGGTTAGCGGTGGCAACGCAGGCCCATCGGGTTTCATATGCGTGTGTGGGCCCGGGACTGGGAGGTAAGACGTTGTTGCATCGTGTAGGTATAACCCGTGCACCGGTGTTGCTTTTGGGTTGCCACTTTGGGGAATGATACACCCCACTGTGGGCCCAGCACGGATACCTACGTTAGGGAGCCGATCGCTTGGGGTAGTGGGGTACACCTAGTAGAGATAGGGGCAGACGGCACCTATGTAGTCAACTAGGGTACAGGAAACTACTGGTTATATCTATCTTTGATATCCTTGGGTGGGATCAACCTTTGAGTAGGAGTGACTGGTGTGGTGCAGTTAGTAATTATCCTTGGGTGGGTAGATGCGTCTTTACGGTTATCTTAGTTCGTCCTGTGTTCGTGGGCAACTTAGTGTAGTCATTATCCCCAAAGATACCATACCGAGTTCATATCATACCCTAATTACTTTAATAATTGTATTATTAAGGAGATAGGGTTCACTCAGGCTTATGTCTGACCCCCGTTGTTTTTATCTTTTTCCTTCAGGTCCTCAGGTTGGGCCTAGTGCTAGTGGGCTTTGATCAGTTTGCTTTATCTATCTCTTGGAGCTTGGACCGTAGATGTAGAGCTCAGCTTATCTTATCTTTTCTGTTATGGCTATTTGTTATGAGTAGTGGGATTATGTACTTATTTTATTCAGGATGGATATTTTGTACTTGACTCTTGTTATGGTTTTATGATGTAACCAAACATGTTTTACTTTCCGCTGCTATGAGATGATGTTTTAAATTTTCAAGTATTACATTATATCTGTCTTGTTGTAATTTTACTGTTCTATACTCACTAAAAATACTCCACCGATGCTATGGCATTCCCTTAGTGAGTGACTATAGCGGGTGTGGGGTGTTACAATTCTTATAAGGGAAAAACCCGTTCCGTGTTATACGACGTGGTCTTATGAGATATTGTTTATTTTCTCAAACTGTTTTAAAATTTGTTTACTCACACCAGTCCCGTAACTGACACAGAGTTTAATTTTTTTGTTTTCCCTAAACTCTTGGGTGCCCAATTTTGTATGGGCAGTCAAGTAGTCAGGTTTTTACAGATATACTGAGAGCTTGGAGTAGGAGGCTTCAGGCTTATAAAGCTATTGTTATTTCCGCTATGTTGTAAGTGTTGTACTTTGATAATGTTATTGTATACATATACTAATTTTATTTCAAAGTTATGTATCTATTATATATTGTTTTTTCCGCTGTGAGTTTCGTGTTACTCTGATGATGATGTATGTTCTACTTCTTCTATTCAAAATTTCTATCTTATCTATTCTCACCCTCTAATTTCTTTCATGGACTATCTGGTGTTTCTGATGCTTGGATAGTCGACATTGAGTTTATGTCGATTATCAGGATCGCGAAAACCCAGGTCGTTATAGTGGTATCAGAGCTGAAGGTTAAGTAATTACCTTGGCTCTGTGGTGTGACTCAGTTGAGATGGGGTTAGTAGTACCCTAAACTAAGTTTGAGTGTATATATAAGCGCGTATTTGTTATTTGATATAAAAATGGTTTTTTATTGTGGAGATTTGTTGGTTGAGTTGTTTATCAGTACTAATCGATCAGTTTCATCCACTGTATCGGTAGGGGTTTATAAACACTTGAATACGATGAACCGACACTGTATGTTTTGAAAAGAGGGTAAGTGAAATAGATTTACCCAAAATACATTTTGAGATAAACAAAGTATAGATGTTTGAAATATTATTGTATATTGGATGTGTTGGCTGGGATTATAATCAGATAGGATTATAATTGAAATGGTTATGTAAATAACTAATCAGAATTTACATAAGTGTGATATATGGAATCGAATGAATTAAATCTGAATTTTAGCCGGAATTGAAAATCAAAACTCTAGGGTTTGGAAAGGTATTTGTAGTTGGATTTGGATTAAATATATGAGAATTTTAAAATCCTAAGAGATTTTAAATTGTTTTACAAGCATTGTGAAAAGTATTTTGAAATATATTTCAAAATGGAAGTGTTTTGATTTTGAAAAAGTTATATAGTATTGAAATCACTTTAGTCGTTGGAAAATAAATTCTAATCATGATCATGACATCATCGGTGTTCATTTTTGAGATTTTAAATGATAGATTACTACCAAAGGTTTTGTTTTTGGAAATGTTCTGCGAAAACAAGTTGTTTGAATTCCAAAAAGGATTGTTTGATTTTTGGGGGAAGCGAAGCTGTTTAAAATTCCAAGGAGAGGTGGTTTAATTTAAAACAAATTAAATAGGAATTGTAAAAGAAAACTGGAATTGAACTGAAACCAGTTAAGTGGAAATTGAATAGAAATTTGCCAAAGCAAATTGAAGTTGAATTGGATTAGAATGATATCCAATAAAATTGGATTGTGAGATAAAAATTTGAAATGGAATCGGGTTGATGATTTAAGAATTTGGAATCGGGAATGAAACTTGACTTTAAAATGGTATTTGGCTTGTTTAAGCGAATAGCTGTGTTGAGGATAGATTGATCAGAATTTGATTGGATTGATATCGGTATATGCAGAATTTGTAACAGATGAAAAGGATATAATGATATGCCCGACAAAAAGGTACAGGTATATATTTCAAATGGTATGAGATTTTGATGAGCCGAATTGGCAAGTCGCTTGGCTGTTCGATTTTCTTTTAGGTTGGAGAAGGCCCAGAGAGGCGAGTTGTAGTTGTACCGATTGACCAGTACAAAGGAAGTGCTGGCGAAATTTTTCGAAAAGTTAAGGTGTTAGAAAATTTTCAAGATTTTTGAAAATTTTCGTTAGTAGGAATGAATAAATATTTAATTGAAATTAAATTGGTTCAGTTGAAACTGAAGTTAAGACGTGAACAAATAAGTTCTACGCAGTTAACAGGGTTTGTTTTCTACCATAGCAATTTTGAGGACGAAATTATTTTAAGTGGGGAAGAATGTAATGTCCCATATTTTTACGTTGTAATAATTAATTTATTTAATTAATTAAACATTGATCTAGGGATATAAATGGTTATTTAATTAAATAATAATGAATATTTAATTAATATTAATAACCGAATAATATATTTAATTCTGAAATAGTCGGAAATAGCTAAATTCACAATATTGTGTGAATTGGATTATTTACAATATATAATTCAGTTTAGAGTTGAATTATAATAACGCATATATTTATAAATTCCCTTAGAACGTATAACTTATATTATAATTGTAATCGAGATCAAAATAGCGTGGCAGATCATAATTTGGCGATTCAAACTTTAAATGAATATATAGAATCCGTTTTAAGCCGGATTTCTATGAAACAAGAAACATTCGGAGCTGGTGAAGTATATTTTTGTAATGGAAGAGAAAAATCGGGATTTCATCGTGTAGATTTTGATTTATGTTCAAATCAAATTTCCAAATAGTCGCTATGGAATTCATGTATAATTTATAACGATATATAAAAGGAATTTCATTATAAATCGAATGTCGACTTAATCGGGATTTGAATTACCGAGTTAGAAATTCATATAGGAATATTCTGGAGTTGTATGGTATTCTATTGTAAATATATACGATAATATTTATTTATAAATATGTAATTTAATTATTTTTAAATATATTTAATATTTAAATGGGTTTATTTAGAGCATTAAAAATAGCCAGTTTTGCAAACGAACTTCATTTTTGAAGAAACTAATTTTGTTGGATCCGAAATATTAAATTATTATTATATTCCAATTTTTGTGATTTTTGGAGGTAGTGTGTGGCCATACAGATTTTTAATGTGAAAAACAATCAGTATTTTGATGGTTAAAAATATGCTGTGTGAGCAAACGGAGTCGGAATTCGACGGAACAAGTTTCATTGGGTTCGTTATGTCAAACTGTAGCTGCATGCCCATTTTCATGATTTTTCGATATTCTGTGTGACCATAGGAATTTTAAAGGACGAATATAAATAGCGGTAGCTTATTATATTGAAATTAATCAAGTATTAAAATATTAAAAACTATCTACAAATATCCAAACACCACTAAACCCTAAGTCATCTATATCCTTAGCCAAAATAAATCCGCCGTTGCTTTTTCTCTTTTTCTTCAGCAAAACAAGAGATATGAAAAATAAAAACAATTAGAAATAAAATCATATAAATTGCCAAACATATATACTCGAGTTCGTGGCACAATTCTCCACATTCTGATATGCTTGTTGAGGGGATTGACTGAGTTTTATATCATGTGTCTTCTTTACAACGTGAGCAGTTTTGACTAGGGTTAGGGATTTTGTGTTATACACGCACAAATTCATGAATTTAGTATTTTACTTGAATTAAAGAGGTGATTTAGTGCTTGCTTGGAAAGAATGTGTGGGTTTGGTGGTTTTTTGTTCAATGCTGGTGCTGTTTTCGCGGAAATGGCAGAACCGAAGGACCTGGTAAGAGAGCATCGAATAAAATTAAAGTGATACTGGTGTGTAGATGATGGGATGAGAATTTGGTTTGTGTTTTCTTTTTGTGAAATCATGGAGTAGGAAGGAGGAAATAATGGTTTGAAGATTTGCGTTAAGTGTGAATGAATAGGAGAAGTTATCTGAAGCTCTTGCATTGAGGAAGATAGGAGGAGCAAGCGGGTTTGGGCTTTAGAGGTAGTTGGACCAATTTCAAAAAGGTTAAGGCCCATTAAAAATTTAAATCCAATGTTTATTTTATTTAAATAGTGTACCAACTTGTAAATGACATAACTTGGTCATACATGATCAGAATTCAACAAAACTGAATCCGTTGGGATCGCAGGGACGACGGCTACAAATGAAACTTAGTGGGAGCGAATTAGAGCCCGTTATAATTTATTGCAAAATAAATTGCCTGTCGGAATCAATCGACAGTTATCGTTATTTAACGATGACCGTCCAATGCTAGAAAAACCCACCAACTCTACTAGTTCATATTTTTATAACATATTTTTAGGACTGATAAATGATGATTGATTGCTATGCGTTGACTGTATGGTTAAATTGCGAATTGGTTGGTTGAAAATATCGATATAGTTATATATATCGTTAATCAAATATTGATTCTGTTTATCAGAATATTTCATATTGAAATGAAATTGATGTGAATTATATTGTGTAACATCTGTGGATGCAGGGAAATGGGTCAGAGGAATCCAACTGGATTCCTCAACATTTATTTTACTGTTTTTCATATATTGTGTTATATGATGTGATATGAAATCTGTTGTTGATTTTGTATGTTTGAATGATACCGATTGTTGTTATATGGTACGTTAAATACCATAAGGAATACTGGAATGTTAAAAATGAAATTTTCAATGTTATATTGAAAAAGAAATATTTATAAAATCAAAAGATTTTATAAAAAGAAATATTTATGTATGAAATAAATAGATTATAAAAGAAAATATTTATTTAGAAAATAAATAGAATAAGAAAAAGGAATATTTATTTATGGAATAAATAGAATTACAAAAAGAAATATTTATTTATGGAATAAATAGAATTATAAAAATGAAATATTTATTTATGAAATAAATAGAGTTATAAAAGGAAATATTTATTTGAGATTTAAGTGTTAGAAATAAAAAGGAGATTCCGTATGAATAATTCTATAAATAAAAGTATAAATAGAATTTGAAATATGATATTATTTTTAAATACGAATTCAAACTGAATTGATATATAAAAGAAATATTTTTCACATTCGATGTGAGTAATGGATTTAAATAGTTATTTTATAAATTAAACATTTATAAGATAAAATCGGGTTTTGAAATAGGAATTCAAATGGGAATTTGAATGAGATAAGAAAACGAGGTAATCGAATTAGAGTTATTCGAATAGAGTTAGTCGAATTTGAGTTAATCGAATATTACTTACTCGAATAGAGTTAATCAATATTACTTATTCGAATAAGAATTAATCGAGCTAGAGTTAATCGAGTGTTAGTTAATCGAATAGAGTTAGTCGAGTATTGGTTAATCGAAGAAAGGAGTTAATCGAATATAGTTTATTCGAAAGGAGTTAACCGAATATATTTTATTCTAAAGGAGTAAATCGAATATAGTTTGTTCGACAGAAGCTAATCGAATATAGTTTATTCGAAAGGAGTTAATCGAATATAGTTTATCCGAAAGGACTTAATCGAATATAGTTTATTCGAAAGGAGTTAATCAAATATAGTTTATTCGAAAAGGAGTTATCGAATAGAGATTTTTCGAAAGAAAGTTATACGTTGAATTCAATTATATCGTTTTCGAGAAAGTACTATTTACTTTCTGATTTCTAAACAAGATTTATTTATTTATTTATAAATTGTCTATTTAGTTAAATTAAGGAATAAAAGTTATATTCTGAAGTTATATATTTAAGAAGTAGGGATTATAACGCTATAGTTATAAACAATGTTTTAAATAAAGAAGTGGATTCGTAAATAGAATTCGAGAGTTACGAAAGGAAGTTTATTAAAGATTTAAAAGGTGAACTTTGTCTATTTCGAAGTTAGAAATGTTGTTCAGTTAAGGTATGAGAGGTAGTTATACCCCAATTTGATTGACTCCATTTTTAACTAAGGAATGGTTAAGGTTCGATATGAAGGTTAGTAAAGTGAATTTAGTTAATGAAGGCAATGGTTTGAGTTGGCATAGCGATGTTTTATTTAAATATCTATTTAAATCCAATGAAGGAGTTTTGGAAATGTTTTCCAAATAAGAAACAGAAATGTTTTATAATATAAAAAAATGAAATGAGAGTAAATATGGAAATGTTTTCCAATGATTAAAATATTTTCTAAATCTAGAAAACAAGAATTTCTGAATATATATGGAAACGTGAAGGGATAAATAAATAAACTAATGATGAATTAATTTAAAAGGAAAAATTGTTGACTGATGATTGATCGATAAGATTTCCATTTGGAAATACAACCATTGTTTGTACACATGTTTTCTCTGATAGTTAAATCATTGATTATCAAAGTTTTTGACCATTATTCCACCGTCAATACGGAGAGACCGGGATCAGATTTATTATCTGAAAACCACTCTGTATGGTCATTAGCATTGCGAATCAAATATGATCAAGATAATTGAAGACGGAGTTATGCAAGGGCTGTTCTGGCGATCCTAGGTAGAAATTGCCTAAGATGGATTTAAAGAACAGTGCCTTCGGTTTGTCCAGTCCCAGGGCGACCTGTATGGAAGAGTGTCTGATAGAGTATATTTAATGGATCGTGTAAGTTGTTCTCTTCAAACTATTTATGTTTGGTGGCGGAGGAATTCGTTTGTCTTAGCTATATACCCATGGTATTTTTGGAGAAATCAATTTGTGATTTGGCGGGTATGACGACGTGACAATCAAAGAAAATAAAGGTATGATCTGTGCGTTTTGACCTCAAGCCTCACAACCAGGGAATGGAATAAATCGGGAGGTCGCATGGCTAAGTGGTTGGCTGCCAATTATGGTGTATTTTCACCTGATCAAGAGTTTCATTTACTTCTATAATCTATTTCGATGCTTTCCCTTTCGGAAAATGGTTGTTGATCCCAAATATTGGCGATAATACATCCGGTACACTCAAGCGAAATGAGTGACCAGTCATGTTTAGCCTGGGTTGCAAGATGTTCTTGTTGAACCCGGTGTATTCCTCTCTAGAGATACACTTTCGGAAGGTGGTCCCATACCTTGCCAGTTGGAATCCATTACCGAATAAGTGCCCGTGGTTTCTGATTATATATTATGTATGCAGAACGTGAGATGAAAGCGTTCTGCTAGTTGATTATTTAGTTGTGACTGATAGATACTATTATAATATCAAATGAGTTTGATATAAATTTTATCATTTCATTCAAAAAGATTTTGAAATTTTGAATCAAATATTTTGGATTCTCATAAGGGAAAAAACCGTTCCGTGTTATACGGCGTGGTCATATGAGACATCATTTATTTTCTCAAACTGTTTTAAAATTGGTTTACTCACACCAGTCCCATGACTGACCCAGAGTTTTTTTTTCCTAAACTCTTGGGTGTCTAATTTTGTACGGGCAGTCAAGTAGTCAGGTTTTTACAGATATGTTGAGAGTTTGGAGCAGGAGGCTTCAGGATTATATTGCTATTGTTATTTCCGCTGTGTTGTAAGAGTTGTACTTTGATAATGTTACTATATACATATACTAGTTTTATTTCACAGTTATGTATCTATTATATATTGTTCGTTCCACTGTGAGTTTCGTGTTACTCTGATGATGATGTATGTTCTTCTTCTTCTTCTTCTATTCTAAGTTTCTATCTTATCTATTCTCACCCTCTAATTTTTTTCATGGACTATCCGATGTTTCTGATGCTTGGATAGTCGACATTGAGTTTTTGTCGATTACTCAGGATCGCAAAAACCCGGGTCGTTATAGTGGTATCAGAGTTAAAGGTTAAGTAATTACCTTGGCTCTACGGCGTGACTCAGTAGAGATGGGGTTAGTAATACCCTAGATTGAGTTTGAGTGTGTATATATGAGCGCGTATTTGTTATTTGATATAAAAATAGTTTTATATTGTGGAGGTTTATTGGTTGAGTTGTTTATGGGTTTTGATCGATTAGTTTGATTCACTGTATCGGTAAGGTTTACAAACAGTAAAATATGATGAACCGACATTGTATGTTTTGAAAAGAGAGTAAATGAAATAATTTTACCCAAAATATGTTTTGAGATAAACAAAGTATAGATATTTGAAATATTATAGTATATTGGATGTGTTGGTTGTGATTATAATCAGATAGGATTATAATTGAAATGGTTATGTAAATAACCAATCAGAATTTACATAAGTGTGACATATGGAATTAGATGAATTAAATCTGAATTTAAGCCATAATTGAAATTTAAAACTCTGGGGTTTGGAAAGGTGTTTGTAGTTGGATTTGGATTAAATATATGATAATTTTAGAATCCTAGGAGATTTTAAATTGTTTTACAAGCATTGTGAAAGGCATTTTAAAATATATTTCAAAATTGAAGTGTTTTTTTTTTGAAAAAGTGATATAGTATTGAACTCACTTCAGTCACTGGAAAATAAATTCTGATGACAATCATGACATCATCAGTGTTCATTTTCGAGATTTTGAGTGACAGATTACTACCAAAGGTTTTGTATTTGGAAATGTTTTGCGAAAATAAGTTGTTTGAATTTCAAAAAGGATCGTTTGATTTTCGGGGAAAGCGGAGTTGTTTAAAATTCCCAGGAGAGGTGGTTTAATTTAAAAAAATTAAATAGAAATTGTAAAAGCAAAGTGGAATTGAACTAAAACCAGTTAAGTGCAAATTGAATTGAAATTTGCAAAAGCAAATTGAAGTTGAATTGGATTAGAATGATATCCAATAAAATTGTACTGTGAGATAAAAATTTGAAATGGAATTGGGTTGATGATTTAAGAATTTGGAATCGAGAATGAAACTTTTGTTTAAATGGTATTTGGCTTATTTAAGCGAATAGCTGTATTGAGGATAAATTGATCAGAGTTTGATTAGATTGATATTGGTATATGCTGAATTGGTAACGGATGAAAAGAATATAATGATATGCCCGACAAAAAGGTACAAGTTTATATTTCATATGGTATGAGATTTTGATGAGCCGAATTGGCAAGTCGCTTGGTTGTTTGATTTTCTTTTAGGTTGGAGAAGGCCCAGAGAGGCGAGTTGTAGTTGTACCGATTGATCAATACAAAGGAAGTGCTGGCAAAATTATTCGAAAAGTTAAGGTGTTAGAAATTTCAAGATTTTTGAAAATTTTCATTAGTAGGAATGAATAAACATGTAATTGAAATTAAATTGGTTCTATTGAAACAAAAGTTAAGAAGTGAACAAATAAGTTCTACCCAGTTAATAGGGTTTGTTTTCTACCTTAGCAATTTCGAGGACGAAATTATTTTAAGTAGGGAAGAATGTAATGTCCCGTGTTTTTACGGTGTAATAATTTATTTATTTAATTATTTAAATAGTGATTTAGGGATATAAATGGTTATTTAATTAAATGATAATGAATATTTAATTAATATTAATAACCGAATAAAATATTTAATTCTGAAATAGTCGGAAATAGCTAAATTCACAATATTGTATAAATTGGATTATTTACAGTATATAATTCAGTTTAGATTTAAATTATAATAGCGTATATATTTATAAATGCCATTAGAACGTATAATTTATATTATAATTATAATCGAGCTTGAAATGGCACGGCAGATCGTAATTTGGCGTTTCAAACTTTAAATGAATATACATAATCCGTTTTAAGCCGGATTTCTGTGAAATAAGAAAAATTCGGAGCTAGTGAAGTATATTTTTCTAATGAAAGAGAAAAATCGGGATTTCTTCATGTAGATTTTGATTTATGTTCAAATCAAATTTCCAAATAGTCGTTATGGAATTCATATATAATTTATAACGATATATAAAAGGAATTTCATTATAAATCGAATATCGATTTAATCGGGATTTTAGATATCTTGTTAGAAATTCATATAGGAATATTCTGGAGTTGTATGGTATTTTATTGTGAATATATACGATAATATTTATTTATAAATATTTAATTTAATTATTTCTAAATATATTTAATATTTAATGGTTTTATTTAGAGCTTTAAAAATAGCCAGTTTTCACAACGAACTTCGTTTTCGATGAAACTAATTTTGTTGGATCCGAAATATTAAATTATGATTAGATTCCAATTTTCGTGATTTTTGGAGGTAGTGTGTGGCCGTACGGATTTTTAATGTTAAAAACAGTTAGTATTTTGACGGTTAAAAATATGCTGTATGAGCAAACGAAGTCGGAATTCGACGAAACAAGTTTCGTTGGGTCCGTAATGTCAAACTGTAGCTGCATGCCCATTTTCATGATTTTTGGATATTCTTTGTGACCATAGGAATTTTAAAGGAAGAATATAAGTAGCGGAAGCTTATTATATTGAAATTAATCGAATATTAAAATATTAAAAACTATCTACAAATACCCTAACACCCCTAAACCCTAATTCATCTATATCCTTAGTCAAAATAAACCCGCCGTTGCTTTTTCTCTTTTTCTTCAGCAAAACGAGAGATATGAAAAATCAAAACAATTGGAAATAAAATCCTATAAATTGCTAAACTTATATAATCGAGTTCGTGACGCAATTCTCCACATTCTGATATGTTGTTGAGGGGATCGACTGAGTTTTATATCGCGCATCTTCTTTGTAGCGTGAGCAATTTTGTCTAGGGTTAGGGATTTTGTGTTATAAATGCACAAATTCATGAATTTAGTATTTTACTTGAATTAAGGAGGTGATTTAGTGCTTGCTTGGAAAGAATGTGAGGGTTTGTGGTTTTTTTGTTCGGTTCTGCTGTTGTTTTCGCGGAAATGGCAAAACCGAAGGACCTGGTAAGAGAGCATCAAATTAAATGAAAGTGATACTTGTGTGTAGAGGACGGGTTGAGAATTTGGTTTGTGTTTTCTGTTTGTGAAATCTTGGAGTAGGAAGGAGGAAATAATGGTTTGAAGATTTGCGTTAAGTGTGAACGAATAGGAGCGGTTATCTGAAGCTCTTGCATTGGGGAAGAAAGGAGGATCAAGCGGGTTTGGGGTGTAGAGGTAGTTGGACTGATTTCAAAAAGGTTAAGGCCCATTAAAATTTAAATCCAATGTTTATTTTATTTAAATAGTGTACCAAATTGTAAATGACATAACTTGGTCATACGTAGAATTCAACAAAACTGGATCCATTGGGATCGAAGGGACGATGGCTACACAATGAACTGACAGGGAGTGAATTAGAGCCCGTTACAATCTATTGCAAAATAAATTGTCTATCAGAATCAATCGACAGTTATCGCTATTTAACGATGTCCGTCCAATGTGAGTAAAACTCACCAACTTTATTAGTTCATATTTTTATAACGTACTTTTAGAACTGATAAATAATGATCGATTGCTATGTGTTGATGTTTCGTTGAACTGCTAATTGATTGGTTGAAAATATTGATATAGTTATATATATACCGTAATCAAATATTGATTCTGTTTATCAAAATATTTCATATTGGAATGAAATTGATGTGAATTATATTGTGTAACATCTGTGGATGCAGGGAAATAGGTCGGAGGAATCCAACTGGATTCCTCAACATTTATTTTACTATTTTTCATATATTGTGTTATTTGATGTGATATGAAATCTGTTGTTGATTTTGTATGTTTGAACGATACCGATCATTGTTATATGGTACGTTAAATAACATAAGGAATACTAGAATGTTAGAAATGAAATTATCAATGTTATATTGGAAAAGAAATATTTATAAAATCAAAAGATTTTATAAAAAGAAATCTTTATTTATGAAATAAATAGATTATAAAAGAAAATATTTATTTAGAAAATAAATAGAATAAGAAAAAGGTATATTTATTTACGGAATTAATAGAATTATAAGAAGATATATTTATTTATGGAATAAATAGAATTATAAAAAAGAGGTATTTATTTATGAAATAAATAGAGTTATAAAAGGAAATATTTATTTGAGATTTAAGTGTTAGAAATAAAAAAGGAGATTTCGTATGAATAATTCTAATAAATAAAATTTGGAAATGGGATATTATTTTTAAATACGAACTCAAACTGAATTTATATATTAAAGAAATAATTTTCACATTCGATGTGAGTAATGGATTCAAATAGTTATTTTATAAATTAAACATTTATAAGAAAAAACTGGGTTTTGAAATAGGAATTCAAATGGGAATTCGAATGAGATAAGAAAAGGAGTTAATCGAATTAGAGTTATTCGAATAGAGTTAACCGAATTTGAGTTAATCGAATATTACTTACTCGAATATAGTTAATCGAATATTACTTATTCGAATAAGAGTTAATCGAGTTAGAGTTGGTCGTGTGTTATTTAATCGAATAGAGTTAGTCGAGTATTGGTTAATCGAAGAAAGGAGTTAATCGAATATAGTTTATTCGAAAGGAGTAAATCGAATATAGTTTATTCGAAAGAAGCTAATCGAATATAGCTTATTCGAAAGGAGTTAATCGAATATATTTTATTTGAAAGGAGTTAATCGAACATAGTTTATTTGAAAGGAGTTAATCAAATACAGTTTATTCGAAAAGGAGTAATCGAATAGAGATTTTTCGAAAGAAAGTTATACGTTGAATTCAATTATATCGTTTTCGAGAAAGTACTATTTACTTTTTTATTTTTAATCAAGATTTATTTATTTATTTATAAATTGTCTATTTAGTTATTTAGTTAAATTAAGGAATAAAAGTTATATTTTGAAGTTAGATATTTCAGAAGTTGGGATTATAACGCTATAGTTATAATCAATGTTTTAAATAAAGAAGTGGATTCGTAAATAGAATCCGATAGTTACGAAAGGAAGTTTGTTAAAGATTTTAAAAGGTGAACTTTATTTATTTCGAAGTTAGAAATGTTGTTCAGTTAAGGTCTAAGAGGTAGTTATAACCCAGCTTGATTGACTCCAGTTTTAACTAAGGAACGGTTAATGTTCGATAGTGAAGGTTGGTTAAGTGAATTTAGTCAATGAAGTAAATGGTTTGAGTTGGCATAGCGATGTTTTATTTAAACATCTATTTAAATCCAATAAAGGGGTTTTGGAAATGTTTTCCAAATAAGAATAAGAAATGTTTTCTAATATAAAATAAAATAGTAATGAGAGTAAATATGGAAATGTTTTCCAATGATTAAAATATTTTCTAAATCTAGAAAATAAGAATTTCTGAATATATATGGAAACGGGAAGGGGTAAATAAATAAATTAATGATGAATTAATTTAAAAGGAGAAAATGTTGATTGATGATTGATCGGTAAAATTTTCGTTTGGAAATAAGACCGTTGTTTGTACACATGTTTTCTTTGATAGTTAAATCACCGACTATCAAAGTTTTTTACCATTATACCATCGTCAAAATGAAGAGACTGGGATTAGATTTATTATCTGAAAATCACTCCATATGGGCATTAGCGTTGCAAATCAAATATGATCAAGATAATTGAAGACGAGTTATGCAAGGGCTGTTTTGGAGATCCTAGGTAGAATTTGCCTAAGAACGATTTAAAGAATAGTGCCTTCGGTTTGTCCAGTCCCAGGACAGCCTGTATGGAAGAGTGTGTGACAGAGTTTATTTAATGCATCACATAAGTTGATCTCTTCAAACGTATTTACGTTTGGTGGCAGAGGAATTCGTTTCTCTTAGCTGTATACCCGTGGTATTTTCGGCGAAATCAATTTGTGATTTGGCGGGTATGACGATGTGACATTCAAAGAAAATAAAGGTATGATCTGTGTGTTTTGACCTCAAGCCTCACAACCAGGAAATAGTATTAAATCGGGTAGGTCACATGGCGAAGTGGTTCGCTGCCAATTAGGGTGTATTGTCACCTGATCTAGAGTTTCATTTACTTCTATAATCTATTTCATTGTTGTCCCTTTCGGGAAATGGTTGCTGATCCCAACTGTTGGTGGTAGTACATTTGGCACACTCAAGCGAAATGAGTGAGAGGTCATGTTTAGCCTGGGTTGCAAGATGTTCTTGTTGAACCCGGTGTATTCCTCTCTAGAGATACAGTGTCAGAAGGTGGTCCCATACCTTGCCAGTTGGTATCCATTACCCAATAAGCGCACACAGTTTCTGATTATATATTATGTATGTAGAATGTGAGATGAAAGCGTTCTGCTAGTTGATTAATTAGTTGTGATTGATAGACACTATTATAATATCAAATGAGTTTGATATAAAGTTTATCATTTCGTTCAAAAAGATTCTGAAATGTTAAATCAAGTGTTTTGGATCCTCATAAGGGAAAAACCCGTTCTGTGTTATACGGCGTGGTCTTATTAGATATCGTTTATTTTCTCAAACTATTTTAAAATTTGTTTACTCACACCAGTCCCAGGAATGACTCGGAGTTTATTTTTTTTTGTTATCCGTAAACTCCTGGGTGCCCAATTTTGTACTGGCAGTCAAGTAGTCAGGTTTTTATAGATATACTGAGAGCTTAGAGCAGGAGGTTTCAGGATTATATAGCTATTTTTATTTCAGTTGTGTTGTAAGTGTTGTACTCTGATAATGTTACTGTATACATATACTAGTTTTATTTCAAAGTTATGTATCTGTTATATATCGTTCGTTCCGCAGTGAGTTTCGTGTTACTCTGATGATGATGTATGTTCTTCTTCTTCTTATATTCTAAGTTTCTCTCTTATCTATTCTCACCCTCTAATTTCTTTAATGGACTATCCGGTGTTTCCGATGCTTGGATAATCGACATTGAGTTTATGTTGATTACTCAGGATCGTGAAAACCCGGGTCGTTACACTCCTATCTGATCTACAAGAGTCGGTCGTATCTCCAAGGATGCAAATAAATCAGGCAAAACCTCAATGGAGGGTCTAAAATCAAAAGCTGATATGAACTCCAAATTCTTTCTTTCCACAAACAGAGGACTCAAGGCCACTCTCTGCCTACTTAGTGCGTCTGCCACCACATTTCCCTTGCTAGGGGTATAAGCAATCTCAAAATCATATGAAGTTAAGAATTCCATCCACCGTTGTTGCGTTAAGTTGAGATCCTTCTTTGAGAATAAATACATGAGAGATTTATGATCAGTGTATAACTCGAACTTTTCTCCAAGTAAATAATGACGCAACGTCTTTAACGTGAATACTATGGCAGCTGGCTCTAGATCATGGGTTGGGTAGTTCGTCTCATGAACTCTCAACTGTCTACCCCCATAACATATTACTTTCCCTTCTTGCATCAGAACCTCTCCAAGCCCTATACTGCACGCATCAGTATAAACATTAAACACTTTACTCACATCGGGCAAGGTCAAGACCGGGGCTATTTTCATAGTCCTTTTTAATCGTTGGAAAGCAACGTCACAGTCTATGTCCTATGAAAACATCAAAATCTTCTTTGTCAGCTAGGTAAGAGGGGCTGATATCTTCGCGAAGTCCTTAATGAACTTCCTGTAATAACCTGTCAACCCCAGAAAGCTTCTCACCTCGGTTGCATTTTTAGGAATCTGCCAATCTTGTACTGCAACCACCTTCCCGGGATCTACATCTATCCCTTCTTTGGAGATTACATGCCCCAAGAATCTCACCTCCTTTCTTTAGAAATGGCATTTGGAGAACTTTGCTTTTAGCTGATGGTCACGAAGAGTTTTCAGAACTTCTCCCAGACATTGGGCATGCTCTTCTTCACTCATGGAGAAGATCAAAATAACATCAACAAAGACTACGACGAATTTGTTTAGGAACTCCCGAAACACTCTACTCATCAAATCAACAAAATAGGCGGGTGCATTTATCAACCCAAAAGGCATAACTAGCCATTCAAAGAAACCATCTGGAGCTCTGAAAGGAGTCTTATCTATGATGTCCTCAGCTACCCTCGGCTGATGGAACCCCATAGCCAAGTCCAACTGAGAAAATATCGAGGCACCAACAAGCTAATCAAATAAATCATCAATCCTCGGAAGCGGGTGCCTATTCTTCTTGGTGAGCTTATTTAAATCTCTATAGTCAACACTCAAACGAAGCGAACCATTCGCTTTAGTTGCAAATATTACTGGAGCACCCCACTCAGATATGCTTCGTCTGATAAACCCTTTTCCAAGTAGCTCCCCTTACTTGCTTACTCAACTCCCTCCTTTCTTTTGGAGCCATGTGAGCACTGATAATGCAACTGCCTTTGTATTGTCCACCAAATATAAGCGGAAGTCGATCTCACACCCCCGTACCTCATCAAAAACATCAGGATGATGTGGAACCACCGGAATAGATTGCAAATCATCTATGGATGCATCTAGAGACTCTAGGAAGCTAATTTCAACAGACACTTGTGGGTCACAAGAAACTTCGAGGGTCTTTCCATGACAAGTCAAGAGTCTAACAGCCCTCCTCTCACAATCCAGAATGGCCTCAAACATGGTAAGCCAATCCATTCCTAGAATCAACCCATAACCCATAAACCTGAGCACATACGCGTTGCATTTAAATTCGACCCACAACATAGATATTTTCAAACTCCGACAAATCATCGATAAATGAGCTGAACAACCAATAGGGTTTGAAACAACTACGGGATATACTACCATACTAGTAATTAAATGCAGAGATTCAATCACAGAACTACATAAAAATGAGCGCGAAGCACCAGAGTCAAAAAGTTTTCTAACTGGAAAGTTTGAAAGAGAAACTAAACATTCTACGAAAATTTTTCTGCCTCTTTCAGGAGCACTAATCGCAAGAGCATGCACCTTCGCTCCAGAAGTCCCTGCTCTTTTCCCTTGTCCCTGTGATCCCTGTTTCTTCGGGCACTCCTTAGAGAAGTGTATGACCTCTCCGCAATTACAGCAACTGGCCTTCCTTATCTTGCAATCTTTGATCAGGTGGCCCTCCTTTCCACAATTGTGACATTTTCTCTTATCCTTGCCTTTACCATCTTCCCCCTTTCTTCTGTTGTTGCTGTTGCTGCCCCTTCTTGGGCCATACCTTCTTATTCAGCGATGTCTCCTCAGTCTTTGTTTCCTTATTTTCTCTCTTATCCTCCTCAAACATTAGAGCCATATCAAAAAGCTTTCCAATGGTGGCCCCCATTGGAAGATCGGACATAGCTAAACAATGTAGAGGTTCGTTCAACCCCTTAGCAAATCGCAAAGCCCTTTTATGAGGTGTGTATACCAACTTTAGGCCGAACCTTGCCAGTTGGTTGAACTTGTTCACATATTCCTTCAACGTCAAATCTCCTTGTTTAAGTGTTAAGAACCTCTCCATCTGTATGCTTTGCTCTTCTTGGTAAAGAAATTTCATCTCGAACCTCTATCTAAAGCTTACTAATTTTCTACCGGACGTCCAGCTTGGGTGACTTCCCACCAAAATGAGGCTTCGCCTTTTAACAACCAAGAAACTAAATGAATTTTTCTTCGGTCCTCCACTTCAAAGATTACGAATAAGTCCTCAATCTCCTTAAGCCAATTCCGAGCTTCTGTGAATGTCTCGTTCCCATGGAATGGCCTTCGTCCCATAGCCCGGAAGTCCTTGCAGATCTTGGCAAAGTTATTAGCTCTTGGAGGGGGAAGAGGAGGAATTGCTGGTGCAGCTGGGGGAGGAATGTTTTCTTGGCCTTCGGCAGGAGCTATGGCCTCCAAATACTTACGGAACCATCCGGGTATTTTGATGCCCTCAGGGATATTAAGATTGCCCCAGACGTGCTAAAAAAAGGGATAAGGAAGAAATTTAGATAAAGGACCGAAGGATACTACATGTGGCCCTTTTGGGGAATGTTTTCAAAATAGACTTTCCTTTTGAGAAATGCTTTTCTTTAAAACCTTTTTGAAAATAATTTCCAAAAACTTTTATCTAATCTAGTAACCTTCATCTCTAATACCAAGTGAAACACTCCACGTTCGTTAATGTCACTCACTAAGGGAATGCATTAAGTTTCATGAAGCGCTATCGGTAAAAAGACATAGAATAATTACAAGATAGAGATAAATAAGGCAGCAACGGAGAATTTAAAATTTTATTTCAAACATAAGTCATAATACCGTGGTCCACAATTTCATAAGTCACAAAAACCATCACAATAAAAATACTTCTGTCTTGCACCATTAGAGTACATAAGTAAATAAAAAGCATCATTCCCCCAATAAAAAGTGTTAAGCCATATTAGAGTCAAGAACTTGAGCCATACTTCAGAAGTAGCTCCTAGCAAGATGATATCTGATTCCTGATTAAGTCCGAGTGTTTCCTCCCTGAGAACCTGGGGAGGGGGAACAGAAGAAAGTAGGAGAAATAACAGGGTCAGACTTAAAGTCTGGCGATTCTAGTTACTTTTAGCCAGTAGATAATTAAAAGAAACATGATAGGCATATAAAGTGGATAAGAGAGAGATCACTACATAAATGGAAGGTGTGACAAGGTCAGCAAGTTAAGGTATATGTGCCTCACAAAGATTACTTTGTATTATTACTGGTATAACTAAAAAGAAATGATCCCTTGCACTATAAGCTGGTAGGCTTAAGTCATATGTCCAAGTATACCCTAACCACTAGCCTAGTCGATGGGCTCTGTATCTTGTAGATATCCTGTGCTGACCCCATATTAGGAGGTATCACTTCCTAAAGTGGCAACCTATGGTGTGCACAATCATATTTACTAGTGTCACGGTCGTCTTATCCCCCTATACTCGGCCCATGCACGCACATGTCCCTGGTCGGTTTGCGCCGCCCACACCATCCGCCTCGTTTGTATATCTTACAATCAATTAGTAAGTGTGCCCCTTCTCCGCCAAGTACGAAGGTCTTTACTTGATACCAACTTCGTGTTACTGACTGAAATAGGTCTCTCCCAATATGATAAAAGCTCTCCCCTTTTCTTGTATCCCACTAGGTTTTCTGCTAATTATGTTTACCTTTAGGTGTCTTTAATTACATAGCCCTATACTAGTTATGCTTACCCTAAAAGGTGTCTTTAGTTACATAACTTTATTACATCATATACCCGTTATGTATACCACTAGGTGTCTTTAATTACATAACCATGTTACACTATCTACTGGTTATGTATACCATTAGGTGTCTTTAATTACATAACTTTGTTGGGTTAAGTACATGGGCCTATATATACATATCACCCATCCCCTCTAATTTACTTAACCCACAACTAACCATCCAATTTTACTTAACCCTAACTTATCTCCATAGTCATATTAAATTAGGTTAAGTAGTCCATGTAACACCCCACCTCCGCCAGGGTCACTCTTGCAAGTACACTGGCTTTGGAGGGGTTTTTGTCAAGGTAAACATGCATGAAGATATCACAAGACAGAACATATGAGTAAAACAGAGTAAATAAAGAAGTGGATAAAATTACTATTTCAAAACCATAGTCAAGTTACATCAAAGTACTTAGTCATCATTTTCCAACAAAACAAAGTCTAGAAAACATAAACCGAAAAATTACATAAATAATGTATTCCCCAAAGATAACAGTAGTGTCGCCATAGCAAAGCTCAAGTCCAAACCGTACATGAGCTATCAGAAAAGCAAGCCAAAGATCCAAGCTAGGTGCTAATGTTCCCACCCTGAGAACCTAGGGGGGAACGGAAGAAAAGAGGCAAAAGGAAAACAGGTCAGTCAAAAAGACTGGTAAGTCCTACCTACTATTAGTATAAAAACTAATAAAGTTAACTGGACATGTAAAACAGAGATGAAACATAGGGTGATAACTGGCATGGTGAAAAGTTAACAAGAGTGGCATCGCATATACAAGGTTAAGTTGCACTAAGTTTACTAGTATTCTAATCCATGTCAAGTATAAACAAGAAATGATCCCTTGGCCGAAAATTGGCCCAACATCATGAGATGACCTAAATCAAGGCCCAACTACACGGTCTAGTCGATCGGCTCCCTATAAGCCTAACTCGTCGTATATCGGTGTCATACGGCTTAATCATGGAATGTAGTTAACTATGCAAGGTCCACCCTAGGGTGTATCCAGCCCTAAGGTATAAACTACAGACAACAAATCAAGCACGCACAGTCTAAACCTACTGGTGCCCATGTTCAACTCCGGACTTAATATGCACGACCATGGTCCGCCTGAACAACCGGTGCACCATTCAGCCGTCTCTTTTGGTCTCTTACAATCAGTCAGTAATCGTGCCCCACCCTAGCCTAGTCCAGGGTATCCATGATACTCCCTAGTGGGTTACTGCTGAAAAGGACCACGTAACTAGGATTTCAAGCGGGTTAAGTGTGGTTAACCCTATCCTAACCATGTATTGAGTTGGTCAAGTGTATCCAAGCAGTTCATGACTTAACCCTATCAATACATCGTGTTCAACGGGTTAAGTGTATTCAAGTAGTCCATGACTTAACCCTACCAATCCATCGTGGTTAATTGGTTAAGTATTCAAGTGGTCCATGACTTAATCCTACCATGTGGCATTAATTAACTTAATGCACCCCAACCTCTCACATTAGACTTTATTATGGTTACTAGTTAAGCCGGGCGGGTCCGGGTAGCTTTACACCACAACCTAGTCTAACCTCGGGTTTTTAAGTGCAACATGACCAACTTCTCACATTGGGTCCTATTGTTTGTAGCTACTAGTTAAGCCGATCGATTCCTGGTAGATTTATGCTACAAACTCAACCCAACCTCGAGTTTGCCACTTTCATGTTTTCTACATGTCATGTTCACTTTCATGTTTTCAAGCATAATCACATGTCATATTTTCAAGTCATGTTTCATGTCATTTAAGTTTTCCCATAACGTAACCCCATAGCACGTAAGTTCGCATCAACACAAATAGATCAAAATGGGGAACATAAGAATATGACAAGGTGGGCATAAGATGGTAAAGTCTATCACAAGTTAAACATGGTGATATTTGAGGCAAAAGGGGTTCAACATACTAGCATATGGCATCAACATGTATGATAGCATAAAAAGGTGACTTGGCCCCAAACATATCAAATAGCATAAGGGTGCTTTGGCCTCAAGCATGCATAATAGCATAAGGATGATTTGGCCACAAACATGTATGAATAGCATAATTAGCAAATATGGTGGTAACATGGTAATAGTTGACATAGGGTGACAATCCTAACTTGTGCATAGTAAATAGGTTCAATATCATCATATGCATGTTAAGGAACATGAGGGGTTAAGGTTTGTTATCATGCATAAGCCATAATCCATTTCATAGCATTTTTTCCAAAGGTCAACATGAACGGTACTAGGTTCATGATAGGTCCACAATCATAGATCAAGAGAGACATGAATAGATCTAAGCATACAATGATAGGTTCAAGGCAAATATTGCACTTAGGTCCAATTCCAATCTACACATGCATGGCATTAAACTTAGCAAATAGGGTGATAAACTTGTGATTAGCATATAGGTCCATCATGGCAAGTTAATATCAAGGTCATGAGGGGTTCTATGTTGCATTTATGCACAACAACCGCATAAAGCTCATAGCTTTCAACCCAAAAGTCAACATAAATGGTACTAGATTCATGATAGGTAAACATTAGGTCCACAAACATGGATCAAAAGGGTCATGAATGAATCTATGCATGAAATCCAAGGCAAGCATAACAAAAAAGTCTCATTTCAACTTGCTACATGTCGTATTAAGTTCATAGTTTAAATCTAAGAGTAGAATAGGGCTTATAAAGCTTGGCTAAGAAGACTAGAACAAAGTAAAACAAGATTGAGACGAAGCCACACTAGAAATCCCCAAATGAATATAAGCTCCAAGTTGTCTTGAGAAATAAGAAGCTCCTTTGATTTGTATGTAGAAAGATGGCTCTTTTACTAGCTTAGAACACTCAAACTTTCATGAAGGAGATGGAGGCCATGTTATGAAGATGGAGGCCAAGATCAAGGAGCATTTTGGCATAACCTAGTTGTAGGATTGATTTGTGGTGATTTAGGGTAGGGTTTAGGGTCTTTTTATAGAAGTTTAGGTAAGTTTAGGCCATAGGATTAACCCTAGTTTAGATTCGAGCCATCAAATCTCGTCACAGGCCTCAAAACATGACTCAAAGTGGACAACAGGTGCACCATGCCAAACTGGCCCGACCACCCAGGTCGATAGGGGTATCGACTGGCCAGTCGACACCACCTGGGGTGTGTCAACTCCCAAGTCGACTTGGGGCTGGCGGGAATTTTCCCGCCTGTCCTGCTTGGGCTGAATTTGAATTCTGAATTCAAATTTGAACTGTTTTTGAACTTGAAATTTTCTGAAAACTTTGACGGGCCATAACTTGGTCATACGGACTCCGATTTTAAAAATCTCGGACTCTATTTCGCGTATTTTTCCGAGACGAACGCAATGGCACAGTCCGTTTCCCTTGATTCATATTTTAAAATTTAATTCTGCCTTGATTTATGTTATAACATGTTATTCAAAATAAGGGTTGTTACATTCTCCCCACCTTAAAGGATTTCGTCCCCGAAATCTTCAAGTTAGGAAGAACGTATCCTACCATCCAATCATCCATCTACTCAAAACACCATCCACGAGCAGTCATTGTCCTTAAAAGATTCTAAATGCTGTATGAACATATGCAAAAGGTGTGTGTATATGTACTTATCTAATGCGAAAATCAGGCGGTTACTAATTCAGTAAACGTCCTTAATGCAAAGTATGTTAGTGAAATGAATCCATATGTATGCAAATTCCTAACATAACCCATAATCTCTACATGAGTGCACATAACATTCATCCATATGCAACATCCACGTGATAGCATAACAAGTTTCATCCACGAATAAGTATAAGCACTCATGCATATGCAATATGAAAGTGTGTGAGCCGATCTTAGTGCCTAATGTGTATCATGCATCCACGAGTATCCACTTGCAAACACTTGCAACCACATGCAAAACATCAAGCATAACATGTTTCAAATACATGTTTCATCCGAAGGGTTTCTACCTAAGGTTCTCATGAAGAGGTTAACGAGATAACAAGATAAACATGGATAGTAAAAGAAAAATATGCTGACTAGGAAAAGGGATTGAGAATGTACCCTCAAAAAGAAATGGATAAAGCCCACGCATCTTCTCCTCGGTTTCCCAAGTTGCATCTTCATCGGCTTCACTCCACTGAACCTTTACTAACTTGACTTCTCGATTCCTCAGTTTCTTGATCTCCGTTCCCAAGATACGAATCAGAGCTGGCCTCAAGGTTGCCTCTTTCTCTACCTCCATGTCTTCAAGAATGCTAGGCTCAACTACCTCGGCTGACTCATGTAGGCACTTTCGGAGATGCGAGACATGAAAAACATTGTGCACTCCGGTCAGCTTCTCGGGCAATTCCACCTTATAAGCCATCTTCCCAATCCTCTCTATGATAGGGAAGGGTCCTACGAACCTTGGTGCCAGCTTCCCAACTGCTCCAAAATGAACCACATTACGCAAGGGAGAAACTTTCACAAAGACCATATCCCCACTCCGAATTCCAAATCTGTCCTTCGCTTATCTGCCTAGTATTTCTGTCTATCTTGGGCCGTTTTTATCCGTCTTTGAATCTCAACTTTCTCGGAAGTGTCCCTTATCATGTCGGGCCCAAGTGTAAGCTTATCTGTGGTCTCCCACCAACAAGTTGGTGAATTGCACAGTCTCCCATACAAAGCTTCGAATGTTTCCGTCCCTATGCTAGCTTGATAGCTGTTATAATTATAAGCAAACTCCAATAGAGGAAGATGATCTTCCCAAGTACCACCAAAGTCAAGAACACAGCCTCAACAGATCTTCTAGTACCCTATTCACCCTTTCCGTCTGACCATCCGTCTGTGGGTGATAGGCTGTACTTAGATTCAATTGCGTACCCATCGCTTCTTGCAAACTGTTCAAGAACTGGCTAGTGAAAATTGGGTCACGATCGCTAAATATGCTAGAAGGAACTCCATGCAAAGACAAAATTCTTCTTCGTTAATTTGGTAAGAGGGGCTGATATCTTAGCGAAGTTCTTAATGAACATCCTATAGCAGCCTGCCAGACCGAGAAAGGTTCTTACTTCGGTTGCATTCTTAGGAGTTTTCTAGTCTTGAACCGCAACCACTTTCGCGGGATCCACAGACATGCCTTGCTTAGAAACTATATGTCCAAGAAACCGAACTTCTCTTATCCAAAAATGGCATTTGGAGAACTTGGCTTTCAACTGATGAGCTCTAAGCGTATCCATAACCTCCTTGAGGTGTGTAGCATGCTCTTCCTCTTCCTTAGAGAAGACCAGAATATCATCCACGAAGACAACCACAAACTTGTTAAGGAACTCCCTGAACACCCTACTCATCAAATCTACAAAGTATGTGGGTGCATTAGTCAAACCGAACGACATGACAAGCCATTCAAAGAATCCATCTGGAGTCCTAAACGCAGTCTTATCAATACTATCCTCAGCCACCCTAAGCTGATGGAATCCGGTGGCTAGATCGAGCTGAGAGAAAACAGAAGCACCAACAAGCTGGTCAAAGAGATCATCAATCCTCGGTAACGGGTGTCTATTCTTCTTTGTCTGCTTATTCAATTCATGATAATCAATACATAGATGAAGCGAACCATCCGCCTTAGTAGCGAATACTACCGGAGCACCCCATTCTGAAATGCTTCGCCTAATGAAATTTTTCTCAAGCAACTCCTTGATTTTCTTGCTAAGCTCTCTTCTTTCTCGCGGGCCCATGTGCCTAACAGGCAATAAAACTGGCTTGGCATTATCAACAAGATAAATGCGGAAGTCTATCTCTCGCTTAAGGGGTAACCCCTTAACCTCATGAAAGACGTCGGAATATTTTCGGACCACCTTTACAGATTGCATATCATCGATGGACGAGTCAAGAGATTCAAGATAACATAACATGACGGGATCCAGAGGGTTACAAGAAATTTCTAGGGTAATACCGAGGCGAGTCATGAGCCTCACCACCCTATGCTCACAATCAAGAATGGCTCCATAACTGGACAACCAATCCATGCCCAAAATCAACCCGTATCCCAAAAACCCAAGAACATAAGCAATACATGTGAATTCTACGGTCAAGATAGAAATCCTCAAATCCATACAAATCATAGATAGATGGGTGGAATCCCCAATTGGATTTGAAACACTAACGGGATCCTCAACTAGACTAGTACTTAGGTGCAAACTTTCAACAAGATCGGAAGAAATAAAACTATGCGATGCGCCAGAATCAAATAAAGTTCGAACAGGAAAACCGGAAATATAAACAAGGCTTTCTACAGAAATACTACCTCGATCAAGAGCTAGAAGAGCGTTGAGAGCCTGTAGTTGTCCTCCAGGAGGTCCTACTCGCTTAATTTGCCTTTTCCCTTGTCCCCTCTTTTTCGGACAATCCTTGCTATAGTGTCCAGACTCTCCACAATGAAAGCATTTGTCCAACTTCCTCTTCTTCTTCCTACAGTCTTTGACTATGTGCCCAGTGATCCCACAGATGTTGCACTCCCTCTTATCTCTTGACTTGTTGTCCTTGCCGTTTTTGTTGTTGTTCTTGCCTCCGTTCCCGGAATCTACCTTCTTGCCTTGAGACTCATTCAACTTGACTTCCTTCTTACCACTCTTATCTTCCTCTTGAAGCAGGGCCATATTTACCAAACTCTCGAAGGTCGCCCCCATGGGTATATGGGACATGGCCAAACCGTGCAATGGCTCATTCAATCCTAGAGCAAAGTGTAGGGCCTTCTCCTGAGCTGTGTTAACCAAGTCTAAACCGAACCGAGCAAGCTGATTAAACTTATCCACGTATTCCCTAACGGTCATGTCCCCTTGCTTTAGTGATAGGAACCTCTCCATCTGAAGGTTCTCTTCTGTCGATGATGGAAACCTCAGTCCAAACCTTCTCTTAAACTCATCCCAAGTCTCAATTGGCCTAGTGGTGGTGGTGACTACCCACCAATAAGCAGCTTCCTCTTTCAATAGCCATACCGCCAACAGAACTTTCCTACGGTCTTCTATATCAAAGATAGCAAAAAGGTCTTTAGTTTCCTTCAACCAGTTTCTTGTCTCAACAAAAGTCTCCGTCCCAACAAAATTCTTGCCACCATTCGCCTTAAAGTCCTTGCAAATCTTCGCGAAATCCGCTTGTGGATGCTGAGGAAGAGGAGGAATGTTAGACATGGGGGAAGGAGGGGGAATGTCCGCGGGGCCGGCTTCATTCGCCCTTGCCTCCATGTACCTTTTAAACCAAATAGGTACCAGTACGCCCTCCAGAATGGCAAAATTATCGACCATACTGAAATAAAGAAATGATAGATTCAGAACGAGGAAACAAAGGATAGTGCTAATGGCTTTTGGGGAATAGCCTTTTAAAATAAACTAGACTTTTCTTGGAAAATAATTAATTGGTTTTGAAAATAATTTTTCAAAAGGGTTTTTAAAACTTTTGTCCGGTCTAGTAAAACCTTATGCTCTGATACCAAATGTAACACCCCACCTCCGCCAGGGTCACTCTTGCAAGTACACTGGCTTTGGAGGGGTGTTTGTCAAGGTAAACATGCATGAAGATATCATAAGACAGAACATATGAGTAAAACAGAGTAAATAAAGCAGCGGATAAAATTACTATTTCAAAACCATAGTCAAGTTACATCAAAGTACTTAGTCATCATTTTCCAACAAAACAAAGTCTAGAAAACATAAACTGAAAAATAACAAAAGTAAAGTATTTACCAAAGATAACAGTAGTGTCGCCATAGCAAAGCTCAAGTCCAAACCGTACATGAGCTATCAGAGAAGCAAGCTAAAGATCCAAGCTAGGTGCTAATGTTCCCACCCTGAGAACCTGGGGGGGGGGAACGGAATAAAAGAGGCGAAAGGAAAACAGGTCAGTCAAAAAGACTGGTAAGTCCTACCTACTATTAGTATAAAAACTAATAAAGTTAACTGGACATGTAAAACAGAGATGAAACATAGGGTGATAACTGGCATGGTGAAAAGTTAACAAGAGTGGCATCGCATATACAAGGTTAAGTTGCACCAAGTGTACTAGTATTCTAATCCATGTCAAGTATAAACAAGAAATGATCCCTTGGCCCAACATCATGAGATGACCTAAATCAAGGCCCAACTACTCGGTCTAGTCGATCGACTCCCTATAAGCCTAACTCGTCATGTATCGGTGTCATAAGGCTTAATCATGGAATGTAGTTAACTGTGCAAGGTCCACCCTAGGGTGTATCCAGCCCTAAGGTGTAAACCACAGACACTAATCAAGCACGCACAGTCTAAACCTACTAGTGCCCATGTTCAACTCCGGACTTAAGGTGCACGACCATGGTCCGCCTGAACAACCGGTGCACCATTCAGCCGTCTCTTTTGGTCTCTTACAATCAGTCAGTAATCGTGCCCCACCCTTGCCTAGTCCTGGGTATCCATGATACTCCCTAGTGGGTTACTGCTGAAAAGGACCATGTAACTAGGATTTCAAGCGGGTTAAGTGTGGTTAACCCTATCCTAACCATGTATTGAGTTGGTCAAGTGTATCCAAGCAGTTCATGACTTAACCCTGTCAATACATCGTGTTCAACTGGTTAAGTGTATTCAAGTAGTCCATGACTTAACGCTACCAATCCATCGTGTTTAATTGGTTAAGTATTCAAGTGGTCCATGACTTAACCCTACCATGTGGCATTAATTAACTTAATGCACCCCAACCTCTCACATTAGACTTTGTTGTGGTTACTAGTTAAGCCGGGCGGGTCCGGGTAGCTTTACACCACAACCTAGTCTAACCTCGGGTTTTTAAGTGCAACATGACCAACTTCTCACATTGGGTCCTATTGTTTGTAGCTACTAGTTAAGCCGGTCGGTTCCGGGTAGATTTATGCTACAAACTCAACCCAACCTCGAGTTGGCCACTTTCATGTTTTCTACATGTCATGTCCACGTTCATGTTTTCAAGCATAATCACATGTCATATTTTCAAGTCATGTTTCGTGTCATTTAAGTTTTCCCATAACGTAACCCCATTGCACGTAAGTTCGCATCAATACAAATAGATCAAAAGGGGGAACATAAGAATATGAAAAGGTGGGCATAAGATGGTAAAGTCTATCACAAGTTAAACATGGTGATATTTGAGGCAAGAGGGGTTCAACATACTAGCATATGGCCTCAACATGTATGATAGCATAAAAAGGTGACTTGGCCCCAAACATATCAAATAGCATAAGGGTGCTTTGGCCTCAGGCATGCATAATAGCATAAGGGTGATTTGGCCACAAACATGTATGAATAGCATAATTAGCAAATATGGTGGTAACATGGTAATAGTTGACATAGGGTGACAATCATAACTTGTGCATAGCAAATTGGTTCAATATCATCATATGCATGTTAAGGAACATGAGTGGTTAAGGTTTGTTAACATGCATAAGCCATAATCCATTTCATAGCATTTTTTACAAGGTCAACATGAACGGTACTAGGTTCATGATAGGTCCACAATCATAGATCAAGAGAGACATGAATAGATCTATGCATACAATGATAGGTTCAAGGCAAATATTGCACTTAAGTCTAATTCCAATCTACACATGCATGGCATTAAACTTAGCAAATAGGGTGATAAACTTGTGATTAGCATACAGGTCCATCATGGCAAGTTAATATCAAGGTCATGAGGGGTTCTATGTTGCATTTATGCACAACCACCACATAAAGCTCATAGCTTTCCACCCAAAAGTCAACATAAATGGTATTAGATTCATGATAGGTAAACATTAGGTCCACAAACATAGATCAAAAGGGTCATGAATGAATCTATGCATGAAATCCAAGGCAAGCATAACACAAAAGTCTCATTTCAACATGCTACATGTCATATTAAGTTCATAGTTTAAATCTAAGAGTAGAATAGGGCTTAAAAAGCTTGGCTAAGAAGACTAGAACAAAGTAAAACAAGATTGAGACAAAGCCACACTAGAAATCCCCAAATGAATATAAGCTCCAAGTTGTCTTGAGAAATAAGAAGCTCCTTTGATTTGTATGTAGAAAGATGGCTCTTTTACTAGCTTAGAACACTCAAACTTTCATGAAGGAGATGGAGGCCATGTTATGAAGATGGAGGCCATGATCAAGGAGAATTTTGGCATAACCTAGTTGTAGGATTGATTTGTGGTGATTTAGGGTCTTTTTATAGAAGTTTAGGTTAGTTTAGGCCATAGGATTAACCCTAGTTTAGATCTGAGCCATCAAATCTCGTCACAGGCCTCAAAACATGACTCAAAGTGGACAGCAGGTGCACCAGGCCAAACTGGCCCGACCACCCAGGTCGACAGTGGTGTCGACTGGGCAGTCGACACTACCTGGGGTGTGTCGACTCCCAAGTCGACTCCCCAGTCGACTTGGGGCTGGCGGGAATTTTCCCGCCTGTCCTGCTTAGGCTGAATTTGAATTCTGAATTCAAATTTGAACTGTTTTTGAACTTGAAATTTTCTGAAAACTTTGACGGGCCATAACTTGGTCATACGGACTCCGATTTTCGAAAACTCGGACTCTATTTCGCGTATTTTTCTGAGACGAACGCAATGGCATAGCCCGTTTCCCTTGATTCATATTTTAAAATTTAATTCTGCCTTGATTTATATTATAACATGTTATTCAAAATACGGGTTGTTACATTCTCCCCACCTTAAAGGATTTCGTCCCCGAAATCTTCAAGTTAGGAAGAACATATCCTACCATCCAATCATCCTTCTACTCAAAACACCATCCACGAGCAGTCATTGTCCTTAAAAGATTCTAAATGATGTATGAACATATGCAAAAGGTGTGTGTATATGTACTTATCTAATGCGAAAATCAGGCGGTTACTAATTCAATAAACGTCCTTAATGCAAAGTATGTTAGTGAAATGAGTCCATATGTATGCAAATTCCAAACATAACCCATAATCTGTACATGAGTGCACATAACATTCATCCATATGCAACATCCACGTGATAAAATAACAAGTTTCATCCATGAATAAGTATAAGAACTCATGCATATGCAATATGAAAGTGTGTGAGCCGATCTTAGTGCCTAATGTGTATCATGTATCCACGAGTATCCACTTGCAAACACTTGCAACCACTTGCAAAACATCAAGCATAACATGTTTCAAACACATGTTTCATCTGAAGGGTTTCTACCTAAGGTTCTCATGACGAGGTTAACGAGATAACAAGATAAACATGGATAGTAAAAGAAAGATACGCTGACTAGGAAAAGAGATTGAGAATGTACCCTAAAAAAGAAATGGATAAAGCCCACGCATCTTCTCCTCGGTTTCCGAAGTTGCATCTTCATTGGCTTCACTCCACTGAACCTTTACTAACTTGACTTCTCGATTCCTCAGTTTCTTGATCTCCGTTCCCAAGATACGAATCAGAGCTCGCCTCAAGGTTGCCTCTTTCTCTACCTTCATGTCTTCAAGAATGCTAGGCTCAACTACCTCGGCTGACTCATGTAGGCACTTTCGGAGATGCGAGACATGAAAAACATTGTGCACTCCGGCCAGCTTCTCGGGCAATTCCACCTTATAAGCCATCTTCCCATTCCTCTCTATGATAGGGAAGGGTCCTACGAACCTTGTTGCCAGCTTCCCAACTGCTCCAAAATGAACCACATTAGGCAAGGGAGAAACTTTCACAAAGACCATATCCCCAACTCCGAAATCCAAATCTGTCCTTCGCTTATCTGGCTAGGATTTCTGTCTATCTTGGGCCGTTTTTATCCGTCTTTGAATCTCAACTTTCTCGAAAGTGTCCCTTATCATGTCGGGCCCAAGTGTTAGCTTATCCGTGGTCTCCCACCAACAAGTTGGTGACTTGCACAGTCCCCCATACAAAGCTTCGAATGGTTCCATCCCTATGCTAGCTTGATAGTTGTTATAATTATAAGAAAACTCCACTAGAGGAAGATGGTATTCCCAAGTACCACCAAAGTCAAGAACACAGCCTCAACAGATCTTCTAGTACCCTATTCACCCTTTCCGTCTGACCATCCGTTTGTGGGTGATAGGCTGTACTTAGATTCAATTGCGTACCCATCGCTTCTTGCAAACTGTTCAAGAACTGGCTAGTGAAAATTGGGTCACGATCGCTAAATATGCTAGATGGAAATCCATGCAAAGACTAAATTCTTCTTTGTTAATTTGGTAAGAGGGTTTGATATCTTAGCGAAGTTCTTAATGAACTTCCTATAGTAGCCTGCCAGACCGAGAAAGCTTCTTACTTCGGTTGCATTCTTAGGAGTTTTCCAGTCTTGAACCGCAACCACTTTCGCGGGATCCACAGCTATGCCTTGTTTAGAAACTATATGTCCAAGAAACCGAACTTCTCTTCTCCAAAAATGGCATTTGGAGAACTTGTCTTTCAACAGATGAGCTCTAAGCGTATCCATAACCTCCTTGAGGTGTGTAGCATGCTCTTCCTCGTCCTTAGAGAAGACCAGAATATCATCCACGAAGACAACCACAAACTTGTTAAGGAACTCCCTGAACCCCTACTCATCAAATCTACAAAGTATGTGGGTGCATTAGTCAAACCGAACGGCATGACTAGCCATTCAAAGAATCCATCTGGAGTCCTAAACGCAGTCTTATCAATACTATCCTAAGCCACCCTAAGCTGATGGAATCCGGTGGCTAGATCGAGCTGAGAGAAAACAGAAGCACCAACAAGCTGGTCAAAGAGATCATCAATCCTCGGTAACGGGTGTCTATTCTTCTTTGTCAGCTTGTTCAACTCATGATAATCAACACATAGACGAAGCGAACCATCCGCCTTAGTAGCCAATACCACCGGAGCACCCCATTCTGAAATGCTTCGCCTAATGAAATTTTTCTCAAGAAACTCCTTGATTTGCTTGCTAAGCTCTCTTCTTTCTCGCGGAGCCATGTGCCTAACAGGCAATAAAACTGGCTTGGCATTATCAACAAGATAAATGCAGAAGTCTATCTCTCGCTTAGGGGGTAACCCCTTAACGTCATGAAAGACGTCGGAATATTCTCGGACCACCTTTACAGATTGCAGATCATCGATGGACGAGTCAAGAGATTCAAGATAACATAACATGACGAGATCCAGAGGGTTATAAGAAATTTCTAGGGTATTACCGAGGCGAGTCATGAGCCTCACCACCCTATGCTCACAATCAAGAATGGCTCCATAACTGGACAACCAATCCATGCCCAAAATCAACCCGTATCCCAAAAACCCAAGAACATAAGCATTACATGTGAATTCTACGGTCAAGATAGAAATCCTCAAATCCATACAAATCATAGATAGATGGGCGAAACCCCCAATTGGATTTGAAACACTAACGGGATCCTCAACTAGACTAGTACTTAGGTGCAAACTTTCAACAAGATCGGAAGAAATAAAACTATGCGATGCACCAGAATCAAATAAAGTTCGAACAGGAAAACCGGAAATATAAACAAGGCTTTCTACAGAAATACTACCTCGATCAAGAGTTGGAAGAGTGTTGAGAGCCTGTAGTTGTCCTCCAGGAGGTCCTACTCGCTTAATTTGCCTTTTCCCTTGTCCCCGCTTTTTCGGGCAATCCTTGCTATAGTGTCCAGACTCTACACAATGAAAGAATTTGTCCATCTTCCCCTTCTTCTTCTTACAGTCTTTAACTATGTGCCCAGTGATCCCACAGAAGTTGCACTTCCTCTTATCTCTTGACTTGTTGTCCTTGCCGTTGTTGTTGTTGTTCATGCCTCCTTTCCCGGAATCTACCTTCTTGCCTTGAGACTCATTCAACTTGACTTCCTTCTTACCACTCTTATTTTCCTCTTGAAGCAGGGCCATATTTACCAAACTCTCGAAGGTCGCCCCTATGGGTATATGGGACATGGCCAAACCATGCAATGGATCATTCAATCCTAGAGCAAAGTGTAGGGCCTTCTCCTGAGCTGTGTTAACCAAGTCTAAACCGAACCGAGCAAGCTGATTAAACTTATCCACGTATTCACTAACGGTCATGTCCCCTTGCTTTAGTGATAGGAACCTCTCCATCTGAAGGTTCTCTTCTGTCGATGATAGAAACCTCAGTCTAAACCTTCTCTTAAACTCATCCCAAGTCTCAATTGGCCTAGTAGTGGTGGTGACTACCCACCAATAAGCAGCTTCCTCTTTCAATAGCCATACCGCCAACAAAACTTTCCTACGGTCTTCTATATCAAAGATAGCAAAAAGGTCTTCAGTTTCCTTCAACCAGTTTCTTGTCTCAACAAAAGTCTCCGTCCCAACAAAATTCTTGCCACCCATCGCCTTAAAGTCCTTGCAAATCTTCGCAAAATCCGCTTGTGGATGCTGAGGAAGAGGAGGAATGTTAGACATGGGGGAAGGAGGGGGAATGTCCGCGGGGCCGGCTTCATTCGCCCTTGCCTCCATGTACCTTTTAAACCAAATAGGTACTAGTACGCCCTCCAGAATGGCAAAATTATCGGCCATACTGAAACGAAGAAAAGATAGATTCAGAACGAGAAAACAAAGGATAGTGCTAATGGCTTTTGGGGAATAGCCTTTTAAAATAAAATAGACTTTTCTTGGAAAATACTAAATTGGTTTTGAAAATAGTTTTTCAAAAGGGTTTTTAAAAATTTTGTCTGGTCTAGTGAAACCTTATGCTCTGATACCAAATGTAACACCCCACCTCCGCCAGGGTTACTCTTGCAAGTACACTGGCTTTGGAGGGGTGTTTGTCAAGGTAAACATGCATGAAGATATCACAAGACAGAACATATGAGTAAAACAGAGTAAATAAAGCAGCGGATAAAATTACTATTTCAAAACCATAGTCAAGTTACATCAAAGTACTTAGTCATCATTTTCCAACAAAACAAAGTCTAGAAAACATAAACTGAAAAATAACATAAGTAAAGTATTTTCCAAAGATAACAGTAGTGTCGCCATAGCAAAGCTCAAGTCCAAACCGTACATGAGCTATCAGAGAAGCAAGCCAAAGATCCAAGCTAGGTGCTAATGTTCCCACCCTGAGAACCGGGGGGGGGGGGGAACGGAAGAAAAGAGGTGAAAGGAAAACAGGTTAGTCAAAAAGACAGGTAAGTCCTACCTACTATTAGTATAAAAACTAATAAAGTTAACTGGACATGTAAAACAGAGATGAAACATAGGGTGATAACTGGCATGGTGAAAAGTTAACAAGAGTGGCATCGCATATACATGGTTAAGTTGCACCAAGTGTACTAGTATTCTAATCGATGTCAAGTATAAACAAGAAATGATCCCTTGGCCCAAAATTGGCCCAACATCATGAGATGACCTAAATCAAGGCCCAACTACTCGGTCTAGTCCGTCGGCTCCCTATAAGCCTAACTCGTCGTGTATCGGTGTCATACGGCTTAATCATGGAATGTAGTTAACTGTGCAAGGTCCACCCTAGGGTGTATCCAGCCCTAAGGTGTAAACCACAGACACAAATCAAGTATGCACAGTCTAAACCTACTGGTGCCCATGTTCAACTCCGGACTTAATGTGCACGACCATGGTCCGCCTGAAAAACCGGTGCACCATTCAGCCGTCTATTTTGGTCTCTTACAATCAGTCAGTAATCGTGCCCCACCCTAGCCTAGTCCAGGGTATCCATGATACTCCCTAGTGGGTTACTGCAGAAAAGGACCACGTAACTAGGATTTGAAGCGGGTTAAGTGTGGTTAACCCTATCCTAACCATGTATTGAGTTGGTCAAGTGTATCCAAGCAGTTCATGACTTAACCCTATCAATACATCGTGTTCAACTGGTTAAGTGTATTCAAGTAGTCCATGACTTAACCCTACCAATCCATTGTGTTTAATTGGTTAAGTATTCAAGTGGTCCATGACTTAACCCTACCATGTGGCATTAATTAACTTAATGCACCCCCAACCTCTCACATTAGAATTTGTTGTGGTTACTAGTTAAGACGGGCGGGTCCGGGTAGCTTTACACCACAACCTAGTCTAACCTCGGGTTTGTAAGTGCAACATGACCAACTTCTCACATTGGGTCCTATTGTTTGTAGCTACTAGTTAAGCCGGACGGTTCTGGGTAGATTTATGCTACAAACTCAACCCAACCTCGAGTTATCCACTTTCATGTTTTCTACATGTCATGTCCACGTTCATGTTTTCAAGCATAATCACATGTCATATTTTCAAGTCATGTTTCATGTCATTTAAGTTTTCCCAAAACATAACCCCATCGGACGTAAGTTCGCATCAATACAAATATATCAAAAGGGGTAACATAAGAATATGACAAGGTGGGCATAAGATGGTAAAGTCTATCACAAGTTAAACATGGTGATATTTGAGGCAAAAGGGGTTCAACATACTAGCATATGGCCTCAACACGTAAGATAGCATAAAAAGGTGACTTGGCCACAAACATATCAAATAGCATAAGGGTGCTTTGGCCTCAAGCATGCATAATAGCATAAGGGTGATTTGGCCACAAACATGTATGAATAGCATAATTAGCAAATATGGTGGTAACATGGTAATAGTTGACATAGGGTGACAATCCTAACTTGTGCATAGCAAATAGGTTCAATATCATCATATGCATGTTAAGGAACATGAGGGGTTAAGGTTTGTTAACATGCATAAGCCATAATCCATTTCATAGCATTTTTTCCAAAGGTCAACATGAACGGTACTAGGTTCATGATAGGTCCACAATCATTGATCAAGAGAGACATGAATAGATCTATGCATACAATGATAGGTTCAAGGCAAATATTGCACTTAGGTCCAATTCCAATCTACACATGCATGGCATTAAACTTAGCAAATAGGGTGATAAACTTGTGATTAGCATATAGGTCCATCATGGCAAGTTAATATCAAGGTCATGAGGGGTTCTATGTTGCATTTATGCACAACCACCACATAAAGCTCATAGCTTTCCACCCAAAAGTCAACATAAATGGTATTAGATTCATGATAGGTAAACATTAGGTCCACAAACATAGATCAAAAGGGTCATGAATGAATCTATGCATGAAATCCAAGGCAAGCATAACACAAAAGTCTCATTTCAACTTGCTACATGTCATATTAAGTTCATAGTTTAAATCTAAGAGTAGAATAGGGCTTACAAAGCTTGCCTAAGAAGACTAGAACAAAGTAAAACAAGATTGAGACGAAGCCACACTAGAAATCCCCAAATGAATATAAGCTCCAAGTTGTCTTGAGAAATAAGAAGCTCCTTTGATTTGTATGTAGAAAGATGGCTCTTTTACTAGCTTAGAACACTCAAACTTTCATGAAGGAGATGGAGGCCATGTTATGAAGATGGACGCCATGATCAAGGAGCATTTTGGCATAACCTAGTTGTAGGATTGATTTGTGGTGATTTAGGGTAGGGTTTAGGGTCTTTTTATAGAAGTTTAGGTTAGTTTAGGCCATAGGATTAACCCTAGTTTAGATCTGAGCCATCAAATCTCGTCACAGGCCTCAAAAAATGACTCAAAGTGGACAGCAGGTGCACCAGGCCAAACTGGCCCGACCACCCAGGTCGACAGGGGTGTCGACTGGGCAGTCGACACCACCTGGGGTGTGTCGACTCCCAAGTCGACTCCCCAGTCGACTTGGGGTTGGCGGGAATTTTCCCGCCTGTCCTGCTTGGGCTGAATTTGAATTTTGAATTCAAATTTGAACTGTTTTTGAACTTGAAATTTTCTGAAAACTTTGACGGGCCATAACTTGGTCATACCGACTCCGATTTTCGAAAACTCGGACTCTATTTCGCGTATTTTTCCGAGACGAACGCAATGTCACATCCCGTTTCCCTTGATTCAAATTTAAAATTTAATTCTGCCTTGATTTATGTTATAACATGTTATTCAAAATACGGGTTGTTACAGTCCATTTCTTTACCATGTCCAATTATGGTTATAATAGGCTAGACCTCCTACATTAGGCCTACAATGTGCGGTTGTTGGATATGCCATTCAGGTCCGGGCAGTCTTATTCTACAGTTGGGCCTAACCTTGTGTGTTAGCCCGATTTGTGTTTGCGTACTTAGACCTCCCACATTAGGTTCAACATTAGTGGTTGTTGGATATGCCGGTCGGTTCAGGGCAGACTTCCACCACTAATATAACCTAACCTCGTGTCATTATTATAATTTACAATTCCTAATTATAAATTACTAAACATTCCAAATTATTCCCAATCTACTTATGTCATTATAGGTAACTATTTCTATGTTTTCCACATTTGAATTACATGTCCCTTTTCATATTAAACATTACATAAGTCAAGCCAGTTATAATTCCTTTTTCATGTTCTCTCTCTAATGTATGCGTACGTAATTTTGGCAGCATCTTGGCTATAAAGTAGCCTAGCTATAATAATAAAAAGGTAATATGACAAGGGTGGTAGTTTCAACATGTCTTGGCATAAATATGAACATAAATTGGCATAGTAACAAAGTGAATGGACATATGATTAACATCATAATAAAGTGAACATCAAACTAGTAACTTATGGCAATCACAATGATATTTAAGCAAGCATAATGAGATCTAGATTTAACATTAGGTGTCCAATTACCTAGATCTAGCATAATTAAGGTGACATAGCAAAATGTTTAGATCAGAAGGTAGATTCACATGTCAAGTTTACAACATATATCAATGTATCACAATATGACAGGTGAAAGGTGATTAACATAAAGGTCTAGATCAAAGTAATGTCATAATTATCCAAATTAATAGATGTACTTCCATCATAACATGGTTACAATTCAAGATCCATATAAACATCATAATCGAATCACCACAGTTATATTAGATCAAGGAAATTAGATCTGTCATGACATTGGATAAAATTTCAAATTAACGTAGAATCATACTTTACAACATATCCAATTCATTGTCTATCAAAGCATACTTTTATTTATCTAAACCTAAAAGTAATCTAGAAACTCACCGTGTTAGGTTTAGAGAATTTAGGAAGAATGGATCTAGAATTTCTAAATTGGATTTATAGAGTATGTTGTTGTAGAAATGGTATAGTTCGCACTCCAGCAGCATATGGCCTCCATGACTCCCAATGAAGAGAATATGAGAAATATGACTTATATATATATAGCTGCCAGACCCCCTGAAACCGAGTGCCACCTCAGCCCTAGGGGTGTGGACACCCCTATGGGGAGGTCAACCCCTAGGTCGACAACCCTTCTGGGGGGTCGACCCCTTGGATGACACCCCTCTAGGGGGATCGACCCCCTAGAGCAGGAATTTTGCTGCTTAGAGGAAAATTTAGAATTTGAATTCCCTGGATAGGATTCTGACTCATCGCTGACTCATCTCTGACTCATGCGAATATATAAAATATCACTGTGCGTATACAAACTTAAAACTCTCATAACTTCTTCATACGGTGTCTGTTTTACGCAAATCAGATGTCTATTTTAACCAGAATTTCGAGACGGATGCAATGGTGCAGTCCGTTTCCTCTAATTCTGAACATTAAAGTAATTCTTATTTAATTTATTTTCTTTATTGTCATTTAAAATTTTTAGGGTGTTGCACTTTCTTTTCCTTCTTTTACTTTATCTTTAACCTATTCCTTCTCTTTAGCCGATGAAAACTTGGATATCTCCCAGGAATTAGCTTCTACATCGGTGACTAAAGTCAATGCTTTAAGGGAAGAGAATAAGGTGTTATCGGATAAACTGAATGCTTTGCAGTGGGAGAATACGGAGGGGGTTAATGAACGCAGGAGTTGGCGGCCTCATTAGAGGAGATGAGGAAGGCTAATGAGGAGTTGGGAAGCCGGTCAGGGACCTTAAGCGGCAGAAAACGGAACTGGAGATTGATTATGCTGCCGAGATGGATAAGATGAATACTCAGCTTTCTACTACGAAGAGGGTTATTTACTCAACCGATGATAGAATTTCAAAAATTTTGAACTTCCATATCAAAAATATTACCATGCAGTATTACGAGGATGCCCTCATCCTTGCCTTTTCAAACAATTATGAAAGACTATCATAATTTAACTTTACTTCAATTGATCCCTATATTCGAGATAGAGTCCTAGAGAAGATCGAGCACGTGAGACGAGTGCATAAGGTCGCCCTATCGAATAAGTTAGATCCCATGTCACTATTGTTTGTTGATGAATTTGTTGAAGATTATGAAGAAGGAGAGGAGGACAACACAACAGATAGAGAGGTAGAAGGTCATGTGGATCAGCCGGATGGGTCCAGAAAAGGCGTTGGAGAATCTACTCTTGCACCACAAGAGCTACCCCCTAAGGACGGAGGTTCTTTAGATTTCGGGAAGAAGATAGCTCCCGGTTGGACCGATGTTGATGTCTTACAGGTATGGCTTTCGCTCTCAAGGTATTTTCCTTTCCCTTGAATTTCATTAATAATTAAGCTTCTCATAATATAGCAATTATCCACTTCTCCGAAGGCATGAGTTGCATTTATGTTTTTAGATCTCGTGCTTAGAAATTTAAGGGAAAAAGCTCAAGAAGCCTGGCTTAGTGCAAACAATTTTAATATAGGACTTTGAATTTTATTGTATTAAGCATAGGTTTTCTTTGGTTTTGCAAATTATGTTATTTTTGACATTTAGTAATTTATAGTGTTGTGGTGAAATGATATTGTGAATGTGGCATCTATGGTGTATGTGACTTGATAAAAGTTATGTGAATGTTTGTCTTTCCTTGGGACAATCGACGTAATTGGCATATACTTGATCTTGGTAATTTACATATTACGTTATTTTTTCCTTGCATGTGGTTAGGAGGACTCATTCTAGAACCCCTCTTCACAACTTGGGGAGGAAAGGATGTATTACCTCTAAAAGGGGACAATCACAAACTTCAAGGAATAATTGTTCAATTTGGAAAAGCAACTGAAAGAAAAAGATGAATCTATTCACAATTTACAATATAAGTTAGCAACAAGATACTACAAGAGCTCAAATGCGGTGGTTGGTAGATTATTCCAACAGATTGATAAGTTAGAGGATGAGTTAAAGAAAGCTAAATAGGACTGCGTTTCTTTGGAATTTGCTTTACGAAACCCTGATTCGGAATGAGAGATTTTTATTGTATGTTTGGGAAGTGGAAATTTTATTTCTTAAAAAAATGATTGTGTTTGTGTAATGGTTTGCATCACGAACTCAGGTGGAACTATCAGTGCGTCATGCGATTTTTATGATGTATCGCTTTTGTCAGAAACAATATTATTGTGCCCCAAGGGTGTTGTAATGAGTGGAAATCTTCTTGTGCTAAGTGTCGGTAAAAAATTTCTTTATGAAACAATTATCCTTGAAATGTTCCTAACGAAAATGGCTTAGAACAAATAGAGGGATAGTTAACCATAGGGTGCTAATAGAAACATTTGTAATCTTCTTCCCAATTGTTCCTTCAACCGGTGTTATGATATGATGTCATTTTCATAATTACATAAAGGACTGATTTGTTGAAAAGAAAACCAACTAATGGACGTATAAGTTAAGGACACATCCCTGAGAGGTTTATAAGGCCACCCTTGGTGGCAAACCTTGAGCCCCCACTTGAATTTCTGAGAGGGGCAAGCGATTCCTTTTTGTCTGGATAGGGAATTGGGTTCTTCTTAGGTTGGTGTAATATTGGTGATCCCACATCCGACGATGATTTCCTTCAGGATTGTCCTGGGTTTCGGTATCGGTATGTAAGACCGCCGTTTTTCTTTAGGACATCGTTGAGAAATTGATTCCACCCAGATTTGGGCATGGGTATATAAAGGACCGAAATCCCTTTCGGTATTTGTGAAAAGCTGAATGGACCCAAATTTGGGTATTAATATGTAGATGACCATAACCCCTTCCGGTATTTTATGAAGAGCTGAATGGACCCAGATTTGGGTATTAACATGTAGATGACCGGAACCCCTTCCGGTATTTTTTGAAGAGCTGAATGGTCCCAGATTTGGGAATTAATATGTAGATGACCATAAACCCTTCTGGTTTTTTGTGGAGAGCCGAAACCACCCAGATTCGGTATTTAAAGATTGAAGGTCGGGAACTCTTCCCGGATTTGTCATTTTGGTATCCCCTTTTGGATTTGATTGATGAAGTAGAGGTTGTACATGCTTCTTGAGCCTTTCCTTCGAATTTTGATGTCAAAGAAGAGGATGTACGTGCTTTGTTGGAAATTCTCTGGGCCTGTGCGTCTGGAGCACTTGGCTAGCTTATCCACAAGCAGAGCCCAAGGACTTACCCGACCTCGCTCCAGGAGGCGCCTTATCCTGACCATTATAGGCAATGATAAGGTTTTAGAAACTTAGATAAGGCCATTGTAGACACAGAACTAAGGTTTACTCTTTTGACGCTCTATACAGACCATCATCGGTTCAGATAGAGGCTTATACGCCATGCCCTCCGAGGGGTACCCTATCCTGACCATCATAGGCGATTATACGGGTTTGTGTTCCTTTCTTCAGGTAACGCGGAACATAAGCAAAGGTTGGACATCCTCTTATGCGAGTAGATGTAGGATATGCTTAGTTCTAGCAGAGGAACGGCGTACTCTTCAATGAGCAGAGATAGAGAGTGCTAATTTTAGATGCACCGCCACTACCATCTCTGGTGTGAAACAGCGTCTTATGCTTTTGATGTTATAATCCTACCCCCTATGATTTGGGAAATGAGAAAAACTAACACTTCACCCCCTCCAGGGGGTGCCTCATCCTGACCAATTTGGCAATTACGTTGGATTTAATCTGTTTATAGTCCGACCCATTTCAGGTTTCCTTGTGAATTCCGGGAAGAGGGCCTTCCATACCCTTAAATCATGCTTGATAATCTTTTTTCCAGGGAATTCTTACCGAATTTACCCCGATCTTTCCATAATTCTAATAATTAGCCTTGGTTAATGAATCTAATGATGGTTTCCCCGAGGGTTTTACAGTGATTAGTTTCATGTCCATTCATCAGGTGGTAATAGCACTAAGGCCCTCATGTTTCTCTTTCATATTTAGGCTTCTTCTTCGTGGCTGTCCAATAGTTGAGTTCGTGTTTGGTTAGGAAGTAAAAGTTCACATTGAAATAGTGAGGTGGTATTTTTGGGTATTCCCGGCGTATGTTCTCCTCTTTGCTACTGGGGCCTAACTCTCCTATGGGTCAGCTTAGTTGTCATGCTCATACTTTCATTTGCTCCTCCGAGAATGCATTGAAAATGAGACGACGTCATCTTAAACCATTTGCTGGCGAAGTGTTTGAAATCTTCCATTATCTCTTGCTCGAGTGTCATTCCCTTAACTTGCTCGTAGAGAGCATTCTTTAGGTAAGAGATACACTAGTGTCCTCTGACGTAGATCCACTGGGAGAAAGCGCTAAGATTTGTCCTATGTGAGAAAAGCTGTCATCCTAGGTATCATAGTGTAGTTCCATTTTTCTCTTCCGCTTTATCACCGACAAGGCTTCAGCTATTAGCTTTTGCTCCTCCCTCACCCTATGACCAGTAGTTTTCGACCTATCTGCTTGAGATCCGAATTTTTTTTGCCTGAGTCCTTCACTCATAATTTTGCTTCTTCAAAGCTAGTCCAATTTAGGACAGAACAACCCATTTAGATCTGTGTGGCTGTTAACCACAAGGTCGGAGGTTCATGCCCTTCTTCTAGCACCAAAATGTTAACGATATTTTTTTCAAAACTAGTAATGGATCAATTTGGGCAGATATGAAGGAAAGATAAGAGGTTTGGCTACTTTTGGGTTAAATCGAATAACCTCCTTGAATGTCGAAGTCCGAAGGAGTGGGATAACCAAGGACTGCCGGAACAGATCTAAGCTCAGGGAAGGAATTATATCCTCCAATTTTAATACAATTGAGATGGAAATCCATGCTTATCTAGAAAATGAGAAATAAAACTACAACAGTGATAATCGAACATAATGATATAAACTTACAGAGCAATTTTCTATAAGAAGATCCCTTTTTATTAAACTTTCATTTCGAGTACATCAATATAATAGGAGAATCACTCTGATTTATCTCAGCGCTCAGCTTTCTTTGTTATCTACCAGAGTATTAGTATGAAGGGAAAGATTTTTTTCCCAAAGATGACCACTGGGATCTTATTTGTAGTAGTCCTAGGCTCCTTCTACTATTGGGCTATTGGGCCTGTGAGGGCCTTTGCTGGTCTCTTCCTCTTTGGTTTCGGCGCTTGGCTTCTGGCTGTTTTTGGAATATCAGTTATGGCCTTCGGATGATATTTGAGCTTTTGGTAACACCTCCTGAATGCAGGCCTCCGGCTTCATCCTGAATACTTAGAAGGGTCTACCCTCATGACCTACGTTGATAACTACTGGTTCAGAGCCACCATGGGTTTTGGTACTAGGTAAGTTAGTATAGGTAGCATGTATCTCTGCTTGGGTACCGGTTATCCTTTTGTCGGAGCTTTTGCATTAGCTTGGATCACCGGAGGGTGGCTTCCGGTATCATTTCTATCATTTGGGAATGCGGCCTTTTGACATTCGTACATAGATGCTCCGGAAGTTGGTTCTGGATGATTCTTGCGCTCTCTTGATTTAGCAATTCTGATGCCCCAGCCTTCGGGTGCATTGATATTAAGGAAAATCATCTATGATAACCCTTCCAGATCTTGGTGAGGGTAGGTTGTACCTCCTTCTTTCTGAATTCTTGTCTTAGGGAGGCCTCCCATTGTGAAGTCTTCTGTTGGAGAGGTCCTATCGGAAGGACTTTATTGATCACGCCTTGCAAGCATTTTATAAACTTTGATTTTATCCCCTTAGGATGGCGTAGCTTTGCGTTGCTTTGCAACTATTTCCTCCGGCGTTCATTCTGACTGATCGCTTAGCTTCCTGCTTTTAGGGGACTTTCCTACGCCTGTACTCTTCCGACACCCCTTCATTGCCAGCTAGCCTTGGAGACAATTTTGATGATAAAAATTTGAACATTTAAAATGGAAATTTCCTTTTATTTGAATTTTACATGGCTCGAGTTTGTCACTACTCCTCTTTTCCTTTTCAACCACTTTAAGGTGATGCACACTATCGACTAACTCTTCAAATGAAAGTTTCAATTTCAACATGAGAAATTTCTTAAAATATTTCTTAAGACCACAAACAAATATGATATTTTTCTCGTAAGATGTACTAATATGTTCAAGGCTATATTTCGACAAAGCCCCAAACAATGCAGCATATTCCTAAACTGCTGACTTCTCTTGCTTAAAGTTCAAGGAAATGTCGAGCCAAGATAGCCTTCTTGGACTCTGAACAAATTTGAGTTCAAAACGCTATTTGAATTGCTTCCATTTGTGGGTAGATTCATCTAGCTCTGCAATAAGTAAATATACGCTTGCACGATCGTGTAGCATACTCAATGAAAAAATAACACAATGATGACTAGAGATTTCCATGCGAGTAAATATACGCTTGCACGTACGAATCCATGCGTGAACTTCCAAGAGTGACTCAGTGCCTTTGAAAGCCTTCCTATTGAGATGAGTATAATCATTGTACATGCATGCAAATACAGACTTGCGCCGTGGAGAGGACGAGATGAAGCAAGAGGTTAGGTACCCCTGATAAGCTATAAATCTGGCCAGTCGAAATGTACATCTCCTCGGGGAGGTAGCCACTAGATGACTCAATCCTCTGTTTGGGGCTTCAACCATTGGACGACCCAGTACCTAAAGTGAGTCCTTGACCACTTCCTGACATTAGTTGAAAGTTAATATAAGAGGGTAATATTCACAAGGGAAGGATATTGTTAATTAAATTCAGCACATAAGGTTTACTACAGAATTGAAGAATACATTCCTTGACGTATTCCCCTTTTATTTAACCTAGAGGACGTGAGGATGGTTAAGAACTTGATTAAAGATTATTTAGATATGGACGATACATTATTCATATTGTACCTTGATGTAGTGTATCGTGTATATTGTTATGTGTCTCATCACGATTTGTTATGAACCTCACTCTGATTCCAAGCTGCAATACCCCAGCCCTAGCCCATGTTAACAAAGAGTATAAACGGTAATAATGTATGTTAACATGGAGAATAAGATTCGTCAGGAGCGACCATTCGTGATCTCGTAATAGAAAAGTCTTATACACATCGAAAGATGCTCTCTCTATTTTTTTTCTTCAAGTGGTTCGACATACTTAATACTTATCAAATACAATACTACGATAGTTACATGATCGATTCAGAACAAGATATAATCAAAGTAATATTTCATAAACCGTATACAGCATCAACGTCACAGATATACACATGCATACATCAAATACAACACAAAATAATACAAATCCATGGATATAAAATCCACAATATACATACGTCCATCCTATGGAAGAAGATATTTAACAAACAGTACATGTCAAAAATACTAAGTACAATCAAAACTCGCTAGAGCAGACAAAAAAGGTAAATCTTAAATAAGTAAAGCTAAATAGAAGGGTTTCAACATCATGCACTACCTACAAATCCTTGGTCTGACCCGAGCAACAAATACATGGATCAGTCTAGCTGCAACAGTCAGATTTCAGATAATAGGATAAAAAGTAGTAAAGGGTACATTTTCTCTAAAGAGACACTTTGACTTAAATACTCCATGTCGTAGGGTTAATGGTCAACAAATTATATAACAACAAATCAGTTTCAAGTTGGCTTAGTTCATATTTAAGCCGTTAATGGCGACAAGGTTTCCTTCCCCTTTCTTTTTTTTCTTCGCGTCCTCTAACCATTTTATTTCTCCTCCTCTCTAATTGAACCCCTTCCTTCATATCCTACTCTCATCCACCCGGTTTTCACATGTGTGGCCTCACGTATGAGTTGAGATTTTCACTCCCAATGTAACAGCCTGCATTTTATGTATCGGAGGATCGTAAAATATTTTTATTTAATTCCCTAAGGATTGGATCATACTCATATTTTAATATGTTGGTTATTGGGCTGTGAGACATGTCCATAATTTTTACTAATTTTATTTGTAACCATTTTACCCATGTCAGTTTTTTACAGGGTATAACTTATGACTCCGATCGAATCAGGTGTTAGAGGTCGGTTTTATTGGAAAGGAAATGGTGTTGCCAATTCCGTAGAGTGGTCACTTTAAAGATTTGGTTCAGCGGTTTGGGAGGAATCGTTATTTTTATGTTTCGCAATTTCTATTTAAGTTTTTTGAGCCATTGATGGGATGATTTGAGGAGGCCCATTATTGGGCTAGTGGGAGGCTATAAATAGGGGGTTAGAGGCATGAGAACAAATTACTTTCTTCATTCTCTCATTTGGTTGAGCTCGTGATCCTCCTTGATCAATCAATACACTTTTCACCATTAAACTCTAGATCTACATAAGATAATCAAAGATCTACATTAGTTGAAACTAGATATACGTCAAGTGAAGAGAGATTACATCAAATCAAGAGGTTTGAAGCATATTCTTTGCTATTCAGATTTAGAATTTAGCGAATTCAGGTTAATTCGAAGAATTGGTGAGTGATATGCATCTCTCACACGGATTCAATCAAGTATGTGAATTCTTTGACATTATGTTCGTCATTTCAAGTTGTTTTCATATCGATCTAATCAATGTAAGTATGATTTCAATTCAATTCACCATAGGGTCTAATCTAGCATAATACAAACGGTATTTCATGTGTTCATTCTATGTTTATATCCATATATATATATATATATATATATATATATATATATATTGATTTAATCATTTGTTGAATCATAGTTTTGACGTTTGATAATTTACTAGTTAAAATTGATAGATTTGGATTTGAGATGGGTTGGAGAGTTTGGGCATGTTTGGCAAGTTAAAAAATAATGGTTCGTCAAGAAAAATCAAGTTGATTGGGTGAATTTTCAAGAATGGGGCAAAAATCAAGTTCGAGAAATTTTCCGCGTTTGGAAAATGCTGTGAGAAGTCCTGGATCGACCACGAACTAAGGTAGGTCACGCCAGATTTGACAGCATCTGACAAACACTATAAAAACTATTGATCGGGTGCGATCTATGGTAGGTTGTGTTAGATTTGATAGTGTTTGACAAACGCTATTAAAAGTTGTGGATCTGGCACGATCTAAGATAGAACGCGCACGAGTTTCCTTAGGTCGCGCACGAGTTTTCATAGGTTGGGCATGGGATGAATTACGCCTGAAATATGATAGCATTACTGAAATGGTATAAAATGTCAATGGATTTGCTACCTCTGGAGCATGGGTCGCGCACATAAAATTCTGTGTTGCACACGCGTTTTTGGGTAGTTCTGAGAGGTTGATCACCAGACTGATCCAGAATTGAACGTAGAGATATGATAGCGCTTCCCAAACACTGTGAAAACCATTTTTTATGTTTTGCTTAGTTTTTACACCAGATTAATGCAAAATTGAATCAAGAGATACAATAGCATTTCAGAAATGCTGCAAAAGGCTATTTTGACATTGTGGCCAGTTTTTAATAGCGAAAAAGATGGAAATGCTATGAAATGCAATATCGACTAAACAAAATTTTTTTTGAGTCGACGATGGTTCTAGCATTGACGTGAATTCAAGGAGGAATGTCTAAAGCATAGTGAAATGTTCGTTGATCGTCGCAATGCAACGAATGTGAAGATGACTTAAAGTGATGAGTTGATGGATAACGGTTGCTTGAGAGGGTTGCTTGAGCTATGAATAGCCGTCCGGGAGGACAATTAGAGATAGTGAAGGCTGAGAGGTTATCATTGTTGTAGGTTCTAGCTGGCTCAAAGCAAGGGTATAATAGGGACGCCTAAAAGATTGGTTGGATGGTCGGGTGCCCTGGGTATCATTGAAAGGCCTAGATACATTTCATTGTATGGCATACGGAGTTTTCGCTAGAACCACGGTTACCATTAGACCATGAAACGTGGCAGGGTTGGCCGTCATATGATTAACGATGGTTTCGAAGTGGGATTGGCGGTGATAGCCATAGTCATGGATGAATGATTGTTTACTTGTATCGTCTTATGTAGATTATTCGACGTTGAAGGAGAAGTCTCTTGGGTGCTTGTCTGATGTTGGTTTAGGCCTTCAAGACTTGTGCTTGCGAGATGTCGATATCGATTTGGATGGTCTACGCTTGATAATTGGCTGTTATGAATGTACTATTTTTTTCCTACTTGATTGTTGTAAAGGCTATCACTGTCCGAAGTGGGGAAGACATATTTGGATTCTTCTCTGTTTATGTTGGTAGATTAGCTGATTAATCTGTCTAGTCTCATATGCTTTATTGATGACATTAGATAGTTATCTTATCGCTCATTAAGACTACTGTCTGACTCAAGGTTTTATGTTTCCTCTTATTACATTGGGCTGTTTAACTAATTGTGGATGGGTAGACTTAGTAGCAGGTTACAGGTAGCAAAGCTAAGTGAGGCAAGGATGTAGCGCGATGACAAGCAGGAGGCTTGCGTATTAGTTTCTCTATTATACATATCGAATGTTTCCGCTATTATGATTTGTTTTTACTCTGAATGTTGTTGTGAGGCAAATTTGTACAAACACTTATGTCGTAATGCAAAGATGTATGGATATTATATCTAGTTGTTGTGGAAGTTCAATTTTCTGCTCAGATGTACTTATAGCCTATTATATATGTTCTATTATATTTTATCCTTGTGCTGTGAGTTTGTAACAGCCTGCATTTTACGTATCGAAGAATCATAAAATATTTTTATTTAAGTCCATGAGGGTTGGATTATTCTTATATTTTGATGTGTTGGTTATGGGAATGTGAGGCATGTCCATAATTTTTATCAATTTTGTTTGTGACCATTTTGCCTCATTTTTTACTTGTATCGGATCAGTTGTTGAGATCAATTTCATTGGAAAGGAAATGTTGCTGCCAATTCTACAGACCGGTCACATTAAAGATTTGGCTCAGTAGTTTGGGAGGAATCGTTGTTTTTGTGTTTTACAATTTATGTTTGGGTTTTAGAGCCAATGATAGGATGATTTGAGGAGGCTCGTTAATGGGCTGGTGGGCTGCTATAAATAGGGGGTTAGAAGCATGGAGAATAGTTTACTTTCTTCATTCTCTCATTTAGTTGAGCTCGTGATCCTCCTTGCTCAATCAAATACACCTTTCCACCATTAAAATTCTAGATCTACATAAGAGAATCGAAGATCTTCATCATTTGAAGCTAGATCTACGTCAAGTGAAGAGAGAACACATCAAATCAAGAGGTTCGAAGCATATTCTTCACTATTCGGATTGAGAATTTAGCGATTTCAAGTTAATTCGAAGAATTAATAAGTGATGAGCATCTCTCACATGGATTCGATCAAGTATATGGATTGTTCGTTCATATTTTCATCTTTTTTAAGTTGTTTTCACCTAGATCTACATCATGGTATGTATATTTTCAGTTGAATCACCATAGGATCTAATCTAGCAACTTAAAATCAGTAATTCTTATGTTAATTCATACGTTTATGCAAGTTAGGTCCATTATTTTAGTTTATTCATTCATTTATCATGATTTAGTGAATTTTATATGATTATTGATGAATAATTGTCATTTGATGATGTTGATGGTTTCATAAAGTGTTGATTGTGGAATTGGATGATTTGGATGAGTTGTTTGCATCGATATGGTCGTTTGGTGATGATTTGGTCAAGATTGGAGCTATTTTGGTTAGATATGGAGTCGAGTCATTTTTATGAGGTCGTTGATGATGTGGCATGGATTTTGGGTCGTGTGGCTTGTTTCTCATGAAAGGGATGAAGGCCGAGTCGATGGTTTTAGATAATAGTCTATTAGTTCGTTTTTAAGACCTAAGGAGTTAGGTCTTAGGTATTAGGTCGTTTTTAATACCCAAGGAGTTAGGTCTTAGATCTTAGGTCGTTGGTTCGTTAGGTCTTAGATTATTTGGTCTTAGATCGTTAGGTCTTGGGTCGCTAGGTCTTAGGTCGTTTTAAGACCTAAGGAGCGAAACCTAAGGAGCAATACCAAAGAAGGGATACCTAAGAAGCAAGACCTAAGTGAAAACTCGGTGTGTACGACTTAAGCAGGATCTATATGGATATAGCAGAAATGTAGATGATATACTAACTAGCTAATATACAGTAGTTATGTAAATAGATAAGAATTGTTTTGATATATCACAAGTAGATAAAAGCAATAAGTAAAGTAGAGTAACACCAGGAATTTTATACTGATTCGGACATCCCTCACTACGTCCAGTCACGAAGCTCCTCTTCGGAATTCACTATCACACCCTCTCTTAACCCGGAGGGATAGGTTAGTACACCTAAGCCCCAACAAGGATGCCTCTCGCCTGAGCAACTACACAGGACTTCAACAATTACAAGTGTTTTGACTTCTGCTTTGTGTTCTTGAATCAACACGGATAGTCAAAAGTTTAAATACACCCTTCCTACAATCTTATCCTCAAGTATTTGAAATGCGTGCAAAGATTTTAAAGAAGCTAGTTACTCGTTGAATCAAGATATGAAAAAATATTATCAAGGATTCAATAAGTAACTTGAATTTGGAGCGCTTGTGTTTGCAAAGTATATAGAAGTTAATTTCAGAAAATAGAGAGAATATTATTAGAATTGGTAATTTGAAAAACATGTTTGAAGTGTTTATATAATAGTAGAAGAGTAGCAATTCCTCATGAAGAATCTCCATAAAAAGTCGTGCCCATTTCCATTGACTATTGACGAGGAATATCTTCATGAAAGATGGTAACTCTTCATAAAATAGTTTCTAGGTCGAATCAGTCGACTGGTTAAAAAATCATTAGTTGACTAGCTGAATTAAAATTTGAATCGTATAAATAAAAACATGTTTCAAACTAGTTGTTATATACAAAATTTCTCTAACCAGTCGACTGGTCAATTCTCTACCAGTCGACTGGTTGAGCTTATTTTGTACATTTTTGGCTTTTTTTAAAGCCATATGAGTATATATATATATATATAATCTATACATATATATATATATATATACACTTTTCGTGTTATACTTGAGGATAGAATTTAACATGATTCTAACACGACTCATTTTATATATAAATAAAACCTTATCTCTATAACATGGTTTCCTTTTCAACTTCTTTTGTTGGCATTAATCAAAATCTTGATATCAACATTCTCCCCCTTTTTGATTGATGACAACATATCTGATTTTCTCCCCTTGAGAATTTGCTTCCCCTGAATTTCTGCAATATTTTATTAGTTCGATAAAATAATAATCTTACCATTTTGATTCCTGCAACAAAATATTAGCACATGTATTCTCAATAAATTCAATATTAAGAGCATAGCACATATATTATCAATAAATTCATCATTATAAGCATAGAATATATGTAAAATTAATGATTTTTCTCCCCCTTTGTCATCGATTAAAAAGTCAATAGTCATGATTAGCATAAAATAACTGAATAACTTTTTATAACTTTCAGAGATCTTTGCTAGATACAAGTCCTAGCTCGCGTCGGAGTCTTATAAATGAGTTCTCCAAAAGGGGTTTAGTAAATATATCAACAATTTGATTTTCTGAATTTACAAACTCTAAATTAATTGTATGTTTTTTAGTATTGTCTCTCAAGAAATATGTCTTATATCAATGTGTTTAGTTCTGGAATGATTTACCGGATTTTTAGATAAATTTATTGCGCTTGTATTGTCACAATAAATTGTGGAATTAGACAATTTTACGTTGAAATCTTTTAATGTTTGCTGCATATATATTACTTGAGCACATGCTAGTGCAGTAGATATGTATTCAGCTTCACATGTTGATAGTGAAATACAGTTTTGTTTCTTGGTGAACCAAGATATGTGTGATTTACCAATAAAATGACATGTTCCACTTGTACTCTTATGATCCGTCTGTGATCCTCTAAAATCAGTATCACTATAGGAAACTAATTCAAATGAGCAATCCTTCGAATAGAAGAATCCAAAGTCTTTAGTACTACTAAGATAACGTATAATTCGTTTAACTGCACTCAAATGTGATTCTTTTGGATTAGCTTGAAAACAAGCACATAAATAAATACTCATTATAATGTCAAGTCTACTTAAAGTGAAATATAAAAGTGAACCTATCATGCTTCGATATAGCTTTTGATTGACATTTTTACCATTTTCATCTTTATCTAAATGTGTCGTTGTACTAATTGGTGTAGGTTTACTTGACATGTTTTCCATTCCAAAACGTTTTATTAAATTAGTAAAATATTTTTCGTAGTTAATGAAAATTCCATCTGATAGTTGCTTAATTTGTAATCCTAGAAAGTAAGAATGTTCTCCCATATGTGACGTTTCAAATTCACTGGCCATTATTTTTGAAAATTCTTCACATAATTGACTGTTTGTTGTTCCAAAGATAATGTCATTTACATATATCTGTATTATTAAAATATCTTTATTATTCTTTTTGATAAAGAGTGTTTGATCAACCTTTCCAATTTGAAATCCTGAATCTAATAAATAAGTTTTGAGACGTTGATACCAAGCACGAGGTGCTTGTTTAAAACCATATAATACCTTTTACAATTTAAAAACATGATTAGGATATTTTTCATGAGCAAATCGTGGAGGTTGTTCAACATATACTTGTTCTTTAATATAACCATTCAAGAAAGTGCTTTTATCGTCTATTTGATATAGTTTAAAGTTGTGATGACAAGGGTATGATAATAGTATTTGAATTGCTTCTAGTCGTGCAACTAGAGCAAAAGTTTCTTCATAATCTATGCCTTCTTCTTAACTGTAACCTTGTGCAACAAGTCTAGCTTTATTTCCAGTGGTATTACCCAATTCATCTGCTTTATTTTTGTATACCCATTTTGTTCCAATAACAATTTGATCAGTTGGTCTTGGAACTAATTCCCAGACTTCATTACGTTCAAATTGAACTAATTCTTCTTGCATTGCAATTATCCAATTTTCATCTATAGATTCTTCTTTAGGTTTTTTGGGTTCGATATTTGATAAGAAGGGTACATTACGTACTAAATTAAGTTGACCTTTCAACACATTATTCCTCTTGTTTAATGTAGGAGTTATGTGCGGTCATCACATTTGGTATTAGAGCTCTGATTAAAAGATTTTAGACAAAGTTCAAAGATGTAGTAACATATGAGAGACGTACTTGTAGATTTCGGATAGATGCATACTATATATATATTAGTGTATATAGTAATTGCGCTTGAACTCTATAACAGTTTTTCTCGTAAATGGCTACTCATTCTATATTGCATATTTAGAACGAGTCGTCGACTATCGGGACACGCTTGTAGGGAGGAGACTATTTCTGGTGGGGGAAATGGCGGTGTACTAGACGACCTAGCTGTATTCGAGGCCATGATGGTAGCGATCATGAGGAGTGCTCCCGCTCCAGATACAGCCGCGGTAGACTTAAGGATTCAAGTGCAGGACCTAGAGCTATGGATTTCACAAAGATGTGCAAGGACTTCACATCTCTGGGAGGTATAATGTTCAAGGGGACAGAGCCGACTGAAGTGGTTTAAAGGTGGTTAGATGCTTGTGTACGAATTTATGGATGCAACGAAGTGGAAGCTTGCATCGAGACAATTGCAAGGCAGAGCCATGGATTGTGGAACTCTGTTACTTTGGGGACTCTAGAAGATGAGATCACATGAGATCAGTTCCAAGTCAAGTTTGAGACGAAGTTCATCTCTACTGCTCGAAATTTTGTTCTTTTCAAAAAGTTTGTGGAGTTAAAGTAGAATGGTCGACCGATGTTAGAGTATGTTTCTGATTTTGAGTCTTTATCCAAGTATGCTCATTCGTACATTGAGAATCTTTATCAAAAGAACGAAAAGTTTGTTATGGGTTTGGATATCTAATTTATTGGTGGATCATCTTGACGATCCACATGAGAAGATAGCGGAGAAAGTTATTCGACATGAAAGCTTGTTTCCTAAGGAGGCAAATGTTGTCGCTGCAACCACGGAAGCTTCAAAGCCACAATAGGGTGGTAATAACAATAAGAAGAAGAAGCAGCAACAGCAATAAGGGAAGGATGGCAAGGAGAAACCTAAAAGTGAGGTGGTTTTCTACAACTTCCAATAGAAGGGCCATTTTGTAACACCTTGTGAATTCTATAACATTAAGCTTAACAAATTAAAGTGTAATTAATTCTAAATGGAAGAATTAAGGGAAATGGGTTATGCCATTGCATTCGTCTCGGAATTCTGCTTGAGATAGAGTCCGAGTTTGCGCGAATCGGACTCCGTATGAAGGTGTTATGACCTTCAGAATTTTCAGAATAAAATTTAAAATTCAAACAGCTCTGTTTCAAATTTGAAATTCGAAAAACAAGTTTAAATTGGGCTGGGCGGGAAAATTCCCGCCCAGAGACCAGGTCGACCATAGGGTCGACCATGGTGTCGACCTTGCCACCCCAGGTCGATCATAGTATCGACCTGGGTGTCGACCTGCTAGTCGTCCTACTTGGTCGACCTGGCTGGCTAGGTCTGGCTCTAGCTCGAACTTCTGTGGCTCGGTGTGTGACTAAGGCTGACATGTCACATCTTGATTGGCTCTTTGAACTTTGTATGCTCCAGATTCCTCCTGTCTTCATCTGATGGCTCAAAACAATTTAAAAATCTATAAATACACCCTAAGTCTCAACTAAAAATTCACAAAAAAAATAAGATGGGAGTCGTCATGCTGCCAGGAAGGAATTGAGCATAGCCGTCAAGAGAGAGAAGCTTAGAGACGAAACAAATTCAGAAGAAGAAAACTAAAGCTTAATCAAATTAATCAATGCAACGTTAATCTACCCAAAAGAGCGCATCTCAATTTCAGAATTCAGAATCTAGAATTCAAGATTCTGCATTCGTTGTAAGTATAGTGACCTTTCAGAATATGAATAAAAACTGTGACGTGATTCGATGTAAATGAAAGTAGAATTGTGTTATTGTATGAATTCTGTGTATTGTAATAATTCTGTCATGACTTGTGTATTGATATTTGTGGCATAAATTGATTGATGCAAGCCTATTGGACATTTGTATATGAAACTAATAGCAATAGCAAGTTGTGGCAAAAACTAGAAATTGATCCCTTTATGTTTATGTCGATGGCATGGACTATATACATTCCCTTAGTCTAAGTTAGAATTTATGTAAACATGTTATAGATTTGAAACCTTTTATGCCTACATGACCCAAAACCTATGAACACATTCTTAAGTATATTTGCAAGTATAATTGGATCTATGTTAAGTATCGTTTGGGTTTCATAAACTATGCAAGTTCATGTTGAAGTAGGCTATATGATTAGATGTTAAAATTGGACATTTTGGTGAATATACAACATGCTAGTTTTGTGGTTGACATTATGCCAAGTTAAACATGTTTAAACACAAGTTTGTATAAGACTAAACTATGCCATTTCATATGTCACCTACTTAGTTATACTTTGATTTGAATGCAAGTTCACATGACCCATAATTTATGTTGAATCGCTAAATTGCAAGTTCATGCGCCATACACCTTTATGTGAAATATTACATGTTCTTGGTTTCCCCTTTTTCTCACGTTTATAAAGTTGGGCTGAATTGTGTCAAGCCCAACATTTGTTATAATGTTGCAAACGTACAAACGGGGGTAATAACGTTGGGAGTAAAACACTAAAAATATAAGTTGGCATGGTTGGCACATACCAACGGCAATGACATTCTAGCGGTATGAATTGTTATACCCAAGAATAAAGAACATGAAATTTACATATATAATTAAGAAGTAATAAAATATGTAAATTTAGAAAACACGATACGCTTAACCCGAGGTTGGATTGAGTTGTGATGTAAACCTGCCCGGACTCGCCCGGCTGTCCAATAGTCACGACAATACCTATCCAATGTGGGTGGTTAAGCATTGATCCCAATAAGGACCCGAGGTTAGACTGGGCTACATTGTAAACCTGCCCGGAACCGACCGGCACATCCTGTAACCATAGCAATACCTGTCTAATGTGAGTGGTCAAGTGCTTTAAGAGGCTAAAGACAGATGGTAGGGTTAAGTCTACTATAAACACTTAACCAAATTCAACATGTTAACAAGAATTGATGGGTGGGGTTAGGTAAATACAGACACTTAACCACTTAACATGTTCGACTAGAAAAACCATAGTAACGAGGGACCCGTTTCAGCAGTAACCCAAGTTAGGTATCATGGTACCCTGAAACTAGGCAGGGTGGGGCACGATTACTAGGCTGATTGTAAGCGGTCAGAGCGACGGCAGCGGGTGCAACAGTGTTGGTTCTAACGGCGTGCGGGCGTGCACACACTCCGGAGTAGACAAACAGGGCACTGGGGGCATTAGTAGTATAACCTATGCCTTCTAGAATTGTGTCGGGGCCGCCACCATGGGTCTTGATACACCCTATGGTGGGACCAGCATAGGTATCTACAATTCTTGGGGGCCGTATGACACATGTTTACGCGAGTAGGAGCCGATCTTAAGAAAATGGGGATCGCTTCACCCTTAGCATGGGTTGCAAGTTAAAATAACTCATGTAGGTGCAGAGATATAGTGTGGGTACGATAGCACATTCGATTCTAAACGAAACTTCCTTAGCTTGTAACACTTTCCTGTTTTCAGTTTATATCTATCATGCCCTTTTTCTTGTTCACATACTGAAGAGTTACTAGATTTACTCAGGCTTTATGTCTGACTCTATTTTCTTTTCATCTTCTTTTCTTTCGTCCCCCCCCCCCCCAGGTCCACAGGGAGGAAACAACTCAGCTAAGTTAGACCCTTTGCAAGCTCCAAGACGGTAGACGTATGGTTTGGAACTCTTTTGCTCGGATCATGGCTTTGGATATCACTATGGGGATTTTTGTTACTTTTATTTATGTTTTATTCTTCTTTAATAACCAAGACAGTAATGAGGTTGTAATGATGGAAGTATTTTGAGACAAATATGGAAATGTTTTGTTTGAACACATATTGATGAAATAAAAGTCTGTCTGGTTTCCGCTGTTTAAAACATGTGTATTTATATCTGTCTTGTGTTTATCTGTGGATTTTACTTATAAACCTCCACCAAAGTTAAGGCATTCCCTTTGTGAGTGACCTTAACGGAGGTGGGGTGTTTAACTTGGTATTAGAGCATAGGTTTACCAGATAAGATAAAAAAACTTTGAAATTGTTTTCAAAAGAAAGTTTAAAGAAGCATTTTTCAAGAAAAAGTGTTATATTTATAAAAAGACAAAATCCCCCAAACCATGTGCCCTATCTATCTCTCTCTATCCTTCATTTTGAATTTTTCCATTCTGTTTTAGCATGTCTGGAGACCTTAACCTCCCGGAAGGAGTGCTGATACCCGGCTGGTTTAGGAGGTACTTAGAAGCAAGGGCCAATGGCGCGGGCCCAGCAGACATCCCTCCTCCAGTGGCCGCGGTTCCTCCTCCACCACCTCCTCGTGGAAATGCCTTCGCAAAAACATGTAGAGACTTCAAGGCTATGGGTGGAAAAGACTTTTATGGGACAGAATCCTTTGTAGGAGCAAGAAACTGGCTAAAGGAGACTGAGGATCTATTTTTCATCTTCGGGGTTGATGACAAGCAAAAGATACAGCTAGCAGTATGGTTGCTTAAAGATGAAGCTTCCTATTGGTGGGAAATTACCAATGCTCAAAGGGCGGTGGAAACATGGGAAGACTTCAGGACAAGTTTTGAGATGAAATTCCTCTCCCAAGCTGAAAGAAGCCTGTGAATGGAGAAGTTTCTAACTCTGAAACAGGGAAGTATGACAATCAAGGAGCATGTTAATCAGTTTAATCAGCTGGCCAGATTTGGGATAGACTTAGTAAACACCCAACACAAGAAGGCACTTCGCTTCGTCAAGGGTTTGAATGAGCCTCTACACAGCCTTGCTATGACCCATGTATCCATGGGAGCGACCTATGAAAGCTCGGTGGACATGGCGTTGCCACACGAGGAAGACAACGGTAAGAAAGAGACTAGGGTGGAAGAGAAGAAAGAGGGTCTACAAGCAAAGAAAACAGACTTCAAGAAAGCAGGGAAGAACAATAAGCCCCGTGAGAGGAGAAGGTGCAATTTCTATGGCATTGTGGGACATATATAAAAAGATTGTCGAAAAAGGAAGGCAAAGATGGGTGGTTGCTTCCATTGTGGAGAAACTGGGCACAAAGCTAAGGACAGCCCAAAGAAGAAAGGGCAGGGACAGAAAGATGTATCCACTTCTGGGGGTCAGGTTCATGCGCTAGTGGCACCTCAGCAGGAACGAGGTAGTAATATTTCTGTATAAAGTGTAGTCTATCTTTATGATCATCCAGTTCGCACACTTTTTGACTCTGGCGCATCACACTCTTTTGTTTCATCTACCTTAGTAGAATCTCTGCATCCAGACACTGGTATGGTAGAGGATCCCTTAGTAGTTTCAAATCCAATTGGGGGCTCCGCTTACTTGTCAATGGTTTGTTTGGGTTTGAAAATCTCTATTCTCAGCGTTGAGTTTAGTTGTAATGCCTTTGTTTTGGGCTTCTCGGGATATGGTTTGATCTTAGGCATGGACTGGTTATCCAGTAATGGTGCCATCCTTGATTGTGAGAAAAGAGTAGTTAGACTCTTGACTCGGCTTGGTAACACTCTAGAAATTTCTTGTAATCCCTTGAATGCTTAGTTATCTAGAGTCGCTTGATGCTTCTGATGAGAATTTGCAATCAGTTAGAGTAGTCCGGGAATATCCGGATGTCTTTGAGGAGGTGAAAGGCTTACCTCCGAGGTGGGAAATAGACTTCCGCATATATCTTGTGGATAATGCAAAGCCTGTAGCTTTACCTGTCAGACACATGGCTCCAAAGGAGAGAAGGAAGCTCAGTAAGCAGGTTAAATAACTTCTCGAAAAGGGGTTCATTAGACAGAGCATTTCAGAGTGGGGTGCTCCAGTGGTGTTCGCAACCAAAGCGGACGGTTCGCTCCGCCTTTGCGTCGATTATAGGGAGTTAAACAAATTGACCAAGAAAAATAGGCACCCTCTTCCCCGAATCGACGATTTGTTTGATCAGCTTGTAGGAGCGTCGGTCTTCTCCCAACTTGATCTAGCAACTGGGTTCCATCAGTTGAGAGTAGTTGAAGACAGCATTGATAAGACGGCGTTCAGAACCCCAGACGGTTTCTTCGAGTGGCTTGTCATGCCTTTCGGCTTGACAAACGCACCCGCTTATTTCGTAGACCTAATGAGCAGGGTGTTCAGAGAATTCCTCAACAAATTTGTGGTTGTCTTCGTAGATGATATCTTAATCTTCTCAAAGAATGAGGAAGAGCATGCTCAGCATCTTAAAGAAATCATGATAACTCCGTACACATCAGCTAAAAGCCAAATTCCCCAAGTGCCACTTTTGGAGAAAGGAGGTAAGATTTCTGGGGCATATAGTGTCCAAAGAGGGGTTGGCTGTGGACCCCGCGAAAGTAGTGGCAGTGCAAGATTGGAAGACACCAAGAAATGCAACCGAAGTTCAAAGCTTTCTTGGGCTAGCCGGTTTTTACCGGAAGTTTATTAGGGATTTCGTGAAAATCTCAGCCCCACTCACAAGGCTAACAAAGAAGAATCTGGCTTTCACTTGGGATTTGGACTGTGAGTTTGCTTTCCAACGATTAAAAAGGGCTCTCACAACAGCCCCAGTTCTGACTTTGCCAGATGGAAGAAAAATGTTCACAGTATACACGGATGCATGTGGAACGGGACTAGGCGCTGTTTTAATGCAAGAAGGAAGGGTAGTAGCTTATGGCGGAGGACAATTGAAAGTTCATGAAAAGAACTACCCAACCAACGATCTTGAGTTAGCCGCCATCATCTTTGCGCTTAAGTCTTGGAGCCATTATCTCCTAGGTGAGAAGTTCGAATTATACACTGACCATAAATCATTGAAATATCTCTTCTCACAGAAGGATCTTAACTTGAGGCAGCAAAGATGGATGGAGTTTCTTGCCTCGTATGACTTTAAAATTTCCTATACTCCCGGCAAAGGCAACGTAGTAGCATACGCGTTGAGCCGAAAGAAACTGACCTTAAGCCCGCTCTTTGTGTAAAGGAAAAGCTTGGAGTATATAGCCCGTTTTAACTTTAGGCCCTCCTCGGATTTTGTACCGAGTTTGCTAGCATCTCTCGATGTACGCCCTACTCTCTTAGATTCCATAGGGCTGCACAACGTGAAGACCCTCAGCTTGTTGATGTGATTGGTAAACTTATTAGGGGTGAGACTTCTAGTCACCTCAGTAGATACGCCATCGATGATAAGGGTTGGCTGAGGCGAGAAGGAAGATTATGCGTCCCACAAGCAAGGGAGTTGACAAGAAGGTTCACGAGGAAGCGCATCATTTCAAGATGACTATACACCCTGGCGGTGATAAGATGTACAAGGATATAAAAAGGACATTCTTTTAGAGCGGCATAAAGCAAGATGTGGCAGATTTCGTTTCTAAGTGTATGACCTGCCAACGGGTCAAGGCGGAACAGAAGAAACCTGGAGGACTACTTCATCCTTTAGAGGTCCCACAGTGGGAGTGGGATAACATTTCAATGGACTTCATTGATGGACTACCTAGGTCGAGAAGAGGCAATACTAGCATTTGGGTAATAGTGGATAGGCTTACTAAGAGCGCCCACTTCATACCTATCAAGAGTAGAAGGACTGCCTCATCTCTAGCATCTATTTATCTCAAGGAAATAATTCAACTCCATGGGATACCCTCCAGCATTGCTAGTGACCGAGACCCTATCTTCACAAGCGAGTTTTGGCGGAGTCTGCAAGAAGCTGTAGGCACACAGTTATGTTTGAGCACGGTCTATCACCCCCAAACCGATGGCCAGACAGAAAGGGTGAGTAGAGTTTTAGAGGATCTTTTGAGACTTTGCGTTCTTGACTTTGGAGGGACTTGGGAGGATCACCTTCCTTTAGTGGAATTTTCCTACAACAACAGCTACCAAGCTACCATCGGTATGGCGCCCTTTAAAGCCTTGTATGGAAGACCGTGCAAAACACCAAGTTGTTGGTGGGAGTCTACAGATAAGCTTATACTTGGGCCAGACATGATTCGAGAGACTTCAGAGAAAGTGGACTTGATACGGAAAAGGATGAAGACAGCCCAAGACAGACAAAAATCCTACGCCGACAAAAGAAGGGCCGACCTTGAGTTTGAGGTTGGGGACAGGGTTTTCCTTAAGGTATCTCCTTTAAGGAACGTTGTTCGCTTTGGATCCACGGGAAAGCCAGCGCCAAGTTTTTTAGGACCGTTTCCTATCATCGAGAAGGTTGGGAAGATGGCCTATAGATTAGAGCTACCCGAGAGACTGGCCGGAGTTCACAACGTCTTTCATGTTTCTCACCTCCGGAAGTGTTTGCATCACTCTACAGAAGTGGTGGAACCTAGCATTCTAGAAGAAGCCAAAGTGGACCGTGAAGCAACTGTGAGGAGAGTTCCAACCCGCATCTTAGGAACTGAAGTGAGGAAGCTATGCAACCGCGAAGTCAAACTCGTTGAAGTTCAGTGGAGCGACGCCGAGGAAGACGTGACTTGGGAAACTGAGGACAGAATACGCGCTGCCTACCCTCTTCTTTTTGAGGGTACATCTTCGATCTCTATTTTTCCTTAATTTATGCTTTATCTATCTTTTTAGGCATAATTCCTCGGTCCTTTTCCTAACTCCTTAACTAGAAAACAAATGGATGCAAACATGTATTTGAAATCATGTTATGGATGATGGCTGCAAATGGTTGCTAGTGGTTGCTCGTGGATGCATATACACACACACCCTAGGTTATAGATCGGCTCAGTCACTTCATATTGCATATGCATATATGTATTCTCATTTGTATATGGTTGAAACTTGATAAGCTGTCATATGGTCGTCTCATTTGTATGAATAGTTTTGCACTCATATAGAATTATGAGTAGGAAAAATTTGCATACATAATGGATTCATTACACTTACATGATTCGCATTAAGGAGGTCAACTGAATCAGTAGACCGCCTGATTTCTGCATTAGATAAGGACATGTACACACACTATGCATATGATCACGAAGCAATAGAAGTCTTTTAAGGACAGTAGATGCCTGTGTTTGTTGGTTGAGTAGATGGACTATTGGATGGTAGGATATACATTCTTCCTAACTTGAAGATTTCGGGGATGAAATCCTTTTAAGGGGGGAGAATGTAACACACCGTGAATTCGATAACATTAAGCATCAAAAATTAAAGTGTAATTAATTCTAAATGAAAGAATTAAGGGAAATGGGTTTCGCCATTGCGTTCGTCTTGGAATTCTGCTTGAGATAGAGTCCGGGTTTGCATGAATCGGACTCCGTATGAAGGAGTTATGAACTTCGGAAGTTTCAGAATAAAATTTAAAATTCAAACAGCTCAGTTTCAAATTCGAAATTCGAAAAACAAGTTTAAACTGGGCTGGGCGGGAAAACTTCCGCCCAGAGACAAGGTCGACCTTAGGGTCGACCATGGTGTCGATCTGGCCACCCCAGGTCGACAATAGTGTCGACCTGGGTGTCGACCTGCCAGTCGACCTACCTAGTCGACCTGGCTGGCTGGGTCTGGCTCTGGCTCGAATTTTTGTGGCTCGGTGTGTCACTAGGGCTGTCATGTCACCTCTTGATTGGCTCCTTGAACTTTGTATGGTCTAGATTCCTCTTGTCTTCATCTGACGGCTCAAAACAATTTAAAAATCTATAAATACACCCTAAGTCTCAACTAAAAATTCACACAAAAAAATAAGATGGGAGTCGTCATCTTGCCAGGAAGAAATTGAGCATAGTCATCAAGAGAGAGAAGCTTAGAGACGAATCAAATTAAGAAGAAGAAAACTAAAGCTTAATCAAATTAATCAACGCAACGTTAATCTACCCAAAGGAGCGCACCTCAATTTCAGAATTCAGAATCCAGAATTTAAGATTCTGCATTCGTTGTAAGTATAGTGACCTTTCAGAATTTGAATAAAAACTGTGACGTGATTCGATGTAAATGAAAATAGAATTGTGTTATTGTATGAATTTTGTGTATTGTAATAATTCTATCATGACTTGTGTATTGATATTTGTGGCATAAATTGATTGATGCAAGTCTATTGGACATTTGTAGATGAAAGTAATAGCAATAGCAAGTTGCGGTAAAAACTAGAATTTGATCAATTTATGTTTATGTCGATGGCATGGACTATATACATTCCCTTAGTCTAAGTTAGAATTTATGTAAACATGTTATAGATTTGAGACCTTTTATGCCTACATGACCCAAAACCTATGAACATATTCTTATGTTTATTTGCAAGTATAATTGGATATATGTTAAGTATCGTTTGGGTTTCATAAACTATGCAAGTTCATGTTGAAGTAGGCTATATGATTAGATGTTAAAATTGGACATTTTGGTGAATATACAACATGCTAGATTTGTGGTTGACATTATGCCAAGTTAAACATGTTTAATCACAAGTTTGTATAAGCCTAAACTATGCTATTTCATATGTCACCTACTTAGTTATACTTTGATTTGAATGCAAGTTCACATGACCCATAATTTATGTTGAATCGCTAAATTGCAAGTTCATGCGCCACACGCCTTTATGTGAAATATTACATGTTCTAGGTTTCCCCTTTTTCTCATGTTTATAAAGTTGGGCTGAATTGTGTCAAGCCCTACATTTGTTATAATGTTGCAAACGTACAAACGGGGGTAATAACGTTGGGAGTAAAACATTAAAAATATAAATTGGCATGGTTGGCACATGCCAACGGCATTGACATTCTAGCGGTATGAATTGTTATACCCAAGAATAAAGAACATGAAATTTACATATATAATTGAGAAGTAATAAATTATGTAAATTTAGAAAACACGATATGCTTAACCCGAGGTTGGATTGAGTTGTGATGTAAACCTGTCCGGACCCATCCGGCTGTCCAGTAGTATCCAATGTGGGTGGTTAAGCATTGAGCCCAATAAGGACCCGAGGTTAGACTGAGCTACGGTGTAAATTTTCCCGGAACCGACCGGCACATCCAGTAACCGTAGCAATACCTGTCTAATGTGAGTGGTCAGGTGCTCTAAGAGGCTAAGGACAGATAGTAGGGTTAAGTCTACTATAAACACTTAACCAAATTCTACATGTTAACAAAAATTGATGGGTGGGGTTAGGTAAATACAGACACTTAACCACTTAACATGTTTGACTAGAAAAACCCTAGTAACGAGGGACCTATTTCATCAGTAACCCAAGTTAGGTATCATGGTACCCTGAAACTAGGCAGGGTGGGGCACGATTACTGGGCTGATTGTAAGCGTTCAAAGCGATGGCGGTGGGTGTAACAGTGTAGGTTCTAACGGGGTGCGGGCATGCACACACTCCGGAGCAGACAAACATGGCACTGGGGGCACTAGTAGTATAACCTATGCCTTCTAGAATTATGTCGGGGCAGCCACCATGGGTCTTGATGCACCCCATGGTGGGACCAGCATAGGTATCTACAATTCTTGGGGGCTGTATGACACATGTTTACGCGAGTAGGAGCCGATCTTTAGAAAATGGGGATCACTTCACCCTCAGCATGGGGTGCAAGTTAAAATAAGCTCAAGTAGGTGCAGAGATATAGTGTGGGTACGATAGCACATTCGATTCTAAACGACACTTCCTTAGCTTGTGACACTTTCCTGTTTTCAGTTTATATCTATCATGCCCTTTTTCTTGTTCACATACTGAAGAGTTACTAGATTTACTCAGGCTTTATGTCTAACTCTATTTTCTTTTCATCTTCTTTTCTTTCGTTCCCCCCTAAGGTCCACAGGGAGGAAACAACTCAGCTCAGTCAGACCCTTTGTAAGCTCTAAGTCCGTAGACGTATGGTTTGGAACTCTTCTGCTCGGATCATGGCTTTGGATATCACTATGGGGATTTTTGTTACTTTTATTTATGTTTTATGCTTCTTTAATAATCAAGATAGTAATGAGGTTGTAATGATCAAAGTATTTTGAGACAAATATGGAAATGTTTTGTTTGAACACGTATTGATGAAATAAAAGTCTGTTTGGTTTCCGCTGTTTAAAATATGTGTATTTATATCTGTCTTGTGTTTATCTATCGATTTTACTTATAAACCTCCACCAAAGTTAAGGCATTCCCTTTGTGAGTGACCTTAACGGAGGTGGGGTGTTTCACATTTCGCTAATGAATGTAAGAATCCAAAAGCTGAAAAGAATTGTTATAACTATGGAAAACATGGTCATGATAAGAAGGATTATCCGAAGCTAGTGAAAGGGAAAGCAGACAGTGAAGGATTATGCTTTGGAGGTCGTACCATCTTCCTCAAAAGCTCCTACTACATAGGAGAAAGGAAATGGGTGTCGTCGTTCAAGGTACTCTTTCAGTTAAAGGTGTTTTAGTTCCTGTGTTATTTGATACTGGAGCATCACATTCATTCATTTGCAATGAGCTTATCTACCGCTTGGGTTTGGAACCTGAGATTTGTGATAGACCTTTTGTAACAACCCACCATTTGACTGCCTCAAGTCGGTGATTAAACCAACTTGAAGTGTTCAAAACGACAGATTGTTATTGGCTTACAGGGTTTAAATAGAATTAACACAGAATCACAATGTACAATAATTTGCAGCAAAATAATTTTTTTATATAAATATCAAAGTTTAACACAAATCATTTTTTTAGCGGAAAAAAATGATTACATAGATGTTACTATCCCTTGTCATTATATGATTTTGTTGGAGGGTAACAATTTTATTTAAAACAGGCACGTGTTCATGTACTTCCAATCCAATCATCTTTATAACTATCATTGAAATAAACGTGGTAAACTAGAACAATAATCGATTTAAATACAAAAAATGCAAGGTTAATTTAAGTTTTTTTTTGCCTCAAAATTTCGGTGGGTTTCTCATCATTTTTCATGACTTGATGTGAATCATATATCTAATCATCTATGTCTAGACAACTTGTGATATTTGCAGTGATACATTATAAATACCACAAGGCAGTTAGTATGTATATATTACAGTGCAGGGACAAAAAAACTTTTCAGATGGACTTCATATACACATATGCACTACCTCGCCAATCGAAATATAGTAGCGAGTAGATGAGGAGCAGCCACGTGGACCAACTCAACTCAGTGCAACACTCAAGCATACATGCAAAATGAAACAACTCAAAGTGGCCGAGCTGATGTGTGTCAACATAAACAAGTGCACAAAAAACATGAAACAAAACATACTCAGCAATATCAAGTGGTGCGGCAAATTCTGAATAGTTTTTTAATAAGGAGCTCAAGTCTGATTTATCATGTTCAAGAAAGCTCAAAGAAGCTCAATTACGTGGAAGAATGTTTCAGGTCTGCTATGACCCGAAGTGTCGAGTCAAGCAGCTACAAAAGCTCAAAACACACACATGCACGACTTAGCCAAATATTCAGATTCAAGTGTCAAGTGGGATGGACAAAACTCATGTGCAGCTCAAATAGTCGAGACAACAAAGTGATGGTTTACAAACATAAAGCAACAGAAAACATATACGTGGATGCATTTTCACAAGTCAAGAATGGTACAAGCTTTCATGTTAATTATGCAAGAATGTAATGGGGACAAACATACATATGGACTGTCACAAGTCAGCATGACTACAAGCAATTGTACAAGGCAACATGTATATGCAAAGCAGTTTATTTAAACATGGTAAAGGTCAAGTGGACATAAATGTGTGTATATGGGAGAGATGTGATCAAGTGCAGATTGTACAAATGCATGCATCAGCTTAAAGAAAGCAAAAAACTCAAAGTGAACAAGTAAATGGTGTAGCTCAGAAGTACATACATGTGCAACATGAAACATAACAAGGAGCAAGATGGGTCAAGCACAAGTGAGTATAATTTTCATGACATGCACATGGTAATAAGCAAACTCATCATGTAAACTGTAAGTATGAACAAGTGGACAACATATTACAAAATGGTGTAGCAAAACTCAAGCGTTATCATGCACAATTACATTGCAGTATGTAATATGTGTGAAGTATGGCATAGTGGTGCATAAACATGATGATTCAGTCAACATAGTGATGGGCTGAGATAGTGGTGATGTAGTGAATATAACTATGAAGAAAATGTGCAAATTTTTTCAAATAAATGCAAGCATTCATGGTTCAGATTACATAAGAGGAAACAGGAGATACTATGCCAAGAAATCACAATTTTTTTTTTGATTTCCAGAAATAATTTCATTCAATCAAGGTTTTTAATGCAAGTTATCACAAATTGTTTTCCAGAAATGAACAGTCTTCATTTCAGCAAAAATCAGGGTTCTTATATGTGGGAATAAAGTATTTGTTTTATTCCAGAAATGAGCAAACAATTTCTTTGGAAAGATTTCATTCTAGTTTTTAAACAAATCAAGTAGCATTTATATATGGTAAATCTTTGGCAAATAAATCAGAAATGATTCATGAATTATATCAATCATTTTCGGTAGGAGGATTCAAGGCATAGCAACATATCAATCAAGAGATTTCACGCAAGTAAATCAATATGGTTCTAGAGTATTTCAGTAAACAAAATTCGACAAGGTATCTCAACAAATCACGCAACAACCAAAAGGGGAAACATGAGCAAATCAAATCAAGCCATTTTGTTGAAATCAGGGCAATCAAAGGATTTGGAAGTCCTATTTAAACACCAAATCATCATAGGCATCAATCATCGAAAAATTGAGCATAATCGAAAAATACAGTTAAGAGAAACTCACTGTTTTTACGGATTTGATCCACTCCAAACAAAAGGGGACGGCTGTTTTTCCCTGAAAATTCCAAATGACCTCGAAGGTGACCCGATAAAATGAATATAAGGGATGCATAAAATACTCCAGAAACTAGTTGAACACGTGGTTAACAAATATTTATGACAAGTGTTGAAAGAAATTCAACACACATTAACAAGTATAAAATAATTAAATATATATTTTTTTTTTCAAGGAGAGAATACTATTTATCATATCATATACAAAAATAATTGGGGTATTTATACCATTTCAAATACAATTTCAGATTGTTATAATACACTAATTCAAAATTTAAAATAATAAATCTTTACTACCCAATTTAAATATAAATAAATTTGTTTTTTGTGTTGTCAATATTCCAACTTTGGATTTATTTCCAAGGTTACATTTTCGAGTATTCAAGTGAATTTAAATTAGCTAATAATTCACTGTTAATTTCTTCCAGCAAAATGCTCGTATTTATGAAAGAAATCATTTAAAACGTATCCAAAATACATTCAAGGGATAAAAATTCAAGTTTAAATCTGAATTTCAGATATAACTTCTATTTAAATCTCAATTTAATTCATTTTCTAAACACCAAAATTTTCTGAGCTTTTACAACCCCATTCTAATGATTCGGTTGTTACAGACTGCCGCCCTTAAAGAAATTGCATCCTCGTAATTTACACGGGTTAAACTACAAAATTACGAAATTTCCAACATCGCATCTCAGCTTCTTCCTTCTAATTTAAATATTTACACATAACGCTTGGATCTTTTGTAATCTTCCTGACAGAAAATTTCAAACTTGATTACTTAATTATAAGAATCTCAACTCTTATCCCAAGTGAACTACCTATTTTAGGATACCCACTCCCTATTTTGAATATAAAGGTATCGTATATAAATTAATATGGTTCTAACAATAATAATTTTAAAAAATACGATAAAGTTAGCCAAGATATCATATATAAACTGTTAGACCAAAAAATGGTCCTAACACCCAAATTGTCGTATGTAGAGCATAGGATATGAAGAAATAACTGAAAAAATAAGAGAAAAAGCAAGACAACAAGATTTTTATAGTGGTTCAGCCTTAACGAGCCTACGTCCACTTCATATTTTCTCATTTCATTCACTAATTACAATTATAATTACAATGAATATTGTATCTCAATCACTTGAATTTAGTGAATATTTCTCTCTGAATTCATTAATTTTATGGAGGAAGATGGTGGTTATTAATGGAGAAGTGTCAGCCATGGCAGCCATCGATGTTGAGATGTGAAAATCCTTTGAAAATGCCCTTTGGAGGTGTATTTATAGCTGTAGGAGAGCCTATATGGTGATCAGGTCGTGGTAGGACACGTGGAACCCGATCCGGGAAAGTAGGAGCAGTCATAGCCTCAAGAATAGGTCAAGATCTACATTTGTAGTAGCAGGTCCTGGTCGCGGTTCGTGGTCATGGTTCATGAGCCACGGTGGTGAGCTGGTGATGGTCGTGATGGTGATGGTCAGGCCGGGTCATGGTCACGAACCGACCTCAGAGGTGGTCACGATCCGACCCCAAGGGGTGGTCATGATCCGACCCCAGGGGGTGGTCATGATCCGCCCCCAGGGGGTGGTCATGATCCGCCCCCAAGTGGTGCTCACGATCCGACCCCAGGGGGTGCTCACGAATTGGTCTTCAAAAATGCCAAAAATCCATGTTTTTTCCATATTTCTGCATGTGTTCACGGAAACGAACGTAACATTCAAACCGTAAGGCCGATTAGACCAAACGAAAACTCTTCTTGAAGCTAATTCAGAGGGCTACAAATATTTGATGTGTTTAGATCCAAATGAGGTCGTTTGATAGGGATTTCAGGCCAGTTTATACTGATGTTGCGATTTTGACAAAACTGCCTTGTGTCTTCTATCGATGCTTCCAAAGCCGGAGAGTGATGTTATCCAGAGATTCCATATGTGATAGCATTTGCCAAAAAGTGTGTTAATATGATCTTTGCTTTGGGTAGCCTGGTCCCAAAGCAGGCTAATGCTCTACCACGGCGACCTTCTTGCTCACATTATAGACTAGTTCCTGGACCTTTTTCTCATTACGCGTAAGTGGTGCCAACTTTCCTCTCAAGCATTATACAACTATAATTCTTTGTTGTTTATGGATGTTTTTGATCATTGCAATCTGATCAGGGTTGATTTCGATAGAAGACACAAGGCAGTTTTGTCAAAATCACAACATCTGTATAAACTGGCCTGAAACCCATATCAAACGACCTCATTTGGATCTAAGCACATAAAATATTTGTAGCCCTCTGAATTAGCTTCAAGTAGAGTTTTCGTTTGGTCAATCGGCCTTACGGTTTCAATGTTATGTCCGTTTCCGTGAACACATGCAGAAATATAGAAAAACATGGATTTTTGGCATTTTTGAAGACCGGTTCGTGAGCACCCCCTGGGTGTGGATCGTGACCACCCCTTGGGGCCGGATCGTGAGCACCACCTGGGGGAGGATCGTGACCACCCCCTGGGGGCGGATCGTGACCACCCCCTGGGGTCGGATCATGACCACCCCTTGGGGTCAGATCATGACCACCCCTAGGGTCGGTTCGTGAACATGACCCGGCCTGACCATCACCATCACCATCACGACCATCACCAGCTCACCAACGTGGCTTATGAACCATGACCACGAACCGCGACCAGGGCCTGCTACTACAAATGTAGATCTTGACCTAGTCTTGAGGCTATGACCGCTCCTACTTTCCCGGATTGGGTTCCACGTGTCCTGCCACGACCTGATCACCATATAGGCTCTCCTACAGCTATGAATACACCTCCAAAGGGCATTTTCAAAGGATTTTTACATCTCAACATCCATGGCTGCCATGGCTGACACTTCTCCATGAATAACCACCATCTTCCTCAATAAAACTAATGAATTCGGAGAGAAATATTCACTAGATTCAAGTGATTGAGAGACAATATTCATTATAATTGTAATTGTAAACAGTGAATGAAATGAGAAAATATGAAGTGGACGTAGGATCATTAATGCCGAACCACTATAAAAATCTTGTTGTCTTGCTTTTTCTCTTATTTTTTTCAGTTATTTCTTCATATCATACGCTCTAAATACGAAAATTTGGGTGTTAGGACAATTTTTTGGTCTAACATAAACCAATATGATATTTATAACAAATATCTCACACGATATGATAGCAAATTGAGTCAAGGCCATTAAAATTTTTATAATATTTATCATATATATATATATATCAATAAAATACTCATAACACTCTTCATATATATAACACAATATGATCAATAAAGGGAGTACCTTACTCCAAAACATCTAAATCTCACAGTATAATGGATTAGAAATCCAAGTGCACTTCGCAAATGTACGATCATCCAATCAAGTTAAAATCATCAAACCTAACTTATAAAAGAAATCATAAGAAATGTGCGCATGCAATAATAATAAAGCCTATCCCGAGCTATAATGTTGCTCATCATGAGCAATAGCTAAGTATTAGCAAATGAAAATCACCAACATCAAATCATAACATAAAAATCATCATAAAAAATGTGCACGTGCTATGAAGTAAATTACAGCCCACCCCAAGCTATATTATTGCTCATCATGAGCAATAGCCACGTATTACAAATGAAAATCATCAAAATCATCATATAACTTGAATGAGCCAAATATCACGAAAGGAGCATCAAAATCCAACATATAAAATCACAAAATGTTTATGTAAATTTAAAATCCAATAATCGCCTCGGTGTATGATCACAAAGATCAAATCACAAAATAAATATCATCCCGTTATGGTCAAGCAGAAATAAATATACATATGCAATCCCATGGTACTATAGCTCCTCCGGAGCTTAGCGCAGTATTTATATGTATTCAAGTTAGGCACCTGTCACTGCGACCCCCACGGTCGAGTGTAACTTGACCCCCCCCCCCCCCCCGGGGTCAAGTGAATACGTGACTCCTCCCGAGTCTCGGCTTCCACTATGACCCCCCTTCCCGGCCGAGTGTGTCTTGACTCCCCCAGTCAAGTGAATACGTATACACGACTCCCCCGGAGTCTCGGCTCCCCCCTCCCCACCAAAGCAAAGTACTGGCTCAACAAACACAATATGTGTCACTGACTCACAGTCAATAACCCAAGTAGTGGTAACGGTGTGTCCCATACCACACGTTCTTACTATTGGTTCACTAGTTGCTTATCAACTTCGCAATGGAAAACATCGAAAACACTAAATTATCATTAATAAAACATTAGCTTCAATCTAACTATAGTGGAATTAACTGACCTCGTAGACTTCCATGTCCCATACCACGGAGTGTACAATGACGTTTAAAATCCAATATGTTGCAAGACTGTGTAGTTTATATATATATATATATATATATATATATATATATAAGAAAATACTTGATTTCGAAACAAGTTATGAAATATTTTATGAAACCAATAAAATCCATATATTTATGAAAATAACTTTGTACTATTGTTTTGAGGCCATTTAGCGTGAAAACTAAAATTATAAAACTCTTTTAACCTCAAAACTATACGAGAACTTAATTTATACGTATATCGGAAAACTAGTTTAAATCGTGCAATGAGTGCTCAAAACTCAACACTAAATACATAAAACCCAAATTAAACAATCAAAACCACTATTTAACTACCAATATAATTATCAAATAGTAAATAAGAACAAGCCTTTTATAGGCCTACTCATAAAACACAGTGGTTTAACTTCTCAAATCAAATCACACTAGTTGTGATATAGAATAAAAGTATCATCATACAAATGACTAAATACATGTCAACTAAAAATTTCCCAAAAATATTTTAATTTAGAAATTGACGGATACTTCCACAGTAATTATTTAATTATAACGTAGGCTTCCTATATCACATTGTGTTACTTAAATATTTATAGTAAGGAAGTAAATCGCACCAACTGAAAATACAAAACAAACAATCGTTCCATATGAAATGTCAAGAGAGTAATCAGAAAAGTATTACCAAAGGTTCCATAACCCATTTACCCAAAATCCTCATCATACAGAATTTCACCTAAACCCCAACGGAAATTATGTTCAATTATATATATATATATATATATATATATATATATATATATAAACGCCTTTGTTAAATAATCGAAAAGAAAAAAAATTAGTTTACGCTTTTTTCCAAAGATAAACTTCGGAAATTTGCATCGCAAAGGCTTTTAGATTCCAAAAACAACCTTATATTTTGAAATATTTCCATCAAAATATATTTATCTTCAAAATTTCCTCAAAATATTTATTTATTTTTCCGTACTCTCATTAAAATATTTTATTTATCCCAAAAATGCGCTCTCTCAAGGGCGCGATTCTAGCATCAATTCCGTTCATTCTAGGGTATTTCCACCCTATCTCTAATGAGTTTTAAACCCAATAAACCAAATTTTATAAAAACCATAGCTCTGATATGTAACACCCCACCTCTGCCAGGGTGGCTCTTGCAAGCGACTCTGACTTTGGTGGGGCGTTTTAAAACAAGGTAAACAAGCATAATGATATATCAAGGCAGAACAAGAGCATGTGTATATATATATATATAACCAGAGTAAATAACATGGATAAAACAGCGGAAGATTTTCAAACTATTTCAAATCAAGTCTTAGTACAACATCATGTCAATTTTCCAAATAAAATAAGTCTAGTACATAAACAACATTATCTGAAAACAAAAAAAAAACATAAGTAGCTATCCCCAAAGCGGAAAAACCATAGCCAGCTCAAGTCCAAAGCATACATGAGCTATCCAAGAAAGCGGGTAGGATCCAAGCTAAGCTCCTGTATTCCCTCCCTGAGAACCTGGGGGGGAAACGGAAGAAAAGAGGCGAAAGAAAACAGGTCAGTCAAAAAGACTGAGTAAGCCCTACTACAATCAATGTAAACTGACAAAGTTAACTGACATGAGCAGCAGGTATGAACATAAGGATAACAACATGATGATTAACTATCAAGGTAGATACAGGTGCCATCGCATAATCAGGATTTAAAGTTTTGCACCACGGGTGTACTAGCAAACTAACATAACAGGTACTGATCCCTCAGCCCAAACTTTGGCCCAATAACATGAGGTGACCTTAATACAAGGTCCAGCCCAACTGTCTAGTCGATCGGCTCCCTATAAACCTAACACGTCAAGTGTTGGTGTCCATACGGCCCACATATGGTTGTAGTCAGACTGTGCTGGGTCCACCTTTGGGTGTATCAAGCCCTCGGGTGTCAACCCCAGACACTGAAGCAATAATGCACAGTCTAAACCTACTGGTACCCGTGCCTCGAGTTTGTCCAATACCGGACTACGTGCACGTCCGTAACCCGCCTGGACCCGCACCGCTGTACCACTCGGCCATCGCTTTGGTCGCTTACATCAGTCCAGTAATCGTGCCCCGCCCTAGCCTAGCCTCTAGGGTTGTGATGATACCAAACTGGGATTACTGCTGGAACAGACCACGTTGCTAGGGTTTCCTAAGAGGGTTAAGTGTGATTTAACCCTTCACTAATCATGGATTAAATTGGTTAAGTGTAACCGACAGTTCACCACTTAACCCCATTTCAATCCCTCGAACCCCCAAATGGATTAAATTGGTCAAGTGTAACCAACAGTTCACAACTTAACCCCATTTCAATCCCTCGAACCCCCAAATGGATTAAATTGGTTAAGTGTAACCAACAGTTCACAACTTAACCCCATTTCAATCCCTCGAATTCCCAAATTGGTTAAGTATTAGTGGGCCATGACTTAACCCTAATCATGAGGCATTAACTTAATTGTACCTTAACCTCTCACATTAGACTTTGTTGTAGTTACTAGTTAAGCCGGTCGGATCCGGGTAGCTTTACACCACAACTTGGTCTAACCTCGGGTCCTAGGTACACATGACCAACTTCTCACATTGGGTCCTATTGTTTGTAGCAACTAGTTAAGCCGGTCGGTTCCGGGTAGGTTTACGCTACAAACTCAACCCAACCTCGAGTTGGCCACACTTATGTTTTCTAAGTGTCATGTCCACCATGTTTCCAAAACACATTTCAAGTTTAACAAATACTTGGGTAGACCTAACTTAATAGGTAAATTCCCAAGGGGTAGACCTAACTTAATAGGTAAATTCCCAAGTTCATGTTTTTATGTCTTTTAAGTTTACCCAACCCCAAACGCAATCCCATCGCTTACATATCGCAATAGCGCATAAAGGATAGAAAGAGGGAACTTGGCATAATCATGACATAAAAGTGTTAGAGCCACAAGTTCAACATGGTGGCATATGAAAGATTCATGTGTTCATACACTTGCATATTGCATTTTTAGGCCCAAAAGCATGCATAACATGTTAACATGAACCACATGACCATCCTAAACTTGCATAATCATGCTTGTATATCATATGACAACTTTGCACATCAAACTTGCATAATAAAACTTGCATAACATATGTCAATTTGCATATCATACTTTCATAAACAAACTTGCATAACTTGTGGCAACTTGCATATCATACTTGCATAAACAAACTTGCATAACTTATGGCAACTTGCATATCATACTTGCATAAACAAATTTGCATAACTTATGGCAACTTGCATATCATACTTGCATACTAAACTTGCATAAACAAACTTGCACAACATATGACACTTGCATATCATACTTTCATATATAAACTTGCATAACCAAACTTGCATACTTGAATATCATGCATTTAACTTCAAAGTTCAAGTATGAGAGGAATAGGGCTTACAATGCTTATGCGGACTCAATTGAGTATAGCAAATGTAAGAAACCCCTTATGCAACAAATTAAAACCCCAAAAATGCAAGCAAACTTGATCAAGACTCCTCCTTTATGATGACAATAGAGAAACAAGACTTTAATGCAAGCTAAAGAGGATCATACAAGTCTAAATACACTTGTATGCATGGAAATCTCTTAGAAATTTGCTTAGGAGTTGTAAGAAGAGAGTGGAGGCCATGAGAGGTTGGATTTTGACATAGTTTAGTTGCTAGATTGAATAATGAGTGATTTAGGGTAGGTTAGGGTTTTAATTATAGATTAGGTTAGTGATTTAGACCATAGGATTAACCCTAGGTTGAATTAGGTCCATCAGATCTCGGAATCCTCTAGAACCAAGCCCCCCCAATCAATCCCAAATCAGAAATGGTGCGCCAGGCAATACTGCCCGGCCACCCCCTGTCGACAGGGCTGTCGACACCCTGGGGACCCTGTCGACAGGCCTGTCGACATGCGGGTCCTGGGCGGGAATTTTCCCGCCTGCGCCAGTTTGCCCTAACCCTTGTTTTTAATTTTAAAATTTAAATCTGTTTTTACTTAGGAATTTTCTACAAACTTCAATGGGCCTTAACTGGGTCATACGGACTCCGATTTTCGAAAACTCGGACTCTATTTCGCGTATTTTTCCGAGACGAACGTAATGGCGTAGCCCGTTTCCCTTTATTCCCATTTTATAATTTAATTCTGCCTCAATTTATGTTATAACAGGTTATTAAAAATACGGGTTGTTACATTCTCCCCTCCTTAAAGGATTTCGTCCCCGAACTCTTCAAGTTAGGAAGAACGTATCCTACCATCCAATCATCCATCTACTCAAAGCATCATCCACGAGCAATCATTGTCCTTACAAGATTCTAAATGCTGGATGAACATATGCGAAGGTGTGTGTATATGTACTTATCTAATGCAAATATCATCAATGCGGATTATGTTAGTGAAATGAATCCATATGTATGCAATTCCTAACATAATGTATAACATCTATATGTGTGCACATAACATACACCCATATGCAACATCCATGTGATAACACACAATTTTTCATCCATGAATAAGCATAAACACTCATGCATATGCAATATGAGGAGTGTGCGAGCCGATCTAGTGCCTAATCGTGTATAATGCATCCACGAGCAACCACTTGCAAACACTTGCAACCACTTGCAACCATCAAACATAACATGTTTCAAACACATGTTTCATCCAAAGGGTCTCTACCTAAGGATCTCATGACAAGATAAACACGATAAACTAGATAAACTAGATAAGCATGGACAGAGAGCTATGCTTAGAAGATAAGCAAGATAAACTCCTTTTTGGATTACAAGAAATCCATTCAAACTCTGACATATAGTACTAACCGATGAGTCATACCCCGCTTATGGAGTTTACAACGGAAATAAGATCGAGAATGGGACCGAGAGGATATATACAAAAGATAACTTGCAAGCAAGCTCCACAGGAAAACAAGGATCAAGGATGCACTCTTAAAAAGAGATATGATGCGCGTGTCTAATCTTCACCCTTCTTAGTCACGTTTCCTTGAGCTTAACTCCACTATGCTTTGACCGTCTTTTACTTCATGATTTCTTGGCTTCCTAACTCCTATTTCCCAAATCGAGTTGGAACTCGTCGCCTCTCGTCTTCCTTTTCCACTTATTCTTCTTTCTGCATACTTGGGTTAAACATAACTGTAACCTCATGATTTCATGCAAGCTCTCCAAAATTCACTAGTGAGTCCTGGATCTCGTCTACTTACTATAAAGTATTCCACGCAGCAGAACTTTTCTTGAAAATACCAATCCCCGTTGCCCATTTGACATATAAACGTGATTTTCTATAACTCAGGCTTAATCGAAATGAACCATCCGCCTATAGGCCATACCTAGATTCAGTTGCCTACCCATGGCTTCCTGTAGGCTCTTTCAGAACTGGCCAACTTCTTGAGGGTAAACCGTTGCTAACCATGACGCAGTCCTCTTGCTCTTCACCGGACTGAAATGAGCACTCTTCGTGAGTCTACCTATTATGACCCACATACCCGTATTCCCTTTCTTTGATCTAGGTAGTCCATCCACATAATCTATCGAGATGTTTTCACACTTCCCTTGTGGGACCTCCAATGGAGGTAATGGCCCACTGGGCTTCTATGACTTGGCCTTAACCTGGTGGCACAACATGCATCCTGAAACCAACTCGGCCACCTCCTCGAGTGATGCGCATCTTCAAGAACCTTCTTTACCAAGCCTTTCACTCGAGGAACACATAATCTCTCATCGCGCCTTAGTCATCCCTTGTCATCTATAATATATCTAGCAAGGTGACTTAACATCTTGCCTCGAATCGACTGGTCCATGTTCTTGACCAACTGCGGGTCTTCTTCCTATGAAACCCCCTTCTTGATCCAGAAGAGTAAGTCCAAGCTCAGGGAATGCTAACTAACTAGCCAAACGGAGAAAGCTTCTTACTTCAATTGCCCTCCTCAGAGGTTCCCGGTCTTAAACCGCAACCACTTTAGCGGAATCCACCGCTAAGCCTTACTTAGGAACTATGTGCCCAAGAAATCCAACTCCTTTCCTCCAAAGTGACATTTGGAGAACTTGACCTTCAATTGGTGGCTCTAAGCGTATCCATCACCTCTTTGAGATGTCTAACATACTCTTCCTCGTTCTTTTAAGGAGATCAGAATATCGTCTACGACGACCACGACAAACTTGTTTAAGGACTCCCTACCCATCAAGTTCACGTAATATGCGGGTGCATTAGTCAAACCAAATAGCATGACTAGCTATTCTAAAATCCATCTAGAGTCCTAAACGCAGTCTTGTCAATCCCATCCTCAGCCATCCTAAGCTGATGGAATCCGGTAGCTAGATCAAAAGAAAACAGATGCTCCTACAAGCTGATCAAACAAACTATCGATCCTTGGTAACGGTTATCTATTCTTCTCACGATAATCAACACATAAGCGAATCAAACTGTCCACGTCAGTAACGAATACTACTGGAGCACCCTACTCGAAAATGCTTCGTCTCAGGAAGTTCTTCTCAAGCAACTCCTTGACTTGCTTTCTTAACTCTCATCTCGTGAGGTCATGTGCCTAACCGGCCACGAAACTGGCTTGGTATTACCCACCCAAATAATGCGGAAATCTATCCCATGTCTAGGGGTAACCCCTTTACTTTCCCCCAAGATATCAGGATATTCTCGGACCACCCTCACAGATTGCAAACTATCGATAGACGAGTTGAGGGATTCAAGATAACATAACATGACGGGACCCATAGGGTTGCTAGAAATTTCTAGGGTATTACCGAGGCGAGTGATGAGCCCCACACCCCTATATACAAAAACCAAGAATGGCTCCAAAACAGGACAACCATTCCATGCCCAAAACCAACCCATATCCCCTGAAACCGAGAAAACATCCCATGAGAATTCTATACTCAAGATAGAAATTTTCAAATCCACTCAGAACACAGACAAACGGGCAGAACCCCCAATTGGATTTGAAACACATACGGGATCATCAACTAGGCTAGTACTAAGGTGCAAACTATCAACAAGATCAGATGAGATAAAACTATGCGATGCACCAGAATCAAACAAGGTACAAACTGGAAAATCAGAAATATATACAAGGCTTTCAACAGAAATACTACCTCGATCGGGAACTGGAGCAGCATTGAGAGCATGAACTTGCCCTCTCGAAGGTCCAACACGCTGAGTCTGACCCTGGCCTCGCCCTTGCTTCTTCGGGCAATCCTTACTGAAATGTCCAGTCTCACCGCAGAAAAAGCATTCACCATTTTTCCTTTTTCTCTTCTGACAATCCTTACTAAGATGCCCAACTGAACCACAATAATGGCACTTCCTCTTGTTGTTCTTGCCCTTGTTCTTGTTCTTATTGCCTTGAGTGCTCTGACCGCTTGGATTACCTTGATTTCCTTTCCACTGGGAATCAGTCTTCTTGGCTTGAGTATCATTCATCTTGATCTCCTCCTTGTCACTCCTACTCTCTTCATTAAGTAGGGCCATATTTACCAAACTCTCAAAAGTTGCCCCCAAGGGTATATGAGTCATAGCCAAATCATGTAATGGCTCGTTTAATCCTAGAGCAAAGTATAGGGCCTTCTTCTGAGCTGTGTTAACTAAGTCTAAACCGACCTGAGCCAGTTGGTTAAACTGATCTACGTATTCCCTAATAGTCATGTCCCCTTGCTTCAGTGATAGGAACCTTAGTCCAAACTTCCCTCGAAAGTCTTCCCAAGTCTCAATTGGCCTAGTAACGGTGGTGACCACCCACCAACGTGCAGCTTCTTCCTTTAACAACCACACTGCTAATAAAACCTTCCTACGGTCACCTATATTAAAGAAGGTAAAAAGATCTTCGGTTTCTTTCAACCAATTCCTTGCCTCCACATAAGTCTCGGTTCCAAAGAAATTTTTGCCATCCATCGCCTTAAAATCTTGGCAAATCTCTGCGAAGTCAGTCTGAGGATGCTGAGGGGAAGGAGGAAGAGGAACCTCAACGACAGGAGGAAGAGGAACACCAACTACCGGAGGAGGAGTAATATTTGCGGGGCCGGCTTCAGTCGCCCTAACCTCTAAAAGTCTCCTACACCATACAGGTACGTGTACTCCCCCCGGAATGGCAAAGTTATCGATCATACTGGAAACGAGGAAAAAGATAGATTCAGAATGGGGAAAAACGAAGGAATTTCTCAAATGGCTACTTGGGGAATAGCCTTTAAAATAAACTAGACTTTCCTTTGGAAAATACTTTATACTTGATTTTGAAAATAGTTTTTCCAAAAAGTTTTCTAAAAACCTTTTTGTTCCTTCTCGTAAACCATATGCTCTGATACCAAATGTAACACCCCACCTCTGCCAGGGTGGCTCTGGCAAGCGACTCTGACTTTGGTGGGGCGTTTTAAAACAAGGTAAACAAGCATAATGATATATCAAGGCAGAACAAGAGCATGTGTATATATATATAACCAGAGTAAATAACATGGATAAAACAGCGGAATATTTTTAAACTATTTCAAATCAAGTCTTAGTACAACATCATGTCAATTTTCCAAATAAAATAAGTCTAGTACATAAACAACATTATCTGAAAACAAAAAAAAACATAAGTAGCTATCCCCAAAGCGGAAAAACCATAGCGAGCTCAAGTCCAAAGCATACATGAGCTATCCAAGAAAGCGGGTAGGATCCAAGCTAAGCTCCTGTATTCCCTCCCTGAGAACCTGGGGGGGAAACGGAAGAAAAGAGGCGAAAGAAAACAGGTCAGTCAAAAAGACTGAGTAAGCCCTACTACAATCAATGTAAACTGACAAAGTTAACTGACATGAGCAGCAGGTATGAACATAAGGATAACAACATGATGATTAACTATCAAGGTAGATACAGGTGCCATCGCATAATCAGGATTTAAAGTTTTGCACCACGGGTGTACTAGCAAACTAACATAACAGGTACTGATCCCTCAGCCCAAACTTCGGCCCAATAACATGAGGTGACCTTAATACAAGGTCCAGCCCAACTGTCTAGTCGATCGGCTCCCTATAAACCTAACACGTCAAGTGTTGGTGTCCATACGGCCCACATATGGTTGTAGTCAGACTGTGTTGGGTCCACCTTTGGGTGTATCAAGCCCTCGGGTGTCAACCCCAGACACTGAAGCAATAATGCACAGTCTAAACCTACTGGTACCCGTGCCTCGAGTTTGTCCAATACCGGACTACGTGCACGTCCGTAACCCGCCTGGACCCGCACCGCTGTACCACTCGGCCATCGCTTTGGTCGCTTACATCGGTCCAGTAATCGTGCCCCGCCCTAGCCTAGCCTCTAGGGTTGTGATGATACCAAACTGGGATTACTGCTGGAACAGACCACGTTGCTAGGGTTTCCTAAGAGGGTTAAGTGTGATTTAACCCTTCACTAATCATTGATTAAATTGGTTAAGTGTAACCGACAGTTCACCACTTAACCCCATTTCAATCCCTCGAACCCCCAAATGGATTAAATTGGTTAAGTGTAACCAACAGTTCACAACTTAACCCCATTTCAATCCCTCGAACCCCCAAATGGATTAAATTGGTTAAGTGTAACCAACAGTTCACAACTTAACCCCATTTCAATCCCTCGAATTCCCAAATTGGTTAAGTATTAGTGGGCCATGACTTAACCCTAATCATGAGGCATTAACTTAATTGTACCTTAACCTCTCACATTAGACTTTGTTGCGGTTACTAGTTAAGCCGGTCGGATCCGGGTAGCTTTACACCACAACTTGGTCTAACCTCGGGTCCCAGGTACACATGACCAACTTCTCACATTGGGTCCTATTGTTTGTAGCAACTAGTTAAGCCGGTCGGTTCCGGGTAGGTTTACGCTACAAACTCAACCCAACCTCGAGTTGGCCACACTTATGTTTTCTAAGTGTCATGTCCACCATGTTTCCAAAACACATTTCAAGTTTAACAAATACTTGGGTAGACCTAACTTAATAGGTAAATTCCCAAGGGGTAGACCTAACTTAATAGGTAAATTCCCAAGTTCATGTTTTTATGTCTTTTAAGTTTACCCAACCCCAAACGCAATCCCATCGCTTACATATCGCAATAGCGCATAAAGGATAGAAAGAGGGAACTTGGCATAATCATGACATAAAAGTGTTAGAGCCACAAGTTCAACATGGTGGCATATGAAAGATTCATGTGTTCATACACTTGCATATTGCATTTTTAGGCCCAAAAGCATGCATAACATGTTAACATGAACCACATGACCATCCTAAACTTGCATAATCATGCTTGTATATCATATGACAACTTTGCACATCAAACTTGCATAATAAAACTTGCATAACATATGTCAATTTGCATATCATACTTGCATAAACAAACTTGCATAACTTGTGGCAACTTGCATATCATACTTGCATAAACAAACTTGCATAACTTACGGCAACTTGCATATCATACTTGCATAAACAAACTTGCATAACTTATGGCAACTTGCATATCATACTTGCATACTAAACTTGCATAAACAAACTTGCACAACATATGACACTTGCATATCATACTTGCATATATAAACTTGCATAACCAAACTTGCATACTTGCATATCATGCATTTAACTTCAAAGTTCAAGTATGAGAGGAATAGGGCTTACAATGCTTATGCGGACTCAATTGAGTATAGCAAATGTAAGAAACCCCTTATGCAACAAATTAAAACCCCAAAAATGCAAGCAAACTTGATCAAGACTCCTCCTTTATGATGACAATAGAGAAACAAGACTTTAATGCAAGCTAAAGAGGATCATACAAGTCTAAATACACTTGTATGCATGGAAATCTATTAGAAATTTGCTTAGGAGTTGTATGAAGAGAGTGGAGGCCATGAGAGGTTGGATTTTGACATAGTTTAGTTGCTAGATTGAATAATGAGTGATTTAGGGTAGGTTAGGGTCTTATTTATAGATTAGGTTAGTGATTTAGACCATAGGATTAACCCTAGGTTGAATTAGGTCCATCAGATCTCGGAATCCTCTAGAACCAAGCCCCCCCAATCAAGCCCAAATCAGAAATGGTGCGCCAGGCAATACTGCCCGGCCACCCCCTGTCGACAGGGCTGTCGACACCCTGGGGACCCTGTCGACAGGCCTGTCGACATGCGGGTCCTGGGCGGGAATTTTCCCGCATGCGCCAGTTTGCCCTAACCCTTGTTTTTAATTTTAAAATTTAAATCTGTTTTTACTTAGGAATTTTCTGCAAACTTCAATGGGCCTTAACTGGGTCATACGGACTCCGATTTTCGAAAACTCGGACTCTATTTCGCGTATTTTTCCGAGACGAACGTAATGGCGTAGCCCGTTTCCCTTGATTCCCATTTTATAATTTAATTCTGCCTCGATTTATGTTATAGCAGGTTATTAAAAATACGGGTTGTTACATGATACCAAATGTAACAGCCCGCCATTTTGACCGCCTCAAGTCGGTGATTAAATCAACTAGAAGTGTTCAAAACGATGGATTGTTATTGGCTTATAGGGTTTGAATAAAATTAACACAGAATCACAAAGTACAATAATTTGCAGCGGAATAAAATTTTATATAAATATCAAAGTTTAATACAAAATATTTATACAACGCAATAAAAATGAATACATAGACGTTACTATCCCTTGTCATTATATGATTTTGTGGGAGGATAAAACTTTTATTTAAAATAAGCAAGTCTTCAGTACTTCCAATCCAATCCAGTCATCTTAATACCTGTCACAGAAATACACGTGGAAACTAGAACAATAATCGATTTAAATACAAAAAAACGCAAGCTTATTTTAAGTTTTATTTGCCTTAGAATTTCAGTGGGTTTCACATCATTTTTCGTGACTTGATCTAATTCATATATCTAATCGTCTGTGTCTAGACAGCTTTTGATATTCACAGTGATACACTATAAATACCAAAAGACAGTCTGTATGTATATATTACAATGTAGGGATAGGAAAACTTTTCAGATGGACTGCATATACGTATGTGTATATATATACATGCATGCACTACCTCGCCAATCAAAATATAGTAGCGAGTAGTTGAGGAGCAGCCACGTGGACCAACTCAACTCAATGCAACACTCAAGCATACATGCAAAATGAAACAACTCAAAGTGGTCGAGCTGATGTGTGCCAACATGAACAAGTGTACAACAAATATGCAACAAAAAATACTTGGCAATATCAAGTGTTGTGGCAAATTCAGAATAGTTGTTTAATAAGGAGCTTAAGTCTGATTTCTAATGTTCAAGAAAGCTCAAAGCAGCTAAATTACGTGGAAGAATGTTTCAGGTTTGCTATGACCCAAGTGTCGAGTCAAGCAGCTATAAAAGTTCAAGCACACACACACACATACACGACTTAGCCAAATATTCAGTTACGAGTGTCATGTAGGATGGAAAAACTCATGTGTAGCCCAAATAGTCGAGAAAACAAAGAGATGGTGCACAAACATAAAGCATCATAAAACATTTACATGATGCATTTTCAAAATTCAAGAATGGTACAAGCTTTCATGTTAAGTATGAAAGAGTGTAATGGGGACAAACATACATATGGACTGTCACAAGTCAGCATGACTACAAGCAATTGTATAAGGCAACATGTATATGCAAAGTAATTCATTTGAACATGGTCCAGCCCAAGTGGACATAAATGTGTGTGTATAGGACATAAATGATCAAGTGCGGACTGTACAAATGCATGCATCATCTTAAAGAAGCAGCAAACTCAAAGTGAACAAGTAAATGGTGCAGCTCAGAAGTATATACATGTGAAACATGAAACATAACGAGGAGAAAGATGGGTCAAGCACAAGCGAGTATACTTTTCATGACATGCACATGGTAATAAGCAAGTTAAGCATGTAAACTGCAAGTATGAACAAGTGGACAACATATTACAAAATGGTGCAGCAAAACTCAAGTGCTACCATGCACAATTACATGGCAGTATGTAATATGTGTGAAGCATGGCATAGTGGCGCATACACATAATGATTCAGTCAACATAGTGATGGGCTGAGTTAGTAGTGATGCAGTGAATACAACTATGAAGAAAATGTGCAAAGTTTTTTCGAAGAAATGCAAGCATTCATGGTTCAGATTGCAAAAGAGGAAACAGGAGGTACTATGCCAAGAAATCACAATATTTTTTATTTCAAAAAATAATTTTATTCAATCAAGGTTTTTAATGCTTCCTGAAGTTAAGCTGCAAGTTACCACAAAATGTTTTCCAGAAATGAACAGTCTTCATTTCAGCAAAAATCAGGGTGCATATATGTGGGAAGAAAGTATTTGTTATATTCCAGAAATGAGCGAATAGTTTCTTTGGAATGATTTCATTCCAGTTTTTAAACTAATCAATTTGCATTTTTATTTGGCAAATCTTTGGCAAATAAATCAACAATGATTCATGAATTATATCAATCATTTTTGGTAGGAGGATTCAAGGCATAGCAAAATATCAATCAGTAGATTTCACACAAGTAAACTAATATGGTTCCGGAGTATTTCAGTAAACAAAATTCGGCAAGGTATCTCAACAAATCACACAACAACCAAAAGGGAAAACACGAGTAAATCAAATCAAGCCATTTATTTGAAATTAGAGCAATCAAAGGATTTAGAAATCCTATTTAAGCACTAAATCACCATAGGCATCAATCATCGAAAAACAGAGCATAATCGAAAAATACAATTAAAAGAAACACACTGTTTTTAGGGATTCAATCCACTCCAAACATGATCGAGCGAGCCATACATGGCATCGAAGAAATCCTAAAAGTCACACCGTCTTCTTTAGCAATCGTGATTGGATTTGGAGCATATGAGTAAAACCCTAGCTATTTTTTCCTTAGACGCCATTTTTTGGGAGCAAATAGGAATAATAAAACAAAAGGGGATGGCTGTTTTTCCCTAAAAATTCTAGATGATCTCAAAGGTGACCGGATAAAATGAATACAAGGGATGCGTGGAATACTCCAGAAACCAGTTGAACATGTGGTTAACAAATATTTTTACAAAGATAAGTGTTGAAAGAACTTCAACACACATTAACAAGTGTAAAATAATTAAATATATATACTTTCCTCCAAGGAGAAAATACTATTTATCATATCATATACAAACATAATTGGGGTATTTATACCATTTCAAATACAACTTAAATTATTATAATAAACCAATTCAAAATTTAAAATAATAAATCTTTACTACCCAATTTAAATCTAAATAAATTTGTTTTTCACGTTGTCAATATTCCAACTTTGGATTCATTTCCAAGGTTACATTTTTGAATATTCAAGTGAATTTAAATCAGCTAACAATTCACTGTTAATTGCTTACGACAAAACGCTCGTATATATGAAAGAAATCATTTAAAACATATCCAAACTACATTCAAGGGAAAAAAAATTCAAGTTCAAATCTGAATTTCTTATATAACTTCTATTTAAATCTCATTTTAATTCAGTTTCTAAACACCAAAATTTTCTGAGCTTTTACAACCCCATTCTAAAGATTTGGGTTGTTACACCTTAGGTTGTGACTAATCCATTTGGGGGTTCGTCCAGCTTTTGTATGCTTTGTCGTGGTCTTGTGTTATCGATCCATGGTTGCTCTTTTATATGTGATTGCTTTGTTTTGAACTTCACTTGGTATGGGAGCATCTTGGGCGTGGATTATCTCAAGTGGTATGTAGCAAGAGTGAATTGCGAGAAGCTTGAGGTGAGAGTCGGGGATGTGGAAGGGCGAAATGTTTTGGTTCGATGTAATCCCAAAGATGGTGTCATCGTGAGCTTTTTATATTTGCTTGTGATTCCATAGGAAGACTTGTCATATGTACTGATCGCTAATGAGTTTGAGGATGTCTTTGAAGAAGTCAATGGCTTGCTGTTGCATCATGAGATTGAGTTCAGAACTGATTTGGCCGAGGGTGTTAGACCTATAGTTACGTCTCTTAGGCGGATGGCGCATAAGGAACAACGAGAGTTAGAGGTGCAATTTTGGGACCTTTTGGGAGAAGAGTTCATTTGGAGAATTGTGTCCTAATTGAGAGCACCAGTTGTGTTTGCAACCAAGGCCAATGGATCCCAAAGATTGTGTATGACTATCGTGAGACGAACATGGTGACAAAGACGAACAAGTATTTGTTGTCGAGGTTCGATGACTTGTTTGATCAGCTCCATGAAGCCAAAGTGTTTTCTCAGATGGATTTGGCAACGAGATTCCACTAGTTGAGGGTGGCAATGGATAATGTGCCGAAGACTGCTGTAACAACCTGGAAAATCAGAACCAATTTAAAAATTTATTTTACGGAAGTTTTCTAAGAAAATGCTTTAGAATTTAAAATTTCCATTATTTAATTAAATTAATGAATTTAAAAAGGTTTTAAATAAAATTATGATGTTATTTATGAATGATTTAATTTTTTTTTATAATAAATAATTATTTGTTATTAGATAAATAGTGATTTATAACAATTGAAATTAGTATCAAATTGTATGAATATTTGTAGTAATTAACTTCAAACAATTGATAATAAAGAAAATAGTAGAGTTGTAAGTGATACAATTTTTATTGTAATTAGCAATAATGATTGATTAGATTATTAGCATATTGTATTATGTTTGAGATTTCTATAATTTAATTCGTGGGAAGAGTATTAATTAGCATTTGTAAGTTTTTCCCTTTTTAAAAGAATGAAGGAATTTGAATTGAAAAGCAATACATACAAATAAACAAAAAATAAATGTGTAAAAGTACGTGTTTTCTTTGTATTTTACACTGTTTATTTCAAATAAAAGAAAATCATACATTTCTTGTAATGGAACGAAGTTAACATGCTTTGTTTACATTTAATTTATGAAAATCAATTAGAAAATCTTCCAAAGAAACACATCTTCAGCAAATTAGATATGAAATTCTACTATAATAAATTGTTAATTAAGTACATAAATGCGGACAGAAACCAAAATAAACGCATAATAATTGTGTAATTTAAAAGAGCGGAATTTGAATAAGTTAGCAATAAAACAGTTAAATTTAACAATTTGGTTGATTAAGAAAAAGAAATAAATTAGGAAAGAATTAACTTAGTTGATTAGGTAAATTAAAATTAGTAAGTGCATAATTTACCACTTTTAAGAAATAAAGTAACACTAAGACTTAATAAACAGGTCGTTGGGAATTGATGGGTCGATTGAGCCTATTAATATATAGGGCCAAATAATTAATAGGAAATGGAGAATTGTAATTGTAAATTAAAGATCAATAAATGAGAATTGAATTCTTAAAATGTTGCAATTTATTAATGCAAATAATGTGTGTAATTAAAAGGTAGATTTGAATTTGAAATTTTTAATGAATAAGGACAAATGGATTCATGGGAATGAATTTAAATGAATTAATTACTAATTGAAAATGAGTGAATTATTATTAAATGCCATAATAAATGCTCATTAGTTGTTGTTGATAAATGTGCCATTATATCATGTAATCAAAGGGGATTTAAGGAATCAGAAATGTAAATAAATACGCCACATCAGCCAATTTATTTCCTTTGTAACATACAACATATGGATTAACTGGCCTTTTTGAAATTAGAGAATTAAAAATAGAATTTTTAATATATAAATACCCTAATATACGAAACCCTAATTCCCCATTCAGTAGCCGCTGCCCTTTGAACAAATCGATGGCCACCTTCTTCAATTATGCGATCTCACTATTATTTCAATCCTATCAATGAATTCCAAAATTTATAAAAGCAAAATCGAAGAACTCAATAAGACCTACAAGTCCAACAGCTGTGATTGGTTTTCATTTGCCAAATCGTGAGAATTTAGAGCATGAACCTGCTCCGTTCGAATGCGTTTATCCACGCAATGGTGGCTTTTGCGGAGGTGAACGATGTGGAGGCTTCAGATCGGTGGCCGGCACTTTGGATTTGGAGTAAGTTGGAGCCATACCGATCATGTATGGGTTCGGTTTTTCTATCGTAACCTGGAACCGATGGAAGAAAGATTAGAAGGTGGATTAAGGAATAAAATAAGTGATTAATTATATTGGTGATCGTTAATGTGTTTGATATTCGTAAAATAAATATCTTTTTCATACGTTATCCAAATTCAACAAACTCAGATCCGTTGGAATCACAACGATGACATCTACAATACGGAACTGGCCAGAAGAATTTTGGAGCTAGCTGATATTTTGATCAAGTTAAACGTCTTTAATTTGATTAAAATAATCATTTTAATCGATTTCTGAACCCGATCAAGGTGAGAACTCTCTCACTAAATTCTCTTGTACAGTTATTTATTTTATATAAACTGCCATGATTTTTATCAGTATTCAATTATCATAAATATTTGTTCACCAAAAATTTTATTTATAGCTTGTATGTGAGATCTCTAATTTAAAATAAAATTTATTATTGATTTCGATGTGAAATTCATATATGTGTGGTATAAAATTTGAGATGATTGTTTGTGTTTGCGTTGAACAAATGGATTGAACTTTGTATGTTAGAAAATAAAATATTCATGTTTGTTAGAAAATGTTCGTATAATAAAAATCATTTTTTTATTGTATATATATGAAAATAAATTATTCACGATTGTTAAATTGTTATATAATAAAAATTATCTTTTTATTGTACAAGTGAATTATAGGAATTGTTAAATTGTTATATAATAAAAATTATCTTTTTATTGTACATGTGAATCATAGGAGTTGTTAAATTGTTATACAATAAAAATTATTTTTTTATTGTATAAGTGAATCATAGGAATTTTTAAATTGTTATACAATAAAAATTATCTTTTTATTTTACAAGTGAATCATAGGGATTGTTAAAATGTTATACAATAAAAATTATCTTTTTATTGTGCATGTGAATCGTAGGAATTGTTATATTGTTATACAATAAAAATTATCTTTTTACTGTACAAGTGAATCATAGGAAATGTTAAATTGTTATACAATAAAAATTATCTTTTTATTGTATAAGTGAAACATAGGAATTGTTAAAATTGTTATACAAGAAAAATTATCTTTTTATTATTATGTGAACATAGAATTTGTCAAAAATATTTATACAATAAAAATTATCTTTTTATTGTATATGTGAACATAGAATTTGTCAAAAATATTTATACAATAAAAATTATCTTTTTATTGTGTATGTGAACATAGAATTTGTCAAAAATATTTATACAATAAAAATTAACTTTTTATTGTATATGTGAACATAGAATTTGTCAAAAATATTTATACAATAAAATTATCTTTTTATTGTATATATGAATCATAGAATTGGTCATAACTGTTTATACAATAAAAAATTCCTTTTTATTGTATATATGGATCATAAAATTGTTGTGTTGGAAATAATTGTTTATAAGATAAAAATTTACTTTTTATTATATATATATATGAATCACAAATTTATCATGTTTTAGAGAAAAATAGTTAAACATTGAAAATAACACTTTTAATGTATGTTTTGATTCATTATTAAAAATGACATGTTCATTACAAATTGTTTAGATATCGAAAAGGACATTTTTAATGTATAATTAGTTTCATTAAAAATGATTCATTATTAAAAATGACATGTTTGTTAGAAATTGTTAGATATTGAAAAGGACATTTTTAATGTATGATTAGTATCATTAAAAATAATACATTATTAAAAATGACATGTTCATTAGAAATTGTTCAGATATTAAAAAGGAATTGTTTAATGTATAATTAGTTTCATTAAAAATGACTCATTATTAAAAATGACATGTTCATTAGAAATTGTTAGATATTGAAAAGGACATTTTAATGTATGATTAGTTTCATTAAAAATGATTCATTATTAAAAATGACATATTCATTAGAAATTGTTTAGATATTGAAAAGGACATTTTTAATTTATGATTAGTTTCATTAAAAATGATTCATTATTAAAAATGACATGTTCATTAGAAATTGTTTAGATATTGAATAGTACAAGTTTAATTTATGATTAGTTTCATAAAAATGATTCATTATTAAAAATGACAAGTTCAGTAGAAATTGTTTAAACATTAAAAATGACATTTTTAGTGTATGTTTTGATTCAACAGAATAAAAAAAATATGTTACAATAGGATTTGTAATCAAAATGTTACATTTAACATGTTCATTTATATTAAAAAGAATGACATATTAAAATGTAATTTGTCATTAACATGCTACGTTTTACATGTTCATTTAGATTAAAAAGAATGACATGTTAAAATGAATTTGTCATTAGCATGTTACATTTTACATGTTCATTTAGATTAAAATGAATGGCACCTTAAAATAGAATTGCCATAAAAATGTTACGTTTAACATGTTTATTTAGATAAAAAGAATTACATGTTTTGATTCATTAAAATGTAATCACTTATACGTTGGCAAAGTAGGAAAATGTTTATATGTTAATATGCGTATTGTTTGTTGAAAACATCACTTTTAACATGTTAGTGAAATCATCGAACGATATATATATATATATTGTAATTAAACGAATCGCGCGGTAGTTCACGTTTCTGAATCGTAACTTTAAACGATTATACAGAAAGATCCGACCGCCGGATTTTCCCAAAACTGGTACCATTAGGTTCGCTTTCAGAAGATCTTTCCAACAATATTAAATTTGTTAAGATCCAACAGTTAGATTTTGAGTAATGTGTAATTCAAATTTGGATAAAAACAGTGCCAGGGCTATATAACGACTTGAAACGTGGTCTGAATTAAATGGGTTATTTTTATATAAAGCAAAATAGCGATAAATCGTTATAAAATAATATTAACAATATGAAATGATTTGAAATTATATATATTCGAGAATTATTTGAAAAGATCGATTTCAATCACATTTCAAATGATTATACGAAGATTAAAATCGAAGACATTTAAGATGGATGTTGAAGACCAGCGATCTTCACATCGAATGGATGACTACTGATGCCCTGCATTTGTTTGCTCCCAGGAAAGGGTTAAAGTGGTAGTTGTCCGGAAGTACTTGTTGATTGTCCAGATATGTGAGAACCTCTCTTCTGTATTGGACATACGGACTTGTAAATGGATGTGTGTCTCCGGTTTCGTTCAGACCAGGAACGGACTTGTAAATGGATGTGTGTCTGACATCGGATTTCTTTCTATGTGAATTGATTTCTATTTAATATATATCTACTTAGTGGCGGAGAATTTATTCTCTTGCTTAACACCCTTCTCTGAGACGTACGAGCTTAGAGGTTATATATTGATAGACATCAGTCACATGGCATGGATTGCCAATGTGGCATGCCAAGATGCAAATGATCAAGGCTTTTGTTGAAAAGTAGAGCCATGTGGTTGATGATAAAAGCATAGATTTATTTAGCATAGCTTTGTGTACAACATTACTTCACGAGCCTCACACCCGGTATGAGTCAAAAACGGAATGAGGACCATAGGGGGGACTTACGTTTTTTTCTAAGTAGAAGTGGTTTCATGGTATGGAGCCCAGATATTTTTACTTATGTAGATGATGAATTTTAAGGGCCCTTGGATATTGGTCGCTACTGGCCAAGTGATAGGTCCTAGGGCCGGAAAACATATTGTTCAGGAATAACCAATCCACTAAATTATTTGTGGACTGACCCTATCGCTAACCAGGGCTCACCAACGTCCGAGTCCTGAGGCATTTGCTAGAGTGCCTCGAAACCATTGAGGATGATTCCTAGCCTCGACTCATGATGGAAACCCAATTTCCAATACGACATTACGGATTTGGTTGTAAACCTATATATGGCGACATAGTAGGATGTGGTACTATGTCGTCTTGGATTGATACATCAACTTTGAAAATGTTTTAAACTGGCTAGACACTAGTAATAATATCAAATGATTTTTTTAAATATATCAATCATATTTAGTCATTATAAGGTAAAACTCTATCCTCCGGCTTGCGTTGCATTGTGTGATGGGATCTGAGCCTTATAATGGCTTCATTTTTCTAAAAAGCAATGCGTTGTTTAAAAGATTTACTTTATTTTATGCATTGGCAATCCAATTTAGTAAACCCATTCCGCGTTAGCTGCTTGGTCCTGTGATTAGACTTATTATTAGATAAGTTAAGTAAGATTTCTTATACCAGTCCCATGACTGACTCGTAGTTTGTTTTCACTTGCAAACTCGAGTGACCTTATTTCCACATGGGTAGTTGAGTGTTTTGTGTTGCAGATATTTATTTAGTGAGCAAGATTCTGGATCGAAGCTTAAAGCTATGTCTAGAGCATTGATAGGCTTCTGCTGTGGTTTACTAGTTCCACTCCAATGTAAAATAATCTTTTGATGTATTATTATTTTTCGATGAACTCTGATATATTTTGTACTCTGATGTAAAATTATTATGATGTTTATAAAAGTCTTCTATTATTTATTCTAATGTGTTGTGCGCCCAAAGTTAGTGAACCGATGATTTTCAACTTTTGGATCGGGCCTTGCAGTCGATTCGGAGGACAGGGATTTTCGGGTCATTACATGTGGTATCAGAGCTTTGGTTAACTCAAATCTTTGGGGTGAAAATTATTAGAACTGAACAAAAGACTCATCAGAGGTAGGATTAGAAATATCCTACAAAAGAATACTCATTAGAGATAGGATGGTAGCATCCTAGATCGGGATACTAGTTAGAGATGGGGTTAGAAATGCTCTAGAATGAGCGTAGAGTGACAAATCTATAATTAACGTATTTGTGATTATATATATAATCCGATTTTATAAAATATAATTTTTGAATATATAAAGGTTATATATATTTGAAAAGCTAATTGATTGATGATTATGTTGTGTGATTATTAGTTGAACTAAAAAATTTATTGAAACCAATAAAAGAATGAGAGTTGAGTTGGTTCGGTAAAACAACTTTAAGCTTCGTTCCTTTTCGAGGACGAAAAGATTTTAAGTGGGGGAGATCGTAACAACTTGAAAAATCAAAACCAATTTAAAAAATTATTTTAAGGAAGTTTTGTTAGAAAATGCGTCAGAATTTAAAAATTCCATTATTAAATTAAATTATTGAATTTAAAAAGGTTTTAAATAAAATTATGATGTTATTTATGAATAATTTCAAATTTATTTCTAACAAACAATTATTTGTAATTAGATATAATGATTTATAAAAATTGAAATTAGTATCAAATTGTATGAATACTTATAGTAATTATCTTCAAACAATTGATAATAAAGAAAATAGTAGACTTCAAAGTGATAGCAATTTTTATTGTAATTAGCAATAATGATTGATTAGATTATTAGCATATTGTATTATGTTTGAGATTTCTATAGCTTAATTCGTGGGAAGAGTATCAATTAGCTTTTGTAAGTTTTTCCCTTCTTAAAAGAATGAAGGAATTTGAATTGAAAAGAAATACGTACAAACAAAAAGAAATGTGTTAAAGTACTTGTTTTCTTCGTATTTTACACTGTTTATTTCAAATAAAAGAAAATCATAAATTCCTTGTAATGGAATGAAGTCAACATGCTTTGCTTACATTTAATTTATGAAAATCAATTAGAAAATCTTCCAAAGAAACACATCTTCAGCAAATTAGATACGAAATTCTACTATAATAAATTGTGTAAGTAAGAGTACATAAATGTGCAAAGAAACGGAAATAAACGCATAAAAATTGTGTAATTGAAAAGAGCCGAATTTGAATAAGTTAACAATAAAAGGGTTAAATTTAACAATTTGGTTGATTAAGGAAAAGAAATAAATTAGGAAAGAATTAACTTATTTTATTAGGTTAATTAAAATTTGTAAGTGCATAATTCACTTTTAAGAAAAAAAGTAATACTAAGACTTAATAAACAAGTTGTTGGTAATTGATGGGTCGATTGAGCCTATTAATGTATAGGGCCAAACAATTAATAGGAAATGGAGAATTGTAATTGTAAATTAAAGATCAATAAATGAGAATTGAATTCTTAAAATGATACAATTTATTAACGCAAATAATGTGTGTAATTAAACGGTATATTTGAAATTGAAATTTTTAATGAATAATGATAAATGGACTTGTGGGAATGAATTTAAATGAATTAATTACTAATTGCAAATGAGTGACTTATTATTTAATGCCATAATAAATGATCTTCATTATTGTTGATAAATGTGCCATTATAGCATGTAATCAAAGGGGATTTAAGGAATCAGAAATGTGAAATAAATACGCCACCTTAGCCAATTTATTTCCTTTGTAACGTACAACATATGGATTAATGAACCTCTTTGAAATTAGAGAATTAGAAATAGTATTATTAATTTATAAATATCCTAGTATACTAAACCCTAATTCTCCATTCAGTTGTCGCTGCCCATTGAACAAATCGATGGCCACCTTCTTCAATAGTGCGATCTCACTTTTCTTCCAATCCTATCAATGAATTTTGAAACTTATAAAAGCAAAATCGAAGAACTCCATCAGACTGACAAATCCAACGGTTGTTATTGATTTTCATTCTCTAAATTGTGAGAATTTGGAGCATGAATGTACTCCGTTCGAATGCGTTTATCCATGCAAGGATGGCTTTTGCGGAGGTGAACGATGTGGAGGATTCAGATCGATGGCCGGCTCTTTGGATATGGTACGAGTTGGAGCCCTAGCGATCATGTATGGGTTTGGTTTTTCTATCGTAACCTGGAGCCGATGGAAGAAAGAATAGAAAGTGGATTAAGGACTTAAATAAGTGATTAATTATATTGGTGATCATTAATGTGTTTGAGATTTGTAAAATTAATATCTTTTTCATACGTTATCCAAATTCAGCAAACTCAGATCCGTTGGATTCACAACGATGAGATCTACAATATGGAACTGACCAAAAGAATTTTGGAGCTAGTTGATATTTTGATCAAATTAAACGTCTTTAATTTGATTAAAATAACCATTTTAATCGATTTCTAAAACCGATCAAGGTGAGAACTCTCTCACTAAATTCTCTTGTACAGTTATTTATTTTATATAAACTACCATGATTTTTATTAGTATTTAATTATCACAAATATTTGTTCGCTAAAAATATTACTTTTAGCTTACATGTGAGATCTCTAATTTAAAATAAAATTTATTATTGATTTCGACGTGAAATTCATATAAGTGTGGTATAAAATTTGAGATGATTGTTTATGATTGCAATGAATGAATGGATTAAATTTTGTATGTTAGAAAATAAAATATTCACATTTGTTAGAAATTGTTCATACAATAAAAATCATTTTTTTATTGTATATATGAAAATAAATTATTCATGATTGTTAAACTGTTATACAATAAAAATTATCTTTTTATTGTACAAGTGAATCATAGGAATTGTTAAATTATTATACAATAAAAATTATCTTTTTATTGTACATGTGAATCATAGGAATTGTTAAATTGTTATACAATAAAAATTATCTTTTTATTGTACAAGTGAATCGTAGGAATTTTTAAATTGTTATACAATAAAAAATTTCTTTTTATTGTACATGTGAATCATAAGAATTATTAAATTGTTATAAAAGAAAAATTGTCTTTTTATTTTCCATATGAGTCATAGGAATTGTTAATTTGTTATATAATAAAAATTATCTTTTTATTTTATATGTTAATAATAGGAATTGTTAATTTGTTAACAATACAAGTGAATCGTAGGAATTGTTAAATTGTTATACAATAAAAATTATCTTTTTATTGTACAAGTGAATCATAGGAATTGTTAAAATTGTTATACAAGAAAAATTGTCTTTTTATTGTATATGTGAACATTGAATTTGTCAAAAATATTTATAAAATAAAAATTATCTTTTTATTGTATATGTGAAAATCGGATTTGTCAATATTATTTATACAATAAAAATTATCTTTTTATTGTATATGTGAACGTAGAATTTATCAAAAATATTTATACAATAAAATTATCTATTTATTGTATGTATGGATAATAGAAATTGTCATGTTGGAAATAACTGTTTATACGATAAAAATTTCCTTTTTATTGTATATATATGAATCACAAATTTATCATGTTTTAGAGAAAAATATTTAAACATTAAAAATAAAAAATTTAATGTATGTTTTGATTCATTATTAAAAATGACATGTTCATTACAAATTGTTTAGATATTGAAAAGTACATTTAATGTATGATTATTTTCAACAAAAATGATTCATTACTAAAAATGACATGTTCATTAGAAATTGTAAGATATTGAAAAGGGCATTTTTAATGTATGATTAGTTTCATTAAAAATGATTCATTATTAAAAATGACATGTTCATTAGAAATTGTTTAGATATTGAAAAGGTCATTTTTAATGTATGATTAATTTCATTAAAAATGATTCATTATTAAAAATGATATGTTCATTAAAAATTGTTAGATATTAAAAAGGACATTTTAATGTATGATTAGTTTCATTAAAAATGATTCATTATTAAAAATGACATGTTCATTTGATATTGTTTAGATATTGTAAAGGACATTTTCAATGTATAATTAGTTTCATTAAAAATGATTCATTATTAAAAATGATATGTTCATTAGAAATTGATTAGATATTGGAAAGGACAATTTTAATTTATGATTAGTTTCATTAAAATTGATTCATTATTAAAAATGACAAGTTCATTAGAAATTGTTTAAAAATTAAAAATGACATTTTTAGTGTATGTTTTGAGTCAATATATAAGAAGAATAATATGTTACAATAGGATTTGTTATCAAAATGATACATTTAACTTGTTCATTTAGATTAAAAAGAATGACATATTAAAATGGAATTTGTCATTAACATGTCACATTTTACATGTTCATTTAGATTAAAAAGAATGACATATTAAAATGGAATTTGTCATTAACATGTTACATTTTACATGTTCATTTAGACTAAAAAGAATGATACATTAAAATAGAATTGCCGTAAAAATATTACTTTTCACATGCTTGTTTAGATAAAAAGAATTACCTGTTTTGATTCATTAAAATGTAATCACTTACATGTTGGCAAAGTAGGAAAATGTTTATATGTTAATATATGTATTGTTTATTGAAAACATCACTTTTAACATGTTAGTGAAATCGTCGAACGATTCATATTTATATATATAATATATATATATTGAGATTAAATGAATTGCGCACGGTAGTTCGCATTTCAGAATCGAAACTTTAAACGAATATACAGAAAGATCCGACCATCAGATTTTCCCAAAACTGGAACCGTTAGGCTCGCTTTGGGAAGATCCAACAATATTAAATTTTTTAAGATCCAACAGTTAGATTTTGAGTCATGTGTAATTCAAATTTGGATAAAGACAACACCAGGGCCGTATAACGACCTGAAACGTCGTCTGAATTAAACGGGCTATTTTTATACAAATAAAAATAGCGGTAAATCATTATAAAAAAATATTAACAATATGCAATGATTTGAATATATATTCGAGGATTATTTGAAAAGACCGAGTTCAATCTGATTTCAAATAATTATATGACGAATTTAAATCGAAGACATTGAAGACGGTGGTTGAAGACCAGCGATTTTCACATTGAATGGATGACTACTGATGCCCTGTATTGGTTTGCTCCAGGAAAGGGATAAAGTGGTAGTTGTCTGGACGTAATTATTGATTTTCTGGATATGCAAGAACCTCTCTTTTGTATTGGACATACGGGATGAGGAATAAGGTGTCTCCGGTTTCATTCAGACCCTGAACGGACTTTTAAATGGATGTGTATCTGACATTGGATTTCCTTCTGTGTGAATTGATTTCTATTTAATATATATCTGTTTTGTGGTGGAGAATTTATTCTCTTGCTTAACACCCTTCTCTAAGACATACAAGCTTAGAGGTTATATATTGATAGGCATCAGTCACATGGCATGGATCGCCAATGTGGCATGCCAAGATGCAAATGATCAATGCTTTTGTTGAAAAGCAGAGCCTTGTGGTTGATGATCAAAGCATAGCTTTATTTAGCATAGCTTTGAGTATAGCGTTACTTTACAAGCCTCACACCCCGGTATGAGTCAAAAACGGAATGAGGACCATAGGGAGGACTTACGTTTCTTTCTAGCTAGAAGTGGTGTCATGTTATGGAGCCAGACAGTTTTACTTATGTGGATGATGGATTTTGAGTGCCCTTGGATATTCGCTCCTGGCCAAGTGATAAGTCCCATAGGACCAGGAAACGTATTGTTCAGGAATAAGCAATCCACTAAAGTATTTGTGGATCGGCCCTATCGCTAACCAGGGCTCGCCAGCTTACGAGTCCTGAGGCATTTGCTAGAGTGTCTCAAAACCGGTGAGGATGATTCCTAGCCTTGACTCATGTTAGAAACCCAATTTCCAATATGACATTATGGATTTGATTATAAACCTATATATAGCGACATAGTAGGATAGGGTACTATGCCATCTAGGATTAATACATTTACTTTGAAAATGTTATAAACTGACTAGACACTAGTAATAATATCAAATGATTTTTGTTTTAAATGTATCAATCATATTTGGTCATTATAAGGTAAAACTCTATCCTCTGGCTTGCGTTGCATTGTGTGATGGGGCTAGTGTCTTATAATGGCTTTATTTTTCTAAAAAGCATTGCGTTGTTTAAAAGATTTACTTTATTTTTTGCACTGCCAATCCAATGGTTTGCGGCGTGGTCCTATGATTGGCCTTATTATTAGATAAATTAAGTAAGATTTCTCATGCTAGTCCCATGACTGACTCGTTGTTTGTTTTGCAGATATTTATTTAGTGAGAAGGATTTTGGATCGAAGCTTAAAGCTATGTCCAGAGGATTGATAGGCTTCTGCTGTGTTTTGTTGGTTCCGCTGCATTGTAAATTAATCTTCTGCTGTATTATTGTTTTTCGATGAACTATGATTTATTCTGTACTCCGGTGTAACATTATTATGATGTTTATAAAAGTCTTCTATTCTTTATTCTGATGTGTTGTGTGCCCAAAGTTAGTGAACCGATGATTTTCGACTTTCGACTTTTGGATCGGGCCTTGCGGTCGATTCGGAGGACGGGGATTTTCGGGTCATTACAACTGCTTTTAGGACACCATCCGGTTTCATCGAATGGTTGGTGATTCCATTTGGGTTGACTAATGTGCCAACATATTATCTGGATCTTATGAATAGGGTCTATAGAGATCAATTGAACAAGTTCGTGCTTGTGTTCATGGATGATATTCTGCTTTACTCTCGGAATGAGGAAGAGCACAAGACGCACTTGAGAGTTGTTTTGGAAATCTTGAGAAAACATCAGCTGAAGGCTAAGTTCTCGAAGTGTCACCTCTGGTAGAGCAAAGTGAGGTTCTTAGGACCTGTAGTTTCGGGATAAGGAGTAGCGGTTGGCCCAGCTAAAGTGGAAGCAATCCAAGACCGGGATAGACCTAAGAATGCGACAGACATGAGAAGTTACCTTGGATTGGCAAGTTATTACCGACTATTCATGTAACAACCCGAATTCCGATGGACCGATTTTTTTTTCAAAATTCTAATCTATCAAAACTCATGTTAGTTTGTCTAGTATCCTGCAGAAAAGAGAGAGAGATATATAATATATCAGAGCTGAGAAAACATCTCACAGCAGAATGGATAAAATATACTGTAATAAAAAATATAGCCTTACCCAGATAATAATACTGCCTAACCAGTATCCAAAGCTATCATATCTTTGCCACAAATTTAACCTGCGAGTATTTTATGAGGAGAGGGTCAGAACACAAGTTCTAGTGACAGGATTTAAAATACACATTTTGGATAACCCTACATATACCATTCAGTTACATTTTCATGTTTATTAGGTTACTTGGGTTAACAACACTCATGGCTTACACGCACGTCGTACCAATCTACATCCCAGTGGATTAACCTCATACAGGATATATGTAGCTACCCCCAATATTAATGTACAACCCATGGTCTCCCACTCGCACGGTCTCCACTGTAACGCTACAGAAATATACGCAGTCCCTCTTCCTATGCTGAAGTGACATACATATCTCTATATAACAACACTACATTCCACATGGATCTGCTATCGCCAAGCTACATAAGCATGCGGACTGCCACCTTCGATCGAATCAGATTCCATCATAGAGTAGTACCCTACAATGTACGATACACCACCTAGAGAAGACGTGCATGTATCTATACTGTTCCACGTAGGTATCATGTAACAGCCCGCACCTCCGATCACGTAAGATATTGTCCCTAACGTAGCCACCATATAGGTGTGGGGTTTTGTTCCTCAAAAGGCCTCGGCGTTAGTAAGAGATAGACTCTACTATATAAGTACCCACTTTATACAGGCTTCCACGATGTGGGACTTAGGGGTGTTATATTCTCCCCTCCTACAGAGCCCAACGTCCCCGTTGGCTCACAAACACCTCACCCAAGCATTGTGGTCCACACAGGAGCCACAATTCCGGCTGGGTATTGGCTCTGATACCAACTGTAACAGCCAGCACCTCTGATCACGTAAGATATTGTCCCCAACTTAGCCAACATATAGGTGTGGGGTTTTGTTCCTTAAAAGGCCTCGGCGTTAGTAAGAGATAGACTCTACTATATAAGTACCCACTTTATACAGGCTTCCACGATGTGGGACTTAGGGGTGTTACATATCATCATTCGTATTCGATGCCTTAACCATGTATATCCTGTGCGCCGAGTTTCGTGGCAGGGTTGTACAAGAAACATGGAACTAGATCGGGAGCTTTTCTATATCTGTACAGACCCACCTTTAAGGACCTCAAAATACAGATATTCAGTATGGTCTGCTTTTCATGATGGCCATGGCCCCACCCAGGTCCTTCCCTCGACTAGTAAAGACTACAACAGCTAAGCGACACGCCCCTAATCAAACAATCTAAGCGTCTATTTGGCGTCTCCGTTAACCACCTAGCCTCGATAGTGAAAGGTCAATGGTTTCTTGGGTTAGCTCCAGCCTTTTTGCATCCCACTTGCTACCGATGACGGATACTAGACGATCTTATATTCTGTGTTGGTCCTGACCCAGCCTCCCATCGAGGCAATCGCCGAATCACCTTAGTGCCATCTCGTCCCAACCTTTTGACTGCAAAGCTACTCTTGCGGTTAAGGCATACTCACCGAGTAGTAACGTGCAGACCCAAACTTTGCGAGCACAGCCTAAACACTACCACCACGCAGAGAACTACCAGGAGTACTCTCCACGTCCCAGGAAGCCGCGTGCTTCCCTTTCCTGTCCATCAGAGCTAGCAGAATAACAAAATAATCAAACGGGCATGCTTCTCCTCATGCCTCATGATACCACGATGATCTACCCTATTAGGTTATTCACCCTCAAACTTAAGGATCGGTCCAAGAGCCTCATTTTAATGTGTTATTAGACCCTATGTCTAAACAATCAACTATGTGCTTGCTTTACCTCATCAGGTTTCCAGTTAACATGGTAATTTCAAATCATATTAACTTCTTATTCAGGTTACGAAGTTCTTTCTAAGCCCCTTATATCTCTAAGGAATGGACCATTCTTGCTTACTAGTTTTTGGTTACAAAACTTAACCCTTTTACGTTCATTAATATGCCTATAACATGTTATTCTCTATATTGTAATCCAAGGTCTGTAATCTACAATCTCTTTATATTATTCATTGTCTAATTCCATAGCTACAATAACATGTTCTACTTAATATGTAATTAAGTATATCTCAATTCACATGTTTTCTATTTGACATGTCACTTATTAGTTATGATTAAATATAACTTATTTCATCTCATATATTATCCTCATTCTTTATTTTTTAATCATAATTCCATCTTACAATGTCACTACAACTAGTCATTGTTTACTTATTAGCTTAGTTCTCTAAACTAAGTTTTACTAATAAGTTTCCTTTCCATTAATATAACTTATGTTATCCCTATCAGTAGATTTTAGATTCTCGATCTTACAGATAACTTAATTTACAATTAATTACAACTTATCTCATTACATAATTTATCCCATTTTCTTTATCGTTTATTATAGCCTAAGATATAATTTCCGCTTGTCCCTAGAACAAGCCTACCTATTATATAACATTCTCATTAATGTAAAAATTATAGTAAGTTATTATCATTCCCCGTTTATTTCAATTCTTTTACTGTTGTAACTTTCCTTGATTTCCTATTCATTTCCGTTCATTTCCTTTAATCACAAATAGTGCCATTTATTTCTATCCTTTTATATACCTATATTTATATATATGTTTATGCACTAGACCTCTCACATTAAGTCTACCACTTGTGGATGCTGGATTTATCGAGCGGTTCCGGGCAGACTTCTACCAAAGTTGGACTTAACCTCGTGTCTTAGCACTGTTACATGTATATTTACACACTAGACGCCTCACATTAAATTAACAACTTGCGAACGCTGGATTTGCCAGGCGGTTCCGGGCGAACTTCTACCACAAGTTGAATTAACCTCGTGTCTAAGTGCGGTTTTGACATTCCATTAACTATAAATTTAGGCATGTTCATTCTACCAAATTTTATTGTAATCAATTTGTACATGTCACACTTAATATCATATTAAGTCCATTTTAATTGATTATCATGTCGCATGTTCTTCCTAACATGTAATTAACCCCCATTTTAAAATAACATTTAATCATCGAATCATGTAATTATTCCATTCTAACAAGTTTACATGTAATTATCTCTATTTCTACAGTTAAGGGTTCAAGTACATAATATGCCACAGATTAACGTGTAATTAGAACATGTATGTGTATAACAGTAAACGTTTCCATATATTTTAGCAGGTTTACATTTCAACATATCAACGTTTCAACCTATTAACATTTCAACAAATTAACGTTTCAACTTATTAAAATTCTAGCATATTCACATTGCATATTAAATATTTAATTGTCATAAAATGCGAGGTATTACATTCTCCTACCCTTAGGAAATTTCATCCCCGAAATTTAATAAGGGTAGAAATCAAATAACCCCTCGCATAATATCCATCCATCGTGTGTGCATCCAATTTTTGGAAATATTGTGCACTTGTGCAAAGTGTAATACAACATAATAATACATGTATGCATAAGTGGCACCTCCTATATGTATGAATTTTTTTCAAAAATCCTTTAAAAACATGATGCACACATCCTAAATATACTGGTAAATTCTATATGAATGCAATATTTGAAAATCAAAATATTTTTTCATCTAAATTTTCCCACACTCTCTAAGAGCAAGAGCGCAGTTCATCTAATTGTTGCATCCAAATCCCACCAAGCAACTTTATTTTTTGAACTTTAGAAAAAACTAATTATCTAAATTTGATTTCTTGTGTTACAAAAAGGTAAAAAACGGAAAATTTCATATCTTCCGTTTTTCTTTTTCAACCTTTTTCTAACCGTACTTGGATTTTATTTAACTATTTTAAAGATTCCCTATTTTCCCATCCAAGTGCAACCCACATAAAAAACTTTCTTTATTGCAGATTTTTTTTCCAACTTATCCTGGAAAAATTTACTCTTATTCATCTTTTCTCAGAATTTTCCATTTTTCTTTAACTGTCGTGTTTGTTGCTTTACTGAATTTATTGTAACCTTTTTGGTTATGTCATTACTCTTTTCTTAGCTTATTAACTTAATCCTCTAATCCAAATTTAGTTTCACATATGCCTTCTAGTCCTTCAACTAAAACAGGAAAACAACAAGCTACACAGCTACTACTAAGGAAGAAGAATCTCATGACTATGTCCCCCTCTGGCAGAAAATTTCAAGCAATAGGATGTAAACACTTAGTTGCTCTCTATAGTCTGGTAGTCACTACTAATCCTTATTGTGTACTAACATAAATTTTTAAGCAACACCCTAAGCTTTTCAATGCTTACGCATTCTACTGGAATTTACCAGTATTCCAAGAAAATTCTGGCTATCTACTTCATACCCTCTAAACTTTTCCCGTCTTCCCTAGGCACTAATCCTCACCTACTCCATACTTTTAAAACATGGTTTGGCCTTTTTATTTCACTTTTCTTTCAAAGGTTAAAAGTATCAAAACTTTATTTTCCTTACCAAAACTTATTTTTGCCAAACCATAAAACATGTCATTTTATAAACAAATATGTAAATCCTTTTTTTTTCAAATCATAAAAACTAGAGTAGAGAAGGACAACTATTTCTCAATTATGTTTACAGCTGCACTTACTTACAATGCCAGTTCAGTTACTTATTACAAGGTGCAAACATATGCTCTATTCTTAATTTCTATAACTTATTTTGTCCATCGAACAAAATTTCTTGTTAAAACAATTTATCAAAAATGATTGTCAAAAGAACAAAGATTTCAAAACTTTCTTTACTGAAAATTCTAGTTTTTAAAAAAATGCAACATTTTCTATGTTTTGCTTTCTTAATCTTTTCATACTATATAACTTGAAAACTAGCGAGCTATGCACGCTCTATAATATGCACATTTTACTGAGAGAATTCTATTTTAGACAAAATTTTCGCATGAAATCACTGTTTTCAAAATATACCCCATTTTACATCAAAATTCAATGTGCACTTTTCTAATATATTCTTTACATAATTTAAAACTATAAATTTTAGGATCAAAACTTGCACCATAAACTGTAACACCCGATCATTTTGTAACAATAAAATAATTAAACAATGTATATGTATGTATATATATATATGCATTGACATATGTATTTAAAAGAAGAAAACATTAATGCAAACAAAAATGTACATAGAAAAAGAAAGAAAGGATATGCAACACCCCAATTTTAACGACATTAAAAGAGGATAAATTAAATAATAATTAATTTAACATTCAGAATTAGAGGGAATGGACTATGCCATTACGTCCATCTCAAAATTTTGGTCAGAATGGACATTTGGTTTGCGTAAAACGGACACCGTACGAAAAAGTTATGAGGGTTCGAAGTTTGTTTACGCACAAGATAAATATATATATATATATAATAAATCCCATAACCTTCAAAATTCAAAATCAGGCCAAAGTGGGCAGATCGGGAAAATTCCCGCTCATGGGTGTTGACCCTCCCCCCCTCCCGCGGACGGATCTGGGAAGAATTCATTTTACGTACCTAGACATGATTCTGGGTCTGGTTTATTCGTTCTAGGCTGTAAATATGGTCCCTTATTCTCTTATTTTCTCAATTGGAGATCATAGAGGCCATATGCTGTCGGGTTGAAAATTGAAACAGAATCAATGGCCACTACAATCAGTTTAGCTATTCATAATTCAGATCTCTCTCTCTCTAAATTTTCTGACCTAACGCTGTGAGTTTCTAGTTACTTTTAAGTTTAAATGGATAAATGTGAATTATGATAGAGTACGAATTGGGTATATGTTGAGAATCATGAACTTATGCAAGTTTATTATGTCATTATCCCTGGATCCAATATGATTATAGACATTCTGCTATGCCGACTATGTAAATCTTCACTTGTAACTATATTGAGGGAAATGCGAACTTGTTAATTTAGATCTAATCCTTTATGCTAATCACCTTTCACGTTATGTTGTAGTAATCACGATATGTTGTAAACTTGACATGTGATGCCACCCTTTTAGATCTATCATGCTACTATGTCACCCTAATTTTGTTAGACATCTAAATGACAAGTTTAGACCAAGTTATGTTGAATTTGACATTGTAGTTGCCACAAGTTGATCAGCTCTGTTTTCACCCTATTACGATGATTACATGTCCATTCACCTTGTTGTCATGCTTATGCCAAAACTGTGCTGAAACTGTCACCTTTGTCACTCCATTTTTATTGTTATGGCGAGGCTACTTTGTAGCCTCGATGACGCCAAAATACATGCGATCACATTATTTAGGAAACATGGAAAAAGGGGATTTGTAATAGGCATAATTTATATAATGTTTATATAAGTTGGACATATAACTCAAATCGGGAAACATAGAAATAATCACCTATAATGACATTGGTAAATTTGGGGGAGAATGGCATAATTTGAATATGACCATTTATGGATATGTAATTCAAATTATTGTTGCAAAATAGTTATTGCCACCTATAACTGGAAAGGATTATTTAATTGGTAAATTAATTAAAAATGGAATGTTAGCAATTACAATTAGGAATTAAAATTGTACTTATGACACGAGGTTAGCCTACGTTAGTAGTGGAAGTCTGCCCGGACCCGACCGGCATATCTAGCAGCCACTGATGTTGAACCTAATGTGGGAGGTCTAAGTACGTAAATATGAATTGGGATTAGACATGAGGTTAGGCCCAACTGTGGAATAAGACTGCCTAGATCCGACCGGCATATCCAGCATCCACATGTTGCAGGCCTAATGTGGGAGGTCTAACCCAGTAAGAAACCATAATTGGACATGGTAATAGAATTGGATTACTTAACCTAATTTAATTCATAAAGATTGTATGACTATGAACTTAATTTAGGGTTAAGCAAAACTGAATGAGTAAAGGGCGGGTTTAGTGAATTGAAGTGGTGGGTAATTTATAGATATATAGGCCCACAAACTTAACCCATTAAGGTTACGTAATTAAAGACACCAGATGGTATACATAGCCAGTGGAAAATAGAATAAAGTTATGTAATTAAAGACACCCTTTAGGGTAAGCATAACTGGTATAGGACTATGTAATTAAAGACACCTAGGGATATACGTAGTCAGTGAAAAACCTAGTGGGGATACAAGACAAAGGGGAGAGCTCGTATCATATTGTGTGCGACCCATTTCAATCAGTAACACATAGTTGGTATCAAATAAAGAACTCCGTACTTGGCGGATATAAGGGCATGCTTACTCATTGATTGTAAGAGATCCAAACAGGACGGACGGTGTGGACGGCGCAAACCGACCGGAGACATGTGCATGCATGGGCCGGGCAGAGGCGGCTAAGACGACCATGACACCAGTAGATATGGTTGTGCACCTCTTGGGTTGCCACTTGAGGAAGTGATACCTCCTACTGTGGGGACAGCACAGGGTATCTACGGAATAGGGAGTTGATCGATTAGGGTAATGGTTAGGTCACACTCATACGTATACCTTATACTAACTTATTGTTGAAGGGATTTTCTAACTTTAGTTATACTAGTAATAGTGCAGAGTAATCATTAGTGAAGTATGTGTACACCTTACCTTAGCTCCCTTGTCACACCTGCCATTTATATAGTGACCTCTCTTACCCAATTTATGCCTGTCATGTTCACCTTTATTTATTTACTGGCTAAAAATAACTAGACTCGCCAGACTTTATGTCTAATCCCTTTGTTTTTCCCTTTCTCTTCTGTCCCCTCTTCTCAGGTTCTCAGGGACTAAATACCCAGGCTTAGTCAGGACTTGGATATTATCTTGCTGGAAGCTACTTTTGGAGTATGGCTCAATTCTTTGTCTCTATTATGGCTTACTTGGGAAATAATGTTTTTCTTTAATACCTATGTACTATGATGATGCAAGACAGAAGTATTTTATTGTAATGATTTTATGACTTATGGCATTGTGAACTACGGCATTATGCTATATGTTGAAATAAAAATTTGAAATTTCCGCTGCTATCTTATTTATATCTGTCTTGTAATTATTCTGTGTCTTTTTACCTACAACGCTTCACGAAACTTAATGCATTCCCTTAGTGAGTGACATTAACGGACGTGGGGTGTCACACTTGGTATTAGAGCTGAAGGTTACCGGATTAGATAAAAGTTTTGAAAAATATTTTTCAAAAAGGTTTTAAAAGAAATATTTTCAAAAAGAAAAGTCTATTTTGAAAATATTCCCCAAGAAGCCTTATGTAATATCCTTTGGTCCTTTATCTAAAATTCTTCCTTTTCCCTTTTACAGCATGTCCGGGGATCAAAATATTCCTAATATCTTAGAGGGCGTCACGATACCCGGATGGTTCCATAGATATTTGGAGGGCACAGTGCCTACTAAAGGCCAGAGAGACGCTCCTCCTCTTGTTACCCCAATCATTCCTCCTCCTCCTCACCCTCCAAGAGCAGATAACTTCGCCAAAATCTGTAAGGACTTCCGTGCTATGGGAGGGAAGCCATTCCATGGGAATGAGACATTTGTGGAAACTCGGAATTGGCTTAAGGAGACCGAGGACTTATTCATAATCTTTGAAGTGGAGGACAGAAGAAAGATTCAATTAGCTGCTTGGCTGTTAAAATACGAAGCCTCATTTTGGTGGGAAGTCACCGAGGCTAGACGTCCGATGGAAACTTGGAAAGATTTCAGACAGAGCTTCGAGATGAAATTTCTTTCCCAAGCCGAGCGAAGCATACTGATGGAGAGTTTCTTAACGCTCAAGCAAGGGAACTTGACGGTGAAGGAGTATGTGAACAAGTTCAACCAGCTGGCAAGGTTCGGAATAAAGTTGGTGGATATACCGCACGAAAAGGCTTTATGATTTGCTAAAGGACTGAATGAGCCTCTGCATGGTCTTGCTATGTCCTATATTCCTATGGGGACCACATTCGAAAGGCTTGTGGATGTAGCCCTAATGCATGAAGAGGCAAGGGAGAGAAGAAGGAAGCAAATACTGAGGGGACATCACAGAACTGGAAGGTATGGCCCAATAAATGGCAATAGCAACAAAAGCAAATGCAACAAAAAAAGAAAGGAGGGAAAGATGTCAAAGGCAAGGGTAAGCGGGAATGTCACAATTGTGGGAAGGAAGGTCACTTGATCAAGGATTGTAAGAGATGGAAGGGCAATTGCTTTAATTGTGGAGAGGTTGGACACTTTTCTAAGGATTTCCCGAAGAAACGGGGATAGGGTCAGAGGGCAGGAAGTTTTGGAGGGCAGGTTCATGCTCTCGTCATCAGTGCTCCTGAAAGAGGTAGAAAAATTTCCGTAGAAAGTTTAGTTTCTCTTTCAAACCATCCAATTAAAACAATTTTTGATTCTAGTTCTTCACACTCGTTTATATCTAGTTCTGTGGTTGAATCTCTGCACATAGTTACTAGTATTGTAGTAGATCTCATGGTTGTTTCGAACCCCATTGGTGGTTCGGCTCATTTATCGATGATTTGTAGGGGTTTGAAATTATCTATGTTAGGCGTTGAGTTTGAATGCGAGGCGTATGTGCTCAGGTTTATGGGCTATGGGTTGATTCTAGGAATGAATTGGCTTAACACATATGGAGCCGTTTTAGATTGTGAAAGGAGGGTTGTCAGGCTCCCAATTTGTCATGGGAGGACCCTCGAAGTTTCTTGTGACCCCCAAGTGTCTGTTATGCTTAGTTTCTTAGAGTTTTTAGATGCATCCATAGAGGACTTGCAATCTGTTCCAGTGGCTCGGGATTACTCCGATTTTTTTAATGAGGTACATGATTTACCTCCAAGGCACGAGATTGACTTCTGCATATATCGGGTGGACAATGCAAAGCTAGTTGCGTTACCAGTACGCCACATGGCTCAAAGGGAAAGTAGGGAGCTGAGTAAGCAAGTAAGGGAGCTACTTGGGAAAGGGTTCATCAGACGAAGCATATCTGAATAGGGTGCTCCAGTAGTATTCGCAACTAAAGCAGATGGATCATTTTGTTTGTGTGTTGACTATAGAGAATTAAATAAGCTCACCAAAAAGAATAGGCACCCGCTTCGAAGAATTGATGATTTATTTGATTAGCTCATTGGTGCCTCAGTATTTTCTTAGTTGGACTTGGCTACAAGGATCCATCAATTGAGAGTGGTTGAGGATAGCATAGATAAAACTGCTTTCAGAACTCCGGACGGTTTCTTTGAATGGCTAGTGATGCCTTTTGGGCTGACAAATGCACCCGACTATTTTGCTGATTTGATGAGTAGGGTGTTTCGGGAATTCCTAAACCAATTCGTCGTAGTCTTCATTGATGATATTTTGATCTTCTCCAAGATCGAAGAAGAGCATGCCCAACATCTGAGGGAAGTTTTGAAAACTCTCCATGACCACCAGCTAAAAGCAAAATTCTCCAAATGCCATTTCTGGAGAAAGGAGGTAAGATTCTTGGGGCATGTAGTCTCCAAAGAAGGGATGGCTATTGGAAGCTCGAAGGTGGTTGCAGTGCAAGATTGGCAGATTCCTAAAAACGCAACCAAGGCGAGAAGCTTTCTTCGGTTGGCAGGTTACTATAGGAGTTCATTAAGGACTTCGCGAAGATATCATCCCCTCTCGCTAGGCTAACAAAAAATAATTTGGTGTTTTCATGGGATATAGACTGTAATGTTGCTTTGCAACGACTGAAAAGGGCTCTGACAACAGCCCCAGTTTTGACCTTGACCGATGGAAGTAAAGTGTTTACTGTTTACACTGATGCGTGCGGTACAGGGCTTGGTGCAGTGCTGATGCAAGAAGGGAAAGTAATATGTTATGGGGGTAGGCAGTTGAGAGTTCATGAAAAGAACTACCCCACCCATGATCTAGAACTAGCTGTCATAGTATTTGTATCAAAGACATGGCGTCATTTTTTACTGGGAGAAAGATTTGAGTTGTACACTAATCACAAATCTCTCAAGTACCTATTCTCTTAAAAGGATCTCAAACTTAAGGCAACAACAGTAGATGGAATTCTTAGCTTCATACGATTTTGAGATTTTTTATACCTCTGGCAAGGGTAATGTGGTTGCAGACGCACTAAGTAGGCTGAGCATGGCTCTGAGTCCTTTGTTTGTGGAAAGAGAGAACTTGGAGTTCATATCAGCTTTTGATTTTAGACCCTCCATCGAATTTTTGCCTGATTTATTTGCATCCTTGGAGATACGAGTGACTCTTGTTGAGCAGATAGGAGCTTCGCAACAAGGTGACCCACAGATTCTAGACATTATGGATAAGCTCAGAAGAGGGGAGACTTCAAGTCACCTCAGTAGATATGCTAAGATGAAAAGGGGTGGTTGCGATGAGATGAAAGGCTTTGTGTTCCTCAGACTTGAAGCTTGATAAAGGCAGTCCTAGAAGAAGCCCACCATTCTAAGATGACTATTCATCTAGGAGGCGACAAGATGTATAGAGACATGAAAAGGGTTTTCTTTTGGGCTGGGATGAAGAAGGACATGGCTGAATTTGTTTCTCAATGTTTGGTTTATCAGCAAGTCAAGGCTGAGCAAAAGAAGCCCGGCGGATTGCTTCATCCGTTGGAAGTGCCGCAGTGGAAATGGGAGAGCGTCTCGATGGATTTCATAGATGGGTTGCCTAGATCGAAGAAAGACAATACCAGTGTTTGGCTGGTAGTAGGTAGACTCACCAAGAGCGCTCACTTTATTCCAGTCAAGACCAAAAGGACGACATCATGGTTGGCAACGATTTATGTTCGTGAGATAGTTCGCCTCCATGGGGTACCTTCCAACATAGTAAGCGATCGTGACCCCATCTTTACCAGCGAGTTTTAGAGAAGTTTTCAAGAGGCATTAGGTACACAGTTGTGCTTAAGCAGCGCTTATCATCCTCAAACCGATAGGCAGAGGGAGAGGGTGAACAAGATTATTGAAGATCTTTTGAGACTGTGTATCGTTGACTTCGGAGGGACTTGGGAAGAGCATCTGCCTTTGGTGGAGTTTACCTATAATAACAGCTATTAGGCCAGCATCGGCATGGCACCCTTCGAAGCATTGTACGGGCACCCCTATAGATCACTGATTTGTTGGTGGGAATCTACAAAAATATTATTACTTGGACCAGATATGGTTAGAGAAACATCTGAAATGATTGACCTTATTCGACGGCGGATAAAGATAGCTCAAGACAGGCAGAAATCATATGCAGACAAGAGAAGGACTGTCATCAAATTCGAAGTATGAGACTTGGTTTTTATCAAAGTATCCCCTCCGAGGAATGTGGTCCGCTTCGGAGCAGTAGGGAAGTTGGCACCTAGGTTTGTGGGACCATTTCCCATAACCGAAAGGATTGGCCAAATAGCCTATAGGGTAAAGCTTCCTGAAAATCTATCTGGCGTTCATGATGTTTTCCATGTTTCTCATCTACGGATGTGCTTCCATGACACCGCGGAAGTTATTGAACCGAGTATATTGGAAGACGTAGAGGTGGAACGGGAGGCAACAATAAGGCGATTTCCTTCTCGTGTTCTGGGATCAGAGGTTAAGAAGCTACATAATAAAGAGAATAAGTTGCTAAAGGTTCAATGGGGAGATAACCCAAAGGATGCGACTTGGGAAACCGAAGAGAAGATTCGTGCTTCGTTCCCTTTTCTCTTCGAGGGAATGTTCTTAACTTCTTTTCCAAAAGCTTTATCAGTACTTGTTTCTATCATTTGAGTATATCTTATTCATAGTATTTTCGACCTTTAGATAGGAGTCCTATGGATGAAAACATGTGTTTGTTTGATGGATGCTTGTGGATGCAAGTGTTTGCTAGTGGTTGCTTGTGGACGCATGTACACACACATTAGGCACTTGATCGGCTCAATCACTTCCATACTGCATATGGATGTGTGTGCATTTTCTTTTATGGATAGAAATGGATGAGTTAGTATATGGATGTTGCATTTGGAGAAATGTGTGTGCACACATATAGAACTTATATGATGTAATAGGTTTATTTGCGTATATATTGGATTCATGGCACTAACATACATTGCATTAAGGAGGTCAACTAAATCATTAGACCGCCTGATTTTCGCATTAATGTTAGGACATTTATACACACTTCTGCATATATTCATATAAGCGTTAGAGGCATTTAAGGACAATGGATGCCAATGGATGTTGGATGAATAGATGGATGATCGATGGTAGGATATGAATTCTTCCTAACTTAGAGATTTCGGGGACGAAATCCTTTGAGTAGGGGAAAATGTAACACCCCAAATTTTAACGACATAAAAAGAGGATAAATTAAATAATAATTAATTTAACATTCGTAATTAGAGGGAACAGACTATGTCACGAAATTTTGGTTAGAATGGACATTTGGTTTGCGTAAAACGGATACCGTATGAAAAAGTTATGAGGGTTCAAGTTTGTTTACGCACAAGATTAATATATATATAATATAAATTCCAGAACCTTCAAAAACAATTCAAAAATCAAAATCGGGCCAAAGCAGGCTGAGTGTGAAAATTCCTACTCTTGGGTGTCGACAACCCGGGGGTGTCGACGTAGGTGTCGACCCCCTATAGGGGTGTCGACCCCCTTATAGGGGTGTCGACCCCCTCGGGCCGAATTCGTTTTATGTACCTGGACTTAGTTCTAGGTCCGGTTCATTAGTTCTAGGCTATAAATTGGTCTCATATTCTCTTATTTTCTCCATTGGAGATCATAGAGGCCATATGCTGTCGGGTTGCAAATTGAAACAGAATCAAAGTCTACTGCAATCGGTTTAGCTATTCAGAATTCAGATCTCTCTCTCTAAATATTTTGAACCTAACGCTGTGAGTTTCAAGTCACTTTTAGTTTTAAATGGATAAATGTGAATTATGATAGAGTATGAATTGGGTATATGTTGTGAATCATGAACTTATGCAAGTTTATTATGTGATTATCCCTGGATCCAATATGATTATGGACATTCTGCTATGCCGACTATGTAGATCTTGACTTGCAACTATATCGTGGGAAATGTGAAATTGTTAATTTAGATCTAAACCTTTATGCTAATCACCTTTTACCTGTTATATTGTAGTAATCCTGGTATGTTTTAAACTTGACATGTGATGCCACCCTTTTAGATCTAATCATGCTTCTATGTCACACTAATTTTGTTAGAAATCTAAATGAGAAGTTTAGACCACATTATGTTGACTTTGATATTGTAGTTGCCACAGGTTCATCAGCTTTGTGTTCACCCTGTTATGATGATTACATATCCATTCACCTTGTTGTCACACTTATGCCAAAACTATGCTGAAACTGTCACCTTTGTAACTCCCTTTTTATTGTTATGGCGTGGCTACTTTCTTGCCTCAATGACGCCAAAATACATGCGATCACTTTAGTTAGGAAACGGGAAAAAGGGGATTTATAATTGGCATAATTTATATAATGTTTATATAAGTTGGACATATAATTCAAATAGGGAAACAAAGAAATAATCACCTATAATGACATAGGTAAATTTGGGTAAAAATGGCATAATTTGAATATGACCATTTATGGATATGTAATCCAAATTATTGTTGCAAAATAGTTATTGACACCTACAAAATAAGAGGATTAATTAATTGGTAAATTAATTAAAAATGGAATGTTAGTAATTACAATTATAAATTGTAATTGTACTTATGACACGAGGTTAGGTTATGTTAGTGGTGGAAGTCGGCCCGGACCCGAACGGCATATCTAGCAGCCACTAATGTTGAACCTAATGTGGGAGGTCTAAGTACGTATATATGAATTGGGCTTAGACACCAGGTAGGCCCAACTGTGGAATTAGACTGCCCAGACTCGACCGACATATCCAGCATGCACATGTTGCAGGCCTAATATGGGAGGTCTAACCCAGTATGAAACCATAATTGGACATGGTAATAGAATCGGACCACTTAACCTAATTTAATTCATAAAGATTTTATAAATATGAACTTAATTTAGGGTTAAGTAAAACTGGATGAGTAGTGGGTGGATTACGTAAATTAGAAGGGGTGGGTAGTATATAGATATATAGGCCCACAAACTTAACCCAATAAGGTTATGTAATTAAAGACAGCTGACGGTATACATAGCCAGTGGAAAATAGAATAAAGTTATGTAATTAAAGACACCCTTTAGGGTAAGCATAACTGGTATTGGACTATGTAATTAAAGACACCTAGGGGTATACATAGTCAGTGAAAAACCTAGTGGGGATACAAGATAAAGGGGAGAGCTCGTATCATAGTGTGTGGGACCCATTTCAATCAGTAACCCAGAGTTGGTATCAAATAAAGAACTTCGTACTATGCGGAGATAAGGGAACGCTTACTGATTGATTGTAAGAGATCCAAACGGGGCGGATGGTGTGGACGGTGCAAACCGACCGGGGATATGTGCGTGCATGGGCCGGGCAGAGAGGGCTAAGACGATCGTGACACTAGTAGATATGGTTTTGCACCTCTTGTGTTGCCACTTCAGGAAGTGATACCTCATACTGTGGGGCCAGCATAGGGTATATAGGAATGGGGAGCCGATCGATTAGGGTAATGGTTAGGGTACACTCGGACGTATACCCTAAGTCTACCAACTTATTGTGGAAGGGATCATCTAACTTTAGTCATACTAGTAATAGGGCAGAGTAGTCATTTTTGAAGTATGTGTACACCTTACCTTATCTGCCTTGTCGCACCTGCCATTTATATAGTTGCCACTCTTACCCACTTTATGTCTGTCATGTTCACCTTTATTTATTTACTGGCTAAAAGTAACTAGACTCGCCAAACTTTATGTCCAACGCCTTTGTTTTTCCCTCTCTCTTCCTCCCTCCCCCCCGGTTCTCAGGTAGGAAACACCCAGGCTTAGTCAGGACTTGGATATTATCTTGGTGGAAGCTACTTCTAGAGTATGGCTCAAGTCTTTGTCTCTACTATGGCTTACTCTTTTTATTGGGGAATAATGTTTTTCTTTAATACCTATGTACTCTGATGATGCAAGGCAGAAGTATTTTGTTGTAATGGTTTTATGACTTATGGTACTGTGAACTACGGTATTATGTTTTATGTTGAAATAAAAATTTGAAATTTCCATTGTTTTCTTATTTATATCTGTCTTGTAATTATTATGTGTCTGTTTACCTACAACGCTTCACGAAACTTAATACATTCCCTTAATGAGTGACATTAAAGGACGTGGGGTGTCACAGGATAGGTTACATGCTTCATTGCATCATTTAAAGAGATTCCAGAATTTGTCCATGGGATTAGTGTCATTGCGTTCGTGGCAATTTTCTAGTCAATTTAAAACTATGGATTGCATAAATCTGATTTAAGATGAAAGAGATACCTTTAAATGAAGTGTGGTAGAAAAACATGAAAATAAGATAAAAGAAGGAGAACATTGACTACCATTGTTTCTAAACTTATTAACAAAAGGCAACATAGCTCAGTTGGTTAAGGCATTGGATATATAATGTAGATGTCAGGGGTTCGAACCCTCGTAGTGGCATAATTTTTATCTTTGTTTTAGAGAGGGCTAACTAAACATACAAATATATGTACGCATACAAATTCACAATTTGAAAGGATAAAAACGTACATATAAGGAAATAAAGAAAATATATGTGTATATATATATATGAGAATACACACACACACACACACACACACACATACATATATATATATATGTGCAGAAATATATGTATACAAAAGATAAAATTCAAGATAAGGCTACAGTCAATTAAGTATGGAAAAAAAATCAAATAACGGTGCAACACTGTTTGAATTTTGAAAACGAAATGAAAATTGTGCGTATATATATACTCGTAAAATGATAGTTAGAAGAATTGTATACATATAAGAAAATTACGTGTGAATATAACAGTTAAAAAAATCCAAAAAATTCAAACATTCGAAGATCAAAATTCTGCGCCAAAACAATTTAGACATTTGAAATTCAAACTTTTGCGCCTAATTGGCACATTTAATTAGTAGGAACTGGCAATGCATGCCTTTCTGGCTTTATTCTATTGGTCCAATTTAAAATTATTGTTGACGTGGCAATGTACTATAAGCTATATGACATGGAGAGAATAGATTTCATCAGATAAAATAGACGGTTAGCATCGATTTAAGCTTCTTATATAAAGGAACATATAGCTCTCCATTCTCACTTGCCGTTTCTTCACTCTCTTCTTCTTCCTCCATATAATTTCTGAATAAAATTATTAATTATAATATTGTAGCGCTGTCTAAATGAAGATTAATGGAAAGAAAAAGAAAATTTATCTTCAACAACGACAAATTCAGAAAATAAGGCGTTTTCAACTGCAAGCAATAGTATAAACTCATGACTCTCTTTGTACAATCAATCCAAAGAGATTCTTTTCTAGATCGGCATATCAAGGTGTGTGGAGTTAAGTTTATATCATTTTTTATAATGATATATTATCATTTAACATTCCTTATTATTGTATAAGTGAATTTGCTAGAATAATTGAAAGTATTGAAATGTTATTATGACATGTATAATATGATATATTGGAATGTTTAAACATATGTTAAAAGGATTAAAGTAACGAATATGACATGTTGGAATATTAATATGCTAAGATATTAATATGTAGGAAAATTTATATATTGAAAGATAAACTTGTCAGAATATGCGTGGTGGTTACTGTTGTTTCAATTCCATGTTAACTTGTGACATTTATGTACCTGGACCATTAACGGTAGAAATTGAGAAAATTACATGTTAGAATAGAATTGGTTATATGTTAGAAAGAACATATGCAATAAAATAGTCATAGTATGATGACATGTAAAAAAATATAATACAGTGGAAATTTGAATGAATGGACATGCCTAGATTATTTAGAAGATTCACAGTGAATAAGAAACTTTAACCGTGCTTAGAATCGAGGTTATATTACACTTGTGGTAGAAGTCTGCCCAGAACCGCCCAGCATATCCAGCATCCACAAGTGGTAAATCTAATGTGAGAGGTCTAAATGCATAAATAAAATATGTAACTGTGCTAAGACACGGGGTTAAGTCAACGTGTGGAAGAAGTCTGCCCGGAACTGCCTGACAAAACCAGCATCCACACGTGTTGGCTTAATGTGGGAGGTCATAAACATATATATATATATATATATATATATATATATATATATATATATATATATATATATGGCAGGATTGATAAATGACATTAATTGAAATTAATGGAAATGAATGGAATTGAATGAAAGATAATTACAACGGTAAAAGGAAAATGGGAATGAACGGGGAATGATAATAACCTATTATAAATAAATTACATTAATGAGAATGTTATATAATAGGTATACTTGTCCTAGGGACAAGTGGAGATTATAACTTAGGTTATAATAAACTAGTAAGGAAATGAGATAACTGATGAAATTAGATAAGTGGCACTTAATTGTAAATTAAATTATCAGCAAACAGGGAAGCCTGAAACCAGTTGTTTGCAATAAGTAGAGAAAAAGGGGAAAATTTATGAAATGTAAGAAATTAAACTTAATTATAAATTAAGTAATCTGTAAACTTGGAAGTCTGAAATCTGCTGATAAGAATAAAATGTTTGGGCTTGTCCTATGGACAAGAGGAAATTATAACATAGGTTATAATAAATGGAAAGGAGGCTTATCAGTGAACCTTAGTTAAGAGAACTAAGTTTATAAGTAAACAACGACATGATGTAGTGACAATGTAAGATGGAATTATGATTGAATTGGAAAGAATGAGGCAAACTTATGAAATGAAATAAGTTATATTTAATTATAAATGATAAGCGACATGTTAGACAGAAAACATGTAAATTGAGATATACTTATTGCGTATTAAGTAAAACATGTTATTGTAACCTTGAATCAAACAAGAATATAAAGGGATTGTGGATTACAGACCTTGGATCACAATCTGGAGAATAACATGTTATGAGCTTATTAATAAACTTAAATGGGTTAAGTTATATGATTGAAATTAACAAGCGAGAGGGTCCTATTCCTTAGATATATAAAGGGCTAGAAAGACTTGGTAACCTGAATAAAAAGTTAAAATGACAACCAAGTTAAATGGAAACCCGATGAGGTAAAGCAAGCGCATAAAAGAATGTTTAGACATAGGGTCTAATAACATATTAAAGTGAGGCGCTTGGACCAATCTGCACGTTTGAGGGTAAATACCTAACGGGGTAGATCATCGTGGTGTCGTAAGGCATGAGGGGAGCGCACGTTCATTTGATTATTCTGTCGGCTCTAAAGGACTAGAAGGGGAAGCAAGCGGCTTCCTGAGGTACGTAATGTGCTCCTGGTAGTCCTCTGTTTGGTGGCAGATGTTTAGGATGTGCTCTCTGAGGTTCGGTCTGCGCGTAACTGCCAGCTGGGTGGGCCTTGACTAAAAAAGTAGCTTTGCAGTCAGAATGTTGTGACGAGGTGACACTAGGGTGATTCAGCGGTCGCCTCAACAGGGAGGCAGACGGTCATGACCAAGAAGGATAGTAGGTCGTCGGATACCGTCATCTACAGCCAGTGGGATGCAAAAAGACTAGAGCTAAACCCAATAGACCATTCACCTTTAACTATTGAGGTATGATGGTTGAGGGGAGACGCCAATTGGATGTTTAGGTTGTTTGTTGTTAGGGGTATGTCGCTTAGCTCTTGTAGCCTTTACTAGTGAGGGAGGGGCCGAGGTGGGTCCATAGCCACCATGAAAAACAGACTCTAGGAATATCTGTACTTTGAGGCTCTTAAAGGCGGGCCTGTATAGATATAGAAAAGCTCCTGACCGAGTCTCGTGTTTCTTTTATCGCCCTACCACGGAACTCGGTGCACATTAGAGGACATGTGGTTAAGGCATCGAGCTACAATCGATGATACGTTCGTGGGAAAGTCTAGATACATGCATGTCTGCTATGGGTGGTGTATCGTAGACCTTATGTACTAACCAGCATTCTACGTATCGGAGGATCGCAGAATATTTCTTTTATTCTCATACTAAGTCGTATGGTCGTGTAACTTTGGGAAACAACTTTGGGTCATTTCCCACATTCACGATTTTTGCTGAATTTTAAATGACTGTTTTGCACCTAGCGAATCTTGTTTCGCCCATAAATTTTGATTGGTAAGGAGTTTTGATCTGAAACCACTTCCGTTGGATTCAGATGATGGTTTACCTTTCCATAGAGTGATCGCATTAATCAAGCAGACTTACCGTTTGGGAGATATGACTAAAATAAGGTTTCGAACATAAAAAACAGCTTAATCGGGCTTAATAAGTTGATTAGCAGCTAGGCTCATAACCCATTTCGGGATTCGGGTTATGGGAGGGTTGAAAGGAGTTAGGAATTATTCCTTTTCATTTTCTCAGCCGCCACAAACATTTCTCTAACCCTAGCAATGACCTCCACATTCTAAATTCATCTTTAATCACTTTCTAATCATATATTAGCTAAATCTACATCAAATTAAAAAGGATTAGCATAGGTATCGAGATAGAGTTTCTAGAATACATTGGGATCCATGCAAAATCAGTTAGAGTTTCAGATCTAAAATTTATTTGAGGCTAAGGTGAGTAATTTGCATGTTTTTTCACTAATTATGGCTAATTAGGGGTGTTAGTGAAAATTAGCGAAATTATGACCCAGAAACATATGGAAAAATATGCAGAAATTCTAGAATATTAGTTTATGTCACTGATATAAATTTGGGTTAATTTGGATTAAGTTTGCTAACCCCGAAATTTAGGGGATTAAGGGGAAAACCATGGATTTGGGTATGTTTGATCTTAAATACACATGTGGTTTATGTTTTGATCTTTTTGATTGAACCTATATGTTGTTACTATTGTTCAGTATGATCTATGATTGCATAGAAAAGTTAGAATGGTCGAAAACGTTGTCGAGAGGCAAAAAATTGTTTGCTGGAAATTGGTGCAGGCTATGGGCCGAGTGACCAACCCATATGCATCTTCGACTGATCCCTATGGTTCGAGCGACCAACCCTTGACGATGATGTTCGACCGACCCTATCGGTCGATCGACCAACACTGTATGAAGTGTTCGACCGACCCTATATGATAAGGTTTGACCTACCCTATGTGATGATGTTCGACCCAATCCACTATGTGATGTTCGACCGATCCACTTTGTGATGTTCGACCCGATCCACTATGTGATGTTTAACCGTTCCACTATGTGATGTTTGACCCGATCAACTATGTGATGTTTGACCGACCCACTATGTGATGTTCGACCGACCTAGAGGGTCTTCTACTACGCATCGACGATCGTGAACTCTTCTGAAGAATGATTCCAATCCAACTAACCCGAGATGCACAGGATGTCCAGATGAGAAGTGATGGCTCAAGATCTAAATGGGATCATTCGGATTAACTTCTAAAGTTGGGCTTTGATGCGGGACGTGTGCAAAGGGGTTATAAATATGTATAACTTTGGTTTACTATTGAGAGGGGGCGTTGACTATGGACCAGTGCGGTGGGGTCAGAGGTAGTATGGAATCGAACTCCATCAGGGCTCCTAAGGGCAAAGTGATCATAATGATAGTTGGATGGGGTGGGACTCTGTCATGGCCCCAATAGTTCTAGTGATCAAAGTGGTGGATATCGTATGCTTTACGGACTGAGTGAGAGATGTGAGGATGATTGCTATGTTTGAAGTTTGTTGTCACCATGACATGCACACTCCCATTTATACACTTTATGTTAGTGTTACATTAGAATACTATACATCTCATTGTGTTAACTCTTTGGTTGCAGGTCCAGGTTCAGGTATGATTGTTTATACCTGTTATTGCTTTATTTTGCTGCTATCGCTCATAACAGACTTTTGTCTGATCCAAAGTTTTATGTTTCTTCTTATTACTCTAGGTGCTCCTAAACGAGCAGACTAGAGATAGGTTAGGTGGTTATGCACGAGTGGCTGTCCGGAGACGAGCAGGAGGCTTCCACATACTATTTACATATATTCTCCATGTGTTGTTGTTGGTCACTACTTTGGGCATTAGTAGTGTACCTCTTCTATTTTGCTTTAGAGGCAGTATTTTGAAGTTGCAATAACGGCTTAGATCATAAACTGTATTTTGGATTCCGCTACTCTAATGGATATGGTTTAGTTTTCAGCTTATGCACTATCTCGCCTGTTTTATATCAAGTTATCTTACTATTATATTTTGTTCCATGCGATGTGAGATATACTATATGTTCTTGATGATTCATAGTTTCAAATCCCTTTCTTTTGACGACCGTCTCATGCTAGGTGGACATTGGTATAGAGCATTTCATAGAAATGTTGGCTGGTGTGGGGTCGTCCATCACACTTGAGGGAATTACTTTGGTATGGAATCTGATTCGATCGAAAGAAGCAGTTTGTACGCTTACATAACATAGAATTGATAGATATATGCGTAACATAACATTGTTATATAGAGATCCGTACGTCACTCCGACGTAGGATGAGGGACTGCATATATTTCGGTGGTATTATGGTGGAGACCGTGCGAGTGGGTACCATGGGGTGTATCTTAATATAGGGGGTAGCTACATATATACTGTAATAGGTTAATCCACTGAGAAGTAAATGGGTACTGTTAGACCAAAAAATGGCACTAACATAAAGTTGATCATGTTTCTAGAGAATAATCGCGAATAATAATCTAAAAGCATAAAAAATCAATCAACACACGAGATTTATAGTGTTTCGACATTACTGAGTCTACGTCCACCTCATCGCTTCTCATTTCATTCATGAATAATTACAACATATACAATCAACAAAACACTTTAATTCAGTGAATAATTCTCTCTGAATTCATTGTATTTTCATTGGAGAAGAAGGTGGTTATTTATTGAGGAGCATGGCCATAGCAGACGTGAAGAACTAAACTGCCAAAAGTCCCCTTAATTATGTGCGAAATCACATATATATATATATATGTATGTATGTATATAGGAAGAGAGTTGGTTGGGGATGAGTGGCCAAGTGGCAGCATCAGAAGGAGATTCAAATGTAGTGGAGAAAGTGGGGAAATGGCCTTTAGCTCGTGGGTTGACACGTGTACATCAATCCAGATTAGTAGGCTAGAGAATAGATTAACTTCATAGTGTGCAAGGATGCTTCACGCGGTTCGGTTAGGGGGCTGTGAATATCGATCTGAACCAGTGATATTGTCCCCGTCCAATCTGATCCACTGTATTCAATCCGATCCGAGCTCTCCAGTCCGATCAAATAAGGGTTGTATAATCCAGTCCAATCCGAGCTCTCCAATCTGATCCGATCCGAGCTCTCCAACCCGATCCGATCCGAGTTCTGGTTCTAGAAAGTATAAGAGCTTTAACTTCTAACATACGTAACCCTGATCGTCTAGGTTTTGGGTGGCATGGTCACAAAACATGCTTACATTTTGCCCCCCAAAGTATGTCTTATCAAAGATGGGGTGCGGTTTGAATATGTCAAGCAGAATATTTCTAGAACATCATCCACCATTGAGGGGGCTTTATCAAATTGTTGTGCCTTATTGAGCATTCCCGTCATATGGATTTTTTCATGCATAAATGGCTTATCACATATCGCACTACTTTCGTTGATGTTTATCGGGCCAAATTCCATGGCTTGACTAGTCTAGATGATCAAGTAATCGTTTATACTCGTCGAATCTTGAGGTTGAATTCCTTCACCATAAGTCATGTAAGATCGTTGGCTCCTGTGTGAGATCATACACGCATAAGTTAATGCCAAATGACGTCGTCTTCCTATGCAGGTCAAGTGTATTACTGAGTTAAGATTTATTTTATGTTTAAGTTGACGTATGGAATAACCATCCAAGTCATGGGGGAAGTATAAGAACCTCCAAACTTTAAGCTAGCTTCTATACTATTGGGATAAATCACATTAGGATTGGTACATGAATCTATCATTTGCACTCATCTTGGGACTATCGTGGCATCGGGATATTAATCGGATCATATTAAAAGAAATCCACGACCGCTCTGATCCTTTCATAGTCTCGTGATCACATACAATTCAGTAAGTTACATTGTTGAAATCATATAAATTAGTGCTTGTAAGATCATCATAAACGTAAGGTCATTTGAGAGTTCTATGCATTCTCTATTTGATGTTGTTGCGGATCAAGTCTTTGAAGTCACGCTTGATCCGTTAGTAGGCTTTCTTGAACGGTCAAGACGAATCATATCATATTCCGGAGATACAATTTATATGTTTTGAATCAAGCATAATCATGTTCAAAGTTAGTCTGTCAGTTGAAGCTCATGCTCCCAGCATCAATGGAGGATGAGCCAAGTTAGTGCTTATGCCCCCCGCATCGTTGGGGGTTGGACTAGGTCAGTGGGACATCCATTCTTCTAGCCTTTAAACTTTCTTTCTTCACATCGGGTTAGAGTTGCAGGCTCAACAATTTTAGTCAACCCATAACGTTCTGTGCGCTTTCTCAAGTCATCAAGAGTAGTAGTTGTATACGTGAATGGTCGAATTACATTTGCTTTGGTGTCATCCCACCGTCTCTTTAGTCAGTAAGTGAAGATTGCTTCATCGGGTGTCAGTGGACTTCGGTATTCTCATCGGATCAGCCGCGGAGTTGGGTAAACTCATCAAAGATGCTAGCTAATGAATGTCTTTAGTAGGTTAATCGAGCCCCTCCGTTCATGCTTTAACATAGTCTGGAATAGTTATCACGGTCTTTTTGAGTTTACTTCTCTTACTCGGTTCCACTGAGCTTAATAAACAAGATTGTTGACTTGATCAATATATGAGCCCTCTCTAGAATCACATAATCCTATTATTCTTTCTCGGGAATCTACCATTACACCTACCATTTCGAGAGTCATATGGTCCTCCATCCTTTGTAATGGTAATATTGAGACCATCCATCTCAACGTTAGTGTCTTCTGGTTGCAGGAATATGTCTATTTCAAAGGTGAATTCGCCAAAGCCCCTGGTGGGTCGCAAGGCTTTGAAATTACATTTATCCAGAATACCGGATACTGCTGCTATCAACACCTTAGATGGTCCAGGTCGATCTACAGATGCTGCTTCAGTGTTGAATCTTTTGAGGAATGAATGCAGGGTCTTGCCAGAACATTGTTTGATTAAAGTGAGTAACATGACGTTCTTGGGTCGATAGATGTGGACCCTTGACTGCTCAATGAAGTTGGTGACCAAACCGTTCAAGTGGTCGATTAATTCGGATGCATGTCTCGAAAATTGTATAGCAGCGATGTAAGTCAAGATGTAGAAATGGTAGGTTAAAGCATTGGAAATTGCTGAAATCCCTAATGTCTCGTGTGAAAGAGTTTTGATTGATGTTGCTAAAGCCGCCTTTGAGTTGTGCCACCTCTAGCGAAGCATCAATTAACATTGGCATTCTGGCCTTCATCTTTGAGAAGTTTTCGCCAATGTCCCAATTAAGGGTTGGCGTCGCCAGCATGAAGTCTTGAATTGTGTGGAAGCAGATCTCTAGCTTCTTGGTTTCGCATACTTAATAGCCGTCAATCAAGCTTCTGTTGTTTAATTCTAAATGGTGATCTGCTGCTATGATGTATGCGGGTTAGTTTTGAGAAGTCATTCTTTTATTTGCAGTCTAGGATCTTCTAGAACTCCAATGATGGTAAATGCACATAAAGTCGGGGGATAATTGAATTACATTACACGATATTTGTATCCCATGCCCCCCATCTACGGGGGTTTTGCTACGCGGTGATCATCAAATCCATTTCTTCTCTAAATTCATAATTCCTCATCAAGTCATGAGTTAGAGTTAGATTTGAAATAATTTGATCGTGTCCAGCTCATGTTAGTCTTTGGTCTCCCATCTAAGCTCTGAGGATCAGAGACGGGTCGCGATAAGGTCAAATATTAGTCACTTTGAATGCTTCCACTTGCCCTCTGCACTAAGGAATGAGGAACTTCATGTTGAAGTTGAGTTGTATTTAAAGTATTCATTTGACTTGGAACAGAGGTTGGTCGGGCTCCATTTAAGTTTCCAGTGGCTCTTGCATTGTCGTCGTCCTCATCTTGTTTGATTCAAGACGACGTTGCCAACTCGTCCTAGGGTCTCATGTGATCTGTACCACGGAGGAAGGAGTGTTTGAGCAAAATTCATTGTTGCTTGAATTCCCATGATGATCACTCTAGCGAGTCAGTCGTAGTTGCTTGGCCTTCTGTCCGTCCGAGTAAAGATGTTATCCATCATTTCCAGAAAAGTTCATCTTGCCGAGCTATATGGGTTCTCAATTTAGCAAGGGGACCATCTATTTCTTATCTAGTCTGATATGCTGAGGGATCACAGCGAGAGGAAATCTCCTAACTTCCTTTATTGCTAGCGCCTTCTACACCAACATCCTCAGCACGGAAGAAAGTTCTACCTTACTTCTTCTTAACCCTTAGGGCAAAGTATCAAGCAATCCACTACCTCGCAAGCTAGAATTTGAAGTAATAGTGTGCCCCCTTTACCGGGGCCTTCCAATCGGAAGTCGTTTGGGACTAGCAAATGAACGTTCATTGTGCATCCGTTTCGTGATTCTCAAGCGGCCTTTCGAATTTAGATATGTATGCATGAAAAGGAGAATTGTTTTCAAAGCTTAAGTGATGGAGTTATCCAGGTGGTCGAGTCATAGGATTTTCCATTCAATGTACTTTCAAGGTGGCACTCGTCATTGCCCTTAAGTATCACCCCAAGGCCTCCATTTGGTCATTGCCTTAGGTCACATGATACGTTATTGAACATCCTGCTTCTAAAGATTCCTTTCGGTTGTTGCCTTAAGTCATGCAGAAAGTTTATCTTCCTGCATCGACGTCAACCTGTTATTGGTGTTGTGAGTATGGCTTTCATGTCTTTGTATTGTTGTCTTGCATACACCTGCATTCTGTAAATGAAGTAGTATTCCTGCAATTTCGTATGTTTGCAAGTTTGTCATATGATTTAATCAAATATACTTGTAGTCGATACATTAATCATCCAAGTGATAAACAATAAATCACATCACAAATCAAACAGGGGTTTCAATCCAACATGCATGTAAACTAATACAAGAATTAATAAACAATAGGGGGTGTGATGTGTATGCCCCCAATCAATCTTGAATAAAGTGCCTGGCTAAGGCTTGTTCGGGATTGGTTAAGATTGACAATGTAATGCCCTCCAATCTGAAAATGAGGGGTGTGGGCTCAACTTTCGTTCTTGCATCCAATCTTGCAGTGGGGTAGGAGCCCTTTCATGGCATTCATTCGCAATGCCTTTGTACTCTTCTGTCGTATGCCCAAAATAGAGTTCGAACTCAGCTTTCAGTCTTGCCCCTAATCCTTCAGTATGGTAGGAGTTCATTTGCGGTGCTAAGTCCCTGGCGCCTTTATACTCTCCCCTTGGATGCCAAGGGTAGAGTGGAGTCAAGGCAATTTTTAATCGTGGTGTACCTTCACGCCTTGAGGAAGCTTATCTTCTCATTCTTTATACTCTCTCGGATATTGAAAGTTAGAGTAGCAGACATCATCTTCTTCTCCCTTATACTCTTCCTCAAGCCATGGGGATAGAGTTGTTCAGGCAAGCAGCCATGTCACTCGTCCTACAACATCTTCTACACTCTATTTTCAATAGCGGGAGTCTTCCGTCTTGAGTGTCATTCTCAAACTCAGTCTTAGTCCTTACTTCATGCTCCACTCTGGAGGATGTAGCTTTCTGGGTAAGCGGTCAGATCACACTCGCCGAGGTGCTACCTCATAATCCCCAATTCATAGGTAGAGGTGCCATTTGCAGTAACCAAGTCTCCCTCGTCCTGTCGACTCGTGGGATGGAGTTCGCACGTTGCAGTATCATACTTTAAACATTCTCTCAAAACATGAGAGCTAGAGTTAGTTGGGCAAACAGTCAGAAAATGTTTGTCAGGGCTCTGCGTTCCTCGGAACAATCTATGGGAGGAGTGATTGGCACTGAAGTTCGGGTACCTACATTCGTATTGCATGAATTAGTCATGTCCATAACTCAGGAAGCATGTAAAAGTAAATTGCATGATTTAAAAGTAAGCACATCAAGAGGTAGTGCTGCCTCGTTTATTTGGATTAGTTCAATCTGGTGGCGTTGAGCGTAGGATCAAGCTATGTAAACGGTCGAACCTATCCATCTGGAGTCAGACTCCGACTTTGTAATGCAAAGATTAATGCACAATTGTCTTGTGGTATTCCACGTGTGAGCCAAGGAGTGGATGGTCAAATCGAATCCACCTTGAGACATAAAACTCTCTTTAGATAGAGGGCATGGCTTTATAGATGAGCAATTAAGTCGAGCTCGCTATGGTTTTGTTCCATAACTCTTTATGTGGATGTTACAAGTCTGATCGGTATCAAATCCTAGATACCTACACCATCTACATGTTAATTCATCTGAGTTAATTACATCAATAACTCGTAAAGCATGGAAATATAAGAGCCGTGGTTAAAGAGTAATCATGTTAAAGGATTGAATATCGTTCTATGCGAAAATGGCATTGCATGCTCTTTGCAGGTCCATTTTTCCTTGTCCACTCTCTACCAGGGGATGGCTGCCAAAATCCTTAGCAGGTGATGATCGTCTTTTCAAACCGTCATCTAATGGTGGTCCCAAGAATGAATATACCTTGATTGGTATCTTGGAGTATCAACGGCAGTAAGGTAAATACTGTAAGCGAAGGACGAGGTCACATCTCGTTTGAATCGCCTCCTTAACCCCATGCTAAGGGAAAGGATTGAGTGTTAGGGAGTCATGTAAGTGTCACTAATGGTAGCATATCATCACATTGGCGCTAAGACAGTAATTGGTAGTAGAATAATGGATCCATGCTTACAGAAACTTTTGCGCTTTCCATGCTAGGAAATAGGATATAACTTCTAGGGGGATAGTCGTATCTCATCCATCTACAGGTATCCTTCAATCCCATGTCATAAATAAGATCTAATGCACAAATAATCAATCAGCATACAGGCTTAAGTGCTCTAAGCTTTTAACTCGCCAATTCTCGGGTAAGGCCGAAGTAGTCGATCATTGAAGCCTATGATGTATTAGCTTCGAATTAGATGATGCAATTACAAGAAATCGATGTTCGAATCCCTGGTTTCTCCCAGCGTCTAAGGCATGACTTACATGACAAATAATCGATGAAAGGAGTGAAATTGTGAATCTTTACTTTCTAACTCCAAAACATCGTTCATCAGAAGTTTCATTTGTGTTCATCTCTCATCTAGTGGGAGGCTGACTAGTTATTTTGTCGAATCATTCAAGGCAGTGATTTGAGCAATGAGACTCATTGATTCTTTCTTGGGACAACCTTTCAAATGAAATAAGAAATGTCATCTTTCATGTCATATCTCGAGGCATAACGAACGATCGTACCCCATTCATTTCTCCTTGCTGAAAACACTCCTACTGTAGGAAGTTTCTAAAGAGAGTTGTCCATGACTCTCTACTGAATTCGGTCTCCAATACTAGATCAACTTCTGAGTGTCTCGATTTGGATCATCTCCATCTCTTTTGGATTATCGGAACTTGCTACGTTGGCTAGATTATCCGCTTTTTGATTTTTGTATGCGGATTATAAGATATGTTATAATGTTCTCATCCATCCAACAAGTCTTCTACTCATTCTAGGTAAGCTACGAGTTGTAATCCCTTCATCTAGAACTTCCTTTAAATCAGTACAACTCCAACGTCGGACTATCGATTATTCTTTGCACTGTTTGTATACAACTACCGGGTGCTTGGTTGTCATCTTTCATTTTGAGGGGCCATCTTCTTCATCTAACACATCCTCTTTAGGAAAAGTAAATCCAGCGATGAAGTCGGCTAACGCTCGCCTTTATATGGGTTTCCTCAGGAGGGAATTGAGATCAAACTGGTTCAACCTAATGTTCTATTCAAGCAATCGTTCGATTGCCGCAGGTCGCTGCAGGGCCTGTTGTAGTGGCTAATCATTGCATATCACAATTAGATGAATTTGGAAATAGTGGCAGAAATAAACAAGTTGTAAATGATATTTTCAATCTTTGAGCCATTGCTTGATTAGACGTTGCCCTCCTGCACCCCAAAACTTCATCCTCTCTAGGATCTATGCCTTCGGGTATATCATCAAGAAACTCTTTCTGTGATGTCTCCCTTGCTTGCTAAGCCTATGCATCCTTCACACTACATCTCCTTTGAAGGGGAAGCATTTTTTGGATCCACGCCATCTCCGTTGTGTAGCATATTCCATCCAGCCAAATAGCAGGCTCTTCCAATGACTTGGTCATAACAGACCGTTCCTACTTCATCTTCGGTTGGGACTGAGTAGTAGTCACTAGGGTGCAATGTAAGCTATAAATTCTACTGCGGCTGGTCGGTCTAGACCTTGATCAGATAAGCTTGAATATGACAGCATAGCTTGCGAGATTTCAAGCAATATTCATGCGTTAGGTCACAACAGAAATAAGAAGTAGAGAACTAATGGTTGATTCATATTTTCTTTAATCTTGAGCTCTCATCACTTGACAAAGGTCGTATGGTGGCTGGTGAGTAGTCAAGTTGCTATAATCAGGGAAAAGGTCCATAAGTCTAATCATTGCGTGTGGTGGTTCAAATAACTCTGGGCACCAAAGTATGTTGACCTAACCCTTATTTGATGGAAATCAGTCTTCGTCAATGCAGTTGACTGCAAATAGCCATTGCAAAGGCTAGCCAAGTTCTTCAAGAGGTGAATCGCAGGACATATTTCATTCATCATATCATACAATTAAAGTGTAGCTTTGGGATGTTGGGATCTTTAGCGGCTTTCTAGTATCCCATTATTAACAATCATGGTTACTAAGATCGTATGAATCATCTTCGGCGTAATGCTCGGACTGTTCCATACAACCATCATTCGATGCTCCGCCGATTGGATAAGTTTGAGTCACATAAATAAGGTGGTCACTGCTCGTTAGGGAGCAACATCAGTTGCATTGGTGAAATCTATACACCATCGGAACTATGGAAGAGGAAGCTACTATGAGACAATAATTGTCTCATATACTGTAGTTGATACAAGATGAATCTAAATAACAGCTCCTCACATTGGCTTACTGGCGTAAGTAGGTGCCATGGCTCTGTGAAGAATCCTAATTGTTGCCTTCTTGCAGTAATGTTCTTGGACTATTCGTCTAGACTTCATCGACAAGCTTTGATGACGGCTGTTAGCCGAAATATATGCCGAGCCGGAGGCAAGCAGTGCTCCGGGCCAAAGGCGAGACATCAACGGGTCAGTGAGCAGTACCAGTGGGGGTCCGGGGCCCTACAGTCCTAGCGGCGATCGACCTTGGTACCGCACGATTTTGGAAGATAGAGATTTTTCTGAAATAACCAAAAATATGATATATTTTTTCAAAAACGGTTGTTTTGGGTTGGTTTGGATCTTGCTTTCAAGTTGCGGTTCGGAGATGTCCTCATGTTGGGTTGGATCAGACTAGTTTCTCTGAGTCGGACCGAGGCATCGTTAGTTGGTCAGTTCGGGTCGTAGCACTTGTCTGTGTCAGGTTAGGCAAGTCCTTCTGGTTTGCTGCTATTCTTTGGGAGCTGGGCGGATCAGATATGGATACCCCGATCCAAACCGGGCTATTATCTGATTTGGGACTCCCATCCAGTCTGCATGGTTAAGCTTCTGGCAAGTGCGATTAGGATCACCTTCTCTGATCTGGTCTCCTAGTGTTACAGAAAATGAAATTCCAATTCGAAGGCATATCCTCCATCTGAACCGATTTGCTACTATCCATCCTACCTGAAGCTTTCTATTACATCCGATCTGAAGACTTCATTTGAACTGGTGATTTCCACAGTCACGAAGCCAATAGAAAAAACGTCAAATTCATAGGATTTCCTCATTGGACTTGTTGGTCTAATAAGTAGATTGGAAAAGCGTGAAACATTGAGAATCTTCATTTCTCAGTGAAAGCACCAAAATGTTAGACCAAAAAATGGCACCAACACCTAACCGATCTTGTTTCTAGAGAATAATTGAGAATAATAATCTAAAAGCATAAAAAGCCAATCAACACATGAGATTTATAATGGTTCAGCATTAATGAGCCTACGTCCACTTCATAGCTTCTAATTTCATTCACAAATTACAATTACAACGAATACAATCACTAAAACACTCGAATTCAATGAATAATTCTCTCTGAATCAACATACTAACATTTCAACATATTAACATTTTCGCAAATTTACATTGCATATTAATGGGGAATGTTAAACGATAAATATATCATTATCAAAAATGTATAACTTAAATCCACTCAACTAATTGCTTTGCAATTCATGAATCTGGTCCAGATCTAGCATTCCATGGTTCTCCTAACTGAATTTAGAACCTAAATAACCATGGATCCGCAATATTTAACTAAAATAAAAAGGGAAGAAAGAGTAGAAATTTAAATTGACAAGATTCAAGAATTTACCTTACTTCGAATAGAATTCTGAACACCTTCTTTATTAACATACATTCTTTTCCTCCAGATCTTGAATCAGAATTTTCCTTAACTGATTATTCTATTTTTCTAAAGAGAATTGAGGAGCAAGATGAAGGGCGGAGCTTAGGCGACTTCTCATAAATGTGAGATTTAGGCTAGGCTCTACTAGTCTATTTATAGGTGTTCAGGATCTTATCATACACGCAACGCTAAGTCAACAACGAACATGGTCAAGAAAATAGTCCAAATTCATTGATGAATCTAAACAAATCTGGCGTGGGTCGACGCCGGGGTCGACCCCTCTGTGTGTGCGTCGACCCTAGGGTCGCCCCCCTATGTGTGTGTTGACCCCAGGGTCGACCCCTTGGGTCCCGCGAGAGTTTTTGGATATGATGTTTACTATTTTAACATTTTTAATTTAAAATGTTTGATTAGTATCCCATTATATTTTCTTTGATCTATTTAAATATTGTATTTACATATAATCTTCTTATTATGTATACAAAACTTCTAATTCCCATTTTACATGTGTATATATATACACACACACATGCATAACTATTATTTTGTTTTCAAAATTTAAACGGTGTTATGCCGTTATCTAATTCTTACCATATTTCTTTGATTACGGCCTTATTTTGAATTTCTCCGTTGTATATATATATATATATATATATATATATATATATATATATATATCTTTGCACATATATATGCATATACTCTTATATACATATATACATATATTTTTCTATGCTTCCTTATATGTATATTTTTCCTTATATGTGCGTTTATGCATATTTTCTCTTTAGAACATGGATTATTTTAGTTGTTCCCTTAAAACAAATATGGCCCCGGAGGGGATCTAACTCTATACCTCTCGCATGAAAGCCACATGCTCTAACCAACTGGACTAATTAGGCTTTGTTAACAAGGCTTAGAACAATGGTGGACATTGTTCGTTTCGTATTCTTCCTTTTCATTTAAACCATTTCGTGTAACCTGATCATTTTGCATGCCTCTTTTTCTTTCATTTTCCTTTTCTTATTAATGCATAACATTTGTAAATCATTGCATGCAACCAATCTCTTCTTTCTTTTAACGCATGCGTTGCATTTTTATTTACATTAATCTTCTTTTCTTCTTTTCAATTCAATGCATCTATTTATTACATGCAATCATATATTACCATTATTTTATTCTTCTTTTGTGTATATGTATATATATATAAGTTGATGCATATATATATACACAAATGCACTATTAAATATTTAATTATCATAAAATGCGGGATGTTTCAGTTTATCAAGGATTTCTCCAAGATAGCTGCTCCATTAACAGGATTGACGAAGGAGAACAAAGTATTCACGTGGGATGCAAAGTGTGAGAATGCTTTTGGAATTCTGAAAGGGAGATGGACGAGTGCTCCTGTTTTGACGATTCCAAGTGGGAATAAAGAGATGGTGGTATACACCATTGCATGTGGTACTGGACTAGGTGTAATGCTAATGCAAAAAGATAGAGTTGTGGCCTACTCAAGTCAACAGTCGAAGCCTTATGACAGGAATTACCCAACTCATGATTTGGAGTTGGCAGCGATCGTACTTGCCCTAAAGATGTGGAGACATTACCTGTTGGGGGTTCGATTCGAGTTATTCACGGATCACCAGTCGTTGAAGTATCTGTTCTCCCAAGAGGATTTGAATCTTTGGCAGTAGCGATGGTTAGAGTTTCTGGCATCCTATGATTTTGGTATAGCTTTAAATCCATGTAAAGGTAACATAGTGGTGGATGTGTTGTTTTCAGTTGAAATACCTCGAGTACTTGGCAGGATTAGATTTCAGGCCTAGGTGTGAGTTAGAACCTGAAATGTTGGAAAACTTGTCGATAAGACCTACTCTTATCAAAACGATTGGTGAAAGCCAAAAGCAAGATGCAAAGCTTGTCGAGTTTATCTAGAAGTTGAAACCATATGAGAATTCGAGGTCGATTGAGAGGGATGGCTTCAAAAGAAAGGACGACTAGATGTTCCTAATATTGATGAATTGAGAGATGAAGTTCTGAGGGAATGCCATTGCTCGAAGTTGATGATTCATCCTGGTGGTAATATGATGTATCAGGACATGAAGCGATCTTACTACTGGGAAGGGATGAAAAGAGATATTGAAAAGTTTATTTCCAAGTGCATGAACTGTTAGTTGGTGAAAGCTTAACAGAAGAAGCTGTGTGGACTGCTTCAGCCATTGGAAGTTTTATGTGGAAGTGGGAGCAGATATCAGTGGATTCTATCGATGGACTACCTAGAACCAGGGCAGGAAACAAAGTAATTTGGGTCACTGTGGATCGCTTGGCCAAAAGTGCAAGGTTTATTCCTGTCAAATCGAATAGGACAACATCGAAGTTGGCTGAGCTTTATATAAAATGGATGGTCCAAATTCATGATATTCCGAAGAGCATAGTAAGTGATTGAGATCCATTGTTCACAAGTAAATTTTGGAAGATTTTGTAAGAGAATTTGGCAACCAAGTTGTATTTGAGTATGGCTTATCATCCCCAGACTCAAACCGAGAGGGTTAACCGAGTTTAAGAAGATCTCCTAAGAGCTTGTGTATTAGATTTCGGAGGATCATGGGAGGACCATCTACATCTTGTTGAGTTTGCATATAACAACAGCTACCAGTCGAGCATTGGGATGACACCATACGAGGAGTTGTATGGTAGACCATGTAATTCTCCAGCATGTTGGTTAGAAATTGGAAATAAGCTGATACTTGGGCCAGAGATGATCAGAGAGAGACGTCGGATTGTATTGAGATCGTTCGACAATGAATGAAGGTAGCCTAAGACCGTCAGAATAGTTATGCAGATAAGCATCATAAGATTTGGAATTAGACTTTGGCGATATGGTTTTCATGTAGATTTCGCTATTAAAGCATGTGGTTCTATTCAGAATAAAGGAAAGTTACCACCGAGGTTTATTGGACCGTTTCCAATAGTCGAGCGGATTGGAAAGCTCGCATATAGACTGGATTTACTCGAGAACATGTCAGGCATGCACAATGTTCTCCATGTGTCATTTCTACGGAAGTATGTCCATGAGTCGAATGTGGTGGTATCTCCAGAACAGTATGAAGAGCTAGAAGTAGAGACCATAGCTACGTAACCTTGTAAGCCATTTCATGTTGTAGGGAATGCCACGAAACAGCTTAGGAGGAAGATGGTTAAGTTGGTCTAGTTACAATGAGTAAGGATGATGATGATTGTACGCAGGAAACAGAAGAGAGTATAAAGATGACCCACCCGGAACACTTCGTCGGTATGACCTATATATATCATGTCACCCTGCATCATTGTAAATTGTACTGTTGTGGTTGTTTTTGGAATTCCGCGCGCTAAAATAAGGTTATGGTTGCATGGCAGCTAGTTTGTATAGTAAATTAGCTGTTGTGGATGATAGGTATGTAGAATTTTTTTGATTATTTGTGCTTTTTTGGAATTTCGAGGATGAAATTCCTAAAGGGGATGAGAATGTAATAGCCCATGTTTGATGTATCAGAGGATCGTAAAATATTTTTATTTAATTCCCTAAGGTTTGGACCATTATCATATTTTAATATGTTGGTTATTGGGATGTGGACATGTCCATAATTTTTACCAATTTTAATTATGACCATTTTACCCCTATCATTTTTGTATAGGAAATAACTTATGACTGGGATCAAATCAGTTGTTTAGGTCGGTTTCATTGGAAAGAAAATGGTGTTACCAATTCCATAAAGTGGTCACATTAAAGATTTGGTTCAGCGGTTTGGGAGGAATCGTTGTTTTTATGTTTCCCAATTTCTGTTCAGGTTTTTAGAGCCACTTATGGGATGATTTGAGAAGTCCCATTAGTGGGCTGGTAGGAGACTATAAATAGGGGGTTAGAGGCATAAAGAATAGTTTACTTTCCTCACTCTCTCATTTCATTCCATCATTTGGTTAAGCTCGTGATCCTCCTTGCTCAATCAAATACACTTTTCCACCATTAAAATCTAGATCTACATAAGAGAATTGAAGATCTACATTGTTTGAACCTAGATCCATGTCAAGTGAAGAGAGATCACATCAAATCAATAGGTTTGTAGCATATTCTTAGATGTCGGGATTGAGAATTTAGCCATTTCAAGTTAATTCGAAGAATTAGTGAGTGATAAGCATCTCTCACACGGATTCAATCAAGTATATGGATTGTTTGATCTTATGTTCGTTTTTTCATGTTGTTTTCATATAGATCTTATCGATGCAAGTGTGATTTCAATTCAAACCACCATAGGATCCAATCTAGTAACTTATAAACATAATTTCATGTATTAATTCTATGTTTAGATCCATATATATTGATTTAATCATTTGTTGAATCGTTATTTTGATGTTTGATGATTTATTGGATGAAATTGATTGATTTTGAGTTGTGTGGGTCGGAGAGTTTGGGCGTGTTTGGCAACATGTTTGGCAAGTTGAAAAATTATGGTTCGTGAAGAAAAATCAAGCGGATCGAGTGAATTTTCAAGAATCGGACAAAAATCAAGTTCTAGAAATTTACGATGTTTGGAAAATGTTGTGAAAAGTCCGGATCGGCCACACCTAAGGTAGCTCGTGCTTGGAAAACATTGTTAAAAACTATGGACCAGGAACGATCTAAGGTAGGTCGCGCTAGATTTGACAGCATTTGGTTAACGGTGTTTAAAATTGTGGATCGGGCATGATCTAAGGTAGGTCGCGCATGAGTTTTCATAGGTCGTGAATGGTATGGATCGTGCCTGAGCTATGATAGCCTTTCTGAAATGCTATAAAACGTCAATGGATTTTCCACTTCTGGAGCATGGGTCGTGCACATAAAACGTGTGTTGTGCACGCGTTATTGGCCAGTTTTGATAGGTCGATCACCAGACTGATCCAGAATTGAATGTAGATATATTGTAGTATTTCCTAAACACCGTGAAAGCTAGTTTTTATGTTTTGCTTAGTTTTCGCACTAGATTGATGCAGAATTGAACCGGGAGATATAATAGCATTTCAGAAATGCTACAAAAGGCAGTTTCGACATCGTGGCCAGTTTTTCATAGCGAGAAAGATGGAAATGCAATAAAATGCATTATCGACCAAACGAAACTTGTTTTTGAGTCGACGATGGTTCTAGTTTCGACATGAATTCAAGGAGGAATGTCTGAAGCATTGTGAAGTGTTCGTTGATCGTCATAATGCAATGAATGTGAAGACGACTCAAAGTGATGAGTTGACGGATAACGGTTACTCGAGAGGGTTGCTTGCGCTATGAATAGCTGCCTAGGAGGATGACTAGAGATATTAAAGGCTGAGAGGTTATCGTTTTCATTAGTTCTAGCTGGCTCAAAGCAAGGGTATAACAGGGACGCCTAAAAGACTGGTTGGATGGTCGAGTACCCTGGGTATCATTGAAAGGCCTAGATACGTTTCATTGTATGGTGTATGGAGTTTTTGCTAGAACCAGAGTTACCATTAGCCCTTGACAGTTGGCAAGGTTGGTCGTCGTACGATTAACGATGGTTTCAAAATAGGATTAGCGGTGATAGCTAGAGTCATGAATGAATGATTGTTTACTTGTATCGTCTTGTGTAGATTATTCGACGTCGAAGGAGATATCTCTTGGGTGCTTGTCCGGTGTTGGTTTAGGCCTTCGGTGCTTGTGCTTGGGAGATGTCGATATTGATTTGGATGGTCTACACTTAATAATTGATTGTTATGAATGTGTTGTTTGTTCCTATTCGATTGTTGTAGAGGCTATCACTATCCGACGTGGGGAACATAGATTTGGGTTCTTCTATGTTGATGTTGGTAGATTAATTGGTTAACCTGCCTATTCTCATATACTTTATTGATGATATTAAATAGTTGTTTTATCGCTCATTAGGAATTTTTTTTATGAATAGTAATATATAGATAAAAAGGGAGAAACTAGTCATTCTCCAAAGGCTCACAAAAACGATTTCTGAACCTCAGAAACTGTGCACACACACAAACTACCAAAACTAACTGAACCAAACTACAAAAACATGGACAACTCATCATAAACGAAGAAATCAACTCCATCCAATGCCTCAGGCCCATCGAGTGAAGCCTCGGTTGACATATAAGCCATGAAGAGGCCAATGCTCTAAAGAGAAAGTCACGGAGCCTGAGCTGAGAACCAGGCTCCAAATAGGTACAAAGACCAATCCCGGCACTATAGAACGGATGGCTGGCATCACTTCGCTCCAAGGCGGTAGTCGAAGGGAACTAGTCAACCAAGAATCCTCAACAACAGAAGGTCCAGAGACAAACAAGAAACCTCCCAGCAAGCTCCGTGCAAGCCAAACCCAGCAACCTGAAAACCAACATCTGCATAACTAGCAAACAACGTAAGTGGTGGGGGAGGGGAGGAAGATAGTAACAAGGAAAGATAAATGAAGAAAGCCGCAACAATACAAAAACACAACACTGCTCAAACCAAAACCATTAAATCAGCCGATACCGGACCTGAAAACCAACATCCCTAATTTAGACTGTTGTCTGACTTAAGGTTTTAAGTTTCCTCTCATTACCTTGGGCTGTTCATCCAATTGTGGATGGGCCGACTGAGTAGCAGGTTATAGGTAGCAGGCTTAGTGAGGTGAGGTTGTAGAGTGATGACGAGCAGGAGGCTTGCATATTAGTGTCTCTATTATACATATTAGAAGTTCCCTCTGTTATGATTGGTGTTTACTCTGAATGTTGTAGTGAGGAAAATTTGTACAGACACTTATGTTGTAATCCAAAGATGTATGGATATTCTGTCTAATTGTTATGGAAATTCAAGTTTCTACTCAGATATGCTTCACTATTATAGCCTGTTGTATATGTTCTATTATATTTTATCCTTGCACAGTGAGTTACACGATAGGTGTCGCTTGTGTTTACCTACCTCAATGATCATCTATAGCCATCTGGCACACCTTTCAGCGCATTATTCCTCTTGTTTAGTGAAGGAGTTATGGGCGGTCGTCACATCCAGATCTAATCTTCATTCTCCTCAAATTTTCATTTTTTCTCCTATCCATACCATGTTTGATAACCTATAGCCTCCCTCGCACCAATCGCCCTATCTTTTCCTTCACATGGTGGCACATCCATGGTTTTATTCACTTTTTGCAGTTGCTACTGCTTCACTGATTTCGTGACTTCCCCTTTGTATGATTTCCTATAATGTGCTACGTCTAGTTTCCAAGCGAGTTTGCTCCTTACATTGCTTGATGTCTATTGTCCGGTGCAAGTCTGACTTGCATCAGGAGTAATGGGGACGGAGTGGGGTTTGTTGGGTCGTATGTGTGGGTAATGGCAGCTGGTTTGTGCTGCTATGGAATTGATTTCGACTTGTTTGGGATTTAAAGGTACGATAACTACGCAATGTGTTCTTTGCTCGCAGTAACTTCTCACAGATGATGGTATGGTCTGTGTCTGATATTCAATGTAACTTAAAATTATAACTTATGGGTTCTGTTTTGATGGTTGCTCATGTTGTTCAGGGTATTTGTTTTGTAGTTCAAGGTATTTGGATTGTCTTCATTGGAAATTTAGGGTGTTATTTTGCTTTGGTTCCAGGATTAGAGGTTGTGAGCATTTGGATTTTCTTGGTTGTCTTCATTTACGAAAAATAGGTGAAGGTTATCACTTGATTTGTTGTTGATTGTTTGTTAGCCTTATGTCTTTCCAGGTTCTTGGGCCATCTCGTTCTGGTCTTATGTGATTCTGTTCATGTCAAATTAATCATGTCATGCACTTCTGTGTCAAGCTATATGTAATGGTGCCTTCCCGCGGCTCTAGAGCTATGCTAGGTTAGGTTATGTAAGTTGTGGGTGCATGTTGTTGTGTACTTCCTAATGTAGGTCATTGGCTATGTGTTTTCCACTTCCTGCTATACTAATTTCTCACCTTTGGTGTTGTCTCTACGGAAGTGTTGAAAGGAAGCTTTTGAGCTCTATTTGGAATGTTGTGCTAAGTTGGGTGTAGCTTGATGGTTAGTGTATATGACACTTCATGTTATTGCAGTAGCTTTTAATGGCTTAAGAATTGGTACTTTATTCTTTGCTTGGAACTTGTGTACTTATTTGTATGAAATCTGTACTGCCTCCCTGTGTAGAGCGTTAGGAATAGGAATTTTTTTGTCTAGATATTTTTGTCTAGACTTATACTATATGCTAGTTTAGCTATAGTGGACTGTCCACTTTAAAAACCGTTTGTAGTGGACGGTCCACCTTAAAAACCGATTGTAGATTGGTAATAGCCAATCTCTTGTAATGATAGAAATAATTATTTATTAAAATAATAAGTGTTTTTGGTCACTTTAAAAACCGGTCAGCTTTGCCAAAAAAATTTATATAACAACGAAGGTCATAAGGTTACATACACCATGATATGATAAGCACCTAAGCTAAGCATAAGGGTATAGGCTACTATGTCACCGCACACAAAAGAAAATCAAGGCCATTAACGCAATATGAACTTGTTTAAGAGTTCCAAATTACATGAATTAAATCACCTAACAATTAATCAAAACCTTGGACCTATCGGTCCAAGTCACCCACTAGTTATAGTATAGGACCCACCAGTCCAATATTGTCCCGTCGGCCTGCCACGTACTATACTAAAGAGATCCACTAGTCACTATAGGACGCACCAGTCTGTATTTGCCCGCCAACATATATATGTGTATAGGACCCATCAATCCAAGTACTGACAATAATAACACCAAAGAATGTGTTACTGACTGCCAAATAATAACTCGAATAATGAAAATAATATGTCCCATAGCGTACATTTTGACTAATTGATTTATTATAAGATTGACTGCTCCACACTAAGAATCAATAATTTACTTCGATCGATGAGTCCAGAACTAACAAATATAATTAATCTACGTGTCCTATATCATGCAATTTATTAAAACATTTAAATCGTATTCTTGCTTTCTCGAAGGTGAAAAAGCGAACAATTTTGTATACATTAAATATTTGGTTTTGAGAAAATGAGTTTGTAAAATGATTAAAAAATGTATGGATTATTTCTGTGAAACCATATAAATTTTGAAAATATAATTTATATTTTTTCCTTGATACGATTTTATCAATAAAAACCAAATCATAGAAAAATATTAGTCCAAAAGTTATATATGTTTAGAGAAAATTTGTTTTAGAAAATGCTTTCTAAAGATGTACACTGTGTATAAACTAGCAAAAATAAGAACCAATAAAACTCGACAAAACACATCTAAAATTTGTGCAATTTGAATAATAGATGCACTAAAATTTTAGGCATATAAATAGCAATGATTAAAACATTTCAAATCAGTTTATGCACAAGTCAAAGTGGATTAAAATTGAGAAAACTTATGCATGAACTTCCAGGAAATCACGCAGGCCAGCAAAAAACATGGGAGAAAAAAATATTCCAGGCAATTTACATTGCCTATGTAGCCATAGGTGTGTGCCTATGTTGACACCGACATGCATAGGGCTACAAGCAAGTTCGCATGTGACAAACTAAATTTCAGGCTAAGTTTTGGCCGAGCAACAAATAAAATTACCTAATGAAAATTTATAGTATTTTAGTTCAAAACTTGGACAAGATACTCAAATAGAAATTGCACCAATCAAGCATAAGATAAGAGAGTTATTCACTCTTAAACATGGGTAAGAAATAGTTACGTGCAATAAAATTATACCGAGATCAATTTTTGAGTCAACTTTTAATCACCTCCTTTGTGAAATAGAAGTTATACAACAAGAATTTGATGAAGTTTGGAGCTTTGTGGGTTTAAGAAGCTCTCTCTGTGCATGAAAATTCATTGACGACCAAATGCAACTAAAAATTATAAATATGCCATGACAAGTTTTCAAATTAGAGATTTTGGATGGAATTAAAATTAGTTTTAGGATGATTGGCTGTTGTACAATAAAGTTAAGGCCTAGATTTACTATTTTGAGGAGATTTGGAACTTAGATTCTGGTTAGAAGTGGGTTCCAACAAATTTTCTTTTATTGGCCATGAAAATAGAAGGAGGAACATGGAGAGGAAAAAGAGAACACACTAGATAATATGTTTTCTGGTTTTTCATTTCCTAAACCAATAGATAAAAGGCCTAATTTACATGATTAAAGGCATTATCAAGTAACTAGGCCTTAGGTAAGTAGATGTGGCCTAATAACATCGTTTAAGCCAAGTTTTATCCTGTATTAACACAAATGCACACAATTTCCTTCCAATTATTATAACTTAACATCTCAGAACACATAATAAAATATTAAAAACTTGTTGCAAACACTTTTAAATCTTTTCAGTATCATTTTATAGTTTTTACAAATAAAAGTTTCAAAGTTTACAAATCTATTTCTTTTCTGCAGTTCTTACAAATTAAAAGCTATAATCATTCAAATAATTCTATTTTGACACATAAATTTTAGAAAAGTATAAAAAAATTACTTTTGGTAGATACATTTAATTTTGTAAACTAATTTACATTTTAAACTTTATTTTAACTTATTTTTTCCGAAAACGCTGTTTTTTCCAATTATTATTTCTTGTATTTTGCAACTTATTACAACGTATTATTCCAAAAATATTGAAATACTTATTTTCAGTTAAAAATTCATACATAAGAATATCTTCAAATTTTATTCTTTATTTTAGGCTTTTATTATTTAATTATAAAGTTCAATTTTATTCCAAATATTCTTTGTTGGAACAAAATCAATGTCACATCACATGGTTATTCTTTCCAAAACCCGATATTTTGAATTCTGACATAATTTTCATAAAATAACATAAAAACCATCATTTTAATTCATTTTCTTTAATATTACCACAATTTTGACATTATTTTCACTAAGCTTTTTAATTAATCATTTGAAATGATTAAACAACCTTTTTCTTCAAAACTCTCCCTACAAATTCCAAAACTCACATTTAAATCTCAAATTTAACCAACTGAATCTGATTATAAATTGAAATGGTGCTTATGTCTCAATTAACAAAATACAATTCACATATAATTTATTAATCGCAATAGTGATTAATCATCCAAAGCCCGGGATGTTCACATTCCCCAAGTCATCCCACTTCGAATCAAACTATCTCGAAGCACCCTCCCCCCCCCCCCCAATGGCTTCGAATCAACCAGTTTGAATGCACCAGCTTTGAGTCACTGCTATTGTTCTCGGAATTATTGCTCCAAAATGAAGCAATTGCCATGCTCCTAATCATACATCTTTGAAGTCTCTTGACCTATTCCAAACTATCTTTGCTTCAAACTTCTCCTTAGTTTCGAGCCTTTAGAAATAAAACTAGAATTCTAAATTTGCTGATTTTCCATGAACATCATCTGACATATACCAAGAAATACTGATACAAAGATCAAGCATAACAAGAAATTCAAATAACAAATTCAACCAATTATAATTATTTATTATCATTCAAATGCATATGTTCATTAATCAATCAAATCTAATCAAAGATTTAGCACCAAATATGGTTAATTACTCACTAATTTTATTTTATCTAACATTTTAATCATCATATTGTATATTTAGGTAGATATAAAGTTCCTAGTTCTGAAATTTCTATATTAAACAAAATTTTATGGTTAATTCAACATATCAATGATGAAATCTACTAATTTAAACATATAAACCAACAAAAACATATAAGAGACTATAACAACTCAGCTGTCTCACAAACTGATGAAATCAATTGGTTATTCAATCTGGACAACAAGAAATTATGCGAATTCTTGACCAGTATCAAGAGACCTAACCAATCAATGTTGATTCTAATTAGCCATTAAAGATGATGTGGGGAATATTTGAGTGTAGACATGTGAATTTGGGGATGAGTTAGAGTAGATTTAGGTTTTGGGCTAATGGAGAATGACATGAAAACATCAAATGACTTCATTTAGCTCCTATTTATAGCTAAACGTGATTATACTAATGAGCTTGCTAATTTCATCATACTAGACACTACTCTAATTTTGGCCATCAGATTTTAGAACCTTAAATTTTCATTTCAATCAAACTACTTATCTGATTTCTTCATATGACCACTCAACGGAGTGGGAAACAACCACCTCAAAGAAGCAAGATAGTTTGAGCATCAAATTCAGCAATTATCAAAATTTATACCCCAAACAAACTTTGCGAGGAAAAAATGATCGTAAAAAGATATAGCAAAAATTATGGATACGTAAAATAGTACAGAGAACTATGTTTCAAAATATTAGAATGATATAACTAAACATGAGTTAAATATAAATATTTTTGATCGTCCAAAACATAAAATACAAGTTGTTAGAAATTACCTTGCTTCAAATCTAATCTCTCTACATTGAAGCACTTCCCTGCTTCGAATCACTCCACTTTTCTTTGAAGAAATGTCTTTCTTCAAATCTCTAAATCAATTCAAAGGACGCCTTTTTGTATAAAGTCACACTGCTTTGAACTTACTAGACGTGTTTTAACGGCCCGCCCCACACCAGCAGACATTTCCCCAGAAATGCGTTGTACCAATGTCCAACCAGCACGAGACGATCGTCAAAAGAAAGGGTTTCGGAACTATGAATCACCTAAGAACCTATAGTATATCTCACAGCGCATGGAATAAAATATAATAATAACATAACTTGATATAAAACTGGCGAGACAGTGAAAACTAAACCATAATAGTAGCAGAATACAAAATACAGCTTATGATCCAAACCATTGTTACAACTCTAAAAATACTGTCTCTAGAGCAAAATAGAAAAGGTACACTACTAATTCCCAAAGCAGTGACCAGCAACAACACTGGGAGAATATATGTATATAGTATGTGGAAACCTTCTACTCATCTCCGGACAACTACTCGTGCATACCACCTAACCTGTCTCAAGACTTCCTGTAACAACCCGCTATTTTTTATGATTTAAATTTCGATTTAAATCAAATTTTTATTGTGAAAATATTCTATGGATTTTCATAATGGAAATTTGAATATTGAAATACGTATAGTGAAATGTTGCAGTTGCGAAAAGTTCGTCATAAGATTTGAATATTTGTCGATCGCGCAATTTTCAGTGCAAAGCTATGCATAACAGTTCAAATTTTAGCGATTTTAAAATCTCTCCGAAGCCAGTTCGAACAAACATGAAGAATATTCTATTCGTTGTCACGTATCCAACAGTGAAATCCGTTTCATGAAAATCGGACGTATTGACCTCCGTTTAATTGTTTTCCTATCCGAATTTTATGTTTAAAGAGGTCCGTAATGGGTTTTTGAACAGAGCATCTTGGCACTGCAAATTGTATACCGTTGTATCTGTCTCATCGCGCTGATTTCCGAAATATATTCATTTTTCCGTTTTGGTGCTCGGCTCGCGCTGAAATTGTGAAAATTCTTGCATAGTTCATTTTTGAAACAGAGCCATTTGAGTTCGGTGTGTCTCTTTTTCGATCTTACATACTTTTCCATCCATTTTGGGTCTGCAAAACATGTCTTTTTATTTTACTAAAGAACCCTTTTGTTTTTTTGTTTTCTAGATGGAAACTTTTACTGCTTACTTTGAAACCATGGATGGCTCCTTTCTTTTACTTCATGCATGCATTGTTTTCAAATTTATGATGCCTCCTTTTGTTTTTCCATGAAATCTTCACCTTTCCATACTCGTGCAGTTCCTTTGGTTTCCAAGCCTTGCATCTAAAACTTCCATGTCCTTCCATTCTAACCCCTACGTTTCCATTTTCCCATGCATGTTAAGTTTCCAATACCGTGTGTTCCTTCTCACAAGATTTAATGTAGCTTTTCATAACCAATCTCATTCCTCCATTAGCTTTTTCCATATCCTTTGTAACACCCCACTCCCGCTGTGATCACTCACTAAGGGAATGCCATAGCATCGGTGGAGTATTTTAGTGAATATAGAACAGAAAAATTACAACAAGACAGATATAAATAGTACTTGAAATTTTAAAACATCATCTCATAACAGCGGAAGTAAAACATGTCTGGTTACATCATAAAACCACAATAAAAGTCAAGTACAATATCCATCAAAATAAAGAAGTACATAATCCCACTCTCATACAATAGCCATGACAAAAGAAAAGATAACTGGGTAACTGGAGCTTTACATCTATCCAAGCTCCTAAAGACTGGAACAACAATCCGATCAAGCTCCACTACTGCTAGGATCCACCGTAGGACCTGAGGGTTGGAAAAAAAGATAAAAACAACGGGGTCAGACATAAGTCTGAGCGAGTCCTATAACTTTAACAATACAATCATTAAAGTAACCAGAGAAGACATAAGCTTGATATACGGTGTCGTCTGTGGATGAATGGCTACACTAAGCAGCTTGGTAGACTTAGGATAAACTAAGAAACGTAAAGACGCATCTACCCTTCCAAAGGTAAATTACTAAACTGCACCTCACCAGTCATTCCTAACTTAAAGGTTGATCCCACCCATGGACTTATAAAATTAACATAATAGTTCTCGCGTACCCCTAGGAGACTAAGTAGACGCCACGGGGCCCTACAATCCACTAGGTGTACACACTACTCCCAATTCGATCGGCTCCCTAACGTAGATACCCGTGCTGGCCCCACCGTGGGGTGTACCATTCCCCAACGTGGCAACCTGATAAATTTAACGGTGCACGGCTTATATCTACACGATGCAACAACGTCTTATTTACCAGCCCGGGTCCACACACGCATATGAAACCCGTTGGTCATGCGTTTCCACCGCTAACCCATTTTGGCCTCTTATAGTCAAGCCCAGTATGCGTGTCCCGTCCTCGACATGGGTCGAGCCCACTAAGATACGTATGGGTTACTGGTTGAAATGGGCCCCCAGCACAAGCCATCCCCCTAAGCTTGGCCCACACACTAGTGTTTCCCACTTAACCCTTTAATCATGTTTAATTACATGTTTCATCTTGGTTAAGTATTTAATCATATTTTCTATTGGCAATCACTAGCAATTTCCACATACAACCCAAGGTACCCACTTAACCCCCATGCCCCACTACATGCTTATCTGGTTAAGTGTTTCTTAATTGATTAACACCGTAACCGTGTAAAGGACCCCTCACATCGGACCGTTATTTGTAGATGCCTGGTTAAGTCGGTAGGTTCCGGGCAGTCTTACACTACAAACGGGTCCAACTTCGTGTCATTTACCCTTGTTACGTATTTAATTTATGATTAAGACCCCTCACATTGGACCGTCATTTGTAGATGCCTGGTTAAGCCGATAAACTCCGGGCAGTCTTACACTACAAACGGGTCCAACCTCGTGTCTTAATCGATTAATTACTCCTAATTAATCTCCCCCATAATTTGTGTTAATTATCATGTTTATTTTAGGAATATGGGTACACCTAACTTAATAGGCAAATTCCCAACTCCAAAGTGTGGGTACACCTAACTTAATAGGCAAATTCCCAACACATAGTATGGGTACACCTAACTTAATAGGCAAATTCCCATACTATGTTCATTTATTTTATGTTATGCATAATTATATTAATTTCACACAATCTTATTAACATATGCATTTAATTAACCCCATCGTTCCCACGTAATTTCGTTCTCATGACATAACACATATAAAAGGTGTCAACTTGCATATGTATGAACATGTTTCAAAGGTGCCATCTTGCATATTAACAAACACATAACTTGCATATGAACTTGCATAACATGTCACATAACTTGCATATAATCTTGTATAACATGTCACATAACTTGCATATTAACTTGCATAACATGTCACATAACTTGCATATAATCTTGTATAACATGTCACATAACTTGCATATAATCTTGTATAACATGTCACATAAACTTACATATTAACAAATACATGACTTGCATATAATATGTCACATAACTTGCATATGAACTTGCATAACATGTTACATACTTGCATATGAACTCATAAACTTGCATATGAACTTATAAACTTGCATATGAACTTGCATAACATGTTACATACTTGCATATGAACTCATAAACTTGCATATGAAGAAACATACAACTTGCATAATTATCATACATGTAACTTGCATATTATCATACATGTAACTTGCATATTAACATATGATCACAAAGCACAAAACTTGCATAATGCATGTCATAAAAAGAGACAAACTTGCATGTCATAATGTATGCATAAAATCAAATACTTAGCATGCATAAAATCAAATACTTAGCATGCATGAAATCAAATACTTAGCATGCATAAAATCAAATACTTAGCATGCATAAAATCAAATACTTAGCATGCATAAAATCAAATACTTAGCATGCATGAAACCCATCACTTAACTTGCATAAACCCACATACTTAGCTTGCATAAACATAGGGTTAACATTAAACATAGATTAGCAAACTAACATCATATCATATGACTTAAACCCATTATTCCACAAATAAAACCATATGATCTCATCATATCTCATCTACTTAGTTTAGCAATTGATCATTAAAGTGATAGAAACTCACAACTAGCAAATTTGCACTCCAAATGAAGAAGATTAAGATGCTTAGAATGGATTAGAGGTTGATTAGAGAGTGATTAGCTTGCAACCCTCTTCATAAATTAGTGGAGGCTCCTTCTAAGATTTAATTTGGCGGCATGAAGCCCTCAATTCTATTTTTAGTATGGATTAGGGTAGGTTTAGGGTGTATTTATAGATTAGGTGAGTGTTTTAGGCCCTTAGATTAACCCTAAATAAGATTAGGACCCTTAGATTTCGGAACTCTCCAGAAACCAGCCTAAGACCAGGCCCAAACCCCAAACTGGTGCACCCAACCACAGAACTCTCTAGAAACTGTGCAGGTTTTCTGTCCCGACATGGGCGCACTTCCCAAGTGCGCCAGTGTATTTTTGTACTGGCGCACTTCACAAGTGCGCCAGTGCATTTCTGGCCTGTTTCGGGTTTTTCTGCCTAACTTCGTTCGTCCATATCTCTTTCATACGGTACCCGTTTTACGCAAACTCGGACTCTATTTCGCGTATTTTTCCGAGACGAACGCAATGATGCAGCCTGTTTCCCCTGATTCTCATATCTGAGATTAATTATACTTTAATTACTAACCATTAGTGTTAATTGAAATTCGGGGTGTTACATTCTCCCCTACTTAAAGGATTTCGTCCTCGAAATCTCTAAGTCAAGAAGAACGTATCCTACCAACCAAACAACCATCTACTAAACCATCAACCACAAGCAACCATTATACGTAGAAACTTCTAATGATGTATGAACATATGCAGAAAGTGTGTGTATATGTCCGTATACTAATGCAAAATCAGGCGGTCTACTGATTCAGTCGACCTCCTTAATGCAAACCATGATAGTGCCATGCATCCAATATGTATGCGAAACCCTATTGACACATAAAATTTCTATATGCGTGCACAACCGTACACAAAAATGCATCATCCACATGATAACACAGCCATGATACATCCATCAATCTAACTACCACATCCATTTATGCGATATGCAACATGAAGTGACTGAGCCGATCTAGTGCCTAATGTGTGTGTATATGCATCCACGAGCAACCACTAGCAAACAATTGCATCCACATGCATCCATCAACCATAACATGTTTCAAACACATGTTTCAACCATAGGCTTTACCCTATCCAAAGGTCATAGGTACTAGCGAGAGGATATACTAAAGATAAGATAAGTACTAGACAAGCGATAAAGGAGAAGTTAAAAGACATACTATAAAAAAGAAATGGATACAAAGAACGCATCTTCGCTTCCGTCTCCCAAGTAGCATTGCTTTCGTCATCTCCCCATTGCACTTTAACTAGCTGAACTTCTCTGTTCCTCAACTTCCTAGTTTCTGACCCAAGGATGCGAGTAGGAGCTCGTCGAATCGTCGCATCACGCTCTACCTCTACATCTCTAAGCAAGCTCGGCTCTACCACCTCTGCGGTCTCATGTAAGCACTTCCTCAAATGTGATACATGGAATACATCATGAACACCACTGAGTCTGTCGGGCAACTCCACCCTATATGCCATCCGTCCAATCCTTTCCTTAATAGGAAACGGCCCAACAAACCTCGGTGCTAACTTCCCAACGGACCCAAAGCGAACAACATTTCTCAACGGAGATACTTTGACAAAAACCATGTCCCCAACCTCAAACTCAAGATCCGTCCTTCTCCGATCCGCATAAGATTTCTGTCTATCTTGCGCTGCCTTCATCCTTCTTCGAATCAAATCAATCTTCTCTGAAGTCTCTCTAACCATATCTGGCCCAAGCAACATCTTATCCGTAGATTCCCACCAACATGTAGGAGATCGACAAGGCCTTCCATAAAGAGCTTCGAAAGGTTCCATGCCAATACTAGACTGAAAGCTGTTATTGTATGCGAACTCCACCAAAGGAAGATGTTCTTCCCATGTACCTCCAAAATCCAAGATACAAAGCCTCAAAAGATCTTCTAAGATAAGGTTCACCCTCTCGGTCTGACCGTCCGTTTGAGGATGATATGCGGTGCTCAAACACAACTGAGTCCCTACCGCCTCTTGCAAAATTCTCCAAAACTCACTAGTGAAGATAGGATCTCGATCACTCACAATGCTGGATGGTACGCCATGCAATCTAACAATCTCTCTAACATAGACTGAAGCAAGCCATGGAGCGGTCCTCTTACTCTTCACGGGTATAAAATGGGCACTCTTGGTAAATCTGTCTACCACAACCCAAATTCCCGTATTGCCCTTCCTCGATCTCGGTAACCCATCGATGAAATCCATCGAGACACTATCCCACTTCCATTGCGGAACTTCCAATGGGTGTAGCAACCCACCGGGTTTCCTTTGCTCCGCTTTAACTTGTTGGCACACTAAGCATCTAGCCACATACTCGGCCACATCTTTCTTCATACCGGCCCAGAAGAAAACTCTCTTCATATCTTGGTACATTTTGTCTCCACCGGGATGAATAGTCATTCTTGAACGATGTGCATCATCCAAAATAGCCTTCTTCAAACCCTCATCTTGCGGTACACAAAGTCTACCGTCTCTATGCAACCATCCCCTATCATCTATGGTGTATCTACCCAAATGGCTGGACGACTCCCCCCTTATAAGCTTCTCTACCAACTCAACCAACTGTGGGTCGTCTCGCTGATCCTCGCCAATCCGTCCCAAAAGAGTAGGTCTAACCTCCAAGGATGCCAACAAACCAGGTACAAAGTCAACAGAAGGCCTGAAGTCGAACAAAGAAAGAAACTCCAAGCTTCGCCGTTCCACGAACAATGTACTCAAAGATAGCCTTTTTCTACTCAAGGCGTCCGCCACTCCGTTACCCTTGCCAGGGGTATACGCTATCTCGAAATCATAGGATGCTAAGAACTCCATCCACCTTTGCTGTCTTAAGTTTAAATCCTTCTGAGAGAATAAGTACTTCAATGATTTATGGTCAGTGAACAACTCGAATCTCTCACCAAGAAGATAATGGCGCCAAGACTTAAGTGCGAAAACAATCGCGGCCAACTCTAGATCATGGGTAGGGTAATTCTTCTCATGCACTCTCAATTGCCTCCCTCCATAGGCTATTACCCTTCCCTCCTGCATCAAGACTGCGCCTAATCCTGTCCCACAAGCATCGGTATAAACAACAAACTGCTTACTCCCATCTGGAAGCACTAAAACTGGAGCGGTGGTCAAAGCTCTCTTTAATCGTCGGAAAGCATCATCACAATCTACGTCCCATGAGAAAACCAGATTCTTTTTCATCAAGCGGGTTAATGGGGCTGATATCTTCGCGAAGTCTTTGATGAACTTCCTATAGTATCCTGCCAACCCCAAGAAACTTCTTACTTCGGTAGCATTTCTAGGGACTTTCCAATCCTGGATAGATACTATCTTTGCGGGATCCACAGCTATCCCTTCCTTAGAGACCACATGCCCTAAGAATCGCACTTCTCTTCTCCAAAAAAGACATTTAGAGAATTTAGCTTTAAGACTATGTGCTCGAAGAGTCTCCAACACTTCTCTGAGATGTAAGGCATGCTCTTCTTCACTCTTGGAAAAGACCAAGATGTCATCCACAAAGACTACTACAAACTTATTCAGATACTCTCTGAACACTCTACTCATCAGATCAACAAAGTATGCAGGGGCGTTTGTCAACCCAAATGGCATCACAAGCCACTCATAAAAACCATCCGGAGTCCGGAAAGCAGTCTTCTCTATACTGTCCTACGCCACTCTTAACTGATGAAACCCTGTAGCTAAGTCCATCTGCGAAAACACTGAGGCGCCAACCAACTGATCGAAGAGATCGTCTATCCTCGGTAATGGGTGTCTATTCTTCTTCGTGAGCTTATTAAGTTCTCTATAATCCACACAAAGTCTGAGGGACCCATCCGCCTTCGTGGCAAACACTACTGGAGCTCCCCACTCCGATATACTTCGCCTTATGAACCCCTTCTCAAGCAACTCCCCTACTTGCTTATGAAGTTCTCTTCTCTCACGAGGAGCCATGTGGCGTACTGGCAAAGACACTGGTTTGGCATTATCCACCAAATAAATTCGGAAATCTATCTCCCGCTTCGGAGGCAAACCCTTCACTTCTTCAAACACATCCGGATATTCCCGGACCACTTTGACAGAACGCAAACTCTCGACCGAAGCATCGAGCGATTCAAGATAACTTAGCAAAACAGATTCCATGGGATTACAAGAGATCTCGAGAGTATTACCCAAGCGGGTCATAAGCCTGACAATTCTCCTTTCGCAATCAAGAACGGCACCATTACTGGATAACCAGTCCATGCCCAAAATCAACCCATAGCCCGTGAAGCCCAATACAAAAGCATCACATCCAAACTCAACGCTAAGTATAGAAATCTTCAAACCCAAACATATCATAGACAGATATATGGAGCCCCCAATTGGGTTTGAAACAACCAAGGGACCATCAACTAGACTGGTGTCTAAGTGTAGTGACTCAACTAACGATGATGAGATAAAAGAATGCGATGCGCCAGAGTCAAACAAAGTACGAACTGGATGATCAAACAGAAAAACCAGACTTTCAACGGAAATAGTTCTACCTCTCTGCTGAATCGGTGGAACTGAGAGAGCCTGAACTTGCCCCCCTGCCTGAGCTGGTGCCATAAGAGCTTGCACCTGACCTCCTGAGGTAGACCTCGTCTTCTGCCCCTTCTTTGGGCAGTCCTTCACAAGATGTCCTGCTTCGCCACAATGAAAGCAACCGGTCTTCTTCTTTTTGCGACAATCCTTGCTGAGGTGGCCTGGGGTCCCACAATTGAAGCACTTCTTCTTCTTCTTCTTCTTCCCCTTGTCACCATTGCCTTTTCCACCCTTGCCTTGTTGTTGTTGTTGTGGTTTCTTCTGATCCCCCTTCTTCTCTGGTGCCTTAGAACTCTTATCATCCTCATGCATAAGTGCCATGTAGACAAGCTTCTCAAAGGTGGCCCCCATAGGAATGTGAGTCATAGCTATTCCTTGCAATGGTTCGTTCAAGCCTCTAACGAACCTCAAAGCCTTCTTCTCCGGTGTATTCACCAACTCTATGCCAAACCTTGCTAATTGATTGAATTTGTTGACATATTCTTTCACCGTGAGATTCCCTTGCTTCAAATTCAAGAACTTCTCCATAAACAGATTCTCTTCCGCCCTTGAGAGAAACTTAGCCCCAAACCTTTGCTTGAAATTGCCCAAGAGTCTACAGGGCATTCTCCATTAGTCACCTCCCACCAGAATGAGGCCTCTCCCTTCATTAACCAAGCCGCCAACTTGACTTTCTTTCCCTCTTCCACTTCAAAGATATCCAGCAACTCTTCCACTTCCTTAAGCCAATCTCTAGCCTCTACGAAAGTCTCTGAACCTAGAAAAGGTTTTCCTCCTATAGCCTTGAACTCCTTGCAAATCTTAGCAAAATTATCCACCCTAGGCTGAGGAGGAGGTGCGGTTGCCTCTGGTGTAGTAGCATTGGCTGGACCCGCAGCCGCAGCCCTAGCCTCTTGTAACCTCCTATACCATAGTGGTATAACTAAGCCCTCCGGGATGTTAAGATCTTCAGCCATGCTAAAACGAAAGAGGAAAGATTCAAAAAGGAGATTCCGAAAGATAAAGATATGGCTATTGGGGATTATGCTTTTCTTTTTCAAAAACTTTTCTCTTAAAAGACATGTTTTTGAAAATACTTTTTCCAAAAATAATACCTTTACTATTTTCTAAAAAAAAAATATTTTTCTCAAAAATTTATCTGTTCCGGTAACCTTAGGCTCTGATACCACGTGTAACACCCCACTCCCGCTATGATCACTCACTAAGGGAATGCCATAGCATCGGTGGAGTATTTTAGTGAATATAGAACAGAAAAATTACAACAAGACAGATATAAATAGTACTTGAAATTTTAAAACATCATCTCATAACAGCGGAAGTAAAACATGTCTGGTTACATCATAAAACCACAATAAAAGTCAAGTACAATATCCATCAAAATAAAGAAGTACATAATCCCACTCTCATACAATAGCCATGACAAAAGAAAAGATAACTGGGTAACTGGAGCTTTACATCTATCCAAGCTCCTAAAGACTGGAACAGCAATCCGATCAAGCTCCACTACTGCTAGGATCCACCGTAGGACCTGAGGGTTGGGAAAAAAAAGATAAAAACAACGGGGTCAGACATAAGTCTGAGCGAGTCCTATAACTTTAACAATACAATCATTAAAGTAACCAGAGAAGACATAAGCTTGATATACGGTGTCGTCTGGGGATGAATGGCTACACTAAGCAGCTTGGTAGACTTAGGATAAACTAAGAAACATAAAGACGCATCTACCCTTCCAAAGGTAAATTACTAAACTGCACCTCACCAGTCATTCCTAACTTAAAGGTTGATCCCACCCATGGACTTATAAAATTAACTTAATAGTTCTCGCGTACCCCTAGGTGACTAAGTAGACGCCACGGGGCCCTACAATCCACTAGGTGTACACACTACTCCCCATTCGATCGGCTCCCTAACGTAGATAACCATGCTGGCCCCACCGTGGGGTGTACCATTCCCCAACGTGGAAACCTGATAAAATTAACGGTGCACGGCTTATATCTACACAATGCAACAACGTCTTATTTACCAGCCCGGGTCCACACACGCATATGAAACCCGTTGGTCATGCGTTGCCACCGCTAACCCATTTTGGCCTCTTATAGTCAAGCCCAGTATGCGTGTCCCGTCCTCGACATGGGTCGAGCCCACTAAGATACGTACGGGTTACTGGTTGAAATGGGCCCCCAGCACAAGCCATCCCCCCAAGCTTGGCCCACACACTAGTGTTTCCCACTTAACCCTTTAATCATGTTTAATTACATGTTTCATCTTGGTTAAGTATTTAATCATATTTTCTATTGGAAATCACTAGCAATTTCCATATACCACCCAAGGTACCCACTTAACCCCCATGCCCCACTACATGCTTATCTGGTTATGTGTTTCTTAATTGATTAACACCGTAACCGTGTAAAGGGCCCCTCACATCGGACCGTCATTTGTAGATGCCTGGTTAAGCCGGTAGGTTCCGGGCAGTCTTACACTACAAACGGGTCCAACTTCGTGTCATTTACCCTTGTTACATATTTAATTTATGATTAAGACCTCTCACATTGGACCATCATTTGTAGATGCCTGGTTAAGCCGGTAAACTCCGGGCAGTCTTACACTACAAACGGGTCCAACCTCGTGTCTTAATCGATTAATTACTCCTAATTAATCTCCCCCATAATTTGTGTTAATTATCATGTTTATTTTAGGAATATGGGTACACCTAACTTAATAGGCAAATTCCCAACTCCAAAGTGTGGGTACACCTAACTTAATAGGCAAATTCCCAACACATAGTATGGGTACACCTAACTTAATAGGCAAATTCCCATACTATGTTCATTTATTTTATGTTATGCATAATTATATCAATTTCACACAATCTTATTAACATATGCATTTAATTAACCCCATCTTTCCCACGTAATTTCGTTCTCATGACATAACACATATAAAAGGTGTCAACTTGCATATGTATGAACATGTTTCAAAGGTGCCATCTTGCATATTAACAAACACATAACTTGCATATGAACTTGCATAACATGTCACATAACTTGCATATAATCTTGTATAACATGTCACATAACTTGCATATTAACTTGCATAACATGTCACATAACTTGCATATAATCTTGTATAACATGTCACATAACTTGCATATAATCTTGTATAACATGTCACATAAACTTACATATTAACAAATACATGACTTGCATATAATATGTCACATAACTTGCATATGAACTTGCATAACATGTTACATACTTGCATATGAACTCATAAACTTGCATATGAACTTATAAACTTGCATATGAACTTGCATAACATGTTACATACTTGCATATGAACTCATAAACTTGCATATGAAGAAACATACAACTTGCATAATTATCATACATGTAACTTGCATATTATCATACATGTAACTTGCATATTAACATATGATCACAAAGCACAAAACTTGCATAATGCATGTCATAAAAAGAGACAAACTTGCATGTCATAATGTATGCATAAAATCAAATACTTAGCATGCATAAAATCAAATACTTAGCATGCATGAAATCAAATACTTAGCATGCATAAAATCAAATACTTAGCATGCATAAAATCAAATACTTAGCATGCATGAAACCCATCACTTAACTTGCATAAACCCACATACTTAGCTTGCATAAACATAGGGTTAACATTAAACATAGATTAGCAAACTAACATCATATCATATGACTTAAAACCCATTAATCCACAAATAAAACCATATGATCTCATCATATCTCATCTACTTAGTTTAGCAATTGATCATTAAAGTGATAGAAACTCACAACTAGCAAATTTGCACTCCAAATGAAGAAGATTAAGATGCTTAGAATGGATTAGAGGTTGATTAGAGAGTGATTAGCTTGCAACCCTCTTCATAAATTAGTGGAGGCTCCTTCTAAGATTTAATTTGGCGGCATGAAGCCCTCAATTCTATTTTTAGTATGGATTAGGGTAGGTTTAGGGTGTATTTATAGATTAGGTGAGTGTTTTAGGCCCTTAGATTAACCCTAAATTAGATTAGGACCCTTAGATTTCGGAACTCTCCAGAAACCAGCCCTAAGACCAGGCCTAAACCCCAAACTGGTGCACCCAACCACAGAACTCTCTAGAAACTGTGCAGGTTTTCTGTCCCGACATGGGCGCACTTCCCAAGTGCGCCAGTGTATTTTTGTACTGGCGCACTTCACAAGTGCGCCAGTGCATTTCTGGCCTGTTTCGGGTTTTTTTGCCTAACTTTGTTCGTCCATATCTCTTTCATACGGTACCCGTTTTACGCAAACTCGGACTCTATTTCGCGTATTTTTCCGAGACGAACGCAATGACGCAGCCCGTTTCCCCTGATTCTCATATCTGAGATTAATTATACTTTAATTACTAACCATTAGTGTTAATTGAAATTCGGGGTGTTACATCCTTTGCTTGGGCTTGTACATTTCAAAAGTTTGTTTGAACGGTTAGCTTACATGATGTATTGGAAATGAATAATATCTAAATACATGTATATTTGAATTTTAAAACTCTTGAGCCAGTCCCTTGAGTGGAATGAAGGGATAGCCTTGTTTTCAGGAGAACGTTTTCAATTGATGCCATTTCAACTTTTCTAGTTTCAGCTTTAAATATACCTCTCTTCATATGATCCCTTCTCATTCTTATCTACTTCTTCAATTGTAGAAATTGAAACTTCTATGTGTATAAAAAAAAGATTACTTATCTTCTTCACGCAAATTACAAAGCGGCTCCTTCTCACAATTGCCAAACCCAACTTTTAGTCTCTTTCCTCTCAAAACCGAGACCGCGCCACCATACCCGAACCTATTCTCCAACTATCCTTCTCCGCCCTACTGACCTGTTGCCAGACCGTCACCCACATGAAACCAACCACACATGAAAGCCGAGCAAAATATGATCCGCCAGGCCTCCATGCCAGTCCCCTACCATGTCCGAACCTGCGTCTAGTCACCAGTAGGAAGCCCCATTAAGCCACCGACATATCCTCCGCCCACCTGCTCCTCCCACCAGTCGAACCCACGCCCAAGCCTAAGACCACCACCACCACCCTATCTCGCCCGACCGCGTTCACCCTTGTGTCGTGCCTTTACCAAGCCCATCGCTATTCCCGCTTCCTTTCTCGAACCGGTGAAGCCTGCTGTCGAGACGCGTGAGTTGATTGAGTGTGCAGGTGTTGGGGGTGTAGGAGTTGTGTGGCGTGAGTTATTTGGTGTGGCGTGCGTATTGTGTACATGTGCATGGGCGGTGAGCTAGGGGTTCATGCATGAGTGAGTTTTTTATTTATGTTGGGTGTCGAATTTTGAGTACAACATATTTGTGGGTATGCATGGTTATTTATGTATATTGTCTATTTATGTGTGTATGGAATGAGCGTCTCATGTGTGTTGTTTTCAGGTGTTGTGTGGATGCATTTGCATTGCGTATGTGTATACGGAAAACTTATATTTTTTTTTATATATTTATAATGGTTTTGGTGTGCGTCAATTTTTTTTAAATATATACATTTATATTGGTTTATTCTGCATACAAAGATAATATTTATATAATATTTTTGTAAAATAATTTCGTGTTTTATTTTGATTGAATTGGGTTAGTATTTTTCTTATTTTTGAGTTGGGTTTGGTGTTGAGCCCGAAACCCATTTCCGAACAAAATAGCCGTACCGTCCCAAAATCCAATACCGCACAGATCCATTCCTCCTCTTGAAAATAAATATTGAAGGATCATCGAGTTGAATCAATTCTGAACCGTGCTTGGAAATCGTCGCTTCGTTCAGTGTCAATTCGTCTTCTGTCTCCAATTTTGTGCCATGAAAGGTGAGTTTATCTCACATTGACTTACATTTTTTTATGGATGTTAGATCAATAATGAACTATTATATGAAATGTATAGGAATGCTGATAGAAATTGTTTGATTTGATATATATATATATATATATATATATATATATTTACATTTCATATATGACACGATATATTCATATGACATAAAGTTGCACTGATTATATATATGTTGTGATTGTTGTTATGTGATTGTTGTTGGTGATTATTTATACCCTAGTTTAGGAAAAATCCCTAAGGGTTGAAATGTTACTTACCCGAACGGACATTAGAACAGGGAAAAATCGTTATAGGTTGAAATGATAGACCTGAATGATTTTTACTGAATTTGGGATCGCCGGTTGAAATGATAGACCCGTAGCAATTTTATAAATTGCGGGTAGAAATGATAAATATCCGTATCACTCGACCATAGGGTAGAAAACTATATACGGACATCTTGGTCGTATATTCGAAGTTATTATTTTGATTTGGGAATTTGATTTTAAAATAATAACTTAAGATTTTTTTGTTTTATTTTATATATTTATATTTTAAACTTAAACTTTTATAATTTTGAATTATATGCTTTAAAATGTTTTTTTTATAAGTAAATACAGATTAAATGCTTATTTAAGTTTTACTTATAATTTATTTATTTTAAACTATATAATTTAATTATATAAATATATTTTAACTTTTTATACTATTATAAATAATTATTTTAAACCTATTTTCTATATTAAATTAAATCTTATATATGTTTATAATTTATATCTAATTAATTTTAGAAGTTTATAAACTTATATATATTCAAAATTTATTTTCTTATATAAATCTTATAAACTTAAAAAAATAATTTCAAGCTGGATAAGTTAGATCTTGCAATTTAAATTCGAAGTTTAAAGATGTAAATTTATTTGAATAACAAATATACTCATATTAAGTTATGAATTCGAATTGATATGAACTTTTAGTAGAGATGAATTTGAATTTCGTAAACTGATGTTTTAAATTGAAATTTATAATTAATTTGAAATCGAATTTGAATTGTTTTAAATTATGAACTTTGATAAGAAATGAATGTGAATAGGGTAAACTGATTTATTTTAAATTTATAATCGATATGAATTGAATTCGATTTTAAGTGATTAAACATGATTGGAAAATATATAGATGTTATATGCAGAATTGATTTTTATATCGTTTGGTTTGAATTAAGAATTTGTTAAACTGATGTAAAAAGAATGGTTTTAAAACGTAATTTGTTTGAATGGAAATATAAGATTTTGATTCAAGATGTAGTAGTAAAAATTTTGAACTATATGTCTTGAATTATAAGTATGATATAATTTTTTAAATTGAAATATAAGTTTTGACATGAATTTTATATTCGAATTCGAACTAAAATGTTGTATTTATGTGAATCGACTTGAAACGATTTCTTATAAAGGAAAATTTTGAATTATTTGAATTGTTTCGAACTTGAAATTCTTGCGAATATAAACCAAACCAAAATTATTATCGAAATTAGATATTTAAATTTGATTTCAAATTTGAACTTGAGATTTTGTATAATTGATTTTATAAAGTGATTTATAAAATAATGGCCATGTTGTGAAAAATGTGAACGCTTGATTGTTAAAGAGACCAGGATCAACTATTGTCATACTCTCTGCCAATACCGAAAACCACTTTAACAACTGTGTACGTGGTGGAGTTCCAGAACGAAGGGGATGATTTGGCGAGCAACTCCATTTTATTTTATTTTATATTAATTACGAGACCCTGACTACCTTGAGTCAGCTTGATGTGGCTAAAACAGGAGCTATAAACGGACCAAGTGAGGTCATAGCTCTTATCAAGCAACTTCTTCGATATTATTCTATTACTGTTGAGATTCGATTTGGGCCCTTTTGATTATGGGAGCATGTATCGAGGTGGGCGGTAGTAGCTACTATGCGTTACCACCAGTTCGGCTCTGCAAATGGTGAATCCACCCTGGCTTTCCTTACGTGCCTTGTCGCATGCCTTATACGAGCCCACTATGACTTTGTTTTGTATTGTTATATGGAGTGCCTTCTGATCAACCTCTAGTTTACGGAGCAATTACGGTAGTGTATATACTATGGGAATATATAAGCGGTGTAAGGGTAATCATGGTAATCCCGCTTATGCTATTTTGATACTTTTACATTACTAAAAGACACTATTGTATATAGCGTATTATAATATATATAGTATTAGTTTGACAGATCCTTAGAGGATGGCGATCCCAAAAATCCTTTAAGTTACTGATTGCATTTCATCGAACATTTCATTTGAGTTGATTTACTTCCATGAGAATGTTAGTCCTGATCCGAGTTGTTTTGTTTTTCACTATTGCTCGGGTCAGATCGAGTTTTTCCAGTTTTGAGATTCATCCTTGGAGTTGGAGTTTATATTGGGGTTTGTTCATCTATATCTACCTGTTGTTCAGTTTTCCGGTGATTCAGTTACTTCTGTCATTCTACTTTAGACTGTCATTAATTATTTACTATATTTGACTTCCGCTGTATTATTTATGTAAAATTTTATTTAGTGACTTCATGAACTACTATTATATTTTAAATTTTCCGCTGCGAGATTTTACTGCTCAGTATCTGTGTCTGTGATCTGTGATTTATTCTATTTACCCCAGAAGCTAATAACAATCTGTCATTTTGGATGGTTCGAGTTGACATGCTTGTTGATTCGGCACAGTCAAAATGGTGGGTCGTTACACTTCCCATTTAGGAGCACCCAGAGTAATAAGAAGAGACATAAAACTACAGGTCAGACAAAAATTTGGAATGAGCGATAGTAGGAAAATAAAACAATAACAGGTATAAATAATCATACCTGAACCTGGACGTACAACCAAAGAGTTAGCACAACAAGATGTATAGCACTCTAAGGTAACACTAACATAAAGTGTAAAATGGAAGTGCACATGTCATGGTGATAGCAAACATCAAACACAGAAATCATCCTCACATCTCTCACTCAGTGCATAAAACATACGATATCCACCACTTTGATCACCAAATCCTTTGGTACAACCACTTTCCCTTGGGGTCTTAATGACCCCATTGTGCTGGTCCATAGCCGCTAATCCCTTGCTATGATCTCCTTGGGAGTCCTAACGGCTCCATTGCACTGATTCATAACCATGCTACGATCACTTGCCCTTGGAAGTCTTAATGATCTCGTTGAGCTGATCCATAGATAGTAATATGTCTCTCAGTGGTGAACTAAAGCTATAGATAACGATAACCCCTTTGCACACGTCCCCAGCAAAGTCCAACTCAAAAAGTTAACTCGTTGGTTCCCACCTGGATCCTGAGTTTTAACTTCTTATTTAGACTACCTTTTCATCTCGGGTTTTGGTTATCATTGTGATTCGTGGCTCATGTAAGTAGGAGGCTCGTGGCTACTTCCTCAGTTTCTAGTCCGATTCACGGTTCGCCCCCTAGCATGGCTCGTGGTGATGCTCCAGTTAATGAGTCTCACATCCGGGTCATGACCCTACCCAGGTCGTGGTGCTCCATTCGTGAATGTCGGTTCGTGACTTGTAGTGGCGTCTCGTAGTTAACCTCCAGGAAATCGGCTCATGGTCAACCTCCAAGCGATCGTCTCGTGGTCAACCTCCAGGCAATCGGCTCATGGTCTCCATCTAGGCTCGTGGGGGGTGCTTAACGATCTGGGGGGATCTAACCAATTTCCTGCAACTTTTCCAGCGAGTTATTTATGCCATACGACGGCCTTTTCGACCATTCCAACACTGCTAAACAATCATGAAGCATTCCAAACAGCAGTAATAACATTTAGGATCAATCATAAACACCAAAACAACAATTTAATATGTTAATATGGATTAAACATACCCAAAACCCATGTTTTCCCCTTAATGATGTTGAACTATACCTAACAATAGGATTGGCTAACTTAATCTAAATTAACCTAAATTTCTAACAAAGGAATAAAATAATATTTTAGAATTTCTACTTATTTTTCTAGATTTTTATGATGCATAATTTCGCTAATTATCACTAATCACCCTTAATTAGCCATAGCTAGTGAATAAAAGTGCAAATCACTCACCTCAGCCACAAATAAATTTTAGATCTGAGACTCTAACTGATTTGGCATGGTTCCCAATGTATTACAACAGATCTATCTCGAATTCTTTGGTAATCTGCCTTAATTTGATGTACATTTGTCTAATATGCGATTAGAAAGTGATTAGGAGGTAGTTTAGAAGGTGGAGGACATTGCTAGGGTTCAAGAAATGTAAGTGGCGGCTAGAAAACTGGAATGAAATGGTTTCCCTAAACCTTTCAGCCATCACATGACACAAATCCCAAAATGGGTTATGGGTCCTTCTGCTAATTACCCTATTAAGCCTGATTAAGCTGTTTTTCACGTTCCAAACCTGATTTCAGCCATATCTCCCAAACGGTAAGTCCGTTTGATTAATGTGACCACTCTATAGAAAGGTAAGTCATCACCCAAATCCAATAGAAGTGGTTTTAGGTCAAAATTCATTACCAATCAAAAGTTATAGGAGAAACAAGATTCGCCAAGGGTAAAACGGTCATTTAAAACTCGATAAAATCGTGAACATGGGAAATGACTCCAATTGTTGTTTCCCAAAGTAACATGACCGCATGACTTCGTGTGAAAATAAAATAAATATACGTAGAATGCAGGTCGTTACACTCTCCCCCCTTAAGAAATTTCGTCCCCGGAATTCCTTAATCAAGAAAACAACCAAAAGGTCCCGCATGCCTATCAACAATTTACAATCAGTCAAACATACATGAAAAACGCAACAAACCTATCTTAGCATGCGGAATAACTATATTGTTTTAAAACCTTACCAGACAAAGAGTTCTGGATGCGACTTTCATATGTTCTCCTCTGTTTCCCAAGTACAATCATTCTCATTATCGTCCCCACTGAACCTTGACCAGTTTCATCGTCTTCCTTCGAAGTTGTTTCGTATCATGTTCGAAAATATGAATCATCATGCGGCTCCTAACTGCCTTGGATTCTACCTCGATATCATCCAACTGATCTAGTGAAATAGTCATATTTGAATCGTGCATGAACTTCCTTAACTGGGAAACATGAAATAAGTTGTGAACCCCTACCATCTTGTTAAGCAATCCAACCTTATACGATAGATTCCCAACATGTTCAAGAATAGGGAATTGACCAATAAACCTTGGTGCTAATTTACCTTTCCTACCAAATCGAATTACATTATTCAATGGAGAAATCTTGACGAATACCAAGTCACCAACAGAGAATTTCAAATCTCTTCGTCTTTTATCAGCATAACTTTTCTGCCTATCTTGGGCAGCCTTCATTCCCTGTTGAATAACCTTGATCCTATATGAACTTTCTCTTATTACATTAAGCCCAAGCACAATTTTCTCACCAATTTCCAGCCAACATGATGGTGAGTCGCACGATCTCCTGTACAAGGCTTCAAATGGAGCCATACCAATATTGGACTGATAACTATTATTATATGCGAACTCAACCAGATGCAAATGGTTATCCCATGATCCACCAAAATCCAATATAAAAGCCCTCAAGAGATCCTCTAATACACGATTCACCCTCTCCGTTTGACCATCGCTTTGAGGATGATACACGGTACTGAGATGTAACTTTGACCCTAAAGCCACTTGTAAGCTCTTCCAAAAGCCACTAGTAAATAATGGATCTCGGTCACTTACGATACCTTTAGGTACTCCATGAAATCTCACTTCCCACTTCATATACAGTTCTACTAACTTAGTTTTCATTCTATTTGACTTGACCAGTATAAACCTTGCACTTTTGGTCAGTCGATCCACAATTACCCAAATACTATATTGACCCTCAATGAAATCCATCGAGACTTGTTCCCATTTCCATTCGGGAATTTCCAACGGTCGTAACAAACCACTAGGCTTATTTTGCTCAGCTTTAACTAACTGGCAGTTCATGCACCTGGATATAAACTTCCCAACGTCTCTCTTCATCCCTTCCCAGTAGTAGGTCTGCTTCATGTCTCGATACATCTTGTTACTACCAGGATGTATAGTCAGTTTAGAGTGATGACACTCTCTAAGCACTTCATCTCTCGGTCCATTAACATTGTATACAACTAGTCTCCCATTCTTTCGAAGTCATCCTTCTCGATCGAGACCATACTTGTTCATTTCCTCAATGTTTATATCCATTTCTACCTTGGATATGATTTCCAATAGAATAGAATCGTCCCTCTGGCTGGAGCCGATCCGCTCAATAAAGGTCGGTCTGATCATTGAAATTGCTAACATTTCTGGATCCAATTCACACTTAGGTCTCAAATCATATCCCGCGATATACTCCAGTTGCTTCCATTCCAGAAATATAGCCCCCAAATAACCATGTCTCCTCCTCAATGCATCAACTACTAGATTTCCCTTCTCGGGTGTGTATGCGATATTGAAATCATATGAAGCCAGAACTCTAACCTTCTCTGCTGACAAAGGTTTAAATCCTTTTGAAAGAAAAGGTACTTCAATGACTTATGATCGATAAACAACTCAAATCTTTCTCCCAAGAGATAATGTCTCTAATTCTTTAACGCGAACACAATTGCTGCCAATTACAAATCATGGGCAGGATATCTTTTCTCATGTGGTTTCAGTTGCCGACTAGCATAAGCCACAACCTTACCTCCTTGCATCAGAACAGCACCTAGTCCGGTGTCACAGGCATCCGTGTATACCATCATCTCTTCATTCTTTTAGGAATAACTAACACCGATGCACACGTCAGCTTTTCCTTTAGACTCTTAAATCCATACACACACTTTTCATCCCAGGCGAAGGCTTGATTCTTCTTAGTTAACTGAGTTTACGGTGCTGCTATCTTGGAGAAGTCCTGGATAAACTTACGATAATATATAGCTAACCCCAAAAAACTTCTCACATCTGTTGCATTCTTGGACGTAGACCAATCTTGAACCGTAGCCACCTTCGCAGGATCCACGGCAATACCATTCTTTGAAACAACATGGCCCAAGAACCTCACTTCCCTCCTCCAGAAGTGACACTTAGAAAATTTCGCTTCAAATTGGTGTTTCCTCAACACCTCCATCACTGTCCTCAAATGTTCCTTGTGTTCTTCCTCCATCCTCGAATAAACTATGATATCATCCACGAACACAAGAACAAACTTATACAATTGATCCCTGAATACCTCATAAGATCCACAAAATATGCTGGTGCATTGGTCAACCCGAATGGCATGACCAACCACTCACAGAATCCGGAAGGCGTCCGAAATGTTGTTTTAGGTACACTCTTAGCTGCTACTCGGAGCTGATGAAAACTTATCGGGAGATCTAACTCAGAGAACACTCTCGCTCTACTTAACTGATTAAACTAATCATCTATCCGTGGAACGGGATACTTATTCTTCCTCCTCACCTTGTTCAACTCGTGGTAGTCTACACATAAGTGAAGGAAACCATCGGCCTTAGTGGCAAATACAACTGGTGCTCCACACTCGGAAACACTTCTTCGGATAAATCCCTTCTTCAAAAGATCACTAACTTGCACTTCGAGCTCTCGCAGCTCCCTTGGCGCTATACGACGAAGCTGCATCACTATAGGTCTGGCATCTTTCAATAAATCAATCTAAAACTCGATCTCTTAGTGTGGTGGAAGTCCGGTCACTTCCCCGAAGATGTCCAAATACTCACCAGCAATAGGCACATCTAACAACTCATCATGCGGGATGTCGAGGGATTTTAGAAAAATAGCCATCACCCGATCACTTGGTAGGAAGTCAAACAGTACTCTCCGCCCATCATCCGCTCTAATGGTCACCAAAGACCCTACATAGTCTACAACCCCCCATACCTTTGGATCCAAACGACTCCTAAAAAATGTCAAACCCAGTAAATTCCAAAACAAAGCAATCATAAACAAACATGCATCCATGACTCAATAAGACCAAATTATGAAAATTCATACTAGGGCTAGTCGAAACATTGATCGGGTTCATCACAACTAAAGTTGTATCGACAATCTCAGGTTCCAATCCCAACCTACCTAGCAGGTCACTAGATATTAAGGATGGGAAAGCCCCGGTATCGAACAATACACGAACAGGAACATCATAAATAGAAAGCATACCTTGGATAATGACACTCATTCCTTTCTTTGTCGCAGTTGGGGCATTCGACGAAGAAGGAACAGCGTTGATAGCATATGCTTTCACAATCTGCCTCTCTTTAGGGGGTTGTGGACATTTATCCTCGTGATGTCCCAATTGGCCGTAATTGAAGCACTTCCAGTCCGATGGCTTTGCTCGACAATCTTTGGCATAGTGGCCCTTCTTGCCACAGCTATAGCACTCAACATCTTTCTTATTCTTCTTTTGACAATACTTAGCTTGGTTCTGTTTCCACTTATTCAACGAATTATTCTTGCCTCCACTGCTTGCTTGCGGCTTTAGCTCCCATGCGGATGTAATAGCAACCTCATCCTTTGACTTTGGGTAAAGGCTCTCCGACCTCAATGCCTTTCCCACTATAGATTCAAAGTTCTCATCGATGTGGTTTATAAGTCTTTCCCCCAAATACTCATCTAAGCCGGTTATGAACTTCTCGTTCTTCTTCTCGGCAGTATCGATAAGAGATAATCCATACTACGATAAAGTATCAAGCTCAGCAATATATTCCGAGACTTCCCTACCATTCTACTTAAGCTCCATCTGATTTCTGAGCAGTTGGAATAAACTTTTCACTGAAGCGAGTTTTAAACTAATTCTAAAAAATTTGATCCTCGGGAAGCTGCTTTAATAGCATTCCACCAATTCATAACCCGACCTTGAAGTTGATGCGATGCTAACTGTTTTTTTGCATCATCGATTTTCAAATCCTCGAAGATGCTCTCACAACTATCAAGCCAATCTTGAACATCCGTAGCCGATTCTGTTCCATGGAACGGCTTCCCACAAAGGCTAGTATAATACTTGTTAAGCTTGGCGAAATCGGCTCTAGGCGCCTGAACCGCTGCACCACCACATTAGCAGCATTAGGAACTGCTATCTGAACATCCCTAAGCATCAATCTTATGAAGGTAGTAAACATCATCCTCATATCAGAGGCATTCCTGTTATTAGTCCCCGAACCCGTACTCATTGTATTTTGTCTCATCGCCAAACCTGTAAAGAGAAAATGATTAACCATCCCTTTAGTGGTGCCAGTGTATTGCGACTTCTTCCTTAGATATACTAAATATATATATATATATATAGTTTTTGAAAAGCAAAATATCACAAATACACGCTCTCATATACGTATACAATCTCTCCCTGATGTCTTCCCCTAGGTTAACAATGCAACCTAGGCTCTGATACCAAGTGTGACGACCCGCCTGCACCAGCCAACATTTCCTTAGAAATGCGCTATACCAATGTCCAATTAGCACGGGACGATCGTCAAAAGAAAGGTTTTTGGAACTATGAATCACCAAAAAACCTGTAGTATATCTCATAGCGCATGGAATAAAATATAATAATAACATAACCTGATATAAAATAGGTGAGATAGTGCATAAGCTAAAAACTAAACCATCATAGCAGCGGAATCCAAAATACAGCTTATGATCCAAACCATTATTACAACTCCAAAATTACTGCCTCTAAAGAAAAATAGAAAAGGTACACTACTAATGCCCAAAGCAGTGACCAACAACAACACTTGAAGAATATATGTATATAGTACGTGGAAGCCTCCTACTCATCTCCGTACAGCTACTCGTGCATACCACCTAACATGTCTCTAGTCTGCCCGTTTAGGAGCACCTAGAGTAATAAGAAGAGACATAAAACTCTGGGTCAGACAAAAGTTTGGCATGAGCGATAACACCAAAACAGAACAATAACAGGTATAAATAATCATACTTGAACCTGGATTTACAACCAAAGAGTTATCCCAACAAGATGTACAGTATTCTAAGGTAACACTAACATAAAGTGTAAAGTGGAAGTGCACATGTCATGGTGATAGCAATCATCCTCACATCTCTCGCTCAGTGTGTAAAGCATACGATATCCACCACTTTGATCACCAAATCCTTTGCTACGACCACTTGCACTTTTGGTCTTAATGACCCCATTGCGCTTGTCCATAGCCACTAATCCCTTGCTGCGATCACCTTGCCCTTGGGAATCCTAATGGCCCCATGCACTGATCCATATCCATTCTACGATCACTTGCCCTTGGGAGTCTTAGTGATCCCATTGCGCTGATCCATACCCACTAATCCTTCTCTTAGTGGTAAACTAAAGCTACAGATATCGCTAACCCCTTTGCAAACGTACCGCGGGAAAGTCCAACTCAAGAAGTTAACTCGTTGGTTCCCATCTGAATCCTGAGTTCTAACTTCTTATTTGGACTACCTTTGCATCTCGGGTTTTGGCTATCATCGCGGTTCGTGGCTCAAGCAAGCAGGTGGCTCATGGCTCCTTACTCGGTTCATTTGGCTCCAATCTGGTTCATGGGGCTCCATTGCGGTTTGTGGTTCGCCCCCTGGCACGACTCGTGGTGATGCTTCGGTTCGTTAGTCTCACATCTAGGTCGTGACCCTACCCGGGTCATGGTGCTCTACTCGTGAATGTCGGTTCGTGACTTGCAATGGCGGTTCGTGGTTAACCTCCAAGCGATCGGCTCGTGGTCAACCTCCAGGTGATCGGTTCGTGGTCTCAATCAAGGCTCGTCAGGGTGCTTCACGATCGTGGGAGGAGGGGAGCAGGGGAGGGGACTCTGACCAATTTCCTACAACTTTTCTAACGAGCTATTTACGCCATATGACGGCGTTTTCGACCATTCTAACATTGCCAAACAATCATGAAGCTTTCCAAATAGTAGTAATAACATTTATGATCAACCATAAACACCAAAACAACAATTTAACATGATGATATGAATTAAACATACCCAGAACCCATGTTTTCCCCTTAACCATGTTCAATTATATCTAACAATAGGATTGGCTAACTTAATCCAAATTAACCCAAATTTCTAACAGAGGCATAAAGTAATATTTTAGAATTTCTACATATTTTTCCAAATTTTTATGACGCATAATTTCGCTAATTAGCACTAATTACCCTTAATTAGCCTTAATTATTGAATAAAAGTGCAAATCACTCACCTTAACCACTAATAAATTGCAGGTATGAAACTCTTAACTGATTTGGCACGGTTCCATATGTATTCTAGCAGCTCTATCTCGATTTCAATGGTAATCCGCCTTAATTTGATGTAGATTTGGCTAATATGCGATTAGAAAGTGATTAGGAGGTAGTATAGAAGGTGGAGGCCATTGCTAGGGTTCAAGAAATGGAAGTGGCAGCAAGAAAACTGAAATGAAATGGTTTCCCTAACCCTTGCAGCCCTCACATAACCCTAATCCCGAAATGGGTTATGGGCCCATCTGCTAATTACCATATTAAGCCCGATTAAGATGTTTTTCACCATCCAAACCTTATTTCAGCCATATCACCCAAACGGTAAGTCCGTTTGATTAATGTGACCACTTTACGGAAAGGTAAGCCATCATCTGAATCCAATGGAAGTGGTTTCAAGTCAAAACTCCGTACCAATCAAAAGCTATAGGCGAAACAAGATTCGCCAGGGGTAAAACTGTCATTTAAAATTCGGCAAAAATTGTGAACATGGGAAATGACTCCAGTAGTTGTTTCCCAAAGTTACACGACCATATGACTTTATGTGAAAATAAAATAAATATTATATGATCCTCCGATACGTAGAATGCGGGTTATTACACGTGTTTGGAGCATATTTGAATATCTCCATTTTCTTTGATTCAAAACTCTTTGATAACGTATTTTATGAACTTTTGGACTAGTTTCCTTACTGTTAAACAAATCCTTGGCTTCAAACCCACTCACTATCTTTGGATCAAACCCTTTGCTTCAATCATATTTCCTTACTTTGAATCGAATCCTTGACTTCAAGCCTATTACTTTCAAACCCACTCCCAATTTTGAAATATGCTTGGATTCAATCCTACTTTGGATCATCTCAAATCATCCATTTGAATCCAAAGACACCGACAAAAAAACACACAAATCAAGCATAGTCAGAAATTAAGACAATTCTACGATTCAAACAGCAAACCTGACCAATTACAATCAAACATAATCATGTTATTACATACAAACATATGGCAATCAAATCTAATTGTAGATCTATCATAAAAATTGTTAATTACTCGTTAATTATATTATATCTAACATAATAGTCATCATGTTACATAATTATATTTTCCTAAAGTTTATTGATCAAAAGTTACTTGATATAATGTAACAAACCGTATTTTACATATTCAAGGATCATAAAATAATTCTATTTAATTAACATGTCTATGGTTATTTTCCAATTCTTTAACCGTTTTTCCTTTAGAGTCTTTTTCAGGCCGTAACTTTTAATATGATCTGGATTAGATGCTTTAACCAATCTCATCACTTCAGGATGATGGTTTCCTATTTCGCAAAATGAACATATGATCAAATTGGATAAGTAGTTCAAGAGAAATTTCAATTTTAAGTTTTAAAATTTGCTAGCAATAATTAAGTAGTTTTAATGGGATGAAAGTAGCAAGATCGTTAGTTTGACATCTTTGACTATAAATATAACAACCCGCATTTTACATATCGGAGTATTGTATAATAATTTTATTTTATTCCCTCAGGGTTTGATCATTCTCATAATTTAATATGTTGCTTATGGGGATGTGAGACATGTCCATAATTTTTACCAATTTTGTTTGTGACCATTTTTCCCCTTTCAGTCTTGTGCAGGGAATACTTTTGACTTAGGCTGAATCAGGTATTGAAACTTGTGCCATTGGAAAGGAAATGATGATTCCCTTTCTGTATAGTGGTCACATTAGAGAATTGCCTCAGTGGTTTGGAGGAATTGCCATTTTAAGGTTTAATAATTGGCTGTTTAGGTTTGGTAAGCCAAAATGGGCTGATTTCGGGAGACCCGTTAGAGGGCTAGTGGAAGCTATAAATAGAGGGTAGGAGGCATGGAGAGTAGTTTACTTTATCCATTCGCTCATTTGGTGGCCTTGTTTTCCTCCTTTCTCTAACACTTTTCCACCATTAGTATTAAGATCTAAGGATGGGAATCCAAGATCTACACCATTTGAAGCTAGATCTACATCATTTGAAATGAGAGTTCATCGAACCGAAGGATTTGTATCAAGTTCTTCACTGTCCGGAATCTAATTTCACCGTTTTTGCTTTGATTTGGAGAATTGGTGAGTGATATGCATCTCTCACACGGACTCAATCAAGTATATGAGTGTTTGATCTTGTTTTTCATCAAATTCAAGTCGTTTTCCTTAGATGTACATCATGGTATGTATTATTTCATACGAATCGCCATAGGATCTAATTTAGCAACTTAAAACCGGTAATTTCTATGTTATTTCATGTGTTTATGAAGTTAGGTCCATAATTTAGTTTATATGTTCGTTTATCATGATTTTGTGAAATCATCATTTTCATGTGATTAGCGATTTCATAACAGCTTATGGTTGTATTGGATGAATTGGATGAGTTGATTTCGTCGCTATAGTAATTTGGCGAAGTTTTGGTCAAATCAGTGGTTTTGGATCGACGCTACAGTGTTTAGGTTTGATCGACGCTATAGTGATTTCGAATAGACGCTGTAGTGTTTTAGATCGGATCAGGCTACATTGTTTTTTATTGGATTGGGCTACAGTGTTTTGGATCGGATCGGGCTACAGTGTTAAGATCGGTTCGGCGCTACAGTGATTTCTGATCGATGCTACAGTGATTTCGAATCGACGCTACAGTGTATTTGATCGGATCGGACTATATTGTTTTGATCAGATCCGGCTATAGTGTTTTGGATTGGATTGGGCTACAATGATTTTGGATCGACGGTACAGTGATTTGCTACAGCAATTTGCTACAGTGGTTTGTCATTAGACTGTTGTAATGAAATGAATGTGATAGCAACTCAAATGTTGTGAGTTGGAGATGGTGAATAATGGTTACTCGAGAAGATTGCTCGATTGATGAAAAGTCGTCGTCAATGTTTGATGACTAGAGATGTGAAGGATGAGAAGTTATCGATGTCGTAAGTTATAGCAGGCTCAAAGCAGGGGTATAATAGAAGCACCTAAAAAACTGGAAGGTTGCTGGTTGAGTACCCTAGGTAACGTTGAAAGGCCTAGTTGGCAAGGTTGGATAAACATATGTATCGTTGAAAGGAGTATGGAATTTATGCTAGAATAGGGGTTACCATTAGCCCTTGACATATGGCAAGGTTGGCCATCATAGGACTAACAATGGTTTCGATAGTAGGATTGGCGGTGATAGCCAGAGTCTGTCGTGTATGATTAGTTTCCTTGTTTGCATGATCTTACATAGATTGTCCAACGTCGAAAGAGATATTCCTTGGATGCTTGTTTTATATTGGTTTAGGCATCTGGGGCTTGTGCTTTGGCAATGTTGAATTCGATTAGGATGGCCTATGTGAGATATATAATCTAGATGTTATAAGTGTTATCATTGACTGTTCTATTTCCATGAATGGATTGTTATTCCTTCGGTTGAAGGGATTGTAAAGGCTATCACTATCCGATGTGGGAAAGACGAGGTTGAGTGCTTCTCTAGTGTTGTGGGTAGATTAGTTCGTTTATTTATCCATTCTTATATACTTTATTGGTGATGTTTGATAGTTGTTTTACCTCAAACTAAGACTGTTATCTGACTCAAGGTTTTATGTTTCCTCTTATTACCTTGGGCTGTTCATCTGGTTAGGATGGGCAGACTGAGTAGTAGGTCACATGTGATGGCTCGGTGAGACGATGATGTTGATTGATGGTGAGCTAGAGGCTTACGTACCAGTTTTATTACTATTTAGTATTTTTTTCCGCTGTTTTATTGCTCTACTCTGAGTGATGTAATGAGGAAATTTGTACAAACTTATGTTGAAATCCTAGTAAATGGATATACTTTCTTGTTGTTTGGAAGTTTGATGTTTTCTTCTCAGATATGCTTCACTATATATTACCTGTTGTATATGTTCTATTATATTTGATCCTTAAGCTGTGAGATTTACAACAGGTTCCAATGATGTTGTTTACTTATGATGATCGTCCACATCTGGCTGGCACACCTTTCAGCGCATTATTCCTCTTGTTTAGTGCAGGTGATAGGGGCGGTCGTCGTATTGGTATCAAATCTCTGGTTATCGATTTTAGCCAAAGTTCGAAACGTTATTACGTATGAGAGACGTATTTTTATATTTCGGTTGGATGTATACTATATGATATTATATATTATAGTAGCATTTGTACTTCTTTAGCAGCTTTTCTTACAAGTGGCTAATTATTCTAATTTGCAAATTTAGAATGAGTCGACGAACTTCAAGACATATTGCTAGGAAAGAGGCTATGACTAGTGGGGATAATGGCGGTGCACCAGATTACCCAGCCATTTTTGAAGCCATGGCGGAGGCATTCATGCGAAGGGTACCCGCTCCACTGACCGCCACAGTAGATGTTCAGTTGCCTAGGATTATGGATTTTGCAAAAGCTGTGCAAAGATGATACATCTCTAGGAGGGAAACCAATCAAAGGAACTGAGCCAGCTGAAGAGGTTCATAGGTGGATGGATTCTTGTATTCACATTTTTGGAGACTTTGGGTGGTGCAACTAGCTTGGGTCAACGCAATTGCAGGGCAGGGCCACGTATGATAGAATTTAATTACACTTGAGACTCTAAAACAGGAGATTTCATGGGAGCAGTTCCAAGCTAAGTTTGAAGCAAAACATATCTCCACTACTCAGAAGTCAGCTTTGTTCAAGAAGTTCGTAGAACTGAAACAGAATGGTCACTCTATTCTTGATTATGTTTCTAATTTCAAGGTCTTGTCCAGATATGCTCGTTCATACAATGACACATGCTATCAGAAGAACGAGAAGTTTGTTATAAGTCTAGATACCTATACTGGAAGACCGTTGGTGGATCATCTTGACGATCCATGTGGAAAAAGTTGTTCGCCATAGGAGCTTGTTTCCTAAGGAAGCAAATGATGTTGCAGCAACAAAAGAAGTTTAGAAACCACAGCAAGGTGGTAATAATAAAAAGAGGAAACAACAACAGCAAAAACGAAAGGATGGCCAGAAGAGTCCTAAGAGTGAGGTGGTTTGCTTAACAGAAGGGTCATTACTTGAATGAGTGCTGTAACAACCCGAATCCCGACAGACCGATTTTTTTTCAAAAACCCAATCCATCAAAACTTGAGTTGGTTGCTCTGGTATCCTGCAAAAATAAAAGAGACAAGAAATATGTTAGAGTTCGGAAAACACCTCACAACGGAAGGAATAAAATATAATATATATAAACATAGCTTTACCTTAATTACAATACTGCTAAATCAGTATCTCCAAAGCTATAAGTCTCTGTCATGAATCTTACCTGCGAATGTTATGAGGAGGGGGTCAGAACATAAGTTCTGTGTGAATGAGTTTAAACTACACTTCTTGAATAATCCTACATATAATGTTCAATTACATTTTATTGTTTATTAGGTTATTTGTGTCATTAGCGCTCAAGGGTTACACACACGTTGCACCCATCTACTCCCAGTAGATTAACCTAATATAATGTATATTTAGCTACCCCCAAACTGAGGTACACCACGTGGTACCCCACTCGCATGGTCCCCACCGTATCCTCGCAGTGATATACGCAGTCCCCCGTCCTATGTTATAGTAATGTATATTCCTTTTATATATATATATATATATATATATATATATATATATATATATAATACAACACTACGCCCACATAGGATCACTCTAATTTGACTGCCGTTATCGAATATTGCCCACAAGTCTACTATACACCACCTAGAGCAGACATGGTTATATCTAGACTCTTCCACGTATGTATTCTCTATCGTATTCGATATCTAACCCGCACACCCATCGTGTGTGCGTGCCCGAGTTCCGTGGTAGGGCTACACAAGAAACACGGAACTCGGTCGGGAGCTTTCCTTATATTTGTGAAGGCCCACTTTAAGAGCCTCCCACACAAATATCCCTAGGGTCTGTTTTCTATGGTGGCTATGGCCCCACCTCGGCCCCTCCCATAACTAATAAAGACTACGAGAGCTAAGCGACAAGCCCCTAAGCAACCAATCTAAACATCCATGTAGCATCTCCACTTAACCACCGTACCACGATAGTGAATGGTTAATAGTATATTGGGTCTAGCTCTAGTCTTTCCGCATTCTACTGGCTGTGGTAACATGCACTCGACGACCAACTATCCTTGCTGGTCCGGACCCTCCACCTCCGTTAAGGAAACCATCGAATCACCTTTTTCGTCACCACGATCATCATTCTGACTGCCCAGCTATTCTTGCAGTCAAGGCCCACACACCTAGTAGTTACGCGCAGACCCAACCTCTGCAGGCACACCCTGAAACATCCGCCACCACACAGAGGACTACTAGGAGCACCATTAAGGTCTCAGGAAACCGCGTGGTTCACCTTCCAGTCCGTTGGAGCCGCCAAAAAAATGAATGTGCGCTCCCCTCGTGTCTTATGACACCGTGATGATTTACCTTGTTGGGTTATTCATCCTACAACGTACGGATTGCCCCAAGCACCTTGATTTTATATGTCATTAGACCCTACGTCTAATCAATTCGTGCGTGCTTGTGTTACCTCGTCAGTTTTTCTTATTTAACTTAGTTATTCTTATTCATATTGACTTCCTTTTCATGTTTATCAAGTTACCCTCGCTTATTAATTCAATTTATACTTAACTCATTTAAGTCCATTTATAAAACCACAACATGTTGTTTTCCAACTTCATAAATTATTCCCTTTTAGGGTTACAAGAACATGTTATACATAATTCATAGTTAAGTATGTCTTATCCACATATATACTGATTAGGACAATAATCCCCTAAACACCAGCCCCGAAGACCGAAATCAACATCAGACTGGCACCCAGAGAATTACTCAACCCAACCAACACATATGATTCTAATTTACTTCTTTTCCATTCATATAACTTATATCATCTTAAATTTCACACTTCTCCTTCCCAACCTGCTTAATTTATAATTAAGTATATCTTCACATATAAGTTACCTTATTTTCCTCTATCGTTTCTTATAGCTTACCTTATCCCATAAGTTAAACTTTCCACTTGTCCCTAGGACAAGTCTAACCTATTATCCTTCCTTTTCTTATTCAAATTCATTCATAATAGGTTATTTACCATTCCCCACTTTTGTCATTAATTTAGATTTACTTAACTCTTTCCATTTATTTAACCCGTTACCTAAACTTTACCTAATTCAATTAATTTGTGATGCCATAACGGATCCCCTTTGGTTAAGCATTATTTATTTATGTTTTACATGTCGCCCATGTCCCACTTAACCTCTTATAATATTGTTTCCATGTCTTACACATGCTTTACTACGGTTAAGTCCACCTTAGTCATGTTTTACTTCATGTATCTTACTACAGTTAAGTCCACATTTACATGTTTTACATGTCTTGTCATACTACGGTTAAGTCCATATTTACATGTTTTAGATGTCTTGTCTTACTACGATTAAGTCCATATTTACATGTCATATTTTACATGTCACCCACTTAACCCTCTATCCATATCCATGTCACCTACATGTCTTATTATGGTTAGTATTCCTTAATTCATTCATTATGACAAACGGTGCATGACCTCCCACAGTAGACTGAACACTTTGTGGCTGCTGGATTTGCCGGGCGGTTCCGGGTAGTCTTACACCACAAAGCGGGTCTAACCTCGTGTCACCAACCGTTACGCCTACAACCTCGTGTCACCAACTGTTACGCCTACAATTCATACCTTTGACCTCTCACATTAGACGTCCAATTGTGGCAACTGGATTTGTCGGGCGGTTCCGGGTAGTCTTACACCACAATTGCGCCTTACCTCGTGTCAAAGGTTCATTAACATCGTATTTCACCCAAATCCCAATTTTCATGTTATGTGTTTCCAATTCAACATATAGTCATGTTTACAATTTTTCCTATTCCAACTTTTCACTAATTACATATTAATTAGCCTTAATTACAAATTTCCAATTATAGGCAATTTCATCATTTCCATGTAATCCATTCCCTAAATATTCCAATTTCTTTTATATTCCAATTATCCAAAATATCCTATATTACTCAAGTTCATAAAATCAATATTTTTTCTAATATATTTCCCAACGTTCCCATGTTAATACATATAACCTAATTCACCTCTTAGGATTATCTTACCAATAAATTTCACCAATCCATGATATCCAATTACATGTTGTTAATATTAAATTGTACTAATTCCATATCCAATTTCAATCATGCCAAAATACATAAATTTAAAATTACCATACAATTATGTCCACAATTCTATTCAAATCATACATAAATCCTTCCAACCAACATTATGCCCATACAACCCTTTTTTTCCTTTTACTTTCTCGTTCTCGTTTACAACGCATAAACTAATGATAGATGTAGGCTCGAGATAGCCTAGATATAAAAATAAAAAGGGGGAAGAATAAAAAGGAGAGAACTCAATTGTAAGCATAAATGAAATAACCGATCTTATTAAATTATCATCATATTCATTATGGGGAATGGAAAACGATAGAAGTACATTTATACAACAACTGTATTTTAAACCACTCACCTTGACTGGATTGGAGAAATAAACAATTGGTAGTTGAGGAGAAGGCTTCTTATTTAATTATTGACGCAGAACGTGAATTGTTGTTGAAGAAACTTACTACTTGATTTGATTAAATTCCAAAATTGATGAAGAACTTGCAATTTAATTTAGAGTCTAGAGGCGGCGGCTATGTTGGGTTGAAGTTTGGTGGCACGGAGGCGTCTTATAAGAGATAGAATGATTTTACGGTTATGTTAGGTATTCTTTTATAGGTGGGTTAGAGCAACTAGGACCTTAGGATTAAATAAAAACTCATCTAAACCGTCCACCTCACCCTAGAAAAGAACCATACAGAACAACCCTTTTCACACTTAGTGCTCCTTTAAATAAAATAAAAAAAAGAAACTGCTTTATTCCTTTCTAATTAATGCATTACATACTATTTTTAACGTATAACGACCTCTTTCCTTCATGCATTCAATTGTTTTATTTATTTATTTATTTATTTGCACTTATATGTGAACCTTTATTTGCTATATTCTTCTCCTAATCAATTAATTGATTTCTTTCTCTTTTTGCCTACTCTTTTTGTAAAGAAACCGCATGTCCTTAAACCATTTTCTTTTATTTATTTACATCTAGTCACATGTGCATGCCTATCTGATTTGAATGTTATTTAATAACATTAACTTTCCTCCAATTGTGGCTTGCTTATGGCTTTATTAGTTTACTTTTTAAACGTTTAAATTTCAAAAGTTGATCCCCTTCACATTTAATTGCTCCACTTAAATCTTTACAACCTTTTTCTATGCATGCTTTAATTGCACATTTGACATGTTTTGCATTCCATATTCTCTTTCTTTTATCTACATCACATTAATTTATTTTTATTCAGGTTCATGCATCATCCATTTATTTAATGCAATAATTTTACATATTCTCTTTCCTTGTTGCATTAATTTCAAATAACATGTATACATATATGCCCCCTTTTTGTTTGTCTCTATGTTCGTGCGCAACTTCAAATTTGAATCATGTTCATGCGCATCCATCTCTTACGTATACTAATTTTTATATGTGAACAATTGTCTATTTTATTTGGAAATTATCTTCCTTAATCAATTAATGGTTTATTTCCATTCTTTCAATTAAACCTCCAATTAACTTATCCCCTTTTGCACTGAACCAATTTGCTAAGCCACTATTTAGCCGCTCCTTAAAACTAAAACAAAAAAAAAAATGACACTGGGGGGGATTGAACTCACAACCTCTTATGTACAAGTCTCGTGTATTAACCAAATGAGCTATTAAGTCTTTTGTTAATAAGACTTAGGACCAAGCTACATATTATTCTTTTCCCATTGCTCTTTTTCATGTTTTGTTGTATTTCTTAAATTAAGGATAACTTCTTTGTTTTAAATCAGTTTTCTACTAAATTGACCAGAAAATCACCACGAACGTAATGATGCTAATTTCATGACCAAATTATAGAGTCCCTTCCAATTCTCTTTTTTATTTCTTTTTAAATGTTCGCATGTATTTCTTCGCATTTCACTGTATTTCTTCTTATTTCAAATATTGCATGTAATTTCTTTATAAATCTTTTTCTTTATTTCACTGCATAAACATCTTACATGCAATTACATTAATATTATTTAATATTTCCTTTAAATATATCCATTCATATACATATATCTCATTTTTAATTATATTAAAAATGCGGGGTGTTACATTCTCCTACCCTTAAGGAATTTCGCCCTCGAAATTCGATAGGGGTAAAATATGTAATTCCTCGCATAATATCAAACCATCAATTATGCATCCAATTTTTTTGCAAACATTGTGCCCATGTGCAAAGTGAAATACATCATAGTAATGCATGTACGCCTAATTTGGTACCACCTATATGTATGCAAACTTCCAATTTTTTTTTTCAAAACATGATGCTCACATCCTAAATATACTTGTAGTTCTATATGAATGCAATATTTTTGAAAAAACAAAACATTTTTCATCCAAATTTTCCCCTACTCTTATAGAATAAGGGCATAGTTCATCCAATTGTTGCATCCAAAATCCTACCAACCATTATTAAATTCGAAATTTAGAAAAATCTAATTTTCCAAATTCGATTTCTTATGTTACAAAAAGGTATAAAATGGAAGAATTTACATTTTCCGTTTTTCTTTTATGTTCCTTTTCTAGTTTCACTTGGATTTTTACATAGCTATTCTATAAAAAGTTCCTATTTTCCTATCCAAGCGCAATTACATAAGAAACTTTCTTTTTTTTCAACTTATCTTTTTCGAGCAGCAATTCTAGTCTTTATAATGCTTATGCATTCTACGGGAATTTATTTTTATTATTCTAGGATAGTCCTTATTATTTACTTCCTAGCCTCAAACTCTTTCTTTCTAGACACTAATCCTTACCTACCCCTTTCATTTTAAAACATGGTTTGGTCTCTTTTTTTCTAAATTTTTCTCCCAAAAATTAAAAATGGTAAAACTTTATTTTCTTTATCAAAACTTGCTTTTGCCAAACCATAAAAACATGCCGTAACAAAAATGCGAAACATTTTTTTTCAAACATCAAAAACTGGAGTAGACAAGGACAACTATTTCCTAATCAGGTTTCCAAACTACCTACGCTTTCCTAGACACATCCACGAAATCATTTCTTCCAACTATATATATTCCTAATCCATTTTCCACTTTATAAGGTCTCCCGACTAAACCCACTAATCTCAGTTACTATTGTATGGGATACATCTTTCTTAATACCAATCATTTTGTACACTTTCCACCCAACATACCTAAGGGTCTCAGATTTCCTTGCTCATTCTTTTAGTGAACAAAACAGTTATCCCAATTCTTTCCATATTTTACTCTTTCTATTTAGTGGCCTTCTTTATAGATCTAGGTTTATATATAATATATTTATATTTTTGAAAATACAAATACGCTCTCTCATTATCTATATAGGAATCGTGAACCTATGCTCTGATACCAAATGTAACAACTCGACTCGAATTCCGATGGACTGATTTTTTTTTCAAAAACCCAATCCATCGAAACCCGAGTTGGTTGCTCTAGTATCCTGCAGAAAAGACAGAGACAAGAAATATGTCAGAGTTCGGAAAACACCTAACAGCGGAAGGAATAAAATATAATATATATAAACATAGCTTTACCTTAATTAAAATACTGCTAAATCAGTATCTCCAAACCTATAAGTCTACGTCATGAATCTAACCTGCGAATGTTATGAGGAGGGGGTCGGAACATAAGTTCTGTGTGAATGAGTTTAAACAACACTTCTTGAATAATCCTACATATATCGTTCAATTACATTTAATTGTTTATTAGGTTATTTGTGTCATTAGCGCTTAAGCCTTACACACACGTCGCACCCACCTACTCCCAGTAGATTAACCTAATATAATGTATATGTAGCTACCCCCTCCCCCCCAAACTGAGGTACACCCCGTGGTACCCTAGTCGCATGGTCCCCACGTATCTTCGCAGTGATATACGCAGTCCCCCGTCCTATGTCATAGTAATGTATATTCCTCTTATATATATATAATACAACACTACGCCCACATAGGATCACTCGAATTTGACTGCCGTTATCGAATAATGCCCACCAGTCTACGATACACCACCAGAGAAGACATGGTTATATCTAGACTCTTCCACATACGTATTCTCTATCGTATTCGATATCTAACCCGCACACCCATCGTGTGTGAGTTCCCGAGTCCCATGGCAGGGCTACACAAGAAACACGGAACTCGGTCGGGAGCTTTCCTTATATTTTGCAAGGCCCGCTGTAAGAGCCTCCCACACAAATATCCCTATGGTCTATTTTCTATGGTGGTTATGGCCCTACCTCGACCCCTCCCATAACTAATAAAGACTATGAGAGCTAAGCAACAAGCCCCTAAGCAACCAATCTAAACATCCATGTAGCTTCTCCCCTCAACCACCATCCCACGATAGTGAATGGTTAATGGTATATTGGGTCCAGCTCTAGTCTTCCCGCATCCTACTGGTTGTGGTAACAGGCACTCGATGACCTACTATCCTTGTTGGTCCTGACCCTCCACCTCCGTTGAGGCAGCCGTCGAATCACTTTTCTGTCACCACGAACAGCATTCTGACTGCCCAGCTATTCTTGTAGTCAAAGCCCACCCACCTAGTATTTACGCGCAGACCCAACCTCTGCGCGCACAGCCTGAAACATCTGCCACCACACAGAGGACTACTAGGAGCACCTTTAACGTCTCAGGAAGCCGCGTGCTTCCCCTTCCAGTCCGTTGGAGCTACCAATATAACGAATGTGCACTTCCCTCGTGTCTTATAACGCCGTGATGATTTACCTTGTTGGGTTATTCGTCCTACAATGTATGGATTGCCCCAAGCACCTTGATTTTATATGTCATTAGACCCTACGTCTAATCAATTCTTACGAGCTTGTGTTACCTCATCAGTTTTTCTTATTTAACTTGGTTATACTTATTCATATTGACTTCCTTTTCAAGTTTACTAAGTTACCCTCACTTATTAATTCAATTTATACTTAACCAATTTAAGTCCATTAATAAGACCACAACATGTTGTTTTCCAACTTCATAAATTATTCCCTTTTAGGGTTACAACAATATGTTATACATAATTCATAGTTAAGTATGTCTTATCCACATATATACTGATTAGGGGAATAATCCCCTTAACACCACCCCCGAAGACCGAAATCAACATTAGACTGGTACCCAGAGAATTACTCAACCCAACCAACATATATGATTCTAATTTACTTCTTTTCCATTCATATAACTTATATCAACTTAAATTTCACACTTCTCCTTCCCAAACTACTTAATTTATAATTAAGTATATCTTCACATATAAGATATCTTATTTTCCTCTATCGTTTCTTATAACTTACGTTATCCCATAAGTTATACTTCCCACTTGTGCCTAGGACAAGTCGAACCTATTATCCTTCCTTTTCTTATTCAAATTCATTCATAGTAGGTTATTTACCATTCCCCACTTTTTTCATTAATTTAGATTTACTTAACCTTTTCCACTTATTTAAACCGTTACCTAAACTTTACCCAATTCAATTAATTTGTGATGCCATAACGGGTCCCCTTTGGTTAAGCATTATTTATTTACGTCTTACATGTCGCCCATGTCCCACTTAACCTCTTTTATTATTGTTTTCATGTCTTACACATGCTTTACTACGGTAAAGTCCACCTTAGTCATGTTTTACTTCACGTATCTTACTACAGTTAAGTCCACATTTACATGTTTTACATGTCTTGTCTTACTATGGTTAAGTCCATATTTACATGTTTTACATGTCTTGTCCTACTACGGTTAAGTCCATGTTTACATGTCATATTTTACATGTCACCCACTTAACCCTCTAACCATACCCATGTCACCCACATGTCTTATTATGGTTAGTATTCCTTAATTCATTCATTATGATGAAAGGTGCATGGCCTTCCACATTAGACCGAAGACTTTGTAACTGCTGGATTTGCCGGGCGGTTCCGGGCAGTCTTACACCACAAAGCGGGTCTAACCTCGTGTCGCCAACCGTTACGCCTACATTTCATGCCTTTGACCTCTTACATTAGACGTCCAATTGTGGCAGCTGGATTCGCCAGGTGGTTCCGGGTAGTCTTACACCACAATTGCGCCTAACCTCGTATCAAAGGTTCATTAACATCGTATTTCACCCAAATTCCAATTTTCATGTTTTGTGTTTTCTATTCAACATATAGTCATGTTTACAATTTTTCCTATTCCAACTTGTCACTAATTACATATTAATTAGCCTTAATTACAAATTTCCAATTATAGGCAATTTCATCATTTCCATATAATACATACCCCAAATATGCCAATTTCTTTTATATTCCAATTATCCAAAATATCCAATAATACTCAAGTTCATAAAATCAATATTTTTTCCAATATATTTCCCAATGTTCCCATGTTCATACATATAACCTAATTCACCTTTTAGGCTTATCTTACCAATAAATTTTACCAATCCATGATATCCAATTACATGTTGTTAATATTAAATTGTACTAATTCCATATCCAATTTCAATCATGTCAAACTACATAAATTTAAAATTACCATACAATTATGTCCACAATTCTATTCAAATCATACATAAATCCTTCCAACCCATATTATGCCCAAACAACCCCTTTTTTCCTTTTACTTTCTCGTTCTCGTTTACAACGCATAAATTCATGATAGATGTAGGCTCGAGATAGCCTAACTATAAAAATAAAAAGGGGAAAGAATAAAAAGGAGAGAACTCAATTGTAAGCATAAATGAAATAACTGATCTTATTAAATTATCATCATATTCATTATGGGGAACGGAAAACGATAGAAGTACAATTATACAACAACTGTATTTTAAACCACTCACCTCTATTGGATTGGAGAAATAAACAATAATGCTGAGGTAGAACATTGGTTTAGGCTTTTTTATTATTATTGATGCAGAACGTGAATTGTTGTTGAAGAAACTTACTACTTGATTTGATTAAACTCCAAAATTTATGAAGAACTTGCAATTTAATTTATGGTTTAGAGGCGGAGGCTATGTTGGGTTGAAGTTTGGTGGCATGGAGGCGTCTTATAAGAGATAGAATGATTTTAGGGTTAGGTTAGGTGTTCTTTTATAGGTGGGTTAGAGCAACTAGGACCTTAGGATTAAATAAAAACTCATCTAAACCGTCCACCTCACCCTAGAAAAGAACCGTCCAGAACAACCCTTTTCACACGTTGTGCTCCTTTAAATAAAATAAAAAAAATAGAAACTGCTTTATTTCTTTCTAATTAATGCATCACATACTTTTTTTAATGTATAACAGCCTCTTTCCTTCATGCATTCAATTATTTTAATTATTTATTTATTTTCACTTATACATGAATCTTCATTTTCTATATTCTTCTCCTAATAAATTAATTGATTTCTTTCTCTTTTTGTCTACTCTTTTTGAAAAGAAACCGCATGTCCTTAAACCATTTTCTTTTGTTTATTTACATCTAATCACATATGCATGCGTCTCTGATTTGAATGTTATTTAATAACATTAACCTTTCTCCAATTGTGGCTTGCTTATGGCCTTATTAGTTTACTTTTTAAACATTTAAATTTCAAAAGCTTATCCCCTTCACATTTAATTGCTCCATTTTAATGTTTACAACTTTTTTCTGTGCAAGCTTTAATTGCACATTTGACATGTTTTGCATTCCATATTCTCTTTCTTTTATTTGCATCACATTAATTTATTTTTATTCAGGTTCATGCATCATCCATTTATTTAATGCAATAATTTCACATATCCTCTTTCCCTTATTGCATTAATTTCAAATAACATGTATGCATATATGCCCCCTTTTTGTTTGTCTCTATGTTCGCGCGCAACTTCAAATTTGAATCATGTTCATACGCATCCATCTCTTATGCGTATACTAACTTTTATATGCGAACAATTGTCTATTTTATTTGGAAATTATCTTCCTTAATCAATTAATGGTTTATTTTCATTCTTTCAATTAAACCTCCAATTAACTTATCCCCTTTCGCACTAAACCAATTTGCTAATCCACTATTTTGCTGCTCTTTAAAACAAAAAATATATATAGCACTGGTGGGGATTGAACTCACAACCTCTTATGTACATGTCTCATGTGTTAACCAAATGAGCTACTAAGTCTTTTGTTAATAAGAATTAGGACCAAGCTACATATTTTTCTTTTCCCATTGCTCTTTTTTATGTTTTGTTGCATTTCTTAAATTAAGGATAACTTCTTCATTTTAAATCAGTTCTACAAACTATAGGTCTAAATTGACCAGAAAATCGCCATGAACGTAATGACGCTAATTTCATGACCAAATTCTAGAGTCTCTTCAAATTCTCCTTTTTATTTCTTTTTAAATGTTCGCATGTATTTCTTCGCATTTCACTATATTTCTTCTTATTTCAAATATTGCGTGTAATTTCTTTTCTTAATCTTTTTCTTTATTTCACTGCATAAACTTCTTACATGCAATTACATTAATATTATTTAATCTTTCCTTTAAATATATCCATGCATATACATAAATCTCATTTTTAATTATATTAAAAATGTGGGGTGTTACAAGAGCAAGAATCCCAAAGCTGAGAAGAAGTGCTTCAAATGTGGAAAGCTTGGGCATGAGAAGAAAGACTGTCTAGAATCAGCTAAGGGAAAGCATGTTGTGAAGGCATATGCTTTGGAAGCTATACCATCTTCTTCAAGAGCTCCTACTGCAAAGGAGAAGGGAAAGGGCATCGTTGTTCATGGTATTTTTTCGGTTAATGGTGTTTCAGTTCGTGTGTTGTTTGATACTGGAGCATCACATTCTTTCATCAGCAATGAGCTTTTATGCCATTTGGGTTTGAAACCTGAGATTTGTGATAGACCTTTGATCGTGACTAATCCAGTTAGGGGTTCATCTAATTTGTGCATGTTGCATCGTGGTCCAGTGTTGTCGAGTCATGGTTTCTCTTTTGTGTGTGATTGCTTTGTTCTTAACTTCGCTTGGTCTGGGATTATCTTTGGCATGGATTGGCTCAGGAGGTATACGGCAAGAATGAATTGCGAGAAGCTAGAGGTGAGGGTCAGGGAAGTGGAAGGGCAAAGGTTTTGATTCGATGTAAGCCTTAAGATGGTATCTTCGTGAGCTATCTATATTCACTTGTGATTCCACAGGAAGACTTGTCATCTGTGTTGATCACTAATGAGTGTGAGGATATCTTTAACGAGGTCAAAGATTTTCGTCGCATCGTGAGATTGAGTTTAGGATCGATTTGGTCGATAGTGCTAGACCAATTGTTATGCCTCTTAGGTGGATGGCACCTAAGGAACAACGAGAGTTAGAGGTCCAAGTTCATGACCTTCTAGGAAAGGGATTCATTCGGAGAAGTGTTTCCAAATGGGGTGCACCAGTCGCCTTTGCAACCAAGGCATATGACTTGTTAAGATTATATGTGGATTATCGTGAGATGAATAAGGTAACCAAGAGGAACAAGTATCCATTGCCGAGGATCGATGACTTGATCGATCACCTTCGTGAAGCCAAAGTGTTTTCTCAGATGGATTTGGCAACGGGATTTTACCAGTTGAGGGTAGCAAACGATATTGTGCCAAAGACTGCTTTTAGGACACCATCTGGTTTCTTCGAATGGTTAGTGATGCCATTTGGGTTGACTAACGTGCCAGCATATTTTGTGGATCTTATGAATAGTTTTCAAAGATTAGCTAAACAGGTTCGTGCTTATGTTCGTGGATGATATTCTGGTTTACTCCCGAAATGAGGAAGAGCACAAGACGCACTTGAGAGTTGTTTTGGAAATCTTGCAAAATCATCAATTGAGAGGTAAGTTTCCGAAGTGTCACTTCTGGAAGAAGGAAGTGAGGTTCTTAGGCCACGTTATTTCTAGAAATGGGATAGCGGTTGACCCCGCTAAGGTGGAAGCACTTTAGGACTAGGATCGACCTAAGAATACGACGGATGTTTAGAGTTTCCTTGGGCTGGCTGGTTATTACCGATGGTTAATCAAGGATTTCTCCAAGGTAGCTGCACTATTTATAGGATTGACAAAAAAGAACAAATTGTTCACATGGGATGCAAATAATGAGTAAGCACTTGGAATCCTGAAGGAGAAACTAATGAGTGCTCCTGTGTTAACCATTCTAAGCGGGAATGAAGAGATGGTTGTGTATATCGATGCATGTGGTACTAGGCTTGGAGCAGTACTAATGCAAAAGGATAAGGTTATGGGCTACACGAGTCGACAACTAAAGTCTCACGAAAGGAATTATCCAACTCATGGTTTGGAGTTGGAAGCGATCATGTTTGCGCTGAAGATGTGGAGACATTATCTGTTGGGAGTTCGGTTTGAGTTGTTTACAGATCACGAGTCGTTGAAGTATCTTTTTCCCAAAAGGATTTGAATCTTCGACAGCAAAGATGGTTAGAGTTTTTAGCATCATATGATTTTGGTATAGCCTATACTCCTGGCAAAGGCAACGCAAATGCAGATGCGTTGAGTCGAAGACACGTAAGTTTGAGAGCGATGTTTTCAGAATGGAAGATCCTCGAGTACTTGGCAAGATTTGATTTCAGGCCAAGGGGTGAATTGGAACCTGAGATGTTGGCAAGCTTATTGATAAGACTTACTCTTATCGAGAGGATTAGCGAGAGCCAAAATTTAGATGTGAAGCTTGTCGAGTATATCCAGAAGTTGGAACCAGAGAATAAAGAGTTCGAGGTCGATCGAGAAGGTCGGCTTTGAAAACACGGAAGACTGGTTGTTCCTGATATTGACTGATTGAGAGATGAGGTTCTGAGGGAATGTCATCAATCGAAGTTAACAATTCAACCCGGTGGTAATAATATGTATTAGGACATGAAGCGAGTCTACTACTGGGAAGGGATGAAAAGAGATATTGGAAAGTTCATTTCCAAATGCATGAACTGTCAGTTAGTGAAAGCTAAACAGAAGAAGTCGAGTGGTTTGGTTCAGCCATAGGAGGTTCCTAGTGGAAGTGGGCACGGATATAGATGGACTTTATCGTTGGACTACCTAGAACAAGGGAAGGAAATAAAGGAATTTGGGTCATAGTAGATCGCTTGACCAAAAGTGCAAGGTTCATTCCTGTAAAATTTACTAGATAGCATCGAAATTGGCTGAACTTTATGTGAAATGGATAGCTCGATTCCATGGTATCCCGAAGAGCATAGTGAGTGACCGAGATACATTATTTATGAGTGGATTGTGGAAGAGTTTGTAGGATGCTTTGGGAACTGAGTTGTGTTTAAATATGGCTTACCATCCCCAAACTGATGGTTAAACCAAGAGGGTTAACCAAGTTTTGGAAGATCTCCTGAGGGCTTGTGCGTTAGACTTCAACGGATCATAGGAAGACCATCTACTTCTAGTTGAGTTTGCATATAACAATAGTTACCAATCTAGCATTGGGATGACACCATATGAGGCTTTATTGGTTAGAAGCTGGAGATAAGTTGATACTTGGGCCAGAGGTGACTAGAGAGACCTCGGATTGTATCGAGATCGTTCGACAACGAATGAAGGCAGCCTAATATCGTCAGAAGAGTTACACTGATAAGCGCCATAACGAATTGGAATTCGACGTAGGCAATATGGTTTTCATGAAGATTTCACTGTTGATGCATGTAGTTCGATTCAGAAACAACGGAAAGTTAGCTCCTAGGTTCGTTCTACCATTTCCCATAGTCGAGCGAATTGGAAAGCTCGCATGTAGATTGGAGTTACTCGAGAAGATGTCGAGTGTGCATAATGTTTTCCATGTGTTGTTTTGATGGAAGTTTGTGCATGATTCGAATGTCATGGTACCTGCAAGGCAGTACGAAGACCTAGAAGTTTGTTGCGAGATCTTGTAAGCTACTTCATGTTGTGGGTAATGACACGAAATAGCTTAGGACGAAGACGGTTAAGATAGTCATGGTACAATGGAGTGAGGAGGGCGACGATTGTACGTAGGAGACGGAAGAGAGCATGGAGGCGACCCATTCAGAACTCTATGTTGGTATGACCTGTTAGTATCGTGTCACCTTACATCATTATTACTTGCACTATTATGTTGTTTTTAGAATTATGCATGCTAAGATAGGGATATGGATGCATGGCTTGATGACTGACAGTTTGGGTGATAGAATTGGCTGCTCATGAGTGATAGGCATGCAGAATTGTTGTGGTTGCTTGTGTTTATTAGAATTTCAGGGGAGAAATTCCTAATGGCGGATAATGTAATAGCCTGCATTTTACATATCGGAGGATCGTGAAATATTTTTATTTTATTCTCTGAGGGTTGGATCATTCTCATATTTTAATATGTTGCTTATGGGAATGTGAGACATGTCCACAATTTTTACCAATTTTGTTTGTGACCATTTTTCCCTGTCAGTCTTGTACATGGCATAACTTTTGACTCAGGTTGAGTCAGGTGTTGAAACTTGTGTCATTGGAAAGGAAATGATGTTTCCCTTTCCATATATTGGTCACATTAGAGATTTGGCTCAGCGGTTTGGGAGGAATCACTATTTTAAGGTTTAATAATTGGTTGCTCATGTTTGGTAAGCCAAAATGGGATGATTTGGGGAGGCCCATTAGTGGGATGCTGGAAGCTATAAATAGAGGGTAGGAGGCATGGATAATAGTTTACTTTCTCCATTCTCTCATTTGGTGTCCTTATGTTCCTCCTTCCTCTTACATTTTTCAACCATTAAAATCGAGATCTAAGTAAGGGAATCTAATATCTACACCATTTGAAGCTAGATCTACATCATTTGAAGTGAGAGTTCATCGAATCGAAGGATTTGGATCAAGTTCTTCGCTTCCCAGAATCTAATTTCACCGTTATTACTTTGATTTGGAGAATTGGTGAGTGGTATGCATCTCTCACACGGACTCAATCAAGTATATGAGTGTTTGATCTTGTTTTTCATCAAATTCAAGTCGTTTTCCTTAGTTTTACATCATTGTAAGTATTATTTCATATGAATTGCCATAGGATCTAATTTAGCAACTTAAAACCGGTAATTTCTATGCTATTTCATGTGTTTATGCAAGTTAGATCCATAACTTAGTTCACATATTCATTTATCATGATTTTGGTGAAGATTGCAAAATTTTGATGGAAATCGTCATTTTCATGTTATTAGCGATTTCATAACATGCTTATGGTTGCATGGGATGAGTTGATTTCGTCGATATAGTCGTTTGGCGAAGCTTTGGTCAAATCAGTGATTTCGGATTGATGCTGTAGTGTTTTGGATCGGATCAGGCTGCAGTGTTTGGATTGGATCGATGCTATAGTGTTTTGGATCGGATCGGGCTACATTGTTTTGGTTCGTAACGGGCTACACAGTTTTGGATCGGATCGGGCTACAGTGCTTTGGATCAGATCAACGCACAGTGATTTTGGATTGATGGTACAGTGATTCTGGATCAACGCTATAGTGTTTTGGATCGGATTGGGCTACATTGTTTTGGATCAGATCGGGCTACTATGTTTGGGATCGGATCGGGCTATAGTGATTTCGAATTGACACTACAGTGATATCCGATCAATGGTCAGTGATTTGATCTAGCAATTTGCTATAGTGATTTGTCATTTGATCGTTGTAATGAAACGAATGGATGGCAACTCAAAAGTTGTGAGTTGGATATGGTGAATAATGGTTACTCGAGAAGGTTGCTCAAGTTATGAAAAGCGGTCAAGGTTGGATGACTAGAGATGTGAAGGCCGAGAAGTTATTGTTGTCGTAAGTTCTAGCAGGCTCAAAGCAGGGGTATAATAAGGGCACCTAAAAGACCGAAAGGTTGCTGGTTAAGTACCATGGGTAACGTTGAAAGGCCTAGTTGTCAAGGTTGGAAAAACAATTGTGTTGTTGAAAGGCGTATGGATTTTATACTAGAACTGGGGTTGCCATTAGCCCTTGACATATGGCAAGATTGGGCGTCATACGATTAACAATGGTTTCAAAGTAGGGTTGGCATGATAGCCAAAGTATGTTATGGATGATTAGTTGTCTTGTTTTCACTGTCTCACGTAGATTGTCCAACGTTGAAGGAGATATTCCTCGTGTGCTTATCTGATATTGCTTTAGGCCTCTGGGGCTTGTGCTTGCGGAATGTTGAATTCGATTAGGATGGTCTACGTGAGATATATAGTCTGGATGTTATAAGTGTTGTCATTGACTGTTCTGTTGCCATGAATAGATTGTTATTCCTTCATTTGAATGGATTGTAAAGGCTATCACTATCCGATGTGGGGAAGATGAAGTTGAGTGCTTCTTTGGTGTTGAGGGTAGATTAGTTTGTTTATTTACCCATTCTTATATACTTTATTGATGATGTTAGATAGTTGTTTTATCGCTAACTAAGACTGTTAGCTGACTCAAGGTTTTATTTTTCCTCTTATTACCTTGAGCTGTTCATCTGGTTGTGGATGGGAAGACTGAGTAGCAGGTGACAGGTGATGGTTTAGTGAGGTGATGATGATGATCGATGGTGAGATGGAGGCTTACGTACCAATTTTAGTAAGGCAAATTTGTACAGATTTATGTTGAGATCCTAGTGTACGGATATACTTTCTAGTTGTTTGAAAGTTTGATGTTTTCTGCTCAGATATGCTTCACTATATATTACCTGTTGTATATGTTCTATTATATTTTATCCCTGCGCTGTGAGATTTACAACAAGTTCCGACGATGTTGTTTACCTACGATGATCATCCACAGCTGCCTGGCACGTCTTTCAACGTATTATTCCTCTTGTTTAGTGCAGGGGTTGTGGGCGGTCATCCAAATAAACAGGAGATGATGAGGGTCATTTTAAATTACTCGCTCGTTCTCCTATTATCCTTAGATCTAAGTCTACTCTAATTTATCTCCAAATTCAAAAATATATACTCAAACCTTCATGGTATCATCTAAAATTGCTGATTAGAGGTTTGATCAACATTGATCGATAGATCTCCTCACTTTAGTATTGACACAATTCCACACCGTCTGAATTGAATCTCAAATTTATTTCATCAAACTGTGAGATTTGATGAGTGGTTATAATCATTTACGTATTTATATTGGACTAAATGTTACAATTGGTACATTTCATTATCCATATGTTGAATTAACCATAAAACATGATTAAATCTATATGGTTATGGAATCAAACCATTATGTGTAATTGTAATGGTTGAATTAACCTTTTGTTTATTTGGGCTACTTGTTATGTATGATTTAGTATTAATATTGTGCACAAGACTAAGATGATGGTTATGGAATAGTTGGCTCGAAGCCAAGAATAGTTTGAAATAGGACTAGTTATGTTAAAGTGGTATAGCTAGGGGCATGGATGTGTGCTTTGATTCATAGTAGTAATTTGAAGCAAAGCAGTTGACTAGAAGCAAGGGAGCGCTTCAAAGTGGTTGAATTTAACCATGGAAAATGCTTCAAAGAAGCTGGATTTAAGCAACAAGAATAGGTAAAAATACTAATTCGAAGCAGGATAAAAAGAAAGATTCTAAGAAGGATTCTTCTTCAATGCAAATTGATTTAGACCAGAGAGGATGTAATTTGAAGAAAGAAACTTGGTCTGGAGTAGTGATTTGAAATAGCCGTTCGAAGCTAGAAAGATTGTTTTTTGAAGCAAGAAGGATTTTTTATACAAAGGTTTTTCTTTGAGCATTTTAAACCAAGATAATTCCCTCCCATTTGAAATGGAATGCTTCAAAGCTTGAAGCAAAGTGTTAGAATCTTGAAGTAATTCCTTTAGGCTCAAAGCATATTATTTTGAAGTCAAGAGTTTCAAAGCATAAAGCAGCTGTATTAAGGCCTAAACTGAAATGCTTCAAGACTCAGAGTAGTTTGTTTCAAGTGCACTACAATACCATGTTGATTAAGGGAATCCTTCAAAACAATTCAAAGTTGCTTAAAGTAGTGTAACAACCCGTAAAATGCGAGCCAGTTTGAAAATTTTAAATTGGCAATTTTAGCGAATTTTGATTATTTAAAATAGATTATTTTAAATATATCGACGAGAAATTTATTTTTGAATATAATTCGAACGTATATATTATACGCGTCGTCGTTAGAATATAAATATTTATATATAATTATAAATAGAATTAAAAATGGCGCGGTAGTTCGATAATTCGATTTCAAACTTCAATTGAATGTACCGGGTGCAAAACAATCCGGATTTTAGTGAAACCAAAAATAATGGAATCTAATAGTGAATATCTTTCCAATGAATCCGAAAAATCAAGATTTCATATCGGGAATCAAAAGATATGTCCAGTTGAAAATTCTGAATAGTCGCTATGGAATTCAGGCCCTTAAAAATGGACATTTTGCAAATGACCTCGGATTTCGACGAAACCAGTTTTGTTGGGTCCGTGATGTCAAGTTATTGCTAGGTTTCAAATTTCATAATTTTTCGAATCAATATGTGAGCGTGGCAAAAGAAAACGCGTTTGACCAGTTTCTGTTGAATTTAATCGACTGGAAATTGGCCATTTTTCAAACGGTCTCAGAATTCGATGAAACTAGTTTTGTTAGGACCGTATCGTCAATACGAGACTAGAAAATATTTTTCAGGAATTTTTCTGGTTAGTATGTGACCCCGGTAAATTGAAATGTACGTTCAAAATTCAATATAGAGATTTATATGTAAATTCAAAGGAAATAGATCGAAACAGTCGAATCAGCCTACGATACAAATCCCATTGTGTTCGGAATGGGGGTTAAACGCTATGGACGGCAGGCGGTGGGCCTCGTTTAGTGGTCGTATGTAAAAGTCAACTTTTTGAATAATTAAAAAAAAAATACATTTTAATTCCCTTCCCTCCTTTATCTCCTTTCTGGCCCCCCCCTTCATAAATTAAATCGAGAATAAAAAAAAAAGAAAAGAAAGAAGAAGCACGAACTCGATCCCGCCGCCCCCTCGATCTAGCCACCCACGCGCCGCCGGAGCTGGCCAACCCCGCTGCCGCTCGACCTCCTCCGTTCCCCCTGGCCTCACTCGATCCCCACGGCGCCTCCTCCTCCTTTATCCCTAAAACTGCGAAGCCCTAATCTTCCCCCCCCCCCCCCCCAGACCCAAAACCGACTACCACACCGCAGTCCAACACCGACGCTACCACCCCTCCACGCCTCAGCACCCCCGCGCAGTCCTCTCCGACCGTCAGTCCGATAGTGGGACCCCCCCCCTCTTCTAAATACTGTAAGTATTTCAATGTATTTTATTTTAATTTCGATTTTAGGGTTAAAACTGAATTTTTAAGTTAAGTTAAAAACTGATTTTTATATAATTTGAAAACTGATTTTTATATAATTTGAAAACTGATTTTTATATAATTTAAAAACTGATTTTTGTTAATTTAAAAACTGATTTTAAAATAAAAGTAAAAACTGATTTTTAGAAAAAGGTTTGAATACCAAAGACTTGATTTTTTATAAGGCGAAGACTAGATTTTTATATATAGAACTTCGAGATAAAAATATGATTTTTATATATAGAACTTCGAGATAAAAATATGATTTTTATATATAGAACTTCGAGATAAAAATATGATTTTTATATATAGAACTTCGAGATAAAAATATGATTTTTATATATAGAACTTCGAAAGAAAAATATAGTTTTTATGTTTTGAACTTCGAAAGAAAAATATAGTTTTTATGTTTTGAACTTCAAAAAAATATAGTTTTTATGTTTTGAACTTCGGAAGAAAATAGAATTTTTATATATTGAACTTCGATAGAAAAATAGAATTTTTGTATATCGAACTTCGAAATAAAATGTGATTTTTACGTATGTAGTGAAAGCAGCAACGAAGGTGACAAAAAGGCGAAACGACGAAGACTTCTGCAAAGAAGAGCCGTGGAGCTAGGATAGCTATAAGTGAGAATTTCTCACCTTTCAATTCTTTTTCTAGTTATATATATATATACTAGGATGCAGACGGTGCTTAGTAGCACCCGACACAATCGTCCACAGACCATGGACTTGTTTGTTTGGTTGCATAGATTAGTTGAATTATTTGTTTGAATTGAATTGTTTGGTGAGATGGAATTGATTTGATTGATGTGTGAATGGCGTGGGCCTTCACTAGACCGGGGATAAGGCTAGGCCTTGTCCCGTTTCTAGTATCGTGCCGTTATGCCGCCGAAATTTTCTAAAATATATTAGAAAAATAAAAATATCATTTTATTGTGTAAATGAATTGAATAGAAATTCATAGGTTGAAATAAAATGTTTTATCGTTAAAATATAAATTTTTAACGTGAAGTGAATAAAATAAAATATTCATTTACAAACCAGACGGTTTGTTTATGTACACTTATTTGAATGACATTGATTGGGACGATAAATTTCACACATCGCCCAACTGCACAAATAAAATATGCGGTTGATAGTTTGAAACCCCACACGGGTGTTGGGATGAAATTTGAAGTTCACTCATCCTGATTGATTAAATATGTCGATCGATTGATTGGCAGGCTGTTATAAGCGTTGAATATCTATATTTGATGCTTATACAGTGTAGTGCACTTTGGTTGATGGTTGATTATTTTCAATGTCATTATATACATGTGTTGTATGAAAATCCATATAATTAACTTTATATGGTAATTGATTGGGCCTCATTCCAATTTGAAAAATAAAGAATATTATAAAATAAAAGTTCATGTGTTGACAGTACTCATTCATTGAGATTGGTCATGTGTTGAACGAAATATTTTGATAATAACAACTATTTTGAAAAAGAAATATTTGAAATAGAATATTTGAAAATAGAAATTTATCAAGCCGTGTTGATTAGATTGACGCCATTTTGACGTGAACGATATTTATATCGATTTTATTCATCTTAAAATGAATATTGAAAAGTAATTTCGAAATCGAATATTTTGAATTGAATTGAAAACGATTTCGAAATGAATTGAATTGAAAACGAATTCAAAGTGAATTGAAAACGATTTCGAAATGAATTGAATTGAAAACGATTTCAAAATGAATTGAATTGAAAACGATTTCGAAATGAATTGAATTGAAAACGATTTCGAAATGAATTGAATTGAAAACGATTTCGAAATGAATTGAATTGAAAACGAATTCAAAGTGAATTGAAAACGATTTCGAAATGAATTGAATTGAAAACGATTTCGAAATGAATTGAATTGAAAACGATTTCGAAATGAATTGAATTGAAAACGATTTCGAAATGAATTGAATTGAAAACGATTTCGAAGTGAATTGAATTGAAAACGAATTCAAATTGAATTGAAAGCGAATTAAAATTTGAATTGAATAGAAATGAATTTTGAAACGAATTTATAAAGAAGAATTCAATTTTGCTTTGAATTGAAATGGAAGTTGAAATTGCTTTTGAAACGATTTTAAAACTATTTATATAATTCGTTTTAAATAGGAATCGATGAAGTATATATTATATATATTATATATATAATATAATGGCCTGAATAGAACGCGCCGCGCCGCGGCAATTCGTGAATTTCGACCATTTATTTCAAACGGACATTGCGGGAGATCCGACCGTCGGATTCTCCTAAAACCGGAACCGTTGGGTTCGTATCGAAAAGAGCTTTCTAATGAATGTTAGAAATTTAAAATCTAACGGTTGGATTTGGAGATACGTCCAAATCAAATTCGAAAAAGGTCGCTGTAAGTGCAGTTCGATGGCCGTTAATGGAAATCGACTGTACGGGCCTTGATAAAATTATTAAAAATAGTAATAATTTGTGTAAAATCATCAGAAATGATTTGTGAAAGTTTGGGATGAAAAACTCCATATTTGAAAAGATAAAAATAGATTTTTATCGAAATGAACTAGTTTTGAACTAGAATTATAATTCTATTTATTTTTAAATAAATAAATTGAATTTGAAATGGTTTTGAAAATAACCAAAATTTCCAATGATTGCATTGGAGTGGATTTGAATCGAAATTGTCTTCGGAATATTTCGATGTTGGAATTCGTGATATTACAGGTGTTGTTATGGAAATTTGAAAGATATATATTTGTATCGTTATTTCCAATACGACATTTGTTAGTCGTAGAATTCGATATTGAATATAAGCCGATATATTTTCTATTCAGAGCCTTGTATTGAATATCGAATGTGATTTGGGTTTGTCGTGAATGGTGTCTTCACTAACACTGTTCTTGAACCCAGTTGAGAAAAGATTAAATCTTTTTATTTAGATTTAATGAATTATACCAATTAAATGATATTTAATTGGAATTGAATTGGTATTGATTTTTGGGTTTATCGTGAACAGTGTTTTAAATAACACTTGTTCTTTAACCCGATAATTAATGGAATGTGATTTTGGGTTTATCGTGAATCGTGTTTTAAATGACACTGATTCTTTAACCCAGATAATGATTAAAACTAAGTGGAGTTTTAATGAATCTTTAATTAGATTGAAAAGATCGAGAATGGAGTATCACCAGTTTTGCTCCAGGCGATAGTTAAATCTTTAATTAGATTTGAACGTGAAATTTAGAAACTAACTGTCGGTTAGCCAAGCAGAATGGTTTTCTGGATATTGATCTGATGTTGGTTTCGGCCTTCGGGGTTAATATTTGGGGAATTATGCTCTTGATTAATTTACGGTTAGTGACTAATGAATTGGAATGAGGCGTATGTTGTGTTTGTGTAACACTTATTTAAAATATACGCGAGTTATTCGGAAAGACCGGGTTTATCCCATTCTGGATAACTGATACGACGATAAGTCGAAGATGAAGACGATGGTCGAAGACCGGAGGTCTTCACGTCGTTTGGGTGATAACTGATGATCTTGATTGGGCTGTACACCCAAGAAGATGGAAACAGTTGGTGATCGTCCAGACGTACTTGGAGATCGATGGATATGCGAGGTACTAGGTGCCTCCGGTTTCGTTCAGACCCAGAACGGACTTGTAAATGGACTGTGTGTCTGACATTGGATTTTAGTCCGTGTGATTGATCTCTATTAAATATATATCTGTTTGGCGGCGGAGAGTTTATTCTCTTGCTTAACGCCCTTCTCTGAGACGTACGAGCTCAGGGGTTATATATTGATGGATATCAATCGCATGGAGTGAATTGCCTGTGTGGCATGCCTAAGTGGCAATTGATCAAGGCTTCTGTTGAAAAGCAAAGTCTTGTGGTTGATGATCGAAGCACGGCCTTGTGTGGCGTAGCTTTGTGTAACGTTGATTCGCGAGTATCACACCCGGTATGAATCAAAAACGGGAGACGGACCTCAGGGAGGACTTGCGTTTCTTTCTAGTTAGAAGTGGCGTCAGTGGTTTTACACGCCCTGACGAGTTTGACTTATGTGGTTGTTGCTGTTGCGAGGCGCCTCGGTTATATCGGTTTCGGCCGATGCTTCTGGTCGGCTGACGGACCAGACTTACACCCCATAGGGTGGGGAAACGTAGTGTTCAGGCATAATAATCCACATCGGTGGACCGGCCCTGTCGCTCCAAGGCTTGCCTGCGCGCTTGCCTGTGGCTCGGGCTAGAGAGTCACGAATCGGTGGAGGACGATCCCTAGCCTCGGTTCATACCATAAATGATAACCCAACTTCCAATACGACATTTGCGGTTTTATTTGTAAACCTATATATGGCGACATGATATATGGTACCCATGCCGCCTATGATTGATACTTATGATTTGAAGTTGTTTTATACACTATGCACTTATAATAGTATCAAATGATTTGTTTTAAAACGTATCAAGCATTCTTTGGCTGTTATAAGGGAAAACCCTATCCCCCGGCTTGCGTTGCATTGTGTGATAGGACCTGGGTCTTATAACAGCTTCATTTTTCTTTATTTAGCATTGCGCTGTTTGTTTTATGCACTGGTATTCTTGGGAGGAAACCCGTTCCGTGTTATACGGCGTGGTCCCTTGATTTACCTAATGATTTAAAATAAAGATTAATAACTGTTTTAGTTCTCACACCAGTCCCATGACTGACCTGGAGTTTATTGTTTTAACCTAAACTCTGGGTGCCCTTATTTTGACACGGGCAGCTAGTAGTTTTGGTTTTGCAGATTTATATTCACAGGAACCTGGTTTACAGCTGGAACGATATCCGGAAAGCTTTGTATCCGTATATCTCATTCTAGTTGTGTATTGTATTATCTTTCCGCTGCTATGTATTTAAATGTAATTTAAATCTCTGATATTTCTGTGTAATATTCATTTATACTCTGTATATTCTTGTAATCTGATGCATTGTTGTAATATACAATGAAACGTTCTTCTGTATGCGTTCTGTTGTGGTTTGTTCTCGAACTATCCGACGCTTTCCTTTACGGGGAAGTTGCGGGTCTTTACATTTGGTATCAGAGCTTTGGTTTACAAAGCAGAGAACAAGACACATTAGAAACATACGAAAGAATTCATCAGATGTTGGATTAGTAATATCCAATTAGAATGACTCGTTAGAGATAGGATCAGTAGTATCCTAGAACGAGTGTGAAGAGTATATTTTTCAAATGAAAACAAATTTCGTTTTGAAAATTTAAATCAATTATTCGTATTTGATCATTTATTTATATTGATTTGGACAATCCGATATATAAAGATTTTGCATATGCGTCTTGCAAATGTGTATTCGAAGTTTCAATATATTGGATAGATATAGAATCATACTCTAGTTGCCCGGGGATAATTCTGGTGATGGGGCACTGTCGCCAGTGTTTACTTTCGAGTAACGAAAGTGAGATTTCTATATATTTCCTATTGACTGGTGTGAGAACCAAAATTAGATAAGGCCTATTGTTGTGATTTGACATCAAAAATCTGATTTTTGACTATGTATCAAAATTATCAATTTGAAACGTTAATTCACTAATTGATTGATGTTTGTGATGTTTGTTTAATTGTTTGATAATTTTGAACCTTTATGCCTAACTAAACCAAATATTGAACTATATTGAGAATTGGTCGCATTTGCTTGCATATACATATACTTACATTGAACAGGTCATAGCAAGGAGGCTAGAGCAGAGAATAAAATTTGTTTGCCCGACAAATAGGTACATGTTTACTACATAATTTCCTGTTTTGTTTGGGTGATGATGATTTTGTGAGCCTATTGGCTAGCCGCTTGGCTTTTTCATTTTCTTTTTGAGATCTGAAGGACCGGGGAAGCTATTTGAAATTCCCCGATGCTCCCATTGCAGGGGAGGTTATGGCGAAATTTTTCGAAAATTTAGGGTGTTAGCCAAATTTTTGAAATTTTAGAAATTCTCAGAAACTGAAAAGTTGGAGAATGGAAGCCAGATCGAACGTAGAGCTGAATAATCAAACCACTTTCGACTTTGTTCCTTTTCGGGGACGAAAAGTTTTAAGTGGGGGAGATTGTAACAACCCGTAAAATGCGAGCCAGTTTGAAAATTTTAAATTGGCAATTTTAGCGAATTTTGATTATTTAAAATAGATTATTTTAAATAATATCGACGAGAAATTTATTTTTGAATATAATTCGAACGTATATATTATACGCGTCGTCGTTAGAATATAAATATTTATATATAATTATAAATAGAATTAAAAATGGCGCGGTAGTTCGATAATTCGATTTCAAACTTCAATTGAATGTACCGGGTGCAAAACAATCCGGATTTTAGTGAAACCAAAAATAATGGAATCTAATAGTGAATATCTTTCCAACGAATCCGAAAAATCAAGATTTCATATCGGGAATCAAAAGATATGTCCAGTTGAAAATTCTGAATAGTCGCTATGGAATTCAGGCCCTTAAAAATGGACATTTTGCAAATGACCTCGGATTTCGACGAAACCAGTTTTGTTGGGTCCGTGATGTCAAGTTATTGCTAGGTTTCAAATTTCATAATTTTTCGAATCAATATGTGAGCGTGGCAAAAGAAAACGCGTTTGACCAGTTTCTGTTGAATTTAATCGACTGGAAATTGGCCATTTTTCAAACGGTCTCAGAATTCGACGAAACTAGTTTTGTTAGGACCGTATCGTCAATACGAGACTAGAAAATATTTTTTAGGAATTTTTCTGGTTAGTATGTGACCCCGGTAAATTGAAATGTACGTTCAAAATTCAATATAGAGATTTATATGTAAATTCAAAGGAAATAGATCGAAACAGTCGAATCAGCCTACGATACAAATCCCATTGTGTTCGGAATGGGGGTTAAACGCTATGGACGGCAGGCGGTGGGCCTCGTTTAGTGGTCGTATGTAAAAGTCAACTTTTTGAATAATTAAAAAAAATATATACATTTTAATTCCCTTCCCTCCTTTATCTCCTTTCTGCCCCCCCCCCCCCCCCTTCATAAATTAAATCGAGAAAAAAAAAAAAAAGAAGCACGAACTCGATCCCGCCGCCCCCTCGATCTAGCCACCCACGCGCCGCCGGAGCTGGCCAACCCCGCTGCCGCTCGACCTCCTCCGTTCCCCCTGGCCTCACTCGATCCCCACGGCGCCTCCTCCTCCTTTATCCCTAAAACTGCGAAGCCCTAATCTCCCCCCCCCCAGACCCAAAACCGACTACCACACCCCAGTCCAACACCGACGCTACCACCCCTCCACGCCTCAGCACCCCCGCGCAGTCCTCTCCGACCGTCAGTCCGATAGTGGGACCCCCCCCCCCCTTCTAAATACTGTAAGTATTTCAATGTATTTTATTTTAATTTCGATTTTAGGGTTAAAACTGAATTTTTAAGTTAAGTTAAAAACTGATTTTTATATAATTTGAAAACTGATTTTTATATAATTTGAAAACTGATTTTTATATAATTTAAAAACTGATTTTTGTTAATTTAAAAACTGATTTTAAAATAAAAGTAAAAACTGATTTTTAGAAAAAGGTTTGAATACCAAAGACTTGATTTTTTATAAGGCGAAGACTAGATTTTTATATATAGAACTTCGAGATAAAAATATGATTTTTATATATAGAACTTCGAGATAAAAATATGATTTTTATATATAGAACTTCGAGATAAAAATATGATTTTTATATATAGAACTTCGAAAGAAAAATATAGTTTTTATGTTTTGAACTTCGAAAGAAAAATATAGTTTTTATGTTTTGAACTTCAAAAAAATATAGTTTTTATGTTTTGAACTTCGGAAGAAAATAGAATTTTTATATATTGAACTTCGATAGAAAAATAGAATTTTTGTATATCGAACTTCGAAATAAAATGTGATTTTTACGTATGTAGTGAAAGCAGCAACGAAGGTGACAAAAAGGCGAAACGAGGAAGACTTCTGCAAAGAAGAGCCGTGGAGCTAGGATAGCTATAAGTGAGAATTTCTCACCTTTCAATTCTTTTTCTAGTTATATATATATACTAGGATGCAGACGGTGCTTAGTAGCACCCGACACAATCGTCCACAGACCATGGACTTGTTTGTTTGGTTGCATAGATTAGTTGAATTATTTGTTTGAATTGAATTGTTTGGTGAGATGGAATTGATTTGATTGATGTGTGAATGGCGTGGGCCTTCACTAGACCGGGGATAAGGCTAGGCCTTGTCCCGTTTCTAGTATCGTGCCGTTATGCCGCCGAAATTTTCTAAAATATATTAGAAAAATAAAAATATCATTTTATTGTGTAAATGAATTGAATAGAAATTCATAGGTTGAAATAAAATGTTTTATCGTTAAAATATAAATTTTTAACGTGAAGTGAATAAAATAAAATATTCATTTACAAACCAGACGGTTTGTTTATGTACACTTATTTGAATGACATTGATTGGGACGATAAATTTCACACATCGCCCAACTGCACAAATAAAATATGCGGTTGATAGTTTGAAACCCCACACGGGTGTTGGGATGAAATTTGAAGTTCACTCATCCTGATTGATTAAATATGTCGATCGATTGATTGACAGGCTGTTATAAGCGTTGAATATCTATATTTGATGCTTATACAGTGTAGTGCACTTTGGTTGATGGTTGATTATTTTCAATGTCATTATATACATGTGTTGTATGAAAATCCATATAATTAACTTTATATGGTAATTGATTGGGCCTCATTCCAATTTGAAAAATAAAGAATATTATAAAATAAAAGTTCATGTGTTGACAGTACTCATTCATTGAGATTGGTCATGTGTTGAACGAAATATTTTGATAATAACAACTATTTTGAAAAAGAAATATTTGAAATAGAATATTTGAAAATAGAAATTTATGAAGCCGTGTTGATTAGATTGACGCCATTTTGACGTGAACGATATTTATATCGATTTTATTCATCTTAAAATGAATATTGAAAAGTAATTTCGAAATCGAATATTTTGAATTGAATTGAAAACGATTTCGAAATGAATTGAATTGAAAACGAATTCAAAGTGAATTGAAAACGATTTCGAAATGAATTGAATTGAAAACGATTTCGAAATGAATTGAATTGAAAACGATTTCGAAATGAATTGAATTGAAAACGATTTCGAAATGAATTGAATTGAAAATGATTTCAAAATGAATTGAATTGAAAACGAATTCAAAGTGAATTGAAAACGATTTCGAAATGAATTGAATTGAAAACGATTTCGAAATGAATTGAATTGAAAACGATTTCGAAATGAATTGAATTGAAAACGATTTCGAAATGAATTGAATTGAAAACGATTTCGAAGTGAATTGAATTGAAAACGAATTCAAATTGAATTGAAAGCGAATTAAAATTTGAATTGAATAGAAATGAATTTTGAAACGAATTTATAAAGAAGAATTCAATTTTGCTTTGAATTGAAATGGAAGTTGAAATTGCTTTTGAAACGATTTTAAAACTATTTATATAATTCGTTTTAAATAGGAATCGACGAAGTATATATTATATATATCATATATATAATATAATGGCCTGAATAGAACGCGCCGCGCCGCGGCAATTCGTGAATTTCGACCATTTATTTCAAACGGACATTGCGGGAGATCCGACCGTCGGATTCTCCTAAAACCGGAACCGTTGGGTTCGTATCGAAAAGAGCTTTCTAATGAATGTTAGAAATTTAAAATCTAACGGTTGGATTTGGAGATACGTCCAAATCAAATTCGAAAAAGGTCGCTGTAAGTGCAGTTCGATGGCCGTTAATGGAAATCGACTGTACGGGCCTTGATAAAATTATTAAAAATAGTAATAATTTGTGTAAAATCATAAGAAATGATTTGTGAAAGTTTGGGATGAAAAACTCCATATTTTAAAAGATAAAAATAGATTTTTATCGAAATGAACTAGTTTTGAACTAGAATTATAATTCTATTTATTTTTAAATAAATAAATTGAATTTGAATTGGTTTTGAAAATAACCAAAATTTCCAATGATTGCATTGGAGTGGATTTGAATCGAAATTGTCTTCGGAATATTTCGATGTTGGAATTCGTGATATTACAGGTGTTGTTATGGAAATTTGAAAGATATATATTTGTATCTTTATTTCCAATACGACATTTGTTAGTCGTAGAATTCGATATTGAATATAAGCCGATATATTTTCTATTCAGAGCCTTGTATTGAATATCGAATGTGATTTGGGTTTGTCGTGAATGGTGTCTTCACTAACACTGTTCTTGAACCCAGTTGAGAAAAGATTAAATCTTTTTATTTAGATTTAATGAAGTGTACCAATTAAATGATATTTAATTGGAATTGAATTGGTATTGATTTTTGGGTTTATCGTGAACAGTGTTTTAAATAACACTTGTTCTTTAACCCGATAATTAATGGAATGTGATTTTGGGTTTATCGTGAATCGTGTTTTAAATGACACTGATTCTTTAACCCAGATAATGATTAAAACTAAGTGGAGTTTTAATGAATCTTTAATTAGATTGAAAAGATCGAGAATGGAGTATCACCAGTTTTGCTCCAGGCGATAGTTAAATCTTTAATTAGATTTGAACGTGAAATTTAGAAACTAACTGTCAGTTAGCCAAGCAGAATGGTTTTCTGGATATTGATCTGATGTTGGTTTCGGCCTTCGGGGTTAATATTTGGGGAATTATGCTCTTGATTAATTTACGGTTAGTGACTAATGAATTGGAATGAGGCGTATGTTGTGTTTGTGTAACACTTATTTAAAATATACGCGAGTTATTCGGAAAGACCGGGTTTATCCCATTCTGGATAACTGATACGACGATAAGTCGAAGATGAAGACGATGGTCGAAGACCGGAGGTCTTCACGTCGTTTGGGTGATAACTGATGATCTTGATTGGGCTGTACACCCAAGAAGATGGAAACAGTTGGTGATCGTCCAGACGTACTTGGAGATCGATGGATATGCGAGATACTAGGTGCCTCCGGTTTCGTTCAGACCCAGAACGGACTTGTAAATGGACTGTGTGTCTGACATTGGATTTTAGTCCGTGTGATTGATCTCTATTAAATATATATCTGTTTGGCGGCGGAGAGTTTATTCTCTTGCTTAACGCCCTTCTCTGAGACGTACGAGCTCAGGGGTTATATATTGATGGATATCAATCGCATGGAGTGAATTGCCTGTGTGGCATGCCTAAGTGGCAATTGATCAAGGCTTCTGTTGAAAAGCAAAGTCTTGTGGTTGATGATCGAAGCACGGCCTTGTGTGGCGTAGCTTTGTGTAACGTTGATTCGTGAGTATCACACCCGGTATGAATCAAAAACGGGAGACGGGCCTCAGGGAGGACTTGCGTTTCTTTCTAGTTAGAAGTGGCGTCAGTGGTTTTACACGCCCTGACGAGTTTGACTTATGTGGTTGTTGCTGTTGCGAGGCGCCTCGGTTATATCGGTTTCGGCCGATGCTTCTGGTCGGCTGACGGACCAGACTTACACCCCATAGGGTGGGGAAACGTAGTGTTCAGGCATAATAATCCACATCGGTGGACCGGCCCTGTCGCTCCAAGGCTTGCCTGCGCGCTTGCCTGTGGCTCGGGCTAGAGAGTCACGAATCGGTGGAGGACGATCCCTAGCCTCGGTTCATACCATAAATGATAACCCAACTTCCAATACGACATTTGCGGTTTTATTTGTAAACCTATATATGGCGACATGATATATGGTACCCATGCCGCCTATGATTGATACTTATGATTTGAAGTTGTTTTATACACTATGCACTTATAATAGTATCAAATGATTTGTTTTAAAACGTATCAAGCATTCTTTGGCTGTTATAAGGGAAAACCCTATCCCCCGGCTTGCGTTGCATTGTGTGATAGGACCTGGGTCTTATAACAGCTTCATTTTTCTTTATTTAGCATTGCGCTGTTTGTTTTATGCACTGGTATTCTTGGGAGGAAACCCGTTCCGTGTTATACGGCGTGGTCCCTTGATTTACCTAATGATTTAAAATAAAGATTAATAACTGTTTTAGTTCTCACACCAGTCCCATGACTGACCTGGAGTTTATTGTTTTAACCTAAACTCTGGGTGCCCTTATTTTGACACGGGCAGCTAGTAGTTTTGGTTTTGCAGATTTATATTCACAGGAACCTGGTTTACAGCTGGAACGATATCCGGAAAGCTTTGTATCCGTATATCTCATTCTAGTTGTGTATTGTATTATCTTTCCGCTGCTATGTATTTAAATGTAATTTAAATCTCTGATATTTCTGTGTAATATTCATTTATACTCTGTATATTCTTGTAATCTGATGCATTGTTGTAATATACAATGAAACGTTCTTCTGTATGCGTTCTGTTGTGGTTTGTTCTCGAACTATCCGACGCTTTCCTTTACGGGGTAGTTGCGGGTCTTTACATTTAGAACCAATGTCCTATTCAAAGAAAACTAAGTCTTAGATCGAAGCAAATACGACTACTAGTCCAAGTTTAAAGCAAGGTGATTATCCATGTAAAGGCAAGAAAGATTGTGCAAACCGTAAGAAGGTATGGTGAGATCTTCAGTGTCGCCCTGTTGTCTATGGCTTGTTAGTTAATTTTAGGAGGTGGAAGATGTAGCACGATGAAGAATGACTCTTTGATTGGACATTCAGGAGTTGGGTTGAATCAATGGGGTGTGGTAGCTATTTTAGAATGTTCAATTGGAAACTTGGGAATTTTGTTGAATTAAAAGAGTGTGGTGAGCATTTTGTTGAATTGAAGGAGTGTGATGGGCAACTCAAGATGGAAAGAGACTATGGTGCTATTGACTGATTGGGTGGAACATAAAACTAAGATGAAGTAGTGGATTCTCTTTTGATTGGGAGTGCTAAAAAATCATTAATATCTTGCTATGTTCTAGCAATGACTCAAAGTTGGGTATAAATGAATGGCCATTTGGATTGGCAGCGATGGTTTTGTTGCCTGGATCACCCAAATGGGGACATCCAGTTATTGGAAATTTGGGTTTTGAAGGAAAATGTATTGAACATGAGTTTTCCGCAAATACAGTAGTTAAGATAAAAGAAGATTTTTCAATTAGCCACTGGCATAGGTGAGGATGGTTGTACGAGTTATCAATGCATTCATGGCTTTAATAGGTAATGGCTGGATTTTGTTTGATAGATGTTATGGTTTTTATAATTACTCTATCTCTTTTTCTGTGTAAACCATCACCTATAGGACACTAAAGTGAGAATTGGAAACACAAATAATAAAGGTTGCTGTTTAGACTCTTTTGGCCTATTCTATCACATTATCCAGTACTGTTTGTCTACTTGAGTATCATATATTATTTAATTATTATATGCTAGCTCTCAGATTGTAGCAACATCTCATGCATCAGAATTAAAACTATCTGATAGCTATTTTCAAGTATAGCTTTTGTGACACCCCACATCCATTGATGTCACTTACAAAGGTAATGCATTAAGTTTCGTGAAGCGTTATAGGTAAATAGAAACAGAAAGATGACAATATAGATATAAAATGACAGCGGAATTAAATCATAAAGCATCGTGGTTCAAAAAAACATCACATGTCTGAAATACAAAAAAAACCGTTACATCATAAAAACTACTGTCTTGTACTTTAAAACATCAAAGTACATAAAAGAAGAAAATTTCCCCAAAATAAAACATAGCCATAGTAGCAAGGATAGGAGCTTGAGCCATACATCTAAGTAGCTCCAGCAAAATGAAAGCAGAATCACGGTCAAACCTGAGTATTCCCACCCTGAGAACCTTGGGTGGGGGGAACGGAAGAAAGAAGAAGAAACAAACAGGGTAAGACATAAAGTCTAGCGAATTCAGTTACTTTTAGCAAGTAAATAAACAAAAGTAGCATGACAGGCATATAAAGTGGATAAGAGGGAGATAATAACATATAAGGCAGGTATGACAAGGTAAACATGATAGAGCGCATATGCTTCACTAAAGGTTCAAGGAATCTCTAAAGATTACTCTGCACTAATACTAGTACAACCAGAATGAGATGATCCCAACAACTATCAGATGGTAGACTTAGGCATACGTCTAGGTGTACCCTAACTACTACCCTAATCGATCGGCTCCCTACCCCGTAGATACTTTTTGTCGGCCCCACAGTAGGAGGTATCACTTCCTAAAGTAGCAACCCTTCGTTGATGTGCACAGCCATACCTACTGGTGTCAAGGTCGTCTTAACCCCCTCTACCCCCCTCCCCCATGCACACACATGTCCCTGGCCGGTTTGCACCGCCCACACCGTCCTGCTCGTTTGGATCTCTTACATTCAGCCTAGTAAGCGTACCCCAACTCCAACCTAGTTTGGAGTACTCATTTGATACCTACTAAGGGTTACTAACTGAAACGGGTCCCACATAATATGATACAAGCTCTCCCCTTGTCTTGTATCCCTACTAGGATTTCCATCGGTTATGTATACCACTAGGTGTCTTTAATTACATAACCCTATCATTTCTACAAGTTATCCTTACTCTAAAAAGGTGTCTTTAATTATATAACTCTAATATTTTCATTGGTTATGTATACCACTAGGTGTCTTTAATTACATAACCCTATCAGGTTAAGTTTGTGGGCCTATATGTAAATATTACCCACCCCCTCAGATTTACTTAACCCACCCACTGTTCAACCTAGTTTAATTAACCCCAACTTAAGTTTATATTCCCACAATTCCCCATGGGTTCGACTAGGTTAAGCATTCAAGGTTTATTACCATAATTTCATTTATGGTTACAATATGCTAGACCTCCCACATTAAGCCTACCATTTGTGGATGCTGGACATGCCGGGCAGGTCCGGGCAGACTTATTCCACAAATTGGGCTTAACCTCGTGTCCTAGCACGTCTCATATTTGTGCACCAAGACCTCCCACATTAGATTTACCACTTGTGATTGCTGGATATGATGGGCGGTTATGGGTAGACTTCTACCACAAATGTAATCTAACCTCGTGTCCAGGCGCAATTACACTTTCTAATTATTGTAATCCTAGGCATTTCATTATTAGCCAATTTTACCTATGTCATTATAGGTTTCATGTCTCTTTTCCCCAAAGAAGTTCATAGTGAGTTATATGTCCAAATTCATACATATACATTATTCAAATTATGCGAATTTTCACCATTTTACCAATTATACCCAAATTTCCAATTCACAAGATATGCCAAATTTCAATGTTTTTCCCTTCATTACTAAACTAACGTAATCTCTTAATTAAGCGGCATGCCTAGGCTTGAATGTAGCCTAACTATATAAAATAAAGGGAAAGGGTGAAGGGAAGATGACAGAGATGATTATTCTAACAGAACTGACATAAGCATATGATGACATAATGATAAGATGGACATATAAGCATAGATCAGTGAACTTGTGATAATAAAAAATGTTTTGACATAGTAGGGATGTCATGATAGGAATGATAAGATCTAAATAAGGATTTAGATGTCCAACTAATGATAGATCCAAAGTAACCTCAAACATAATCGGTACAAGATGATCCAAATAGGTTAGATCAATAATCAAAAGTAGATCTGAAATGATAGAGATTTAGATCCAAGCCATAATTAATTCAGAATATCATAGGTTCACAAATTACAATAGATCTAATATAATTTAGTTGTAGGAATTGATCCATATTACAGTCATATCATGTTTTACTTTTAACTATTCAGATCTAAAAGTAACTTAAAACTCACAGTGTTCGGATCTAAAGTAATAGAAGGAGCAAAGCAGTTGATGAATCTCAGATCTACACTTGAATCTCTAAATCAGATTGCAGAAGAAGAAGGAGAAAGAGTTTTGATTCAGTCCAGGCACCAGCAGCACTTAAGCCTCCATTGATTTTTAGTGTGAGAAAACTAGAAAATTAACCCGTATATATAGCTGCCAGCCCCCAGAATTCGACTGCCACCTCATCCTTAAGGGGGCCGACCCCCCTAAGGGGTCAACTCCCCCGGGGCGGGAAGATTGTCGCCTTCGGATTTTTGATTTTCAAACAATTTTCTGATTTTTCTGATTTAATTATATATATATAATTCTTCTACGTATATACAACCTTCAAATCTTCATAACTTCTTCGTACGGTGTCCGTTTTACGCAAACTAAATGTCTATCTTGACCGGAATTTCGAGACGGACGCAATGCCATAGTTCGTTTCTCCTAATTCTGAATATTAAATTAATTATTCTTTAATTTATCCTCTTTAGTGTTGTTAAAATTACGGGGTGTTACATTCTCCCCTACTCAAAAGGACTTCGTCCCCGAAATCTCCAAGTTAAGAAGAATGTATATCCTACCATCCACATCCATCTACTCATCCATCAATCACTGGCATCCATTGTCCTTAAAAGATTTCTAATGATTAAATGAACAAATACAAAGGTGTGTGTGTTGTACCAATACTAATACGAAAATCAGGTAATCTACTAATTCATTCGACCTCCTTAGCGCAACATGTATGCAACAATTCTATTACAACATGTAAGTTCTATATGGGTGCACAATCATCTGTCTACGTGCAACATCCAGATGATGATACATCCACTTTCATCCATTAAAAGAAAAAATGCACACACATCCATATGCAGTATAAGAGTGATTGAGTCGATTTAGTGCCTAATGTGTGTGTATATGCATCCACAAGCAACCACTAGCAAACACTTGCATCCATTGAACATAACATGTCTCAAACACATGTTTACATCCATGGGATTCCTACCTAATGGTTAAAGATTCTATCGATAGGACATACTTAAATGATAGAGACAAGCATAAATAAAGCTTTGGAAAAAGGAATTTAAGATCATACCCTTAAAAAGAAAAGGATATGAAGCACGAATCCTGTTTTCAGTCTCCCAAGTTGCATCCTCCGGGTTGTCTCCCCACTGAACCTTCATAAACTTGATTTCTTTGTTCCGTAGCTTCTTAACTTCTGATCCAAGAATACGGGTAGGAACTCGTCTAACCGTCACCTCCCGTTCCACTTCCTCCAACATACTTGGCTCTACAACTTCCGCGGTATCATGTAAGCACTTCCGCAAATGAGAAACGCAGAAAACAGCATGCATGCCAGATAGTCTCTCGGGTAACTTAACTCTATAAGGCATTTGGCCAATCCTTTCTGTTATGGGAAATGGCCCTACGAATATTGGTGCCAATTTCCCTACAGATCCGAAGCAAGCCACATTCCTTAAAGCTGACACTTTAATGAAAACCATAACTCCTACTTCAAATTCAATGTCAGTCCTTCTCTTTTCTGCGTAGGATTTCTGCCTATCTTGAGAGGTCTTCATTCGTCGTCTAATAAGATCAATCTTCTCGGATGTTTCTCTAATCATATCCGGTCTAAGCAATAGACTTTCTGTAGATTCCCACCAACAAGTTGTTGACCTGCAGGGTTGTCCGTACAATGCTTCGAAAGGTGCCATGCCAATGCTAGCTTGTTAACTGTTGTTATAGGCAAACTCTACTAAAGGAAGATGCTCTTCCCAAGTCCCTCCAAAGTCTAGGATACACAGCCTCAAAAGATCCTCAAATATTCTATTCAACCTTTCCATATGTCCATCGATCTGAGAATGATAAGTGGTGCTCAAACATAACTGTGTACCTAATGCTTCTTGCAAACTCCTCCAAAACTCAATAGTGAATATGGGGTCACGATCGCTGGCGACGCTGGAAGGTACTCCATGAAGACGTACTACCTCTTGAACATATACTGCTGCCAACCATGCTGCCGTCCTCTTACACTTAACTGGAATGAAATGGGCGCTCTTAGTAAGTATATTTACTACCACCATTTTGTGTTGCCATACTTTGATCTAGGAAAACCATCTATGAAATCCACAGAGACGCTCTCCCACTTCCACTGTGGAACCTCCAAAGGATGAAGTAAACAACCGGACTTCTTTTGCTCAGCTTTAACTTGCTAATAAACTAACCATTGAGAAACAAACTCTACCACATCTTTCTTCATCCCAACCCAAAATAATATCCTTGTCATGTATCTATACATCTTATCACCGCCTGGATGAATAGTCATCTTAGAAGGATGGGCTTCTTTTAAGACTTCCTTTAACAGACTTCCAGTTTAAGGAACACAAAGCCTTCCATCTCGTCGCAACCACCCTTTATCGTCAGTGGAATATCTATTGAGGTGACTAGAAGTCTATCCTTCACTTAGCCTATCCAATATGTTTGAAATATGTGGATCATCTCACAGCAAAGCTCCTATCTGATCCATATAAGTAGGTCAAATATCTAGTGATGCAAACAAACTAGAAAATAACTCGGTAGAGGGTCTAAAATCAAAAGTTGATATGAACACCAAGCTTTTCCTTCCAACAAATAGAGGACACAAAGTCATCATCTGTCTACTCAGTGCGTCTTCCACCACATTACCCTTGCGAGGGGTATAAGAAATCTCAAAATCATAAGAAGCTAGGAACTCCATCCACCTTTATTTCCTTAAATTAAGATCCTTCTACGAGAAATAATACTTAAAAGATTTATGATCGGTGTACAACTCGAACTTCTCTCCATGCAAATATGATGCCACATCTTAAGTGCGAATACTATGGCAGCTAGCTTTAACTCATGGAACCCCAAACCTCCTCAAAGGCATCATAATAATCTCGGACTACTGTAACAGATTGCAGATCAACGATAGATGCATCAAGAGACTCTAGGAAACTAAGCATGACAGACCCTTGTAGGTCGCAAGAAATCTCGAGGGTCATCCCATGACAGGTCAGAAGCCTAACGACCCTCCTCTCACAATCTAGAATGGAACCATACATTGTTAGTCACTTCATTCCTAGAATCAAACCGTAGCCCATAAAACTGAGAAAATACGCGTCGCACTCAAACCCGATGCCTAAAACAGATATTCTCAAACCCCCACAAATCATGGATAAATGAGCCGAACCACCAATGGGGTTTGAGACAACTGCGGGATCCAATACCATACTAGTATTTAACTGCAGAGATTCAACCATAGAACTAGATATAAATGAATGTGAAACGCTATAATCAAAAAGAGTTCTAATAGGATGGCTGGAAAGAGAAATCAAACCTTCTACCGAAATTTTCCTACCTCTATCTGGAGCACTGGTCGTGAGAGCATGCACCTGCCCTCCAGAAGCTCTTGCCGTTTGACCTTGTCCTTGTGGTCCTTTTTTTTGGCGACTCCCTAGAAAAGTGTCCGACCTCTCCACAATTGAAGCAAATATTCTTTCTTCTTTTGCAGTCCTTGACCAAGTGACCCTCTAATCCACAACTATAACACATCCTATTATCCTTAGCCTTATCATTCTTTCCGCCTTTCTTTTGTTGTTGTTGTTGTTGTTATTACTTCCATTTCTACCTTCTTGTTTTGTGTTTTTTCCTCAGCTTTTACTTCCTTCTTTTCCCCCTTGTCTTCCTCATGCATCAGGGCCATATCAACAAGCTTTTCAAAAGTAGCTCCCATGGGAATATGGGACATAGCTAACCCGTGAAGGGTTCATTCAGCCCTTTAAGAAAACCACAATGGTTTCTTATGCGGACTATCTACAAATTCCAATCCAAACCTTGCTAGCTGGTTGAACTTGTTCAATATTCCTTAACTGTCATGTTTTCTGGATTGAGCGCCAAGAACCTCTCCGTTTGCATGCTTTTCACAGCTTGAGAGAGAAACTTCATTTCAAACCACATCCTAAAATCATCCCATGTTTCCACCGGGCGTCCATCCTGGGTTACTTCCCACCAGAACGAAGCTTCATCTTTCAGTAGCTAGGAAGCTAACTGACTCTTCCTTCGATCTTCACTTCAAAGATTATAAACAAGTCCTCGGTTTCCTTGAGCCAATTCCTTGTCTCTGCGAATGTTTTGGTTCCACGGAATGGCTTTCCTCCCATAGCACCAAAATATTTGCAAATCTTAGCAAAATTATCTGCTCGAGGAAGAGGAGGAACGACGGGTGCAGCTGGGGGAGGAACGTTTCCTTGGTCTTCGGCAGGCGTCGTTGCCTATAGACACCTACGGAACCAGCCAGGTATCGTAACGCCCTCTGAAATGTTAGGTTCCCCAGAAATGCTGAAACAAAAAGGAAAGAGAATTAGACAAAGGATCAAAGGATATTACTTATGGCTTTGGGGAATATGTTTTTCAAAACAGGCATTTCTTTTTGAAAAATGCTTTCTTTTAAAACCTTTTTGAAAATAGTTTTCAGAAACTTTTATCTAATCTGGTAACCTTCAGCTCTGATACCAAGTGTGACACCCCACATTCGTTAATGTCACTCACAAAGGGAATGCATTAAGTTTCGTAAAGCATTATAGGTAAATAGAAACAGAAATATTACAAAACAGACATAAAATGACAGCGGAATTAAAAACTTTATTAATCATAAAGCATCATGGTTTAAAAAGCCATCACATGTCTTAAATACACAAAAACCATTATATCATAAAAACTATTGTCTTGTACTTTTAAACAACAGAGTACATCTAAGGACGGGAGCTTGAGCCATACATCTAAGCAACTCCAGCAAAATGAAAGCGGGATCACGGTCAAGCCCGAGTATTCCCACCCAGAGAACCTGAGGGGGAAACAGAAGAAAGAAGAGGAAACAAACAGGATTAGACAAAAAGTCTGGCAAGTCCAGTTACTTTTAGCAAGTAAATAAGTAAAAGTAGCATGACAGGCATATAAAGTGGATAAGTGGGAGATAACAACATTTAAGACAAGTATGATAAGGTAAACAGGATAGAGCATATATGCCTCACTAAAGGTTCAAGGATTCTCTAAAGATTACTCTGAACTAATACTAGTACAAGTAGAATGAGATGATCCCAAAAACTGTCAAATTGTAGACTTAGGCATACGTCCAGGTGTACCCTAACTACTACCTTAATCGATCGGCTCCCAACTCCGTAGACACTCTATGTCGGCCCCACAGTAGGAGGTATCACTTCCTAAATTAGCAACCCTTCGTTGATGTGCACAACTATACCTACTGGTGTCACGATCGTCTTAGCCCCTATACCCGGCCCGTGCACGCACATATCCCCGGTCGGTTTGCGTCGCCCACACCGTCCTCTTCGTTTGGGTTTCTTGCATTCAGCCCATTAAGCGTGCCCCAACTCCAACCTAGTTTGGATTACTAGTTTGATACCTATTAAGGGTTACTGACTGAAATGGGTCCCACACAATATGATACAAGCTCTGCCCCTTGTCTTGTATCCCCACTAGGATTTCCATCGGTTATGTAAACCACTAGGTGTCTTTAATAGCACAACCCTGTCATTCCTACAAGTTATGCTTACTCTAAAAAGGAGTCTTTAATTACATAACTCAAATATTTCCAACGGTTATGTATACCACAAGGTGTCTTTAATTACATAACCCTATCAGGTTAAGTTTGTGGGCCTTTATGTAAATATTACCCACCCCCTCAGATTTACTTAACCCACCCACTATTCTACCAAGTTAACATAACCCCAACTTAATTTGTATTCATATAATTCTGTATGGGTTCAACTAGGTTAAGAATTCAATGTCTATTATCATATTTTCATTTATGGTTACAATATTGTAACGACCCAAAAAATCTGAACCAATTTAAAAATTTTAAATTGGCTAAAATAATGGATTTTAAATATTTAAAATAAATATTTTAAAAAATGGCGAAGAAAACTGAGTTTGAATCAATGATTGAAAACGAATATAATTAATTATAATTATAAACAAGGCCTGAAATGGCGCTGTAGTTTCAAAAATTGAATTCAAACTTTGTCGGATTATACCGGGTGCAAAATAAAATGAATTTTAGTGAAACCAAAAATATTTAAATCCGTTAGTGAATACCTTTCCAACGAATCTAACAAATCGAAATTTGATAGCGGGAATCAAAAGATATGTCCAGTTGAAAATTCTGAATAGTCGCTATTGAATTCAGGCTCTTAAAAATGGACATTTTGCAAACGACCTCGGATTTCGACGAAACCACTTTTGATGGATTCGTGATGTCAAATTATTGCTAGGTTTCAAATTTCACAATTTTTCGAATCAATATGTGAGCGTGGCAAAGGAAAACGCGTTTGACCGGTTTTAGTTGATTTTAATCGACTGGAAATTGGCCATTTTTCCAACGGTCTCGGAATTCGACGAAATTAGTTTTGTTAGGACCGTATCGTCAATACGAAGCTAGAAAATATTTTTATAGAATTTTTCGAGTTAGTATGTGACCTCGGTAATTTGAAATTTGCGTTTAAATTAAAAATATATAGATTCATATTTTAATTTAAGCAAAAACCTATTGAAACAGCCGAACTGGCTTACGATACATATCCCATTGTGTTCGGAAGGGGGATAAAACGCTAGGGACGACAGTCGGTGTGTTCGATTTCGAGTCCAAAATTTTAAGTTGCTTTTTGGGAATATGAAATTTTAATTAAATAAAAAGTCAACCCTTATTTCACTAAACCCCCTATCTTCTCCCTTTCCCGTTCGTTCACGTTCAAAATAGACGAAAAAAGAATAAAAAAAAACGACCTCATTCAGGCGTCCCCCCTACATCGTCGATCGCCTCCGCCTCCTGCTGCTCATCCCTGCCCCCACTCCGTTCATCTTCTCGAGACGCCGTGCCTCTCCCTTCTTTCTCCCCCCGTCGAATCAAATTGAGCAGCCTTCCTCCTTCCTCAAACCCTAGCACGCCCCCTGAATGCCGGTGGCCACCCCTCCGCCCTCTTGAAACCTGACGCCGACATCCATCTCCCCCTTGACCTCCGACGCAGCGAGCAAACGCACCCTCCCCTCCAATGAACGCGGTGAGCTTCTTTGATTTCGTTTTTTTTTATTAAAACTGATTTTGATTCTACATTACAACTGATTTTTGATTAGGAAAGTTTAGATTTTTTTGTTGTACAGAGATTTGATTTTTGTTGATAAGTGAAGATAATATTTTTCATGTTAGGAAAATACGATTTTTAATATCATAAAGATGAGATTTTTATATAGAGAAAAATTCGATTTTTATATAGCAAGAAGCGTTGTAAAAATCTATGATTTTTAGGCGAGTAAAAATATGATTTTTATATATTGAATAGCGAAGTCAAAATATGATTTTTATATATTGAATAGGTAAGTCAAAATTCGATTTTTATATTGAATAGCGAAGTCAAAATTCGATTTTTATATATTGAATAGCGAAGTCAAAATTCGATTTTTATATATTGAATAGCGAAGTCAAAATTCGATTTTTATATATTTAATAGCGAAGTAAAAATTCGATTTTTTTATATATGTAGTGGCTACGGGCGAAAGCGACAAAAAGGCGAGAATGGAGAAGATTTCTCTAAGTGAGGTGTCGTGAAGTTGGATAGCTATTGGTGAGAATTTCTCACTCTTCAATTTCTTTTCTAGCCATATATATATGTGTTGAAATAAAAGTGAACTACTATATATAAATATATATATATATACATATATATATATGCCCCTCGTCCACAAACCATGGACGATATCTATTGATTGAAATTGTTGTGAAAATTGATTGATAGCGAATGGTTGTTTGGGATTGTTTGTGGTTGATATTGATTGATTGTGGTTGAAAAATACCCGTTTGTGGTTGAAAAATATTTGGTTGAAACCACATAGGATTAGTTTGTGGAAATGAAATAAATATATACATGCCGCCTGCGTGCGAACTAGATGCATGATCCCCATTGTCAAAAACCGCGAGGTTTTAAGGTAGAGCGAGGAGCCGTACTAGGGACGGTCCCGGTTTTAACTACCCTACCGTTATGCTGCCGAAATTTTGAATAATATTCGTGTGTTTGAATTATCTTCATTTGCTAAAACTATATTTATTCACTGAATAGAAAACCTTCATGTGTTGAATCGATATTCATTCGTTGATTAGAAATTCATGTGTTGAATGGTATTCGCGTTATAAATATAAAAATCACATTTTTATCTATATATAGAAACTATAGAAAACCTTCATGTATTGAATTGATATTCATTCGTTGATTAGAAATTCATGTGTTGAATGGTATTCGCGTTATAAATATAAAAATCACATTTTTATCTATATATAGAAACTATAGAAAACCTTCATGTGTTGAATTGATATTCAATCGTTGATTAGAAATTCATGTGTTGAATGGTGTTCATATTTTGAAATAAATTGTTTGATAATAAAAATCACCTTTTATCGACTATATGAACTGTGTAAAATAATCTCGTTTTGAAAGAAATTGTTTTATAAGAAAAATCCTATTTTTATCACCAATATGAAATATATAAAATAATAGTGTTTTGAAATGAGTTGTTTTACAATAAAAATCACGTTTTTATTATATGCATGAATCGTTAAAATGTGAAGTGTTAAAAATAGCCACTTGTTCAAATAGATATATATGAGTTGAAATATTCATTAATTAGCTATTGATATGATTTGTACCTATGTATGTAACATTAGAATGAATGGTGTTTTTAAACCAAATAGAAATCAAATATGAAGTTGAATAGAAAATGATAAATGATAGGAACTATATATATGTACATGCATATTCATTGAACAGGTTATAGCAAAGGGGCTAGAGAAGAGGAATAAAATTTTGTGCCCGACAAATAGGTACACATTTACTGTTTTGTTTGGGTGATGATTTTATGAGCCTGTTGGCTAGCCGCTTGGCTTTTTCTTTTTCTTTTTGAGATTAGAAGGACCGGGAAAGCTATTTGCGATTTCCCGATGCTCCCGGTGCAGGGGAGGTTATGGCGAAATTTTCCAAAATTTTAAGGCGTTAGTGAAATATTTGAAGTGAAAACGATATTGAAATTGTTGAATGAACTATATTTATATAATTATATAAATATAAATAAAATTAAAACGAAACGTGGCCGTGCAGTTCGCATTTTGAAACTGTGATTTCAAACAACCAGTACGGGGAATCCGACCATTGGATTTTCCCGAAACCGCAACCGTCGGGTTCGCCTTGGAAATATCTTCCCAACGGCACCAACTTTGTAAAAATCCAACGGTTGGATTGTCTGAAATGTTTAATTCAAATCTGAAGAAAAACAGCGCCAGAAGCGATTATATTTATATATATATAAATATAGTTATATATTTAATCGAATAACGACGCTGCAGTTCGTATTTTGAAATCGAAACTTCAAAGATTGTACCGGGAGATCCGACCGTCGGATTTTCCCGAAACTGGAACCGTTGGATTCGTTTTGAAAAGACCTTTCTAATGATGTAAATTTTGTGAAGATCCAACGGTTAGATTTTTAGATATGTGTAAATCAAATCTGAAGAAAAACAGCGCCACGGCCGCTTTATGGCGTCGTTTTGAATAAATTAGCTATTTTAAAATAAGTAAAGATAGCGATAAATCATTATAAAGTACCATAAACAATATGGAGTGGAAATAAACTGAATTTGCTCGATTTATGTTGTATTTGATGGTTGTATGTGTTTGGTGTGAAAATTACATTAAAGAACAATATTGGTGTTGTCGAACAATTTAACCATTGAAATAAATTGATTTGAAATTCTAAATATACGTGAATTATTTGAAAAGGCCGAGTTAATTCTCATTTCGAATAATTGACCGACGATTGAAATTCGAAGATGAAGACGATGGTCGAAGACCGGAGATCTTCACCTCGTTTGGATGGTAACCGAGGTCCTAATTGGGAGGCATCCCGAAATATGGATAATGAGTGGTGATTGTCCAGACGTACGTGGTGATCGAAGGGTTTGCGAGGTATTTAGTGCCTCCGGTTTCGTTCAGACCCAGAACGGACTTGTAAATGGACCGTGTGTCTGACATTGGAATTTATTCTGTGTTGATTGATCTCTATTAAATATACATCTGTTTGGCGGCGGAGAATTTATTCTTTTGCTTAACGCCCTTCTCTGGGACGCACGAGCTCAGAGGTTGTATATCGATGGACATCAGTCGCATGGCATGAATTGCCTGTGTGGCATACTAAGATGCAGTGATCAGGGCTTCTGTTGAAAAGCAAAGTCTTGTGGTGATGATCAAAGTGCCGCCTGCGTGGTGTAGCTTTGTGTATAGCGTGAAATCGCGAGCCTCACACCCCGGTATGAACCAGAAACGGGAGAAGGACCTCAGGGAGGGCATGCGTTTCTTTCTAGCTAGGGTGGTGTCAGTGACCTACCAGTCCTGACATTTATATACTTTTCACCTATGTGGTTGTTGCTGTTGCGAGGCGCCTCGGTTTGATCGGACGATCCGGGTCCGATGGAGTCATTCGTTGGCTCGTTGACGCACCAAAGGGCGGGGGAACGCAGTGTTCAGGAATTTTAATCCACATCGGTGGACCGGCCCTGACGATTCTAGGGTCACTCGAGCTCTGATCCTGAGACACGGGCTAGAGCGTCTCGAATTCGGTAAGGACTATCTTTTGCCTTGGTTCATGATGGAAATCCAATTTCCAAATACGACATCGTGCGGTTTCGATTTTATAAATATTTGGCAACATAGTGGCATGGGACGCTCATGTCGTCTATGATTGATAGTTATGATTTGAAATTGTTTTCGAAACATATAAACACTAGCAATAATATCAAATGCCTTTGTTTTATTCGTATCAAGCATATTTTGGCCGTTATAAGGTAAAACTCTATCCTCCGGTTTGCGTTGCATTGTGTGATGGGAACTGAGTCTTATAACGGCTTCATTTTTATAAAAAGCATAGCGATGTTTAAAAAAAATATTTGTTTGAAAGCACTGGCAATCCAATGGGGTAAACCCGTTCCACAAAAGTGGCGTGGTCCTGTGATTTGCCAAAATATATATGTGTTGAGTAGATTTCTCATACCAGTCCCATGACTGACTCGTAGTTTGTTTCACTCTCAAACTCGGGTGCCCCTTTTTCTACACGGGCAGCCTTGTATTCAGGTTTAGCTGGTTCTTTCGGGATAGCTGGAGCTAAAGATGGATTCTATCATTTATCTCTTTTTATGCTGTTCAGCTCCTATTGTACATATTTTGTTTATTTCCGCTGTAGACATTTATGTATAGCTGAACTGTATTTGTACTAAGTAAGATCCTGTATACTGTGTAACTCTGATGATTACTTTTATCCAGTATATTCTATTGTTCATTATCTGGTGTATTTATATAATTCTGTTCTGCTATTATATGTTTTTGTGTTATATTCCAAAGATAACCCTTGTCTCCTTCAGAACGGGATTTCGGGTCGTCTCAACGTGGTATCAGAGCTTGGTTAAGCTTAGTTCTGGAATATAACATTGGAACAAACTCGTCAGAAATAGAACCAGTAGTGTTCTAAGATAGGTAACTCTATACAGATAGGATCAGTAATATCCTAGTATGAGTAAAGAAGTATGAAATTACACCTTGATAGACACATTTACATTTGATGTATGTGTTTCTATATTTTAAAATACCTTTTCTGTGACCTGACACTTGATCTGCCATTTGCAGAAGTACTAGAAAATGAGTGTCAGAAGCAGAAGGAATGCAGAACCGGATATTGAGGCCTTATTAATCAAATATCGAAATATGGGTGGAATACCGTTCTCTGGTGAAGAATCTATTATGAAGACACAAGCTTGGATTCGTTCGGCTGAGAAAATCTTCGAAGCATTAAAGCTGAGGGATGACCAGAAAAGATTGCTGGCCTCCTAGGCACTCAAAGATGAAGCTTTGTTCTGGTGGGATTCAGTTATAGAGAATAATCCAGAAGGTGATATCACCTGGGATAGATTCAAAGTGACCTTCCTAGAAAGATTTACTCCGCCAGAAGCGACTGAGCGATTATGCGATGAATTTTCTTATCTGATACAAGGTGATATGACCATCCCAGAATATCATAAGAAATTCAACGAACTTTCTCATTTTGCTCCTCATCTGTTAAGGACCCAAAGAGGAAGAATCTTAGATTTATTCACGGACTTCAAAGGAAATACCAGAATAAAGTATTGGGGCATGTGAAGCTTCCTTTTTCTGAAATGATATACATGGCTTATCAGTACGAAGATCTCAACAGGAAAGGCATGTTGCGCGACGATGAGGAAGTCAGCTCTAGTAATAAAATTGAGGTTGAAACTAGTCGTCTTGAGGCCAGCACGATGTCAGGGGTCAGCAAGGAGCCCAAAGAAAATTGGAAAAGGGCTGAATCTGAGAAAGGGCAAGGAATGACTACCATATACAGTAACTGTAAGAAGCCAGGGCATTTGTCGATTAACTGCGGACCCTTAAAGAAGCGATTAAGAGGCGGGTTTCAATCCAAGAAGGGATTTCAAGAGAATAGAAAGTGCAGTCAATGCCATGAGGTCGGTCATCTTTCTAAGGCCTGCCCGCTATTTAGAAAATCTGAAGCAGTGCATGTGAACGAAGTGGCAGAAGTGTCTGCATCTTCGTCTATTCAGGAAAGGCCAGATGTTTTAGAAGGCACGCTAACTGTCAAAGATATTCCAGTTAAAGTACTGTTTGACACTGGCGCGTCGCGAAGCTTCATTGCAAAGGAGGCAGCTAAGAAACTGGATTTGAATTTGAAGAAGCTCAAGGAACCAATGACTGTCCAGAACCCGGTTGGGGGTTCAATTGATCTCAGTTGGGTTTGTGGAGTCCCAGTTTCTTTCTCTCATTATCGGTTCCCTACCATCGCAGTCGTTATGAATTTTAAAGAGTTTGATCTTATCTTAGGGTTAGATTGGTTGACTAAATATGAAGCTGAAGTCAAATGCGCCGACAGAGTCGTAAAGACCAAGATTAAATCAGGTGATTATATAACCATTCCCTGTGAAGGTCAAAATACTAATAGAAAAGACTTCTGGGCAGCTTTGAATGTTTCTCCAGCCCAAATAGAAAATGTCCCTGAAATCGTAGAGAATATTCCCGACCTCATCAAAGATATTCCTGTCGTCAAGAACTATGCGGATGTGTTCGAAGAAGTTGTTCGCTTGCCTCCGCAGAGAGAAATAGATTTCAAAATTGCTTTAATTCCCAATTCAAGGCCGGTAGTTCACGCTATTCGAAGAATGTCCTTGAAAGAGAAGGAGGAATTAGACAATCAAACACGATAGCTAGTATGGAAAGGTCTGATCAGGCCTAGTTTCTCTGATTGGGGTGCAGCAGTGGTGTTTGTCCCAAAATCTGACGGTACTCTACGTCTATGTGTGGATTATCGTGATCTAAACAAGCAGACAATAAAGAACAAATATCCATTGCCCCGGATTGATGATTTGTTGGATCGATTAAATGGCGCACAAGTATTCTCAAGGATGGACCTTGCTACAGGCTTCCATCAACTTCGAATTGCCGAAGAATGTGTTCCAATGACAGCGTTCAGAGGTCCCGACTTATTCTACGAGTGGTTAGTAATGCCGTTCGGCTTATGTAACGCTCCAGCTTACTTCGTCGATCTAATGAACAGGGTATTCAGAGGAGTATTGAATAAATTTGTTCTAGTTTTCATTGACGATATTCTAATCTTTTCTAAATCAAAGGCCGAACATGAAAAGCATCTGGAACAGGTTCTAGAAATTCTGAGACGGAATGTATTAAAAGCCAAATTTTCCAAATGTATATTCTGGCAAGATGAATTGAAATTTCTGGGCCATGTTGTATCGAAAGAAGGAATCGCTGTGGATCCAAGTAAAATCACAGCCATTCAGAATTGGAAAAAGCCCAGTACCCCCACTGAAGTCCGCAGTTTTCTAGGATTGGCTAGTTATTACCGGAAATTCGTTAAAGACTTTTCGAAAATATCAGGTCACTTAACGAAGCTTACAAAGAAGCACTCTAAATTCAAATGGACTCCAGAAAGTGAGGAAGCTTTCGAAGAGCTAAAGTTAAGACTAACGACTGCTCCAGTGTTAACCATCATCGATGGCAACCAGGATTTAAAAGTGTGCACTGATGCTTCTAGAGAAGGCCTCAGCGCAGTGTTAATGCAAAGGGGTCAAGTGATTGCTTATGCTAGCCGTCAACTGAAGCCGCACGAGAAGAACTACGTAACTCATGATCTTGAGTTATTGGCTATAGTATTCGCTTTGAAAATCTGGAGACACTATCTTCTGGGTGAGGGATTTGAACTATTTACAGATCATCAGTCATTAAAGTATCTGTTCACTCAGAAATACCTGAATCTGAGGCAACAGCGTTGGCTGGAGTTTCTTGCAGCATATGATTTTGAAATTCTATACACTCCAGGGAAAGCCAATGTCGTGGCCGATGCGTTAAGCCGAAAGAATGAGATGATCACCAGTTTCATCATTGCGACTTCGTTGATTGATAAGATATCGGCTCTCCAAGAAGACGACCAATTTATCAAAGGAATGAGTCAGCGAATTCGTGAAGGCAATGCTTCGGATTTCCAGCTAGACAGCGAAGGGATTCTGAGGATAGAAGGGCGAATTTGCGTTCCAGATGTTCCTGAACTCAGAAGGGATGTACTGGATGAATGTCACAAATCTAAGCTCAGTATCCATCCAGGTGTGAATAAAATGTATAACGATATCAAATGCACATTCTGGTGGAAGTCGTTAAAAAGAGACATCTCGAAATATGTTAGTCGATGCCCTACTTGCCAGCTAGTCAAAAGCGACCAGCAGAAATTGGCTGGATTAGTACAACCACTGGAAGTTCCTGGTTGGAAGTGGGAGCATATTTCTATGGATTTCATTGATGGTCTGCCCAGAACCAGAAAAGGAAATGACAGTATTTGGGTGATCGTAGATCGTTTCACGAAGACCGCCCATTTCATACCTGTCAGATCAAATAGAACTGCTCAGAGCCTGGCGCAGATATACTTCATGGAAATAGTTAGACTACATGGAGTGCCACTCAGTATAGTAAGTGATAGAGGTACAATATTCACTAGTAAATTCTGGGAGGCATTTCAAGTCGAGCTGGGAACAAAGTTAAACTTGAGCACCGCTTATCATCCTCAGACAGACGGTCAAACTGAGAAGGTGAATCGCATTTTAGAAGATCTATTGCGGGCTTGTGTTATAGATTTCGGTGGATCATGGGAAGACCATCTGCATTTGGCTGAATTCTCTTATAACAACAGCTACCAGGAGAGTCTGACAATGTCGCCATTCGAAGCATTATATGGTAGACCGTGTCGATCTCCTGCTTGTTGGGTCGAGCCTGGAAATAGACTTGTGTTGGGTCCCGATATGATTCGAGAAGCTGCCGACAAAGTCGATTTTATTAAGAAGCGATTACTCGCCGCTCAAAGCCAACAAAAGAGCTATGCCGATAGAAGAAGAAGAGATATATCCTTTGAAGTTGGCGACTATGTATATTTGAAAGTATCGCCGAAGAGAGGAGTTATCCGGTTCGGTAAAACTATAAAGTTAGCGCCCAAATTTATTGGTCCGTTTCCTATTCTGGAACGGATCGGAACTCTCGCTTATAAGGTCAAACTGCCTGATTGGTTGCCTGAAATTCATGATGTATTTCACATATCTCAACTTCGAAAGCACGTTCATGATCCAGACTTGATCGTGGAAGAAGCAGCTCAACATGACATTGAAATAACCCCAGAACTAGCTGTGAGAAGAGAGCCGCTAAAGATAATAGGCAAAGAAACCAAAGAGCTAAGAAACAAGAAGGTTCGCTTAGTCAAAGTGCAATGGAGTGGAGATCCGCGAGATTGTACTTGGGAAAATGAGGAGAGCATTAATAAGGCTTATCCTAGATGCCGAGTAGATATCTCTGATTGACTCTGGTGCGAGGTACATTTACCCTACTTTGCATTACCATTTAATTCTCTACTCTATTGTTATTTTCTTTTCATAGATGTGCACTTTTAATTATATAGTCTGAATGATTTTTAAAAGGAGTATAAAAATAGATTAGTATATTTTTGAAAGGTTGAAAGCAATTGGATTGTTTGTTGTGTTGTGTGATAGTAGATTTATCAAACCACTTTCGACTTTGTTCCTTTTCGGGGACGAAAAGTTTTAAGTGGGGGAGATTGTAACGACCCAGAAAATCTGAACCAATTTAAAATTTTTAAATTGGCTAAAATAATGGATTTTAAATATTTAAAATAAATATTTTAAATAATGGCGATGAAAACTGAGTTTGAATCAACAATTGAAAACGAATATAATTAATTATAATTATAAACAAGGCCTGAAATGGCGCTGCAGTTTCAAAAATTGAATTCAAACTTTGTCGGACTATACCGGGAGCAAAACAAAACGAATTTTAGTGAAACCAAAAGTATTTAAATCTGTTAGTGAATACCTTTCCAACGAATCTGACAAATCGAAATTTGATAGCGGGAATCAAAAGATATGTCCAGTTGAAAATTCTGAATAGTCGCTATGGAATTCAGGCCCTTAAAAATGGACATTTTGCAAACGACCTCGGATTTCGACGAAACCACATTTGTTGGATTCGTGATGTCAAATTATTGCTAGGTTTCAAATTTCATAATTTTTCGAATCAATATGTGAGCGTGGCAAAGGAAAACGCGTTTGACCGGTTTCAGTTAATTTTAATCGACTGGAAATTGGCCATTTTTCCAACGGTCTCGGAATTCGACAAAATTAGTTTTGTTAGGACCGTATCGTCAATACGAAGCTAGAAAATATTTTTCTAGAATTTTTCGAGTTAGTATGTGACCTCGGTAATTTGAAATGTGCGTTTAAATTAAAAATATATAGATTCATATTTTAATTTAAGCGAAAACCTATCGAAACAGCCGAACTAGCTTACGATACATATCCCATTGTGTTCGGAAGGGGGATAAACCGCTAGGGACGACAGTCGGTGTGTTCGATTTCGAGTCCAAAATTTTAAGTTGCTTTTTGGGAATATAAAATTTTAATTAAATAAAAAGTCAACCCTTATTTCACTAAACCCCCTATCTTCTCCCTTTCCCATTCGTTCACGTTCAAAATAGAAGAAAAAAGAATATAAAAAAAAAAACCGACCTCATTCAGGCGCCCCCCCTACATCGTCGATCGCCTCCGCCTCCTGCCGCTCATCCCTGCCCCCCCTCCGTTCATCTTCTCGAGACGCCGCGCCTCTCCCTTCTTTCTCCCCCCGTCGAATCAAATTGAGGAGCCTTCCTCCTTCCTCAAACCCTAGCACGCCCCCTGACTGCCGGTGGCCACCCCTCCGCCCTCCTGAAACCTGACGCCGACATCCATCTCCCCCTTGACCTCCGACGCAGCGAGCAAACGCCCCCTCCCCTCCAATGAACGCGGTGAGCTTCTTTGATTTCGTTTTTTTTATTAAAACTGATTTTGATTCTACATTACAACTGATTTTTGATTAGGAAAGTTTAGATTTTTTTTGTTGTACAGAGATTTGATTTTTGTTGATAAGTGAAGATTTTATTTTTCATGTTAGGAAAATACGATTTTTAATATCATAAAGATGAGATTTTTATATAGAGAAAAATTCGATTTTTATATAGCAAGAAGCGTTGTAAAAATCTATGATTTTTAGGCGAGTAAAAATATGATTTTTATATATTGAATAGCGAAGTCAAAATATGATTTTTATATATTGAATAGCGAAGTCAAAATTCGATTTTTATATATTGAATAGCGAAGTCAAAATTCGATTTTTATATATTGAATAGCGAAGTCAAAATTCGATTTTTATATATTTAATAGCGAAGTAAAAATTCGATTTTTTTATATATGTAGTGGCTACGGGCGAAAGCGACAAAAAGGCGAGAATGGCGAAGATTTCTCTAAGTGAAGTGTCGTGAAGTTGGATAGCTATTGGTGAGAATTTCTCACTCTTCAATTTCTTTTCTAGCCAAATATATATGTGTTGAAATAAAAGTGAATTGCTATATATACATATATATACGCCCCTCGTCCACAAACCATGGACGATATCTATTGATTGAAATTGTTGTGAAAATTGATTGATAGCGAATGGTTGTTTGGGATTGTTTGTGGTTGATATTGATTGATTGTGGTTGAAAAATACCCGTTTGTGGTTGAAAAATATTTGGTTGAAACCACATAGGATTAGTTTGTGGAAATGAAATAAATATATACATGCCTCCTGCGTGCGAACTAGATGCATGATCCCCATTGTCAAAAACCGCGAGGTTTTAAGGTAGAGCGAGGAGCCGTACTAGGGACGGTCCCGGTTTTAACTACCCTGCCGTTATGCTGCCGAAATATTGAATAATATTCGTGTGTTTGAATTATCTTCATTTGCTAAAACTATATTTATTCATTGAATAGAAAACCTTCATGTGTTGAATCGATATTCATTCGTTGATTAGAAATTCATGTGTTGAATGGTATTCGCGTTATAAATATAAAAATCACATTTTTATCTATATATAGAAACTATAGAAAACCTTCATGTGTTGAATTGATATTCATTCGTTTATTAGAAATTCATGTGTTGAATGGTATTCGCGTTATAAATATAAAAATCACATTTTTATCTATATATAGAAACTATAGAAAACCTTCATGTGTTGAATTGATATTCATTCGTTGATTAGAAATTCATGTGTTGAATGGTGTTCATATTTTGAAATAAATTGTTTGATAATAAAAATCACCTTTTATCGACTATATGAACTGTGTAAAATAATCTCGTTTTGAAAGAAATTGTTTTATAAGAAAAATCCTATTTTTATCACCAATATGAAATATATAAAATAATAGTGTTTTGAAATGAGTTGTTTTACAATAAAAATCACATTTTTGTTATATGCATGAATCGTTAAAATGTGAAGCGTTAAAAATAGCCACTTGTTCAAATAGATATATATGAGTTGAAATATTCATTAATTAGCTAATGATATGATTTGTACCTATGTATGTAACATTAGAATGAATGGTGTTTTTAAACCAAATAGAAATCAAATATGAAGTTGAATAGAAAATGATAAATGATAGGAACTATATATATGTACATGCATATTCATTGAACATGTTATAGCAAAGGGGCTAGAGAAGAGGAATAAAATTTTGTGCCCGACAAATAGGTACACATTTACTGTTTTGTTTGGGTGATGATTTTATGAGCCTGTTGGCTAGCCGCTTGGCCTTTTCTTTTTCTTTTTGAGATTAGAAGGACCGGGAAAGCTATTTGCGATTTCCCGATGCTCCCGGTGCAGGGGAGGTTATGGCGAAATTTTCCAAAATTTTAAGGCGTTAGTGAAATATTTGAAGTGAAAACGATATTGAAATTGTTGAATGAACTATATTTATATAATTATATAAATATAAATAAAATTAAAACGAAACATGGCCGTGCAGTTCGCATTTTGAAACCGTGATTTCAAACAACTAGTACGGGGAATCCGACCATTGGATTTTCCCGAAACCGCAACCATCGGGTTCGCCTTGGAAATATCTTCCCAACGGCACCAACTTTGTAAAAATCCAACGGTTGGATTGTCTGGAATGTTTAATTCAAATCTGAAGAAAAACAGCGCTAGAAGCGATATTATTTATATATATATATATATATATATATATAAATATAATTATATATTTAATCGAATAACGACGCTGCATTTCGTATTTTGAAATCGAAACTTCGAACGATTGTACCGGGAGATCCGACCATCGGATTTTCCCGAAACTGGAACCGTTGGATTCGTTTTGAAAAGACCTTTCTAATGATGTAAATTTTGTGAAGATCCAACGGTTAGATTTTCATATATGTGTAAATCAAATCTGAAGAGAAACAGCGCCACGACCACTTTATGGCCCGAATCGTCGTTTTGAATAAATTAGGTATTTTAAAATAAGTAAAGATAGCGATAAATCATTATAAAGTACCATAAACAATATGGAGTGGATTAAACTGAATTTGCTCGATTTATGTTGTATTTGATGGTTGTATGTGTTTGGTGTGAAAATTACATTAAAGAACAATATTGGTGTTGTCGAACAATTTAACCATTGAAATAAATTGATTTGAAATTCTAAATATACGTGAATTATTTGAAAAGGCCGAGTTAATTCTCATTTCGAATAATTGACCGACGATTGAAATTAGAAGATGAAGATGATGGTCGAAGACCGGAGATCTTCACCTCGTTTGGATGGTAACCGAGGTCCTGATTGGGAGGCATCCCGAAATATGGATAATGAGTGGTGATCGTCCAGACGTACGTGGTGATCGAAGGGTTTGCAAGGTATTTAGTGCCTCCGGTTTCGTTCAGACCCAGAACGGACTTGTAACTGGACTGTGTGTCTGACATTGGAATTTATTCTGTGTTGATTGATCTCTATTAAATATACATCTGTTTGGCGGCGAAGAATTTATTCTTTTGCTTAACGCCCTTCTCTGGGACGCACGAGCTCAGAGGTTGTATATCGATGGACATCAGTCGCATGGCATGAATTGCCTGTGTGGCATACTAAGATTCAGTGATCAGGGCTTCTGTTGAAAAGCAAAGTCTTGTGGTGATGATCAAAGCGCCGCCTGTATGCTGTAGCTTTGTGTATAGCGTGAAATCGCGAGCCTCACACCCCGGTATGAACCGGAAATGGGAGAAGGACCTCAGGGAGGGCATGCGTTTCTTTCTAGCTAGGGTGGTGTCAGTGACCTACCAGCCCTGACATTTATATACTTTTCACCTATGTGGTTGTTGCTGTTGCGAGGTGCCTCGGTTTGATCGGACGATCCGGGTCCGATGGAGTCATTCGTTGGCTCGTTGACGCCCCAAAGGGCGGGGGAACGTAGTGTTCAGGAATTTTAATCCACATCGGTGGACCGGCCCTGACGATTCTAGGGTCACTCGAGCTCTGATCCTGAGACACGGGCTAGAGCGTCTCGAATTTGGTAAGGACTATCTTTTGCCTTGGTTCATGATGGAAATCCAATTTCCAAATACGACATCGTGCCGTTTCGATTGTATAAATATTTGGCGACATAGTGGCATGGGACGCTCATGTCGTCTATGATTGATAGTTATGATTTGAAATTGTTTTCGAAACATATAAACACTAGCAATAATATCAGATGCCTTTGTTTTATTCGTATCAAGCATATTTTGGCCGTTATAAGGTAAAACTCTATCCTCCGGTTTGCGTTGCATTGTGTGATGGGAACTGAGTCTTATAACGGCTTCATTTTTATAAAAAGCATAGCGATGTTTAAAAGAAATATTTGTTTGAAAGCACTGGAAATCCAATGGAGTAAACCCGTTCCACGAAAGTGGCGTGGTCCTGTGATTTTCCAAAATATATATGTGTTGAGTAGATTTCTCATACCAGTCCCATGACTGACTCGTTGTTTGTTTCACTCTCAAACTCGGGTGCCCCTTTTTCTACACGGGCAGCCTTGTATTCAGGTTTAGCTGGTTCTTTCGGGATAGCTGGAGCTGAAGATGGATTCTATCATTTATCTCTTTTTATGCTGTTCATCTCCTATTGTACATATTTTGTTTATTTCCGCTGTAGACATTTATGTATAGCTGAACTGTATTTGTACTAAGTAAGATCCTATATACTGTGTAACTCTGATGATTACTTTTATCCAGTATATTCTATTGTTCATTATCTGGCGTATTTATATAATTTTGTTCTGCTATTATATGTTTTTGTGTTATATTCCAAAGATAACCCTTGTCTCCGTCAGAACGGGATTTCGGGTCGTCTCAAATATGCTAGAGCTCCCACATTAAGCCTACCATTTGTGAATGTTGGACATGTAGGGTGGGTCCGGGCAGACTTATTCCACAAATTGGTTTTAACTCCGTGTCTTAGCATGCCTCGTATTTGCACACCTAGATCTCCCACGTTAGATTTACCACTTGTGATTGCTGGATATGCTGGGCAGTTCCGGGCAAACTTCCACCACAAGTGTAATCTAACCTCGTGTCTAGGCGCAATTACATTTTCTAATTACTGTAATCCTAGGCATTTCATTATTAGCTAATTTTACCTATGTCGTTATAGGTTATAAGTTTCATGCCCCTTTTCCCCAAATATATTCATAGTCAATTATATGTCCAAATTCATACATATACATTATTCAAATTATGCCAATTTTTACCTTTTTACCAATTATGCCCAAATTCCCAATTCACAAGATTTGCCCAATTTCAATGTTTTTCCCCTCGTTCCCAAACTAACGTAATCGTATAATTAAGCTGCATGCCTAGGCTCGATAATGGTTGGGCTATATAAAATAAAGGGAAAGGGTGAAGGGAATATTGCAGAGATGATTATTCTAGTAGAACTGACATAAGCATATGATGGCATAATGATAAGATGGACATATAAGCACTGGTCGGTGAACTTATGATAATAAAATAGGTTCTAACATAGTAGGGATATCATAATAGGCATGATAAGATCTAAATAAGGATTTAGATGTCCAACTAATGACAGATCCAAATTAACCTCAAACGTAATAGGTGCAAGATGATCCAAATAGGTTAGATCTATAATCAAAAGTAGATCTGACGTGATAGATATTTAAATCCAAGTTATAATTAATTCAGAATATCATAGGTTCACAAATTTCAAAAGATCTGATATGGCTTAGTCGCCGGAATAGATCCAAATTACAGTCATATCATGTTTTACTTTTAACTATTCAAATCTAAAATTAACTTAAAACTCACAGTGTTTGGATCTAAAGAAATAGAAGGAGAAATGCAGTTGATGAATCTCAGATCTACATTTGAATCTCTAAAACTGATTGCATAAGAAGAAGAAAGAGTTTTGATTCAGTCCTGACACCAGTAGCACTTAGGCCTGCATTGATTTTCTGTGTGAGAAAACCAGAAAATTAAGCTATATTTATAGTTGTCAGCCCCCAGAATTCGACTGCCACCTGATCCCTAAGGGGGTCGAACCCCCTTTGGGGGTAGACCCATGGGTCGACACCCCCCTTGAGGGGTCAACCCCAGGGTCGACACGCCCCCTAAGCGGTTGACTCCCATGAGGCGAGAAGATTGCCGCCTTCAATTTTTTGATTTTCAAACGATTTTACGATATTTACAATTTAATTAATTATATATATATAATTTCTGTGTGTATAAGATATTCGAACCTTCATAACTTCTTCATACGGTGTCCATTTTATGCAAAATAAATGTCTATCTTGAACATAATTTCGAGATGGATGCAATGGCGCATTCCATTTCCCTTAAGTCTGAATATTATATTAATTATTCTTTAATTTATCCTCATTAGTGTTGTTAAAATTACGGGGTGTTACAGCTTTAGATAGTCAATTACCAATCCAAGGTCATATTTTTCCTCTTATTATCTTGTGTGCTCGCCGATTTTTGTTAATGAATATACTAGATAACAAGTTATATAACAATTTTGGAAGCGATCTAGGAGAGCTTGGCGTATTATTCTATTTCTTAGATATTTTGTTTCTGTTGTTTTACACTGAGGTATTTAGTGAGGATTTAATGTACTTGATATTACAACTTGTTGTACATAACTTCATGGTCTTACGAAGATGGCGTTTACACTTATTATGTCTGATTACTATTATGTCTACACACATAGATTTTATCCATGCACTATGAGATTTACAACACGCATTTCTTTTGTTTCTTTCATTGATTGCTGCTATAGATCAGAATAATTCCATATTACAAATAATAAGTCCAAATCACCTATATTTATTATTCTCAATCTTAGTACCATTGAACATGGTTTCATCATCTTCTACCTCAAGTAAGAAAGAGTCATATAATATACTGGAACAAATATATTTTCTAACACTCCGAATTTTAATAACACTAAAAGAAGATAAATTAAATAATAATTAGTTTAATATTCAGAATTAAGGAAAACAGACTATGCCATCGCATTCATCTCAAAATTTTGGTCAAGATAGACATTTAGTTTGCATAAAACAGACACAGCATGAAGAAGTTATGAGGGTTTTAAGTTTGTATACGCGTAGAAATAACATATGTACACAGATGAGTCACATAAGAGTCAGATATGAGTCAGACCATATCCAGAATAGTTGAAAAATCTAAAATTCGTCAAAGCAGCAAAATTCTTGCTCTAGGGGGTCGACCCCCCTAGAGGGTGTCGACACCGAGGTCGACCCCCCATAAGGGGTGTCGACCAATGGGTCGACCCACCCACAGGGGTGTCGACACCCCTAGGGCTGAGGTGGCAGTCGGTTTCAAAGGGTTTTGCAGCTATAAATATGTGCTCAATTCTCATATATCTTCATTGGAAACTATGGGAGCCATATGCTACCGTTGTGCGAACTGAGACAGATTCATACAATTTGTATTCATACAATTCCCTATGGGTTCAACTGGGTTAAGAATTCAATGTCTATTACCATATTTTCATTTATGGTTACAATATGCTAGAGCTCCCACATTATGCCTACCATTTGTGGATGCTGGACATGCCGGGCGGGTCCGGGCATACTTATTCCACAAATTGGTTTTAACTCTGTATCTTAGCATGTCTCGTATTTGCGCACCTAGATCTCCCACATTAGATTTACCACTTGTGATTGCTGGATATGCTGGGCGGTTCCGGGCAGACTTCCACCACAAGTGTAATCTAACCTCGTGTCTAGGCGCAATTACAGTTTCTAATTACTGTAATCCTATGCATTTCATTATTAGCCAATTTTACCTATGTCGTTATAGGTTATAAGTTTCACGCCCCTTTTCCCCAAATATATTCATAGTCAATCTTATGTCCAAATTCATACATATACATTATTTAAATTATGCCAATTTTTACCTTTTTACCAATTATGCCCAAGTTCCCAACTCACAAGATTTGCCCAATTTCAATGTTTTTCCACTCGTTATCAAACTAACGTAATCGTATAATTAAGCTGCATGCCTAGGCTCGATAGTGGTTGGGCTATATAAAATAAAGGGAAAGGGTGAAGGGAAGATGACAAAGATGATTATTCTAGTAGAACTGACATAAGCATATGATGGCATAATGATAAGATGGACATATAAGCACTGGTCAGTGAACTTATGATAATAAAACAGGTTCTAACATAGTAGGCATATCATAATAGGCATGATAAGATCTAAATAAGGATTTAGATGTCCAACTAATGATAGATCCAATTTAACCTCAAACATAATAGGTGCAAGATGATCTAAATAGGTTAGATCTATAATCAAAAGTAGATCTGACATGATAGATATTTAGATCCAAGTTATAATTAATTCAGAATATCATAGGTTCACAAATTTCAAAAGATCTGATATGGCTTAGTCGCCGGAATAGATCCAAATTACAGTCATATCATGTTTTACTTTTAACTATTCAAATCTCAAATTAACTTAAAACTCACACTGTTTGGATCTAAAGAAATAGAAGGAGAAAAGCAGTTGATGAATCTCAGAGCTACATTTGAATCTCTAAATCTGATTGCAGAAGAAGAAGGAGTTTTGATTCAGTCCCGACACCAGTAGCACTTGGCCCTCCATTGATTTTCTGTGTGAGAAAACCAGAAAATTAAGCTATATATATATATAGTTGTCAGACCCCAGAATTCGACTGCCACCTCATCCCTAAGGGGGTCGACCCCCACCCCCTTTGGGTGTCGACACCTCTTGAGGGGTAGAACCAAAGTTGACAACCCCCCTAAGCGGTCGACTCCCCTGGGGTGGGAAGATTGCCGCATTCAAATTTTTGATTTTCAAATGATTTTATGATATTTATGATTTAATTATATATATATATATATATATATATAATTTCTATGTGTATAAGATATTCAAACCTTCATAACTTCTTCATACGGTGTCCATTTTATGCAAAATAAATGTCTATCTTGAACAGAATTTCGAGATGGACGCAATGGCGCATTCTATTTCCCTTAAGTCTGAATATTATATTAATTATTCTTTAATTTATCCTCTTTAGTGTTGTTAAAATTACGGGGTGTTACAACTATAGATAGTCATTTACCACTCCAAGGTCATATTTTTCCTCTTATTATCTTGCGTGCTCGCCGATTTTTGTTAATGAATATACTAGATAACAAGTTATATAGCTATTTTGGAAGTGATCTAGGAGAGCTTGGCGTATTATTCTATTTCTTATATATTTTGTTTCTGTTGTTTTACACTGAGGTATTTAGTGAGGATTTAATGTACTTGATATTACAACTTCTTGTACATAACTTCATGGTCTTACGAAGATGGCGTTTACACTTATTACGTCTGATTACTATTATGTCTACATACATAGATTTTATCCATGCACTGTGAGATTTACAACACGCTTTTCTTTTGTTTCTTTCATTGATTGCTGCTATAGATCAGAATAATTCCATATTACAAATAATAAGTCCAAATCACCTATATTTATTATTCTCAATCTTAGTACCATTGAAAATGGCTTCATCATCTTCTACTTCAAGTAAGAAAGAGTCATATAATATACTGGAACAAATATATTTTATAACACTCCGAATTTTTAAAAACACTAAAAGAGGATAAATTAAATAATAATTAGTTTAATATTCAGAATTAAGGAAAACGGACTATGCAATCGCGTCCATCTCAAAATTTGGGTCAAGATAGACATTTTGTTTGCATAAAACAAACATCGTATGAAGAAGTTATGAGGGTTTTAAGTTTGTATACGTGTAGAAATAATATATATACACAGATGAGTCACATAAGAGTCAGATATGTGTCAGACCCTTTCCAGAATAGTTCAAAATTCTAAAATTTGTCAAAGCAGCAAAATTCTTGTTCTACGGGGTCGACCCCCCTAGAGGGTGTCGACACCGGGGTCGACCCACCCACAGGGGTGTCGACACCCCTAGGGCTGAGGTGGCAGCCAGTTTCAAAGGGTTCTGCAGCTATAAATATGTGCTCAATTCTCCTATATCTTCATTGGAAACTATAGGAGCCATATGATGCCGGTGTGCGAACTGAGACAGATTCGTTTTCTTCAATAACATACAACATTCAACTTTGCGAATCAAATCCAGAATTTCAAAATCCATTCTTTCTCTATTCTCTAAACCAACGCTATGAGTTTCTAGTTGCTTTTAGGTTAAGATAAATAAAAGTGAATTATGGAAGATTATGAATTGGATATATTGTAAACTATGAATTTATGCTATTGTATAATCTTATACTATGTCATGATAGATCTACATCTTTTGATCCAATGCAATTGTGGTTATTCTATTATGTTACCTATGTGGATCTTTACTTGTAACTATGTTATGGTGAATGTTAATCTGTTAATTTGGACAGTTGCAACATTGGTTAGATCTAACTCTTTATGTAAATCACCATTCACCTGCCATATTGCGATCAAATTAGATATGTTGTAAGTTGGACATGCGAACCCATATTTAGATCTAAACATGCTACTATGTCATTCTAATAGTGTTAGATCTATTTTAACCCCTAGATCTGAATTATTGATATGATTTATCACCTTGTATTATCATGTTAAATCTAAACCAATTGGACATCTAAACTACTAATTTATATCTTACTATGCTTATTGTGACATCGTACTTATATTGACTACCATCAGTTCATCAGTTTTTTGCCCACCTCATTATGATGTTAATTACATGTCCATGCCAATATGTACACCTTATCATCATGCTAGTTTATGTTTATGCGAAGATGATCACTTTGGTTACATTCCCATTATTTTCCTATTAACGTTCATAACCAGGCTATTGACTAGTGTTTTCGCCAAAAATGGTTCAAACACCAAGGGTACAATGAATGTACTTCATCAATATGGTTAGAAGATAAGTGGAGCCACACTCAACAACAATTGAAAGTAAAAACACAAAGGAAACAAAATGGAGACGAGGTTTTATAGTGGTTCATCCTTGTGTTAGGCCTACATCCATTGTGAATAGAGTTTGCATTATCATGATGATGATTACAAGATATATCAGCTCTTGCTCTTTATACATCTTTTCATCCACTCAATATAGTTTCAATTTACATACAAATTCCTCTTAAATTCACGAGATTCAATGGAGGAATGACAGGACCAATGATGAAGAAGGACGGATAGGCGACGGAGGAGGAAGAGGATGTCTTGGATCTTTCACTCTTATCAGATTTTGACAGACGCCATGACTGAATGGATGAAGAATCTTCAGATGATGATGATCATGGCTGAAAAATGTCTAAGGAATGGCTAAGATGGAATTTAGCAGCACTTCGTGGTGGCTCCTCCCCTCCCCCCTTCTTGGTGGAGGGTAAGTCCTCTTTATAGGTGAACCCCTATGGAGATTCGAACATAAATTCATCCGATTCGGTTGTCTCATTAATTGCTAAAATGCCATTGCCTCGTTGTATCCAACTGTCAGTAATTGTTTCTGGCCGTCCAGCGTAGGTGGCTTTACACTAGTGAACGACCTTCTGAGAATGAGCGACCACTTCGGTTCAAAAATCTAGACGAATGATTCCATGTAGGCGAGCGGGTTGTGTTTGACTGTTGATGTGTGGGCGATCATTACCACAATTGAAGGAGAGTGCCTGACTGAAATAATGATGACGGATTGAGGAGCAAGCACTAGGGCTATAATTTGTAAGTGGACATATAGTGCATGCGCGACCCCTAGTATTTTGGACTTTCATATGACTATTCGGGAGTAGAATGTGCCACCAGGACAATTCTTCTCCTTCTTCTGTTCAATCGAATTTTCTTAACATGAAGATGAGCGGAGAGACCTTCCAAGATGCACGAGCTTTACTGTTGTCATGTCGTGTGTGGTTTCCCCTGACCTTTTATAGACTATTTGAGTGTACTTGACAGCATTTTGCATGACCGGGTTCAATGACATTCAACCCATAATGTGGATTTAATAGATGGGTGGTCTCTAATGCTAATATGATCCTTGAGGGATAAACATTTTCCCCTTGAAGTTTGTAATTTTCAGCTTGCGAAGATTACATGCTTCGAAATAATGAAATGCAATATCATTTGATGGATTAAGTCTGATCTCATGTGTGATGATCATGCCGTTAAGGTTCATATGTATATGTACACTTGCTTAGGTTTACGGTTGTGTGCTCATTGTTCCACTTCATTGAACCTAAACTCGTTCGCGTGTTATGTACGAGCAAGCGAACTGACGCGTTGTTTCGGTCTATTGGTTCTTTTAACCTTCCTTTTATATTTAGCCTCCTTATTTTTCGTTTCTTAGTTCTTTCTTCCAAAAGATCCTTTAATGGAGGCATTGTTCTAAGTACTTGCTCATCGTTGAAATCTCTGTTTACTTTGCCCTTTTCAACATTTTGACATTCAGCCGCTTGTTGTGGTACTTCTATTGGAATCCTGCAACTTCAACGTCGATCTAGGTGGTCTACTTGCCCGAACTTGAGATTGTTTGTTCGCATGTAAGTAGATTTTTTTCTCTTAATCTTTATTCTTATTGAATCTAGAGCATGAACTTGATAAGCTGAAAGCCCCAAACTTTAACCAAGATTATCCCCTACAGATTTCTTGAAGATTCTTGTGATACAAATTAGGTATTTACAGGGTTATACGAGTGAACTTTTGTTTGTCAAAAATATATAGCCTTTTTCAATCTTTCAATAGTGCGCTTGTCTTATTGCATGTTTGTACAATTATGTTGATTGCCATCCGAATTATCAACGGTTTTTGTCTTTGTATCAGGAATTGAGGAATTTTTAAAAACTATTCGTTATCTGTATCTGTCTTGATTTTGGAAAAAAAATCCTCTATTGTGCATACTTATGCTCTAGTTTTGTGGTCGCCCACCTTAAATTTAATATGGGTCGCTCCAGCTTGGCTTCTCTATGAAGTCGGTTATGAACGACTTATCGTGTCTAAATATGTATGACCGCCTTGATTTGAACTTAAGTAGTTGACCTGACATAGTTATGCGTGCTTATGCTGAAAACGTTATGAAATTAGACATGGAACCTGGTTCTTCACACGTAGGTAATCGAAACTCGCTACGACTAATGAAGCATATGTTGTGCGAATAGTAAATTATCTAGGTTGTGTTATCCCTTAATGAATTAAATTCAGCCGAGCTATTTCCATTCGTCCTATAAGGATTGGTCATACATGGTTTCATTTTGGTTTACACTTATTCCGCTTCTGTCCTTTTGATAAAATTAATTCTTAGGTGGCATGCTAACTCATTATTATTAACTTCACAGTCCTGAAACTAAATCATTCTAGCCACACTGGGAGTTCTAACCAAACTGCTGCAATCACGCTAAACGTTGCCCATGGTGTAGATACTACTCGACGTTTCCCAAAGCCCCAGCTCTTTCTAATATTCCTTATAGAAGGCATCCGACAGAGCTTTCTGTTAGCTCGTTTCAACAATTGTGCAACCAGTTTGGAATTTCGGAAAAGGAGGAATCCAAGCTGCCCGGTGAGAAAGAGTTCGTAGATATTCCTCCAACTGGATATGTTTCCATCACTCGTGGTATGCTGTTAAGTGGAGCGATTCCTCCCTTTAATCCTTATTTAGAAATGATTATTCAGAGCTTGGCCTTTGCCCCATACCAACTACACCCAAATAGCTATGCGATTTTAACATTTATGTTCTTTTTATGAGGACAAAGCAATGTGCTCCTTCATTTGAAGATATATGCTCCTTATATTCTTTCAGGAAGAGGAATCAGCGTCCCTCCATCATTCTTGTAGAAAGTTGGGGTACCAAAATTATTACTGGCCTAGTGGACAGTGTTCGAGGATTCCCTAATCAATACTTTTTTGTTCGATGCCCTGATAATTTATAGGGCTTATGGATGGAAGGCGGTAAGCATATTTACTTCCTAGATCCTTCTTCTTTCTTTCTTTATAAAATCCCATCACTCAAGTCCTTAATTATGTTTCAGTACATCCTGATCAGAATGTCGCATTTAATCAAGATCTCTGTGATTCTTTACTGGCTGTTGGGAAAGATGAGAGGAGTAGGAAATTTTTGATTTCTGAAGACTTTCTTTGTCACTACGGCTTTCTTTCTCCTTTGCGTACTCTTGTAGTGGATGCTTCTGATAAAAAAGGGTGCTGCCGGCAAATCTCTATTTAAGAGGGTCTCGAAGAAGAAGTGCTCTAGCCCCGCGAATAGCGGCAAAGCAACTCTTTGGCCGAAATCGGCTCCCGCCAAAAATGCAGTGTCCAAGCGCCGTAAGTGTAAAGAGCTCATGATTTCTTCAGACCAGACTGAGAGGGAGGGTCTTTCCTTTAGGGTGACTGACCAAGAGAATGTAAGTGAAGCTTCCTCCAAGACTGCCTCGGATCTAGTGAAAGAGAGTGAATGACCCGATGATATTGAGGCGACTTCTAAGGAAATTTTAAACGTTGATGAAAGTTCTCCTGTTCAGGATAACCAAGAAGAAGAAGGTGGTTCGGTGACTTTTAAGGATTTTGATGTTCCTGATTTGACTGAAGGCATTATCCAAGGTAATGTGGTCACTCAAATATTTAGCCCCTAAGTCTTAAATCCAGGAATTCCCAAAGCTCTTGTACTTATGTTTAGAAAGTATTTTCGCATAATTGGGGATCGCTTCAGTTCCTCCTTATATACCTCGCATATCTTTTTCTCAATTTGCCCCAATATTTTACGATACCAATACTAAAGTTTTTCTTCTTCTTTCCTTTCAGAATCAAGAATGGGATCATCTTTGTCAGACAGTTTCTCCCAACAAGCTGGTCATCTTTATCGCAGTTCCAAGCGTCCTCGATTACCTTCAGACTCCTCAGATAAACAAGCTTCTGAGCCATCTTTGGCGAATAAGCGGAAGAAGAGGAAGCATGATTATTTGCAAATATCTAAAAAAAGAAGGCTACGAGTAGTAAGAGTGCTAAGGGGAAGGGAGACAATGATGAACAAGGTGAGGATGAGCCCAGGAAAGCTCATAAACCGGTCGAACTCTTAGGCTCCAGTTTTCTGGTTCCCTTGGAACCATCTTCTACAACTTCTCACTTATCGTCTCCACTTCCTGTCAGATCCAAACGATCCTTGACAGGCCTCCTTACGAGATTGTCCCTCGCAATCCAAAGCTAAATGATCGACTCGAAGGGTGGGATTTAAGAGGAATAGATCTCAACTTAGACTTGCTCCCGTATAATGATCAAAATGTCGTTGGAGAGCTGAGTGCTATAAAACATTATATGACCGCCCAACTTGATGTTGTTAAGAATCAACTTGAGCGACAATTAAGTGAAGCCGAGAATACTATCAGAAGACGATCTGAGTCCAGAACAAACTGGCTTTGAGTTCCATAACTTAAATACTCAACATCTCGATCGTATTGAACTTCTTGAAAGTGATAAGTTTGAGCTAACCCATATGATTAAATCTCAGGAATCTGAAATTATATCTTTGAAGAATGGATGGCATAGGACAAACAGTCTGGAAGCTGAAAATGAGAGACTTTAGGGGGAGATTGAGGCTATCGAAAAACAAGTTCGAGAGGTTCAATCTGGCAAAGAATATGTTGAATCTCAGTTGGCTCTGGAACGGTAAAGTGTAGCTTCTTGCCAACCGGAGAGGATAGCTCTCAAAGAGGTGGTTGCTTCCCAGTCCATAGCCCTAAAAACTTTGGAAGAAGAAAAGGCAAAGCTAAGCAATGATCTTGAGCAAGCTAAAGTTAAAACTGATGAAACTCTGTTCCAATTTTACGTTTTCAGTGTTATTAACCGTGGAAGTCTGAGTTTCTTGAACAAGGATTCCCCTCGAATGTTGGCTCTTATTTAGGAACAAGTACTTAAATATTCCAAGTATAAAGAAGACAGTGCTCTCCAAAAGACCCTTCCAGATGCAATAGATCATGCTGCTTTAGATAAAGGCCGAAAAATACTAGCAGGTGAACGAGCTCAGTCTTTAGGGATGGGGGCTCTGAATACTAACTCCGCCTACACCCCTTGTACTGCTGATGTCGAAGCTTCAACTCCTCAGATTCATCCTGCAAATGCCCCCATTATTAACGAAAATGCTTCTGAGGCTCTACTCGCTGATGATCACCCTGTTCGGGATGGCAGCTCCAAGCGATATACCGGGGATGGTGAAGAGGAATGATGATCTTCTGAATGGTTGTATATGCGAGTGCCAGTCCTAGCCCGCTACATTATACGTGTGTTGCCTACTTTATGACCCTGCATCTGATCTGTGATTCTGCGATGAATTTGTATTTTGCTTAGTTAACTTTTCCGCTAGTACGTTGCATATTATATTCTCATCGCGGTTTATTCGTACCACATTATACTTTATTCATCGTACGATAGTTACGTTCTCGTGGTGCATTATGCTAGTATTGCAGGTTCGTTTTAACGTCATAGTTATGCCCCTATAACGAGGTTCGCTGCGGTCTTAGAATCTCCGTTAGTTCTTCGCTTCCCCTTAAGGGGTCCTATTTTATTACACACTTATTTATATTTCTCAATATCTTGGTAATTCAAACCCTTCGAAGTTCGCGTTCGAATACATGCCTATCCTATAATGCGTCTAATCGTGTTTCGGACTGACCCGGCATCCCAGATCTTTCTGAAACTTAATCAGATGCATACTCATGTGTGTGTGTGTATATATATATATATATATATATATATTACTTTTTGTGTACTCAGCCCCACTTTGGAAACTAGTTTTGAGTACGTGCCCCCATTGGAGGACCTGGGTTTCAAGTTTTCGACCCAATTTTAGTCCCGTTTGATTTGGTTTATTAAGTTCAAACAGAGACCTAAATTGGATACCCCCTTTCGGCTAGGATTTCTGTTACCTCCTTTCGGCTAGGATTTCTGAATTGTTTTTGTACCCCCTTTCGGCTAGAATTTCTGAATTGTTTTTGTACCCCCTTTCGTCTAGGATTTTTGAATTGGACGTTTGTTGGGAATTGTGATTTTATAACGAAAAGCGTAGCTTTTCTAGCATGATGTTTTCCTATCTTCTGACCCAAAATGATTCTCTCTTTTGGGACTCACAAGATGATTGGCTTGAATACTTTGCTTTGTTTGAATGGTGTTGTCGGCGTTTGATCCTGAATTGCTCCAATCAGGATGTGCTTGGGAATTTTTTGGTTATGGTTGAGCCGTGGATGACCGGTCATCCGTCTCTTTTCAGCCCTCTATTTAAGAGATTAATTTTAGTGTGAGCTAGCAAACATATGATTTTTGTACGAAAAAAACTTTCAACTTGTAGAGCTTTTGCTTAGTATAGTATTGGTAAATCACAGATTGTCGGCAGGATCATAGAAAGAAATAAACTGAAACAAAGTAATTGAAAAATAAAGATGGTAAGGGTAGAGCATTTTTATCTTTGGATGTTGAGTTATAGTTGATGGTTGCTAATCGACAACTGGACGTAAGTCTACAGACATCTGGGCTTTTTCATGTGCCCCGGGTTGACCAGTAAGTAGCATCACTCTGCCCTTGGACTGCAGGAGCATTTTGAGGATTTTTGACATACTGATAAAGTTGATTCTTTCAGATAAGCTCCTTAATTAAGCCTCTCAGGTGTCGACATTTATTTGCATTTTGCCCTGGTTGATTATGAAACCGACAGAATTTCCTGGAGATGGCATGCTGCTCCGTGATCCTTTGAGGTTTTACTTGAGGGAACACCACGGGGTCTTTGGTGGCAGAATAAATCTTTTCTCAGGTCTCATTTAAGGGAGTCAACTCTGTATGCTTAAAAACTCGCGACTTATTATGTTCTTTATTATCCTTCTCATCGTTTCTTCTTTTCGGCTCAAGGTCGTTCTTCTGCCCTATTTGGGACTTGTTACTTTTTCCTTATTTGGTAGTATTACCATTTGTGCCCCTCTGGACATTTGAGGCATCATCTTCCGCGCTTATGTATTCTTTGGATTTCTTATAGAACTTCTTCAGAGTCTTGGGTTTCTTCATTTTGAGTCATTTCCCAAATTCTAACTTCTTGTCGATAACACCTTTCAAGGCTGCCAATAGGTACCAAGGCTCTGGTTCTACGACCTCAGCTGCCGTAGCATGGAGCCGGGTAAGGATGGCTTTGATGGTTTCCCCGGACATCTGCTCCATTTCTTTGAGCGACATTACGTACCTAGCTTTGGTAGTTTGTAGATGGAACTGGTCTTGGAATCTCTTTGTTAAGTCCGCGAATTGATCAACACACTTAGGTGGGAGTCTTGCAAACCATAGCGAAGCTACACCATCTAGACATACAGGGAAGTACAAGCATTTTATCTCATCGGTTTCTCAAGCTCCGTTCATCTGTTGGTCGTATTTGAACAGGAAGATGTTTGGATCTTCGGTTCCGCAATAAGGCACTATGGTCGGGGGTGTAAATTTCTTAGGGAGCTTTGCTTGTCGGATCCTTTCTGTAAATGGGGTTTTACTTGGCGAAAACTTCCACTCTTTCTCATCGTCTTCTCGATCCTCTTTTTGTCTCATTATTCGCTGGATCATGTCCGTAATATGCTTTTCGTCATTTGCTCACTCCCCTGGACTAGCATCTAAGTTTTTGCTGGTGCGAACGTAGTTCGAGCTCCGAAGCCTTTCATTTTTTTGGGAGGGCTTGCGACATTTTGAACTGCACGCTTTTCTGTAAGCTGCGGGTATCTAACCTTAGAGTCCTCAATGCCGACCTCCCTCTTATTTCCCACTAAGGAGTGGGATCGATTAGGGTCTGAGGCTAAAGAGTCCTCTCCTTCGTCAGCATTGTTCACAACATCTGGTGGTGGAAAGTTGGCTCGAGTATTAATCAAGGCGTCAAGCCTTTCCATCATCATTTTAGTCATGGCATTCATTTTTTTCATTCAGACCAGTCATAGCTACGTTCTATTCATCCCGTGTTACAGATGGTCTGGAGGATTCTTCATCTTCTCGACTTAAAGCCTACGGGGTGGTTTCGTCACCGCAAATATCCTCAGCAGTCATGATAGTTTTACTGGATTTGTTAATTTTCTCTGAATCGGCCATGGCTTCGAGAAAAGACGGCAGTTCAGAATTTTGACGGTAGACTACTGAATTTTAGAGGGAAGTATGGAGGAAGAATTTGAGAATCGGCCCCGCGGTGAATGCCAAATGTTTTCACCAAAAACGGTTCAAACACCAAGGGTACAATGAATGTACTTCAAAAATATGGTTATAATATAAGTGGAGCTGCACTCAACAACAATTAGAAGTAAAAACGCAAAGGAAACAAAATGAGACAAGGTTTTATAGTGGTTCAACCTGTGTTAGGCCTACATCCAATATGAATAGAGTTTTTGTTATCATGATGATGACGATTACAAGATATATCAGCTCTTTCTCTTTATACATCTTTTCATCCACTCAATATTGTTTCAATTTACATACAAATTCTGCTCACGAGATTCGATGGAGGAATGGCAGGATCAGTGATGAAGAAGGATGGATAGGCGACGAAGGAGGAAGAGGATGTCTTTTATCTCTCACTGTTATAAGATTTAGACAGACGCCATGACTGAATGGATGAAGAATCTTCGGATGATGATGATCATGGCTGAAAAATGGCTAAGGATGGAATTTAGCAGCACTTCGTGGTGGCTTCTCCCCCTTCTTGGTGAAGGGTCTGTCCTCTTTATAGGTGAGCCCCTGTGGAGATCCGAACATAAATTCATCTGAGTCGGTTGTCCCATTAATTGCTAAAATGCCATTGCCTCTTTGTAGCCAATTGTCAGTAACCGTTTTTGGCCGTCCAGCAAAGGTGATTTTACATTAGCGAACGACCTTTAGAGTGGGCGACCGCTTTTGGTTCAAACAATCTAGACGAACGATTCCATGCAGGCGAGCGGGTTGTGTTTGACTGTTGATGAGTGGGCGATCGTTACCACAATTTAAGGAGAGTGCCTGGATGAAATAATGATGACGGATTAAGAAGGAAGCGATTAGGGCTATAATTTGTAAGTGGACACATAGTGCATGAGCGACCCCTAGTATTTTGGACTTTCGTCTGTGGAATGTGCCACCGGGACAATTCTTCTCCTTGTTCCGTTCAATCGAATTTTCTTGACATGAGGACGAGTTGAGAGACCTTCCAAGATGCGCGAGCTTTACTATTGTCGTGTCGTGTGTGGTCTCTCCTGAACTTTTATAGACTATTTGAGTGTACTGGATATCATTTTACACGACCGGGTTCAATGATGTTCGACCCATAATGGGGATTTAATAGATGGGTGGCCTCTAATGCACATATGACCCTTGAGGGATAAACAACTAGCCTAGGCATGTCACCAGTTTATGAGTGCGTTAGCTAGGAAACGGGGGGAAAAGGTTTAATATTGGCATAATTTGAATATGAACATTTTTGGACATATAATTCAAATTACTAGGTAAAATGGTACTAACACCTATAAAGTGAAAGGGTTAATTAATTGATTAATTAATTAAAAATGGAATGTCCGGTTATTACAATTAGGAATTGTAATTGTACTTATGACACGAGGTTAGGTTGCATTAGTGGTGGAAGTCTTCCCGGACCCGATCGACATATCCTGCGGCCACAAATGTTGAATCCAATGTGGGATGTCTAAGTACGCAAATACGAATCGGGCTAAGACACGAGGTTAGGCCCTACTGTGGAATAAGTCTACCCGAACCCGACGGCTTATCCAGCATCCACACGTTGTAGGCCTAATGTGGAAGGTCTACCCCATTGTAAACCATAAATAAACATGGTAATGAATTGGACTATTTAAGCAAATCAAATTCATAGGGATTATATTATTATAAAATAAAGTTAGGGTTAAGTAAATTGATTGGATAGTGGATGGGTTAAGCAAATCTGAAAGGGGTGGGTAATATTTACATATAGGCCCACAAACTTAACCCGATAAGGTTATGTAACTAATGACACCCAGTGGTATACATAACCGGAGGAAAGTATAAAAGTTATGTAATTAAAGACACCTTTTAGGGTAAGCATAACAGGTATAGGGCTACGTAATTAAAGACACCTAGTGGTATAAATAGTCAATGAAAAACCTTGTGGGGGATACAAGACAAAAGGGGAGAGCTTGTATCAAATTGTGTAGGACCCATTTCAGTCAGTAACCCGGAGTAAGTATCAAACAAAATACTCCATCTAGGTGGAGAGGGGACACGCTAACTGACTGATTATACGAGATCCAAATGTGGAGGATGCTGTGGGCGACGCAAACCGACCGAGCCATGTGCGTGCATGAGCCGGGCAGGGTGGGATAAGACGACCATGACACCATAGATATGGGGCTATGCATATCAGTGATGGGTCGCCACTATTGGACCTGATACATCCTATCCTGGGGCCGGCACAGAGTGTCTACAGAGTAGGGAGCCGATCGATTAGGGTAGTTGTTAAGGTATATTTGGACATATGGCCTAAGTCAACCGCCTTATATTGGAAGGGATCATCTCATTTTGGTTAAACTAGTAGTAGTGCAGATTAATCATTAGAGATGTGTATACACCTTACCCTGTCTACCTTGTCGCACCTGCCATTTATGTAGTGATCTCTCTTATCCACTTTATATGCCTATCATGTTACTTTTATTTATTTACTGGCTAAAAGTAACTAGACTCATCAGACTTTGTGTTTGACCCTTTTGTTTCTCCTTCTTTCTTCCATTCCCCCCCTTCCCCCTAAGTTTCTCTAGGAGGAAATGCTCAGGCTTAGTCAGGACTCAGATATCATCTTGCTAGGAGCTACTTCTGAAGTATGGCTCAAGTTCTTGTCTCTACTATGGCTTAACTCTTTCCATTGGGGAATTAATTTTTCTAATATTCTTATGTACTCTGATGATGCAAGACAGAAGTTACTTTATTGTAATCGTTTTTGCGACTTATGGTATTGTGGACCGTGGTATTATGATTTGTGTTTGAAATAAAAATTTAAATTTCAGCTGCTATCTTATTTATATATGTCTTGTAATTATTCTGTGTCTATTTACCTATAACGCTTCATGAAACTTAATACATTCCTTTAGTTAGTGGTATTAATGGACGTGGGGTGTCACACATGATATCAGAGCGAAGGTTACCAGATTAGATAAAGTTTTTGAAAACTATTTTCAAAAAGGTTTTAAAAGAAAGAATTTTCATAAAGAAAAGTCCATTTTGAAAAGCATTCCCCAAAAAGCCACATGTAGTATCCTTCGGTCCTTTATCTAAATTTCTTCCTTTTTCCTTTTTCAGCATGTCTAGGGAACAAAACATTCCTAATATCCCAGAGGGCGTCACAAATGGTTTAGTAGATATTTAGAGGCCACGGCGCCTGCCGAAGGCCAACGAAATGTTCCTTCCCCAACTGCAGCAGTCATTCCTCCTCCTTCCCCTCCAAGAGCAGATAACTTCGCCAAGATCTGCAAGGACTTCCATGCTATGGGAGGGAAGCCGTTCCATGGGAACGAGACATTCGTAGAAGCCCGTAATTAGCTCAACGAGACCAAGGACTTATTCATAATCTTTGAAGTAGAGGATAGAAGGAAGGTCCAGTTAGCCGCCTGGCTACTAAAGGATGAAGCCTCATTTTGATAGGAAGTCACTAAAGTTGGACATCCGATGGAAACTTGGGGAGATTTTAGATAGGGGTTCGAAATGAAATTTATTTCCCAAGCTGAAAGTAGCATACAAATAGAGAGATTCTTAGCACTCAAACAAGAAAACTTGACGGTAAAAGAGTATGTGAATAAATTCAACTAGCTAGCAAGGTTCGGTTTAGAGTTAGTGGATATGCCGCACAAAAGGGCTTTGCGGTTTGCTAAAGGGCTGAATGAGCCTCTGCATGGTTTAGCCATGTCCCATATTCCAACGGGGACCACATTTGAAAAGCTTGTCGATATGGCCCTAATGCATGAGGAAGACAAGGGAGAAAAGAAGGATGAGGAGACATCGCAAAATAGGAAGGCTTGGCCCAAGAAGGGGCAGCAGCAACAGCAGTAATAGCAAAAGAAAGGAGGGAAAAGTGATAAATGCAAGGATAAGAGAAAATGCCACCATTGTGGGAAGGAAGGTCATCTGGTTAAAGATTGTAAGCGAAGGAAGAACTCTTTCTACCACTGCAGAGAGGCTGAACACTTTGCTAAATAGTGCCCGAAGAAGCAGGGATCACAGGGACAGGGTCAAAGGACAGGGACTTCTGGAGGGCAGGTGCATGCTCTCGCGGCTCCTGATAGAGGTAGGAAAATTTCTGTGGAAGGTTTAATTTCTCTTTCAAACCATCCTATTAGAACGCTTTTTGATTCTGGTGCCTTATATTCATTTATATCCAGTTCTATAGTTGAATCTCTGCACTTAATTACTAGTATGGTAGTGGATTCCATAGTTGTTTCAAACCTTATTGGTGGTTCGGCTCATTTATCTATGATTTGTCGGGGATTGAAAATATATGTATTAGGCATCGAGTTTGAATACGACGCGTATGTGCTTGGGTTTATGGGCTGTGAGTTGATTCTAGGAATGGATTGGCTTACCACGTATGGTCCCGTTCTGGATTGTGAAAAGAGGGTTGTTAGGCTTCTGACTTGTCATGGGAGAACCCTCGAGATTTCGTGTGACCCATAGGGGTTAGTTATGCTTAGTTTCCTAGAGTCTCTTTATGCATCTATCGACGATCTGCTATCTGTTCCAATAGTCCGGGGTTTTTCCAAAGTTTTATATGAGATTCAGGGTTTACCTCCGAGGCACAAGATCGACTTTCGTATATATTTGGTGGACAATGCAAAGCCTATTGCATTGCCAGTGCGCCACATGGCTTTGAGGGAAAGGAGGGAGCTGAGTAAGCAAGTAGGGGAGCTGCGTAAGAAAGGGTTTATCAGACAAAGCATATCTGAACGGGGTGCCCCAGTAGTATTCGCTACTATGGCGGATGGTTCGCTTCGTTTGTGTGTTGATTATAGAGAGCTGAATAAACTCACTAAGAAGAATAGACACCCATTCCCGAGTATTGATGATTTATTTGATCAGCTTGTTGGTGCCTCCGTATTTTCCCAGTTAGGCTTGGCCATGGGGTTCCATCAGTATAGGGTGGCTGAGGATAGCATAGATAAGATTGCCTTTAAGACACTGGATGGTTTCTCTGAATGGCTAGTTATTCCTTTTGGGCTGACGAATGCACCCGCCTATTTTGTCGATATGATAAGTAGAGTGTTTCGGGAGTTCCTAAATAAATTTGTTATAGTCTTTATCGATGATATTTTGATCTTCTCCAGAAGCGAAGAAGAGCATGCCCAATATTTAAGAGAAGTTTTGAAAACTCTCCGTGACCATCAGCTTAAAGCAAAATTCTCCAAATGCCATTTTTGGAGAAAAGAGGTGAGATTCTTAGGGCATGTGGTCTCCAAAGAAGTGATAGCTACAGATCTCACGAAGGTGGTTGCTGTGCAAGATTGGCAGGTTCCTAAAAATGCAACCGAGGTGAGAAGCTTTCTTGGGTTAGCAGGTTACTATAGGAAGTTCATTAAGGACTTTGCAAAGATATCAGCCCCACTCACCAGGCTGACGAAGAAGAAATTGGCTTTCTCATTGGATATAGACTGCGAAATTGCTTTCCAACGACTGAAGAGAGCTCTGACAACAGCCCCAGTCTTGACCTTGCCTAATGAGACATAGGTGTTTACTTTTTACACTAATGCATGTGGTACAGGGCTTGGTGCGCTTCTAATGCAAGAAGGGAAACTAGTGTGTTATGGGGGTAGACAATTGAGAGTCCATGAAAAGAACTACCCCACCCATGATCTAGAGCCAGCTGCCATAGTGTTTGTGTTAAAGACTTGGCATCATTATTTACTTGGAGAGAAGCTCGAGTTATACACCGATCATAAATCCCTCATGTATCTGTTCTCGCAGAAGGATCTTAATTTAAGGCTACAGCGGTGGATGGAGTTTCTAGCTTCTTATGATTTGGTATTTCTTATACCCCTGGCAAGGGTAATGTGGTGGCAGACGCGCTAAGTAGGCAGAAGGTGGCCTTGAGTCCTCTGTTTGTGGAAAGAAAGAACTTGGAGTTCATATCAGCTTTTGATTTTAGACCCTCCACCGAGATTTTGCCTGATTTGTTTACATCCTTGGAGATACGACCGACTCTTATGGACCAGACAGGAGCTTCGCAACAAGGTGACCCACAGATTCTAGACATCATGGATAAGCTCATAAGAGGGAATACTTCTAGCCAGTAGATATGCCATAGATGAAAATGAGTGGTTGCGATGAGATGGAAGGCTTTGTGTTCCTCAAACTGGAAGCTTGATAAAGGCAGTTCTAGAAGAAGCCCACCTGATATATAGATTTAAATAGTTGTTTAATTAAATTATAGTGAATATTTAATTAATATAATAATTAAATAATATATATAATTTTTGAAATAGTCAGAAATAGTGAATTGACAATATAATGTGAACTGGACAATTCAAAATATATAATTTAGTTTAGAAATTGAATTAGAATAACGAATATATTATTTGAACGACAATTTGAATGTATAATTATATTATAATTAAAATCGAGCTCAAAATGGCGTGGCAGTTCGCTATTTGGCAATTCGAACTTCAACTAGATATACGTGGTTCGTTTTAAATCGGATTTTCGTGAAACAAGAAACGTTCAGAGCTGGTGAAGTATATTTTTCTAATGGAAGAGAAAAATCGGGATTTCATTGTGTAGATTTTGATTTATGCCCAAATCAAATTTTAGAAAAGTCGCTATGGAATTCCTTTATAATTTATATCAATTTATTTATATTATAAAAGGAATTTAATATAAATCGAATATCGATATAATTGGGAATTTTGAAATATCGAGTTATAAATCCAATTGGAGCCGTATGATATTCCACTGTGGATATATACGAGAATATTTATTTATAAATATTTAATTTAATCATTTTTAAATATATTAATATATTTAAATGGGTTATTCAGAGCTTTAAAAATAGCCAGTTTTGCAAACTACCTCAGAATTCGACGAAACTAATTTGGTTGGATCCGCAATGTTAAATTATTGTTATATTTCAATTTCCGTGATTTTTGAAGTCAGTAGGTGGCCGTATGGGATTTTAATGTGAAACATAGTCAATAATTTGACATTTAAAAATATGTTGTGTGAGAAAACGTAGTTGGAATTCGACGAAACTAGTTTCGTTGGGACCGTAATGTCGAGTTGTAGCTACATGCGGGTTTTCATGATTTTTGGGTATCATGTGTGATCACAAGAATTTTTAAAGACATATAAAAACAGCATTGCTATAAAAATAAATTAAATAATGGAATATAAAAATAATATTTTTCTCCTATATAAACACCTCAACTTCGTCTAAACCTAATATTTCATTTTCTGCGGTCTAAACATTACCACCGCTCTTTTATTTCTTCCAACAGTAAAATCATACTCAAAAGAAAATCATAGGAATTCAAATCAAATTCTATAAATCTCAATACATATATATTTGAATCCCTGCGAGTATCCTTTTCAATCTGATATCGGTTTTATGAAGCTCAACAATGATTTTGTCGATGTCGTTTTGTACAGTGGATTTACAGTGAGTTAGGGTTGGTTGTTTAGGGAAATGGAAGAATTAATTCACGAAATGGAGTTCGGGTATGGGTTTAGCATGGATTTTAACATCTTGTGGTGTAATTTTTGTGGATTCTCGTATAAATGAGGGTCACAACTTTTACTGTGTGGAGAGCTGGCGGTTTTATGTCACAGTGAGGAAACTATGGAGAGCTGTGGTGGAGAGTGTTTTGGTGGATTTTGTTTGAAGTTTCGTGGTGTGGACGAGGAGCAGTTGTGGATGGAAGTTGGCATAATGGTGGAGGATTACTAGAGGGTCTCGTTCGAACACGTGAGGAAGAAGAAGTAAAGGAGTGGGTCAGGAATGGTATGGGCCCCGTTTTTAATAGTAAGCCCAATGGTATATATGTCGATGTTTAATTCAATTTGAATAATCACATAACTTGTAAAACGCATATCTAATTCATGCATGAACGAAATTCAGCAAAACAAGATCCGTTAAGATCGTATGGACGGCGCCTACACGATGGAACTGACTGGAATTCCATCGGAGCTCGTTACAATTTATAGCAATATAAATTGTTTGTATAAATCAAGCGATGGTTATCGTTATTAACGATGATCGTCCAATGTGAGTAAAACTCACCAACTCTGAACAGCTATATTTGTATAGCATACTTTTAGAACTGATAATTATCTGTTGATTGTTGTGTGTTAACTGTTTGGTTAAATTGCTTATGTATTGTTTGAAATTATAGATAACGATATATATATATATATATATATATATAAATCGTTAGTGAAATATTGATTCTGTTTAGCAGAATATTTCATAGTGAAATGAAATCGATGTTAATTATATTGTTTAACATCTATGATGCAGGGAAACAGGTTGGAGGGACCCAACTGGGTTCCTCAATATATAAAATACTGTTTTGTTTCATATATTGTGATATATGATGTGATATATAATCTGTTGTTGATTATGTGTGTTTGAATGACATCGATCACTGTTGTTGGTATTTTAAATACCATAAGAAAACCCTGGGATGAAAAAGGAAAATTTCAATAATTATATTGAAATAAAATATTTTATAAAATCAAAAGATTTTATATAGAAGGAAGATTTCAAACTGTATATTGAAATAGAATATGTATAAAATCAAAGGATTTTATATAAAGGAATATTTATAAAATCAAGGGATTTTATAAAGGAAAATATTTGTAAAACAAATATAAAAAGGATATAATTGTAAACCATTTACAAATAGAAATGAAAAGGATTTATTTGCAAACCACTTACAAATAGAAATGAAAAGGATATATTTGTAAATCATTTACAAATAGATTTGGAAAGGGAATATTTGTAAAACATTTACAAATAGAGTTGAAAAGAAAATATTTATTTGTTAAAATAATAGGATCGGAAAAGAATATTTATTTATTAAATAAATAGAAGTGAAAAGGAAATATTTATTTGTTAAATAAATAGAAGTGAAAAGGGAATATTTATTTGTTAAATAAAACAAATAGGAAAGGGAATATTTGGAAACAAATAGAAACGAAGTATTTGAAATCAAATAGAGTTAGTGGAATATAGTTTTATCGAATATTGGTAATTCGAAGAAAGGAGTTAAATCATAAGGAGTTAAATCAAAAGGGATTAATCGATAGAGTAAATTGAATAGAGTTAATCAGTTAGAGTTAACCAGTTGGAGTTGATAGATTAGAGTTAATCGATTAGAGTTAAATCGAATTATAGTTATTCAAATAGAGTTAATCAGGCAAGAGTTAGTCAAATATTAGTTATTCAAATAAAGTTAATTGAATTAGAGTTAGTCGGATTAGAGTTATCGAATAAAGTTAATTGGAAGAGAGTTAATCGAATATTGGTTAGTCAAAAGGAGTTATCGAATATTGGTTATTCGAAAGGAGTTATCGAATATTGGTTATTCGAAAGAGAGTTATCGGATATTGGTTATTCGAAAGGAGTTATCGAATATTGGTTATTCAAAAGAGAGTTATCGAATATTGGTTATTCGAAAGAGAGTTATCAAATATTGGTTATTCGAAAGAGAGTTAATCAAATATTGATTATTTGAAAGAGAGTTAATCGAATATTTGTTATTCGAAGGAAGAGTTATCGAATATAGTTATTCGAGAAGAGTTAATCGAATTTAGTTATTCGAAATGAGTTATTGAATATTAGTTATTTGAAAGGAGTTATTGAATATTTATTATTCGAAAGGGTTATCGAGTGTTAGATATTCGAAAGGAGTTATCGAATATAGTTTATTCGAATAGAGAAAGGAGTAAATCAAATATAGTTTATTCGAAAGTGGTTAGTCAAATATAGTTTAAATTGATAGGAGTTAATTGATAGGTGTAAATTGATAAGATTTAATCGAATAGTGTTAATTGAATAGAGTTAATCGAATATGGCTATTCGAAGAGTTATTATCGAATATAGTTTATTCGAAGGAAAAAGTTATCGAATAGAGTTTATTCGAGAGAGAGTTATACGTTGAAATTCGATTATATCGAATGTTGGAAAGAACTATTTACTTTCCAATTTTTAAATCAAGATTTGTTTATTTAATAAATCGGGGATTTATTTATTTAAATTAGGGAATAAAAGTTATACTTAAGTTAATATAGTTCAGAAGCATGGGAATATAACACTAATGTTATTATCAAATGATTTCTGTAAAAGAAGTGGATTCGTAAATAGAATCCGAGAATTACATAAGGAAGTTTGTTAAAGACTTAAAAGATAAACTTTGACTATTTCGAAGTTAAAATGTTGTTCAGTTAAGGTCTGAGAGGTAATTATACCCCAACTTGATTGACTTCCTTCTTAACTAACGAATGGTATGGTTTGATAGTGAAGGTTGGTTAAGTGAATATAGTTAATGAAAGTAATGGTTTGAATTGGCATAGCGATGTTTTATTTAAACATCTGTTCAAATCCAAGGAATGAGTTTTGGAAACGTTTTCCAAATATGATCAGAGATATTTTCTAATCATAGAAAATGAAATGTTGGATGGTAAGGAATACTCAAATGACAGTGATAGGTAGAAAGGAGATGGAAATGTTTTCCAATGATTAATAACGTATATTTTCTAAATTTAGAAAATAAGGATTTCTGAATTTATATGGAAACAAGGAATGGAGAATGAATAAATTAATGGTAAATTTATTTTTGAGATAAGTGATGAATGATGATTGATCGATATAATTTCCATCTGGAAATAATATCGTTGTTTTCACGCGTGTTTTTCTTTAATAGTTAACTCACCGAGTATCGAAGTTTTTGACCATTTTTCCGTCGTCAATATGGAGAGACTGGTTGTATTCTTATCGAAAGAACCACTCGGTATTAGCATTTGGAATCAAATAGATCGAAGATAATTTTAAGATGGAATAAAGTGCAAGAGCTATTGTATAAGTCCTAGGTAGAGATTTCCCAAGACGGATGTACGGAATAGTGCCTTTGGTTTGTCCAGTCCGAGGACAACTTGAATGGACGAATGTCTGACAGAGTATATCTGGTGGATCACGTAAGTTGATCGTTTCAAAGTATTTACGTTGGTGGCGGAGGAATTCATTTCTCTTAGCTTATACCTGTGGTATTTTTGGGGAAATCAATTTGTGATTTGACGGGTATGATGATGTGGTATTCAAAGTGAGGAAAGGGGTGACCTGTAAAAGATACATTATGACCTCTAGCCTCATCAACTAGGAAATGACAGAAATCGGGCAGGAAGCATGGCTAAGTAGTTCGCAAACAAGTAGGGTATATTGTCACCATCTAGAGAGTATTCATATTTGTTACTTCTTTCAACTCTGTACCTATCGGGAATGGTTATTTTGGTTTACCAACTTTAAGGTGACAATATATTCGATACACTCAAGAGAAATGAGTGGTCGGTCATGTGTGGCTTAGTTGCAAGATGTTCTTGTTGAACTCCAGTGTATCGCTTCTAGAGTACACTGAGCGGAAGGTGGATCCATACCTTGTCATATTTGCAATCCATTCCCCAAATAAGAGCCCACGGTTTTGATTATATATTATATATGTAGAACATTAGATGCAAGCGTTTTTACTAGATTGCTAAGTACTTGTATTTAGACATTATTGTAATATCAGAAGAGACTTGATATAAAGAATGATTTGGGTTATCGTAAGGTAAAAATCATCAATGTTTATGTGTGGGTTGGTCTTACGATTATTCTTTCTTTTGAAAGGAGTTTTAAAGTTAAACAAATGATTTGAGTTTACTCACACCAGTCACATGACTGACCCGGAGTTTATTTTGTTTTGTTTTCCCTAAACTCTTGGGTACCCAATTTTGTACAGGCAGTCAAGTAGTCGGGATTTACAGATACTGGAAGAGCTTGAGCAGGAGGCTACAGAAATGATATATCTATGGTTATTTTCTGCTGTGATGTAAGTGTTGTACTTTGGAAATGATATGTATATTCAAGTACAGATTTATATTTCAAAGTTATGTTATGAAATATATTTATTCGTTCTACTATGAGATTCGTGTTTACTCTAATGTTGTATGTTCTTCTTCTTCTTCTATTCTAAGTTTCTATCTTATCTATCCTCACCCTCTAATTTCTTTCATGGATTATCCGACGTTTTCTATGTTTAAATACTCGACATGGTGTTGTATGTCGAATTTTCTAAGTTCGAAAATTTTCTGTACGTTATGGTGGTATCAGAGCTTAAGGTTAAGTATTTACCTTGGCTCTGTGGCGTGACTCGGCAGAGATGGGGTTAGTAATACCCTAGATTGAGTTGAGTGTATATATACGAGTGAATGTATTTGTTATTCAATATAAAATGGTTTTATATTGTGGAGATTTATTGATTGAGTTGTTTATGGATTCCGGTCGATCAGTTTGATCCACTGTATCGGTAGGGGTTTCTAAACACTCGAATACGATGGGTCGACACGATATGTTTTGAAAAGAGGGTAAATGAAAATAATTTTACCCAAAGTATATTTTGATATAGAGGAGATATATATATATATATATTGGAATAATAATATATTGGATATATTGGTTGTTATTATAATCGAGTAACATTATAAATTAAATGGTTATGTAAATAACCAATCAGTATTCATATTAGTGAAATTTATGGAATCGAAATGAATTAAATCTGAATTTAAATCAGAATTGAAATTCAACCCTGCAAAAGTTGGAAAAGTGATTGTAAATGGATTTGAAATTAAATATATGTGAATTTTAAAATACTGGGAGATTTTAAATTGGTTACAATCATTGAAAAGGATATTTTGAAATGAATTTCAAAGTGAAAGTGTTTAAATATGGTTTTTCTGTTATATTATTAAACTCACTTCGATAAGCTGGAAAATAATTCTGATGATGATTGCGCAGCATCATCAGTGTTCGTTTTCAAGTTTTAAGTGACAGATTACTACTAAAGATTTTGTTTTTGAATTGATTTGAGAAAAGCAAGTTGTTTGAATCCTGAAAATGAATGTTTGATTTTTAATAAGGTAAACTATTTAAAGCTCCCAAGAAAGACTGTTTGAATTAAAACCAATTTGAATTGAAATCAGTTTAGTGGTAATTGAAATTGAATTAGATTAGAAAATATCAAATAAAACTGGACTCAGAGATATCTGGGCTTATGTTTGATTGATGAGTTAAGAAATTGAAAATCAAGAATGTAACCTTGGTTTGAAATGGAATTCAATGTGGATATAAGCGAATGGCTGTGTCGGAAATAAAATTGATTTGGAGTTTGACTGGGATAACATTGGTATATGCTGAGTTGATAGCATATGGAAATGATATATTGATATGCCCGACAAAAGGTTCCAGTTTATATTTCATATGGTTTGAGATTTTGATGAGCCGAATTGGCAAGCCGCTTGGATGTTTGATATTCTTTTGGGTTGGAGATGGCCCAAAGAGGCGAGTTGTTGTTGTACCGATTGACCAGTATAAAGGAGGTGCTGGCGAAATTTTTCGAAAATTTCAGGTGTTAGAAAATTTTTAGAATTTTTGAAAATTTTCGTTGATAAGAATTAATAAAATATTATTTGAAATTAAATTGGTTCAGTGAAACTGGAATTAAGAGGTAAACAAATAATATTTACCCAGTTAATAGGGTCTATTTTCTACCTTAACAATATCGAGGACGAAATTATTTTAAGGGAGAAAGAATGTAATGTCCTGTGTTTTATCGATATAATAATTAATTAATTTAATTATTTAAATATTGATATATAGATTTAAATAGTTATTTAATTAAATTATAGTGAATATTTAATTAATATAATAATTAAATAATATATATAATTTTTGAAATAGTCAGAAATAGTGAATTGACAATATACTGTGAACTGGACAATTCAAGATACATAATTCAATATAGAAATTGAATTAGAATAACGAATATATTATTTGAACGACAGTTTGAACGTATAATTATATTATAATTAAAATTGAGCTCGAAATGGCGCGGTAGTTCGCTATTTGGTGATTCAAACTTCAACTAGATATACAGGGTCTGTTTTAAATTGGATTTTCGTGAAACAAGAAACGTTCAGAGCTGGTGAAGTATATTTTTCTAGTGGAAGAGAAAAATCGGGATTTCATTATGTAGATTTTGATTTATGTCCAAATCAAATTTTAGAAAAGTCGCTATGGAATTCCTTTATAATTTATATCGATTTATTTATATTATAAAAGGAATTTAATATAAATCGAATATTGATATAACTGGGAATTTTGAAATATCGAGTTATAAATCCAATTGGAGCTGTATGATATTCCACTATGGATATATACGAGAATATTTATTTATAAATATTTAATTTAATCATTTTTAAATATATTTATATATTTAAATGGGTTATTCAGAGCTTTAAAAATAGTCAGTTTTGCAAACGACCTCAGAATTCGACGAAACTAATTTGGTTGGATCCGCAATGGTAAATTAATGTTAGATTTCAATTTCTGCGATTTTTAAAGTCAGTATGTGGCCGTAGGTGATTTTAATGTGAAATACAGTCGATAATTTGACCTTTAAAAATACGCTATGTGAGCAAACGGATTCGGAATTCGACGAAACTAGTTTCATTGGGACCCTAATGTCGAGCTGTAGCTGCATGCTGGTTTTCGTGATTTTTGGGTATCATGTGTTATCACAGGAATTTTTAAAGACATATACAAACAACATTTCTATAAAAATAAATTAAATAAAGAATATAAAAATAATATTTTTCACCTATATAAACACCTCAACTTCCTCTAAACCTAATATTTCATTTTCTGCGGTCAAAACATTACCGCCGCTCTTTTCTTTCTTCCAACAGTAAAATCGTACTCAAAAGAAAATCAAAGGAATTCAAATTAAATCCTATAAATCTCAATATATATATATTTGAATCCCTACGAGTATCCTCTTCAATCTGATATCGGCTTTATGAAGCTCGAAAATGATTTTGTCGAGGTCATTTTGTACAGTGGATTTATAGCGAGTTAGGGTTGGTTATTTGGGGAAATAGAAGACTTAATTCACGAAATGGAGTTCGAGTATGGGTTTAGCATGGAGTTTAGCATCTTGCGGTGTAATTTTTGTGGATTCTCGTACAAATGAGGGTCACGACTTTTACTGTGTTTGAGCGGAAGGAGGTCGAGGTCGCGTTTCAATGGAGAGCTGGGGGTTTTATGTCATGGTGAGGAAACTATGGAGAGTGAGGTGCAGAGTGTTTTGGTGGATTTTGTTTGAAGTTTCATGGTGTGGACGTGGAGCAGTTATGGATGGAAGTTGGCGTAATGGTGGAGGATTACTGGAGTGTCTCGTTCGAACACGTGAGGAAGAAGAAGTAAAGGAGTGGGTCAGGAATGGTATGGGCCCTGTTTTGAATAGTAAGCCCAATGGTATATATGTCGATATTTAATTCAATTTGAATAATCACATAACTTGTAAAATGCATATCTAATTCATGCATGAATGAAATTCAGCAAAACAAGAACCGTTGGGATCGTATGGATGGCGCCTACACGATGGAACTGACTAGAATTCCATCGGAGCTCGTTACAATTTATAGCAATATAAATTGTTTGTCTAAATCAAGAGATGGTTATCGTTATTAACAATGATCGTCCAATGTGAGTAAAACTCACCAACTCTGAACAGCTATATTTGTATAGCAAACTTTTAGAACTGATAATTATCTGTTGATTGCTGTGTGTTAACTGTTTGGTTGAATTGCTTGTGTATTGGTTGAAATTATAGATAACGATATAAATATAAATCGTTAATCAAATATTGATTCCCGTTTAGCAGAATATTTCATAGTGAAATGAAATCGATGTTAATTATATTGTTTAACATCTATGATGCAGGGAAACAGGTTGGAGGGACCCAACTGGGTTCCTCAATATATAAAATACTGTTTTGTTTCATATATTGTGATATATGATGTGATATATAATTTGTTGTTGATTATGTGTGTTTGAATGACATCGATCACTATTGTTGGTATTTTAAATACCGTGAGAAAACCCTGGGATGAAAAAGGAAAATTTCAATAATTATATTGAAATAAAATATCTTATAAAATCGAAAGATTTTATATAGAAGGAAGATTTCAAACTATATATTGAAATAGAATATGTATAAAATCAAAGGATTTTATTTAAAGGAATATTTATAAAATCAAGGGATTTTATAAAGGAAAATATTTGTAAAACAAATATAGAAAGGATATAATTGTAAACCATTTACAAATAAAAATGAAAAGGATTTGTTTGCAAACCACTTACAAATAGAAATGAAAAGGATATATTTGTAAATCATTTACAAATAGATTTGGAATGGGAATATTTGTAAAACATTTAATAATAGAGTTGAAAAGAAAATATTTATTTGTTAAATAAATAGGATCAGAAAAGAATATTTATTTGTTAAATAAATAGAAGTGAAATGGAAATTTTATTTTTTAAATAAATAGAAGTGAAAAGGGAATATTTATTTGTTAAATAAAACAAATAGGAAAGGGAATATTTGTGAAACAAATAGAAAGGAAGTATTTGAAATCAAATAGAGTTAGTCGAATATAGTTTTACCGAATATTGGTTGTTCGAAGAAAGGAGTTAAATCATAAGGAGTTAAATCAAAAGGGATTAATCGATAGAGTAAATTGAATAGAGTTAATCAGTTAGGGTTAACTAGTTGGAGTTGATAGATTAGAGTTAATCGATTAGAGTTAAATCGAATTAGAGTTATTCAAATAGTGTTAATCGAGCAAGAGTTAGTCGAATATTAGTTATTCGAATAAAGTTAATTGAGTTAGAGTTAGTCTGATTAGAGTTATTGAATAAAGTAAATTGGAAGAGAGTTAATCGAATATTGGTTATTCGAAAGGAGTTATCAAATATTGGTTATTCGAAAGGAGTTATCTAGTAACCAGAGTTAGTCGGATTAGAGTTATCGAATAAAGCTAATTGGAAGAGAGTTAATCGAATATTGGTTATTCGAAAGGAGTTATCAAATATTGGTTATTCGAAAGGAGTTATCGAATATTGGTTATTCGAAAGAGAGTTATCGAATATTGGTTATTCGAAAGGAGTTATCGAATATTGGTTATTCGAAAGGGAGTTATCGAATATTGGTTATTCAAAAGAGAGTTATCGAATATTGGTTATTCGAAAGAGAGTTAGTCGAATATTGGTTATTCGAAAGAGAGTTAATCGAATATTGGTTATTCGAAAGAAGAGTTATCGATTATAGTTATTCGAGAAGAGTTAATCGAATTTAGTTATTCGAAATGAGTTATTGAATATTAGTTATTCGAAAGGAGTTATCGAATATTTGTTATTCGAAAGGGTTATCGAATGTTATTTATTCAAAAGGATTTATCGAATATAGTTTATTCGAATAGAGAAAGGAGATAATCGAATATAGTTTATTCGAAAGGGGTTAATCAAATATAGTTTAAATTGATAGGAATTAATTGAAAGGAGTAAATTGATAAGAGTAAATCGATTAGAGTTAATCGAATAGTGTTAATTGAATAGAGTTAATCGGATATGGCTATTTGGAGAATGATTATCGAATATAGTTTATTCGAAGGAAAGAGTTATCGAATAGATTTTTTTCGAGAGAGAGTTATACGTTGAAATTCGATTATATCGAATGTTGGAAAGTACTATTTACTTTCCGATTTTTAGATCAAGATTTGTTTATTTAATAAATTGGGGATTTATTTATTTAAATTAAGGGATGAAAGTTATACTTAAGTTAATATAGTTCGGAAGCATGGGATTATAACACTAATGTTATTATCAAATGATTTCTGTAAAAGAAGTGGATTCGTAAATATAATCCGAGAATTACATAAGGAAGTTTGTTAAAGATTTAAAAGATAAACTTTGACTATTTCGAAGTTAAAACGTTTTTCAGTTAAGGTCTGAGAGGTAATTATACCCCAACTTGATTGACTTCCATCTTAACTAAGGAATGGTAAGGTTTGATAGTGAAGGTTGGTTAAGTGAATATAGTTAATAAAAGTAATGGTTTGAATTGGCATAGCGATGTTTTATTTAAACATCTGTTGAAATCCAAGGAATGGGTTTTGGAAACGTTTTCCAAATATAATCAGAGATATTTTCTAATCATAGAAAATGAAATGTTGGATGGTAAAGAATACTAAAATTATAGTGATACGTGGAAACGAGATGGAAATGTTTTCCAATGATTAATAACGTATATTTTCTAAGTTTAGAAATTAAGGATTTCTGAATATATATGGAAACAGGAAATGGAGAATGAATAAATTAATGGTAAATTTATTTAAGAGATAAGTGATGAATGATGATTGATCGATACAATTTCCATATGGAAATAATACTGTTGTTTGCACACGTGTTTTTCTTTGATAGTTAACTCACCAACATTCGAAGTTTTTGACCATTTTTTCATCGTCAATACGGATAGACCGGTTGGATTCTTATCCAAAGAACCACTCCGTATAGGCGTTAGCTTTTCGAATCAAATAGATCGAAGATAATTTTAAGACGGAGTAAAGTGCAAGGGCGGTTGTATAAATCCTAGGTAGAGATTTCCCAGGATGGATGTACGGAATAGTGCCTTTGGTTTGTCCAGTCCCAGGACAACTTGAATGGATGAATGTCTGACATAGTATATCTAGTGGATCACATGAGTTTATCGTTTCAAACATATTTACGTTGGTGGAGGAGGAATTCATTTCTCTTAGCTTATACCCGTGATATTTTTGGGGAAACCAATTTGTGATTTGACAGGTATGATGATGTGGCATTCAAAGTGAAGAAAGGAGTGATCTGTTAAAAGATACATTATGACATCCAGCCTCATCAACCGGGAAATGACAGAAATCAGGCAGGCAGCATGGCTAAGTGGTTCGCAACCAAGTAGGGTATATTGTCACCATCTAGAGAATATTCATATTTGTTACTTCCTTCAACTTTGTATCTATCGGGAATGGTTATTTTGGTTTACCAACTTTAAGGTGAAAATATATTCGATACACTCAAGCGAAATGAGTAGTCGGTCATGTGTGGCTTAGTTGCAAGATGTTCTTCTTGAACTCCAGTGTATCGCTTCTAGAGTACACTGAGCGGAAGGTGGATCCATACCTTGTCATATTTGGAATCCATTCCCCAAATAAGAGCCCGCGGTTTTGATTATAATTATATATGTAGAACGTTAGATGCAAGCGTTTTTACAAGATTGCTAAGTACTTGTATTTAGACATTATTGTAATATCAGAAGAGACTTGATATAAAGAATGATTTGGGTTATCGTAAGGTATAAACCATCCGTGTTTATGTGTGGATCGGTCTTACGATTATTCTTTCTTTTGAAAGGATTTTTAAAGTTAAACAAATGATTTGAGTTTACTTACACCAGTCACATGACTGACCTGGAGTTTATTTTGTTTTTGTTTTTCCTAAACTCTTGGGTCCCCTATTTTGTACGGGTAGTCAAGTTGTCGGGATTTACAGATACTTGATGAGCTGGAGTAAGAGGCTTCAGAAATGATATAGCTATGGTTATTTTCTGCTGTGTTGTACTTTGGAAATGATATGTATATTCAAGTACATATTTATATTTCAAAGTTATGTTATGAAATATATTTATTCGTTCCGCAGTGAGATTCGTGTTTACTCTGATGTTGTATGTTCTTCTTCTTCTATTCTAAGTTTCTATATTATCTATCCTTACCCTCTAATTTCTTTCATGGACTATCCGATGTTTTCGATGTTTGAATACTCGACATGGTATTGTATGTCGAATTTTCAAAGTTCGAAAATTTTCGGTACGTTACAAAAGATGTGGCTGAATTTGTTTCTCAATGCTTAGTTTTCTGTAACACCCCGTATGTTGAATAACTCGCTATAATATAAAACAGGGCAGAATTAAATTTTAAAATCTGAATCAAGGGAAACGGGCTATGCCATTGTGTTTGTCTCGGAAAAATACGCGAAATAGAGTCCGAGTTTTCGAAAATCGGAGTCCGTATGACCCCGATAAGGCCCAAAGAAGTTTTCAGAAATTTAAAAACAGATTTTCAGAAGTGGCGGGAAAAAATCCCGCCAGACCCAGGGGGTCGACCTGGGGGTCGACTGGGGAGTCGACCCTAGGGTCGACCTCCCTGGTCGAGCCCAGGTGACCTGGGTGCACCAGTTTGGCTTTTTGGCTGAGTTTTGGTGGCTAGGACGTGATCTGACGGCTCTAATCTAATTTAGGGTTAATCTAAGGGCCTAAAACACCTAACTAATCTATAAATACACCCTAAGACTACCCTAATTCATACTAAAAATAGCTACAACACCGTTATGCCATCAAAATGCAACTTGAAGGAGCCTCCATCAATCTAAAGAGGAAGATGGCTTCTCAAATCAATCTCTAATCAACTCTAGCAACTTAATCTTCTTCTTAGGAGTGCTAATCAACAAGTTGTGAGTTTTCTATAGCCTTAATGACCAATTGTTGAAATGATTATGATAGGATATAAAGAGGTTATGGCTATGAATGTGGATCAATGCATGTTATGCATGTTATATGCTATGTGTTAATGATGTTATGCAAGTTATGTGCTATATGTTCATGAAGTTATGCAAGTTATGCAAGTCATATGATACATGTTCATGATGTTATGCAAGTTATGCAAGTCATATGCTATGTGATTATGATGTTATGCAAGTTATGCAAGTCATATGCTATGTGATTATGATGTTATGCAAGATATGCAAGTCATATGAGAAACATTGATCCATTATTACACCATGATATGCAAGTTTGGTGTATGATTATATGCTAGTTCATATATGACATGTTATGCAAGTTTGGTGTATGATTATATGCAAGTTCATATATGACATGTTATGCAAGTTTGGTGTATGATTATATGCAAGTTCATATATGACATGTTATGCAAGTTTGATGTATGATTATATGCAAGTTCATATATGATATGTTAGGCAAGTTTGGTGTATGATTATATGCAAGTTCATATATGACATGTTATGCAAGTTTGGTGTTTAATGATATGCAAGTAACATGTGCAAGTTTACTCCTTAGTATGATATGCAAACATATGCAAGTTAACCCCTTTGTATGTCATACATACATATGCAAGTTTACCCCTTTGTATGACATAAATAACTTATGCAAGTTAACCTCTTTATGACATATGTGATTCATGGAAGTTTGGGTTGATTATTTATGCTAGTTGGGTTGATGCTATATGCATGTTAACACCTTTAAACCCATGTTGATGCTAATGTTATGCAAGTTGAACCCATTGTATTTGTGATGAATCTTCCCTTTTATGTCATGTTGGCGAATTACGTGGGGAACGATGGGGTTAATATACATGTTAATGAAATGGTGTGAAATTGGTATGATTATGCATACCATAAAGATGATGGACAAAATTGAGTCAATTATGTACATCGTTAAAAATTGGAATTAATTAGGGAAAATTAATTCGAAATATGGGGGTGATTAATTAGGTGTAATTAATCGACTAAGACACGAGGTTGGACCCTTTTGTAGCATAAGACTGCCCGGAACCGACCGGCAAATCCAGCGGCTACAAATGATTGGCCCAATGTGAGAGGTCTTAGGCACAAACTATATACGTGACAAGTGTAAAGACACGAGGTTAGACTCGGTTATGGCGTAAGGCTGCCCGGACCCGACCGGCAAATCCAGCTGCCATAAGAGATAGTCTAATGTGAGAGGTCTCTACAACGGTTACGTTCTTAATCAATTAAGAAACACTTAACCATATTAGCATGTAGAGGACATGAGGGGTTAAGTGGGTGCCTTAGGTGGCATGTGGAAAAATCTAGTAGTTGCCTTGGGTGGCAATAGAAAATACGATTAGAATACTTAACCGAAGTGGGACATGTAATTAAACATGATTAAAGGGTTAAGTGGGTGCCATGTGGAAAAATCTAGTGGGTTGCCTTGGGTGGCAATAGAGAATACGACAAGAATACTTAACCAAAGGGGAACATGTAACTAAACATGATTAAAGGGTTAAGTGGGTGCCTTGGGTGGCATGTAGAAATCTAGTGGGTGCCTTGAGTGGCAATTGAAATATGATTAGATGACTTAACCAAACTTTAACATGTAAGTGGGCATGATTATGAAAAGGGGTTAAGTGGGATGCACTAGATTAAATGACAAGCTTAAGTAGTAGCTTGTGGGTGCCTTGAGTGGCAATTGAAATATGATTAGATGACTTAACCAAACCTTAACATGTAAGTGGGCATGATTATAAAAAGGGGTTATGTGGGATGCACTAGATTAAATGACAAGCTTAAGTAGTAGCTTGTGGGTGCCTTGAGTGGCAATTGAAATATGATTAGATGACTTAACCAAACCTTAACATGTAAGTGGGCATGATTATAAAAAGGGGTTAAGTGGGATGCACTAGATTAAATGACAAGCTTAAGTAGTAGCTTGTGGGGGCCTTGAGTGGCAATTGAAATATGATTAGATGACTTAACCAAACCTTAACATGTAAGTGGGCATGATTATAAAAAGGGGTTAAGTGGGATGCACTAGATAAAATGACAAGCTTAAGTAGTAGCTTGTGGGGGCCCATTTCAACCAGTAACCCATATGTATCTTATTGGGCTCGACCCATGTCGAGGACGGGACACGCGTACTGGGCTTGACTATAAGAGGCCAAAACGGGGTAGCGGTGGCAACGCGAGTCCAACGGGTTTCATATGCGTGTGTGGACCCGGGCTGGTAGGTAAGACGTTGTTGCATCGTGTAGGTATAAGTCGTGCACCATTGATTATCAGGTTGCCACTTTGGGGAGTGATACACCCCACTGTGGGGCCAGCACGGGTATCTACGGTAGGGAGCCGATCGCTTGGGGAGTAGTGGGTACACCTAGTGGAGATAGGGGCAGACGGCACCTATGTAGTCAGCTAGGGGTACACGAGACTACTAATTAAATAACTAAGTTATGGGTACACCTAGTGGAGACAGGGGCAGACGACACCTATGTAGTCAGCTAGAGGTACACGAAACTACTATTAAAAATTACTAAGTACACTTAGTGGGATCAACCTTTAAGTAGGAATTACCCTTGGGTGGGTAGAACTGGTGTGGTGCAGTGTAGGAATTATCCTTGGGTGGGTAGATCTGGTGTGGTGCAGAATAGTATTTATCCTTGGGTGGATAGGCGCGTCTTTACCGTTATCTTAGTTTATCCTAAGTCTAGTTGGCTACTTAGTGTAGTCATTTATCCCCAGTCGTACCGTACCAGGTTTATATCATACCCTAATTACTTTAATGATTGTATTGTTAAGGTTATAGGGCTCACTCAGACTTATATCTGACCCCGTTGTTTTTATCTTTTCCCCAATCCTCAGGTTCTCAGAGTGGGCCTAGCACTAGTGGGCTTTGATCAGATTGCTTTATCTATCTTTTGGAGCTTGGATTCTTGAAGAAAAGCTCGGTTATCTTTTCTATTATGGCTATTAGTATGTAGTGGGATTATGTACTTATGTTTTAACGAGATGGATATTTTGTACTTGACTCTTGGTGGTTTTTGAGATGTAACCTAACATGTTTAACTTCTGCTGCAATGAAATGATGTTTTAAATTTCAAGTATTAAATATATCTGTCTTGCTGTAATTTTTCAGTTCTATATTCACTTAAATACTCCACCGAAGCTAAGGCATTCCCTTTATGAGTGACCTTAGCGGGTGTGGGGTGTTACACGTGGTATCAGAGCTCAAGGTTACCAGAACAGAAAAAAAAATTAGAAAACTATTTTTCTAAAAAAACATTTTCAGAAGAAGTATTTTAAAAAACATGTCTTTTAAGAGAAAAGTTTTTGAAAGAAAAGCATAATCCCCAAATAGCCATATATTTATCCTTCGGATTCTCCGTTTTGAATCTCTTCCTCTTTCTCTTTTTGAATTTTCCCTCCGCGTATAGATGTCTTTTTAAGATAAATAAGGACTTCCGCATGAAAGACGGAAGAACCACTTCAAGGGACTAAGACGTTTGCCATGCTAAGAGGTTAGTCCAGGGAGGTGGAGGGCTTATAGGTACCTTCAAGATGGACGAGAGAGGAAGGTTCAAATAGCTATTAGGTAAATAAAGGACGAAACCTCATCGTGGTAAGAAGGCCACGAAAGGAGAATGTGAAGGGGAAGGATAGTTGTTTTGGAGAAATAGGACACCTTGGGGTTGTCCAAAGAGGTAAGGACGAAGTACAGGATCTTCTGGAGGGTAGATGTATTCCCTCACGACGGGTATACCTGATGTGGGTAGGACCGTCCAAGTTGAAATTTGGTTCTATCGGTCATCTTGTTCGAACTTTGTTCGACTCTAGTGCACCACATTCGTTTATCTCATCATCATTAGTTGAGTCACTGCACCTAGACACCAGTTTAGTAGATGATCCCGTGGTTGTTTCAAACCCAATTGGGGGCTCCACTTATTTGTCCATGATATGTTTGGGTTTAAAGATTTCCATACTTAGCGTTGAATTTAGAGGTGATGCTTTTGTTTGGGCTTCACGGGCTATAAGTTGATTTTGGGCATGGACTGGTTATCCAGTAATGGTGCCGTTCTTGATTGAAAAAGGAGAGTTGTTAGGCTCATGACCCGCTTGGGTAACACTCTCAAGATCTCTTGTAATCCCATAGATTTTGTTTTGCTAAGTTATTTTGAACCGATTGACGCTTCGGTCGAGAGTTTGCGATCTGTTAGAGTAATCCGGGAATACTCGGATGTGTTTGAGGAGGTGAAGGGCTTACCTCCGAGGCAGGAGATAGACCTCCGAATATATCTGGTAGATGATGCTAAACCAGTATCTTTGACAGTGCGCCGCATGGCTCCTCGTGAGAGGTGGGAACTCCATAAGCAAGTAGGGGAGTTGCTAGAGAAGGGGTTCATGAGACGAAGTATATCGGAGTGGGGTGCTCCAGTAGTTTTTTTTCCACGATGACGGATGGGTACCTTTGACTTTGTGTAGACTATAAAGAACTCAACAAACTCACAAAGAAGAATAGACACCCATTGCCGAGGATTGATGATCTTTTTGATCAGTTGGTTGGCGCCTCAGTGTTTCGCAGTGGGACTTGGCCACGGAGTTTCATCAGTTGGGAGTTACTGAGGATAGTATAGGGAAGACCGCCTTTAGGACTCCGGATGGTTTCTATGAGTGGCTGGTGATGCCATTTGGTTTGAAGAACGCCCCCGCATATTTTGTTGATTTGATGAGTAGGGTGTTCAGGGAGTACCTAAACAACTTCGTAGTGGTCTTTGTGGATGACATCTTGGTCTTTTCTAAAAGCAAAATAAGTTTTCGTGTGTGCTGAATAGGTTAAGCGAAGCCAGTTATTTGATCAACGGTGGTTCTGGAGTGAGACTGGAAAGGACATCCAGAGTTGGACAAAGGCTTAATTATTCAGCCGTTTTTACTAGTATCATCTCACGTAGGTCGTCTGAATTCGAAGGAGGTGTCCCTTGGATGTTTGTCTGATATTGGTTTAGGCCTTTGGGGCTTGCACTTGGGGGATGTCGAGTTCGACTAGGATGGTCTGCGTGAGAGATGGATAGTTGTGACGATTTTGTATGAAAGTATATCCTAGTTTTCTCCAGAAGTGGAGAAAAGCATGCCCTACATCTTAGGGAAGTGTTGGAGACTCTTCGAGCGCATAGTCTTGAGACAGCAAAGGTGGATGGAGTTCTTAGCATCCTATGATTTCGAGATAGCGTATACCCCTGGCAAGGGTAACGTGAAGGCAGACGCCTTGAGCATAAAAAGGTTGTCCTCGAGTTCATTGTTCGTGGAACGACGGAGCTTGGAATTTATCTCGATGTTTGATTTCAGACCTTCTGTTGACTATATACCCGATTTGCTAGCATCCTTGGAGGTCAGACCTACCCTTTTGAGATGGAGTGGAGAGGCACAGAGGGACGACCCACAGTTGGTTGAGTTGGTATAGAGGCTCATAAGGGGGGAGTCGTCCAGCCATTTGAGTAGGTACACCCTAGACGATATGGGGTGCTTGCGTAGAGACAGTAAACTTTGCATACCGCAAGACGAGGGTTTGAGGAAGGCTATTCTTGATAAGGCGCATCGTTTTAGGTTGGCCATTCATCCCGGTGGGGACAAGATGTACCAGGACAGGAAGCGAGTTTTCTTTTGGGCCGGTATGAAGAAAGATGTGGCCGAGTATGTCGCTAGATGCTTGGTGTGCCAACAGGTGGAAGCGGAGCAAAAGAAACCTGGTGGGTTGCTTCACCCATTGGAAGTTCCGCAATGGAAGTGGGATAGCGTCTCAATGGATTTTATTGATGGGTTACCTAGATCGAGGAAGGGTAATACGGGAATTTGGGGTTGTGGTAGACAGACTTACTAAGAGTGCCCATTTCATACCCGTGAAGAGCAAGAGGACTGCTCCATGGCTAGCTTCGATTTATCTTCAAGAGATAATTCAGTTGCATAGGGAACATGACGTATTCCGTGAGTCACATTTGAGGAAGTGCCTACATGATACCGTAGAGGTGGTAGAGCCGAGCTTGCTTAAAGAAGTGGAGGAAGAGCGTGATGCGACTATTCGACGAGCTCCTACCCGCATCCTTGGGTCAGAGAATAGGAAGTTGAGAAATAGAGAGGTTCGACTAGTCAAAGTGCCAAGGGGAGAAGATGAGAGTAATGCTACTTGGGAGACAGAAGCGAAGATGCGTTCATTGTACCCATTCCTTTTTGAGGGTATGTCCTTTAAACTTCTCCTTTATCGTTTGTCTAGTGCTTATCTTATCTTTAGTATGTCCTCTCCTTAGTACCTTTGGCCTTTAGATAGGGTAAACCTATGGTTGAAACATGTGTTTGAGACATGTTATGTTTGATGGATGCGTGTGGATGCAAGTGGTTGCTAGTGGTTGCTCGTGGATGCATATACACACACTCTAGGCATTAGATCGGCTCAATCACTTCATATTGCATATTGCATAAAATTGTGTGTAGGTAGCTATATTAATGGATGTAAGATGGTTGTATTATCACATAGATGATGCATTTTGGTGTATGGTTGTGCACACATGTAGAGATAGTGTGTGTCGATAGGGTTCTTTTGCATACATATTGGATGCATGGCACTATCATGGTTTGCATTAAGGAGGTCAACTGAATTAGTAGACCGCCTAATTTTGCATTAGACAGGGAACATATACACACACTCTTTGCATATGTTCATACAACATTAGAAACTTTAAGGACAATGGATGCCAGTGTTTGATGGTTTGACTAGATGGTTGTTTGGTTGGTAGGATACGTTCTTCTTGACTTAGAGATTTCGGGGACGAAATCCTTTAAGTAGGGGAGAATGTAACACCCTGTATGTGGAATAACTTGCTATAATATAAAACAGGGCAGAATTAAATTTTAAAATCTGAATCAGGGTAAACGGGATATGCCATTGCGTTCGTCTCGGAAAAATACGCAAAATAGAGTCCGAGTTTTCGAAAATCGGAGTCCGTATGACCCTGATAACGCCCAAAGAAGTTTTCAGAAATTTAAAAACAGATTTTCAGAAGTGGCGGGAAAAAATCCCGCCAGACCCAGGGGGTCGACCTGGGGGTCGACTTGGGAGTCGACCTCCCCCACAGGTCGACTGGGGAGTCGACCCTAGGGTCGACCTCCCTAGTCGAGCCCAGGTGACCTGGGTGCACCAGTTTGGCTTTTTGGCTGAGTTTTGGTGGCTAGGACGTGATCTGACGGCTCTAATCTAATTTAGAGTTAATCTAAGGGCCTAAAACACCTAACTAATCTATAAATACACCCTAAGACTACCCTAATTCATACTAAAAATAGCTACAACACCGTTATGCCGTCAAAATGCAACTTGAAGGAGCCTCCATCAATCTAAAGAGGAAGATGGCTTCTCAAATCAATCTCTAATCCACTCTAGCTACTTAATCTTCTTCTTAGGAGTGCTAATCAACAAGTTGTGAGTTTTCTATAGCCTTAATGACCAATTGTTGAAATGATTATGATAGGATATAATGAGGTTATGGCTATGAATGTGGATCAATGCATGTTATGCATGTTATATGCTATGTGTTAATGATGTTATGCAAGTTATGTGCTATATGTTCATGAAGTTATGCAAGTTATGCAAGTCATATGATACATGTTCATGATGTTATGCAAGTTATGCAAGTCATATGCTATGTGATTATGATGTTATACAAGTTATGCAAGTCATATGCTATGTGATTATGATGTTATGCAAGATATGCAAGTCATATGAGAAACATTGATCCATTATTACACCATGATATGCAAGTTTGGTGTATGATTATATGCTAGTTCATATATGACATGTTATGCAAGTTTGGTGTATGATTATATGCAAGTTCATATATGACATGTTATGCAAGTTTGGTGTATGATTATATGCAAGTTCATATATGACATGTTATGCAAGTTTGATGTATGATTATATGCAAGTTCATATATGATATGTTAGGCAAGTTTGGTGTATGATTATATGCAAGTTCATATATGACATGTTATGCAAGTTTGGTGTTTAATGATATGCAAGTAACATGTGCAAGTTTACACCTTAGTATGATATGCATACATATGCAAGTTAACCCCTTTGTATGTCATACATACATATGCAAGTTTACCCCTTTGTATGACATAAATAACTTATGCAAGTTAACCTCTTTATGACATATGTGATTCATGCAAGTTTGGGTTGATTATTTATGCTAGTTGGGTTGATGCTATATGCATGTTGACACCTTTAAACCCATGTCGATGCTAATGTTATGCAAGTTGAACCCATTGTATTTGTGATGAATCTTCCCTTTTATGTCATGTTGGCGAATTATGTGGGGAACGATGGGGTTAATATACATGTTAATGAAATGGCGTGAAATTGGTATGATTATGCATACCATAAAGAGGATGGACATAATTGAGTCAATTATGTACATCGTTAAAAATTGGAATTAATTAGGGAAAATTAATTCGAAATATGGGGGTGATTAATTAGGTGTAATTAATCGACTAAGACACGAGGTTGGACCCTTTTGTAGCATAAGACTGCCCGGAACCGACCGGAAAATCCAGCGGCTACAAATGATTGGCCCAATGTGAGAGGTCTTAGGCACAAACTATATACGTGACAAGTGTAAAGACACGAGGTTAGACTCGGTTATGGCGTAAGGCTTCCCGGACCCGACCGGCAAATCCAGCTGCCGTAAGAGATAGTCTAATGTGAGAGATCTCTACAACGGTTACGTTCTTAATCAATTAAGAAACACTTAACCATATTAGCATGTAGAGGACATGAGGGGTTAAGTGGGTGCCTTGGGTGGCATGTGGAAAAATCTAGTAGTTGCCTTGGGTGGCAATAGAAAATACGATTAGAATACTTAACCAAAGTGGGACATGTAATTAAACATGATTAAAGGGTTAAGTGGGTGCCTTGGGTGGCATGTGGAAATATCTAGTGGGTTGCCTTGGGTGGCAATAGAGAATACGACAAGAATACTTAACCAAAGGGGAACATGTAACTAAACATGATTAAAGGGTTAAGTGGGTGCCTTGGGTGGCATGTAGAAATCTAGTGGGTGCCTTGAGTGGCAATTGAAATATGATTAGATGACTTAACCAAACCTTAACATGTAAGTGGGCATGATTATGAAAAGGGGTTAAGTGGGATGCACTAGATTAAATGACAAGCTTAAGTAGTAGCTTTTGGGTGCCTTGAGTGGCAATTGAAATATGATTAGATGACTTAACCAAACCTTAACATGTAAGTGGGCATGATTATAAAAAGGGGTTATGTGGGATGCACTAGATTAAATGACAAGCTTAAGTAGTAGCTTGTGGGTGCCTTGAGTGGCAATTGAAATATGATTAGATGACTTAACCAAACCTTAACATGTAAGTGGGCATGATTATAAAAAGGGGTTAAGTGGGATGCACTAGATTAAATGACAAGCTTAAGTAGTAGCTTGTGGGGGCCTTGAGTGGCAATTGAAATATGATTAGATGACTTAACCAAATCTTAACATGTAAGTGGGCATGATTATAAAAAGGGGTTAAGTGGGATGCACTAGATAAAATGACAAGCTTAAGTAGTAGCTTGTGGGGGCCCATTTCAACCAGTAACCCATATGTATCTTATTGGGCTCGACCCATGTCGAGGACGGGACACGCGTACTGGGCTTGACTATAAGAGGCCAAAACGGGGTAGCGGTGGCAACGCGAGTCCAACGGGTTTCATATGCGTGTGTGGACCCGGGCTGGTAGGTAAGACGTTGTTGCATTGTAACACCCCGCCTCCGCTAGGGTCACTCGCAAAGGAATGGACTAGCTTTAGAGGAGCATTATTGGTAAACATGCACAGAAATATCACAAGACAGAACATATAAAATAGCGGAAGTAAAATCGAACTTTCATAAACATGAATACATAAGGTCTAAAGCCTTTTACATCAGAGTACATCAAAACCTGTCTTGCAATAGTAAAGAAGCATAAAGACTTTTTCATAAATTATTCCCCCAAATAAAAACAGTAAAGTAGCCATAGCCAGGAAAAGTCCAAGCCATCCATGATGACCTTCAAGCAGAAGAAGTCCGAACTAAACAGCAGTGTTTCCTCCCTGTAACCTGGGGGGGGAAACGGAAGAAAAGAGGCGAAACAAAACGGGTCAGTCAAAAAGACTGAGTAAGCCCTATCTACTATTAGTATAAAAACTAGTAAAGTTAACTGACATGAGAAGCTGAGATGAACATAAGCATGATAACAAGATAGATAAGCTAAATCAAAATAACAGGATGAACTACTGAACTCAGGTGAACTAAGGTGTCATGATAAATTACGATGTCAAGATAAAACAAGGTATCACATCGTCAGGTTTCTATCAAGTATAATATCCCAAGATATCTATCACGTATAACGTCCCATGGCATCTATCCTGTATATCCGCTCTGCACCTACCGTACTAGTATCCCAACTGTATTACGTGTTATCCGTGAATGACCCTTACTCAAAAGTCGTGTAATGGTCCATGTCAACCTAATATGCCGCATATATAGGTTACTCAACTCATATGTTTCTTTCCATGTATAAGTTCAGTCCTTTGCCGTAGGCTGTACGGGCTTTCCCATGTAAACGGTTTATCCTTGAAGTTGTTTTGGACTGCAACCCTTGATCTAGTTGTGTTTCCTTACCATGAACTATCGCGCGTCCACTTAGGATTTATGCCACCTAGGACCGCTAGGGATTATGCTACCTAATGAACGTTTTCGTGTCTCGGTTTGGGTTTTGGCCACCTAGGACCACTAGGGATTACGCCACCCGTCAACCGCGCCCTTGATCCCACGTATGTATCGTGAATCGTTTTCCGTGTCTAGATGCACATGTTCCCCAATGTGCCATCCGAGTTCCGTGCCAGGGCAAATCAAGAAATACGGAACTCGGTCGGGAGCTTTAAATCGTCTGCCGATGCAGATATCAAGGTCTGTTTTTGTACCCGTGGATATGGTCCCACGTGACCCCTCCCTCAACTACTGAAAGGCAATCCAAGAAAAATCATGTATAAGAACCACTCCACGGCCCCACTATAGCCCACTTTCCTACGGGCCAACCTCACCCATGACTCGATAGCAAGCACATGGTCTGTTGGGGGTTCCCTGCCTTTCCGCACGTACACGATTGACTAAAGATGGTAGGTAGTCGGCGCTGTGCTATCCAGGGCAAAAACAAGAATCGTCGACTCCACGCTAATCCATCCCAGTCTTTAGGTTGCTCGCATAGCAACCAAGGCATACTCTTGGTCCTTCTAACGCAGACCTTAACCTCTCATGGGCCTAGTATAATTACCTAGCAGCCCACAGAGGGATCCCAAGAATATCCTCACGTCCCCCGAAGCTTCCACTTCGGCACCCAGTGCGCTGGAGCTTTTATCCAAGTCAGATAACTTGCTCCCCCTCGTATACTAAGCGATGACCTACCGTATGACCTACCGTATCAGGTTACTCATCGTTTTGAGTTTTAGTCCTATGTCCTTAGCTAAGAATTATTACTTAGTTACCCTTAACTAAGGTTTACCACTTAGCTTCCTTTCCCGTTATCCTTGATTAACCACGGTTTTCTACCTAGTTCTTCTAGCTAGGGTTTGTCTATTGGGTTAAGTGTTATCATTCAAGTCCATGACTTAACCCGCCCACGAATCACGTCAAAGATTGGCTAAGTATTTAAGTTCAAGACTTAGTCCCACAAGTTGGTTAAGTGTACCCAGAGGCTCATGACTTAACCCTATCAAGTAAATTGGTCAAGTACTAGCTTACCTTAATCCTATCGGATTATCTTGCTAGATCGATTAAGCATAGATTATCTTAATCCCATCAAATTATCGAGTCGGATTGGTTAAGTATAGGTTGGCTTAACCGCATCCTCTAATCGTACTACAATGGTTAAGTATATTCTAAAAAGGTCTTGTGACTTAACCTTATCAGGTCCGCGTATTAGATTGGTTAAGTTTAAGTTACTTAACCCCATCCCCTAATCATCTTGTATGGTTAAGTGTCATTAAGAAAACTTACTTAACCTTGCCAAATTATCATGTTGGATTGATTAAGTGTTGGTTAACTTAATCCCCGTCCACTAGTCGTATAAAAATGGTTAAGCGTCATTAGGCAAATCAAATCACTTAACCTACCCAACCTTGTCATGTTTTGTTAAGTATCATTAGCCTAACCAATTTACTTAACCCATTTACCCATGTCATATTTGGTTAAGAGTCATTAATCAAATTAACTTAACCCTATCATGTGGCATTAATTACTTAATGCACCCCAACCTCTCACATTAGACTTTGTTGTGGTTACTAGTTAAGCCGGTCGGTTCCGGGTAGCTTTACACCACAACTTGGTCTAACCTCGGGTTTAAGCACAACATGACCAACTTCTCACATTGGGTCCTATTGTTTGCAACTACTAGTTAGGCCGGTCGGTTCCGGGTAGTTTTACGTTGCAAACTCAACCCAACCTCGAGTTGGCCACTTTCATGTTTAGTCTAGTGTCATGTTCATAGTCAAGTTTTCAAGCAATTGGGTAGACCTAACTTAATAGGTAAATTCCCAATGGGTGGACCTAACTTAATAGGTAAATTCCCAAGCTTATGTTTTTATGGATACTTACATGTCAACTTCCATGTTATGATTCAAGTCATGTTTTCAAGTTGTATTTTCATGTCATTAGAAATTACCCATAACATAACCCAACGCTTTTAAACTCGCATATACGTTCGCAACAACTTAATGGATTAAAAGAAGAGACTTGGCAAAGGCATGACAAAAATGGATACTAAGCCACAAGTTAATCATGGTGGCAAATGAGGCAAAAATGTGTTCATTAGCTTGCATGTTACATTCTTAAGCCTCAAAAACATGCATAAACCCAAACTTGGCACATAAGTGAATCATGGTTACAAAAGACATGGGATGATGACTAGAAACTCGCATATATCATCATATAAGGGTTATGACTTCATATGCAAGTTGACATAAAGGGTATGAAGGTTCTTATGTTGCATAATGCAACCTTTCAACATAAAGGTTGTAGCTTTTAGCTCATAAGATCAAGATAATGACTTCATAAACTTGCATGACATGATAGCATGTATCATTCTCAATGATCAAACCCAAACTTGCAACATGAACATTTAACTTCATAGTTAATATCTAAGAGTAGGAAAAGGGCTTACATTGCTTTGAAGGCCTAAATCGATTAAACTAAAGCTTGTGAGGAAGCCTATGCATGTCATCACCAAAAAACCCAAAGATGGATGCCCCAAATAAACAAAAACACCATCTTTATGAACAAAGATCAAAGCTTTTGCCTTGAAATCAACTTGAGAGGCTCTCATACTAACATAGGGACTCTCTAACACTCTCATGATCATGAAACCTTTCATAGAAATGAAGTGGAGGCTAGGATAGTTGAGTGGAGGCCATGAGAGTAGAAATTTTGCCATAGTTTAGTTGCATGAATGAATAATGAGGATTTAGGATAGGTTAGGGTCTTATTTATAGATTAGGCAAGTGTTTTAGGCCATAGGATTAAACCTAGATTCAATCCAAGCCATCAAAGCATGTCTTGGGGAAGAAGTCAAGTGTAGGAACGATCTAGGGCCTTTAGATTAAAGATGAACCATGAGAACCATCCAAATGCAAAATCTGCATTTGAGCGAATCGGCCCACGGGTTGACAGCCAAACACCCTGGATTAACCCCTAGTCGACCCAGCGGGCTCGGGTCGACCTCAAAAATCGGCCGGTTCGGTTATTCCCCTCTCCCAATTCGCTGTTTTGAACATTTTTGCATATTTATTTATTTAATTTTCAATTATATATATATATATATATATATATATATATATATCAACATATATATATATTTTTCTGCGCAACCCATTTCACTTAATTAAGTATACTTTAATTTGGGAATTTTTCGTGAAACTTCGCGAGGCCATATCTTGGTCATACGGACTCCGATTTTCAAAAACTCGGACTCTATTTCGCGTATTTTTCCGAGACGAATGCAATGGCATAGCCCGTTTCACTTGATTCAGAATTTAAAATTAAATTCTGCCTTGATTCTCGTCTTTAATCATGTTATCGAAAAATACGGGTTGTTACATTCTCCCCACCTTTTAGGATTTCGTCCCCGAAATCTCCAAGTTAGGAAGAACATATCCTACCATCCATCATCCATCTACTCAAAACATCATCCACAAGCAACCAATGTCCTTAGATGATTTCTAATGCTGTATGAATATATGCAAAACGTGTGTGTACATGTTCCTTAGCTAATGCTGATGATCAGGCCTGAATAATCTTTCTAATGCAAAATATGTATAGTGCCATGAATCCAACATGTATGCAAATAGTCCTAGTCATATAGATACTATATGCGTGCACAATCATTCATTCATATGCAACAACCGCATGATAATACATTCGATTTCATCCATAAACAAGTATAAATACTCGTGCATATGCAATATGAAATGTGACCGAGTCGAGCTAGTATCTAATGTGTATTCGCGCATCCACGAGCAACCACTTGCAACCATATCAATCATAACATGTTTCAAATACATGTTTACATCCATAGGGTTCTACCTAGAATTCCCTGAAACAGGGTCGAGAAGACAAACTGGACAAACTCCTTACAGGGTTTGTAACGGAGAATAGGACCGAGAGGATGTCCACAAAAGATAGCCTACAAGTAAGCTCTACAGAAAACAGGGATCAAGGATATACTCCCAAAAAGAGATATCATGCGCGTATCTAGTCTTTGACCATCAAAGTCGTATTTCCTCGGGCTTACTTCCATTGTGCCTTGACCGCCCTTTAACTTCGCGATTTCGTAGCTTCTTATTTCCTGCTTCCATAACATGAGCTGAAACTCATTTCTTCGTCGCCTCTCGTTCCACTTGCACTTATCCTTTTTCTAGAATACTTGGCGCAAACATGACTGCGTACTCATGATCTCATGCAAGCTTTCCAAAATTCACTAATGAATCTCGGACCTCGTACCACAAGGTATTCCACATAGAAGAACTTTCTCTTGAAAGTAAACAGATGCCAACCAGGTTATCAAGCGCACTTACTAAGGTGATTTCTATAACCCATGCATAAGTGAAATAAACCATCCGTCTTATCGGCGAACACCACTCGATTGGGCTTCCAATTACCCATAAAGGCATCAAGGGATTCTAAGTAACTAACCATGACCGAACCCAAAAGGTTACACGAGACTTCGAGGGTATTACCAAGGCTAGTCAAGAGTCTAACTACCCTCCTATCAAAACCGAGAGTGGCACCCCTTACTGGATAACCACTTCATCCCTAGAATCCATCCATAGCTTAAAAACATAACCATTATTTCCAAACTCAACACTTGGCATAGACATTCACAAATCCAAACAAGTCATGTATAAATGGACTGATTCTCCAATAGGACTTTGAGACAAAAATGGGATTCTCTATTACGCTAGTACTTAAGGTGCAGATACTCAACTATCGAAGCAGACTTAAATGATACGATGATCAAAACAAAGTCCTAACGGGATGATAGAGAAGAAAAGCTAAACCTTTAACAAGATCGTCACCCTCCTTCCGAGGTACCCTAGAAATGAGAGCATACTGCTGCCCTCCCGATGATCTTGTCCTTTTCCCATAATACTTAACTATCCGTCCCGTTTTACCATGCCAAAGGTACTCTCTCGTCATGGGTTTCATTGTTCATCCTTCTCTCTCGTCCTGAGCTGAGCCATACCAACAAGTTGCTCATCCTTAAGCTCGTATCCTTTATCCTCTTCCTCACTATCCTTTCTTATAACGCGGCCACTGGTCTCTCGAGAACCACCTCCATCGTAAGGAAAACACTTTCGTAGATAGAAAAGACTAGTCGCAGTTAAAACCACTGTGACTACAGATGGAGGAAAGAAAGGAAAAGAGATTCAATTAAGGAAACAAGGATAGTGCTAATGGCCTTTGGGGAATAGCCTTTTTCTTTTAAAAGAAAATTTTCTTGAAAAAAAATGCTTCTTTGTAAACGATTTTCAAATAGTTTTCAGAAGGTCTTTAAAAACTTTTGCCCAGTCTGGTAACCTTCTGCTCTGATACCACGTGTCACACCCCGCCTCCGCTAGGGTCACTCGCAAAGGAATGCACTAGCTTTAGAGGGGCATTATTGGTAAACATGCACATAAATATCACAAGACAGAAAATATAAAATAGCGGAAGTAAAATCGAACTTTCATAAACATGAATACATAAGGTCTAAAGCCTTTTACATCAGAGTACATCAAAACCTGTCTTGCAATAGTAAAGAAGCATAAAGACTTTTTCATAAATTATTCCCCCAAATAAAAACAGTAAAGTAGCCATAGCCAGGAAAAGTCCAAGCCATCCATGATGACCTTCAAGCAGAAGAAGTCCGAACTAAACAGCAGTGTTTCCTCCCTGTAACCTGGGGGGAAACGGAAGAAAAGAGGCGAAACAAAACGGGTCAGTCAAAAAGACTGAGTAAGCCCTATCTACTATTAGTATAAAAACTAGTAAAGTTAACTGACATGAGAAGCTGAGATGAACATAAGCATGATAACAAGATAGATAAGCTAAATCAAAATAACAGGATGAACTACTGAACTTAGGTGAACTAAGGTGTCATGATAAATTACGATGTCAAGATAAAACAAGGTATCACATCGTCAGGTTTCTATCAGGTATAATATCCCAAGATATCTATCACGTATAACGTCCCATGGCATCTATCCTGTATATCCGCTCTGCACCTACCGTACTAGTATCCCAACTGTATTACGTGTTATCCGTGAATGACCCTTACTCAAAAGTCATGTAATGGTCCATGTCAACCTAATATGCCGCATATATAGGTTACTCAACTCATATGTTTCTTTCCATGTATAAGTTCAGTCCTTTGCCGTAGGCTGTACGGGCTTTCCCATGTAAACGGTTTATCCTTGAAGTTGTTTTGGACTGCAACCCTTGATCTAGTTGTGTTTCCTTACCATGAACTATCGCGCGTCCACTTAGGATTTATGCCACCTAGGACCGCTAGGGATTATGCTACCTAATGAACGTTTCCGTGTCTCGGTTTGGGTTTTGGCCACCTAGGACCACTAGGGATTACGCCACCCGTCAACCGCGCCCTTGATCCCACGTATGTATCGTGAATCGTTTTCCGTGTTTAGATGCACATGTTCCCCAGTGTGCCATCCGAGTTCCGTGCCAGGGCAAATCAAGAAATACGGAACTCGGTCGGGAGCTTTAAATCGTCTGCCGATGCAGATATCAAGGTCTGTTTTTGTACCCGTGGCTATGGTCCCACGTGACCCCTCCCTCAACTACTGAAAGGAAATCCAAGAAAAATCATGTATAAGAACCACTCCACGGCCCCACTATAGCCCACTTTCCTACGGGCCAACCTCACCCATGACTCGATAGCAAGCACATGGTCTGTTGGGGGTTCCCTGCCTTTCCGCACGTACACGATTGACTAAAGATGGTAGGTAGTCGGCGATGTGCTATCCAGGGAAAAAACAAGAATCGTCGACTCCACGCTAATCCATCCCAGTCTTTAGGTTGCTCGCATAGCAACCAAGGCATACTCTTGGTCCTTCTAACGCAGACCTTAACCTCTCATGGGCCTAGTATAATTACCTGGCAGCCCACAGAGGGATCCCAAGAATATCCTCACGTCCCCCGAAGCTTCCACTTCGGCACCCAGTGCGCTGGAGCTTTTATCCAAGTCAGATAACTTGCTCCCCCTCGTATACTAAGCGATGACCTACCGTATCAGGTTACTCATCGTTTTGAGAATTAGTCCTATGTCCTTAGCTAAGAATTATTACTTAGTTACCCTTAACTAAGGTTTACCACTTAGCTTCCTTTCCCGTTATCCTTGATTAACCACGGTTTTCTACCTAGTTCTTCTAGCTAGGGTTTGTCTATTGGGTTAAGTGTTATCATTCAAGTCCATGACTTAACCCGCCCACGAATCACGTCAAAGATTGGCTAAGTATTTAAGTTCAAGACTTAGTCCCACAAGTTGGTTAAGTGTACCCAGAGGCTCATGACTTAACCCTATCAAGTCAAATTGGTCAAGTACTAGCTTACCTGAATCCTATCGGATTATCTTGCTAGATCGATTAAGCATAGATTATCTTAATCCCATCAAATTATCGAGTCGGATTGGTTAAGTATAGGTTGGCTTAACCCCATCCTCTAATCGTACTACAATGGTTAAGTATATTCTAAAAAGGTCTTGTGACTTAACCTTATCAGGTCCGCGTATTAGATTGGTTAAGTGTAAGTTACTTAACCCTATCCCCTAATCATCTTGTATGGTTAAGTGTCATTAAGAAAACTTACTTAACCTTGCCAAATTATCATGTTGGATTGATTAAGTGTTGGTTAACTTAATCCCCGTCCACTAGTCGTATAAAAATGGTTAAGCGTCATTAGGCAAATCAAATCACTTAACCTACCCAACCTTGTCATGTTTTGTTAAGTATCATTAGCTTAACCAATTTACTTAACCCATTTACCCATGTTATATTTGGTTAAGAGTCATTAATCAAATTAACTTAACCCTATCATGTGGCATTAATTACTTAATGCACCCGAACCTCTCACATTAGACTTTGTTGTGGTTACTAGTTAAGCCGGTCGGTTCCGGGTAGCTTTACACCACAACTTGGTCTAACCTCGGGTTCAAGCACAACATGACCAACTTCTCACATTGGGTCCTATTGTTTGCAACTACTAGTTAGGCCGGTCGGTTCCGGGTAGTTTTACGTTGCAAACTCAACCCAACCTCGAGTTGGCCACTTTCATGTTTAGTCTAGTGTCATGTTCATAGTCAAGTTTTCAAGCAATTGGGTAGACCTAACTTAATAGGTAAATTCCCAATGGGTGGACCTAACTTAATAGGTAAATTCCCAAGCTTATGTTTTTATGGATACTTACATGTCAACTTCCATGTTATGATTCAAGTCATGTTTTCAAGTTGTATTTTCATGTCATTAGAAATTACCCATAACATAACCCAACGCTTTTAAACTCGCATATACGTTCGCAACAACTTAATGGATTAAAAGAAGAGACTTGGCAAAGGCATGACAAAAATGGATATTAAGCCACAAGTTAATCATGGTGGCAAATGAGGCAAAAATGTGTTCATTAGCTTGCATGTTACATTCTTAAGCCTCAAAAACATGCATAAACCCAAACTTGGCACATAAGTGAATCATGGTGACAAAAGACATGGGATGATGACTTGAAACTCGCATATATCATCATATAAGGGTTATGACTTCATATGCAAGTTGACATAAAGGGTATGAAGGTTCTTATGTTGCATAATGCAACCTTTCAACATAAAGGTTGTAGCTTTTAGCTCATAAGATTAAGATAATGACTTCATAAACTTGCATGACATGATAGCATGTATCATTCTCAATGATCAAACCCAAACTTGCAACATGAACATTTAACTTCATAGTTAATATCTTGTAACAACCCGTATTTTTAATAAACCTGTTATAACATAAATCGAGGCAGAATTAGATTATAAAATGGGAATCAAGGGAAACGGGCTATGCCATTGCGTTCGTCTCGGAAAAATACGCGAAATAGAGTCCGAGTTTTCGAAAATCGGAGTCCGTATGACCCAGTTAAGGCCCATTGAAGTTTTCAGAAAAATTCCTAAGTAAAAACAGATTTAAATTTGAAATTAAAAACTGGGGTTAGGGCAAACTGGCGCAGGCGGGAAAATTCCCGCCTAGGACCCGCATGTCGACAGGCCTGTCGACAGCCCTGTCGACAGCCCTGTCGACAGGGGGTGCCCAGGCAGTATTGCTTGGCGCACCATTTTGATTTGGGCTGGGTCTTGTGGCTTGGTTCTAGAGAATTCCGAGATCTGACGGGCCAAAATTAACCTAGGGTTAATCCTAGGGCTAAAAACACTCTAATCTTCTATAAATAAGCTCCTAATCCTACCCTAAACCCTCATTATTCACTCTAGCAACCAAACTATGTCAAATTGAAATCTCAAATGGCCTCCACCTAAGAACCCTAGCCTTCACCCTCTTCAAAAATCAATTCTAAGAAGATTTTGATGTTCATACAAGCTTTTCTAAGTTGTATGAAGGATCATTAGCTTGCATACATCATCAAGTTGCAAGTTTTATTTACTAAGCTAGTGTTTTTGGGTGTTTTCTTATTGGAGCTTTGTTTTGGGGTTTTATGCTTGCATAAAAAGGGCTTCTCAATCTTTATTAGGAGATTTGTGTCTTCATAATAGTTGTAAGCCCTCTTACCTTCATTTTAGAAACTCTAAAGTTAATATGTGATGAAAGTTGGGATTTTTGTATGTTTAATGAGTTGTGCATGCTTATGCGAGTTCACTATGCTATGATATGCATGTTTAATGAGTTATGCATGCTTATGTGAGTTTACTATGCTATGTTACACATGTTTGATGAAGTATGCATGTTTTGATTTGCAAGTTTAACAAGTTATGCATGTTTATGCAAGTTCACTAAGTCATGATTTGCAAGTTTAACAAGTTATGCATGTTTATGCAAGTTCACTATGCCATGATTTGCAAGTTTAACAAGTTATGCATGTTTATGCAAGTTCACCAAGCCATGATTTGCAAGTTTATTTAGTTATGCATGTTAGGCAAGTTCACTATGACATGTTGTGCATATTTGACAAGTTATGCATGCTTATGCAAGTTCAAAATGACATGTTGTGCATATTTAACAAGTTATGCATGTTTATGCAAGTTCCCTATACCATGTTATGCAAGTCTAACATGTTATGCATGCTTATGTTAATATGCAAGTTCATTATGCTAAGTTATGCAAGTCTAACATGTTATGCATGTTTATGTTAATATGCAAGTTCACTATGCTAAGTTATGCAAGTCTAACATGTTATGCATGTTTATGTTAATATGCAAGTTCACTATGCTAAGTTATGCAAGTCTAACATGTTATGCATGTTTGTTGTGATATGCAAGTTCATCATGTATGATTATGCCAAGTTCCCTCTTCCTATCCTTTATGCGTTATTACGAATATGTAAGCGATAGAATGACGTTGGGGGGTTTGGGTAAACTTAAAATACATGAAAATATAAGGTTGGGAATTTACCTATTAAGTTAGGTCTACCCCTTGGGAATTTACCTATTAAGTTAGGTCTACCCAAGTAATTGTTGACTTGTAATTATGTTTTGAAATAAAGTGGACATGACACTTAGAAAACATAAGTGTGGCCAACTCGAGGTTGGGTTGAGTTTGTAGCGTAATTCTACCCGGAACCGACCGGCTTAACTAGTGGCTACAAACAATAGGACCCAATGTGAGAAGTTGGTCATGGGGTGCCAAGACCCGAGGTTAGACCAAGTTGTGGTGTAAAGCTACCCGGACCCGCCCGGCCTAACTAGTAACCACAACAAGGTCTAATGTGAGAGATTAAGGTGCATTAAATTAATTAATGCCTCATGATTAGGGTTAAGTCAGGGTCCACTAATACTTAACCAATTTGGGGATTCGAGGGATTGAAATGGGGTTAAGTGGTGAACCGTTGGTCGCACTTAACTAGTTTAATCCATGATTAGTGAAGGGTTAAATCACACTTAACCCTCTTGGGAAACCCTAGCAACGTGGTCTGTTCTAATAGTAATCCCAGTTTGGTATCATTCACAACCCTAGAAGTTAGGCTAGGGCGGGGCACGATTACTGGACGGATGTAAGCGACCAAAAGGCGATGGCCGAGTGGTACAGCGGTGCGGGTCCAGGCGGGCTACGGACGTGCACGTAGTCCGGTGTTGGACAAACTCGAGGCACGGGTACCAGTAGGTTAGCGCTGTGCATTATTGCTTAAGTGTCTGGGGTTGACACCCGAGGGCTTGATACACCCAAAGGTGGACCCAACACAGTCTAACTACAACCATATGTGGGCCGTATGGACACCAACACTTGACGTGTTAGGTTTATAGGGAGCCGATTGATTAGACCGTTGGGCTGGACCTTGTATTAAGGTCACCTCATGTTATTGGGCCAAAGCTTGGGCCAAGGGATCAATACCTGTTATGTTGGTTTGCTAGTACACCGTGGTGCAAAACTTAACCTTGTTTTATGCGATGACACCTCTATCTATCTTATAGTTAATTTATCATGCCAGTATGATGTTATCTATGATCATCTCAGTTTCCATCATGATGTTAACTTTATTAGTTTATAGACTGATCGTAGCAGGGCTTACTCAGTCTTTTTGACTGACCCGTTTTCTTTCGCCTCTTTTCTTCCGTTCCCTCCCCCCCCCCCCAGGTTCTCAGGGAGGGAATACAGGAGCCTAGCTTGGATCTTAGCTGCTTTCTTGGATAGCTCATGTATGCTTTGGACTTGAGCTCACTATGGTTTTTCCACCTTGGGGATAGCTACTTTTATGTTTTCTCTTTCAGTTTCAGATGATGTTATTTCATGTACTAGACTTGTTTATTTGGGAAATTGACATTTTGATGTACCAGACTTGTGTTTTGAAATGGTTTAAAAATCTTCCGCTGTTTTATCTACTTACCCTGTTTATTTACATATATATATATATGTCATGTCCTGCCTTGCTATATCATTATGCATGTTTACCTTGTTTTAAAAACGCCCCACCAAAGTCAGAGTCGCTTGAAAGAGCCACCCTGGCGGAGGTGGGGTGTTATATTTGGTATCAGAGCATATGGTTTACGAGAAGGGATAAAAAGGTTTTTAAAACTTTTGAAAAACTATTTTCAAAACCAAGTATAAAGTATTTTCCAAAGAAAAGTCTAGTTATTTTAAAGGCTATTCCCCAAAAGCCATTAGCACTATCCTTTGACCCCTCGTTTGAACTCTTTTCTTTTTCGTTTCCAGCATGTCTGATAATCTCGTCTTACCCGAAGGAGTAACAATACCCGATTGGTTTCGTCAGTACTTGGAAGTCACGGCACCAGTCCCGGGTATCTCTAATGTTGTCTTTCCAGTCGAGGCCGCTGTTCCTCCTCCTCCTCCCGTAGCTGATGTTCCTCTTCCCCCTCAGCCTCCACAAGCGGATTTTGCGGAAACTTGTAAGAACTTTAAGATGATGGGTGGCAAGAATTTTAGTGGAACAGAGACTATTGTAGAGGCAAGGAATTGGTTGAAAGAGACCGAAGATCTTTTAGCCACCTTTGATATAGGTGACCGCAGGAAGGTTTTGTTAGCAGTATGGTTGCTAAAGGAAGAAGCTGCACGTTGGTGGGTGGTCACCACCACTACTAGGCCAATTAAGACTTGGGATGATTTTAGGGGAAGGTTTGGACTGAGGTTCTTATCACTGAAGCAAGGGGACATGACTATTAGGGAATACATAGATAAGTTTAATCAACTGGCTCGTGTCGATATAGACTTGGTTAATACAGCTCAGAAGAAGGCCCTACACTTTGCTCTAGGATTAAACGAGCCACTACACGGCTTGGCCATGTCTCACATACCCTTGGGGGCGACTTTCGAGAATTTGGTGAATTTGGCCCTACTTCAAGAAGAAGATAAGAATGACAAGAAGGAGGTCAGGGCGGATGAGTCTCAAGGCAAAAATAACAACAACCGCAAGGACAAGCCAAGAGAGAATAGGAAATGTAACTTCTGTGGTAAAATTGGACATATAGCCAGGGAATGTAGAAAGAAGGAAAAGAGAAAGCGGGGCGAATGCTTTCAGTGTGGTGAGTTTGGACATCTCAGCAAGGATTGCCCGAGGAAACAAGGGCAAGGTCAGACTCAGTGTGCAGGACTATCTGGAGGGCGAGTTCATCCCCTCAGCACCGTTCTTCCAGCTTATGATAGAGGTAGTGTTTCTGTTGAAAGTCTTGTTTACATTTTCTGATTTTCCCTGTTCATACTTTGTTTGATTCTGGCACATCGCATAGTTTTATTTTCATCTGATCTAGTTGAAAGTTTGCACCTAAGTACTAGTCTAGTTGATGATCCCGTATGTGTTTCGAATCCAATTGGGGGTTCTGCCCGTTTGTCTATGGTATGAGTGGATTTGAAAATTTCTATCTTGAGTATAGAATTCTCGTGGGATGTTTTATTCTCGGTTTCAGGGGATATGGGTTGGTTCTGGGCATGGAATGGTTGTCCTGTTTTGGAGCCATTCTTGGTTTTTGTATATAGGGGTGTGAGGCTCATGACTCGCCTCGGTAATACCCTAGAAATTTCTAGCAACCCTATGGGTCCCGTCATGTTATGTTATCTTGAATCCCTCAACTCGTCTATCGATAGTTTGCAATCTGTGAGGGTGGTCCGAGAATATCCTGATATCTTGGAGGAAAGTAAAGGGGTTACCCCTAGACGTGGGATAAATTTCCACATTATCTGGTTGGTAATACCAAGCCAGTTTCGTGGCCGGTTAGGCACATGACCTCACGAGGTGAGAGTTAAGAAAGCAAGTCAAGGAGTTGCTTGAGAAGAACTTCCTGAGACGAAGCCTTTTCGAGTAAGATGCTCCAGTAGTATTCGTTACTAATGTGGACAGTTTGCTTCGTCTATATGTTGATTATCGTAAGGAGACAACCGTTATCAAGGGTTGACGATTTGTTTGATCAGCTTGTAGGAGCATCTGTTTTCTTTTGATCCAGCTACCAGATTCCATCAGCTTAGGAGGGCTGAGGATGGAATTGACAAGACTAAGTTTAGGATTCTCGGTGGATTTTTGGAATGGCTAGTCATGCTATTTGGTTTGACTAAGGCACCCGCGTATTACGTGAACTTGATGGGTAGGGTGTTTAGGAAGTCCTTGAACAAGTTTGTCGCGGTCGTCGTACACGATATTTTGATCTCCTCAAAAGAACGAGGAAGAACATGCTATACATCTCAAGGAGGAGATGGATACGCTTAGGGCCTCCAGTGGAAGGTCAAGTTCTCCAAATGCCATTTTGGAGGAAAGAAGTTGGATTTCTTGGGCACATAGTTCCTAAGTAAGGCTTAACGGTGGATCCCGTTAAAGTGGTTGCGGTCTAAGACCGAAAAACCCTGAGGAGGGCAATTGAAAGCTTTCTCCGTTTGGCTAGTTAGTTAGCATTCCCTGAGCTTAGACTTACTCTTCTGGATCAAGAAGGGGGTTTCACAGGGAGAAGACCCGCAGTTAGTCAAGAACGTGGACCAGTCGATTCGAGGTGAGATGTTAAGACACCCCGCTAGCTATATTATAGATGACAAGGGATGACTAAGGCGCGATGAGAGATTATGTGTTCCTCGAGTGAAAGGCTTGGTAAAGAAGGTTTTTGAAAAAAATGCGCATCACTCGAGGAGGTGGCCGAGTTGGTCTCAGGGTGCATGTTGTGCCACCAGGTTAAGGCCAAGTCATAGAAGCCCGGCGGGCCATTACCTCCATTGGAGGTTCCGCAAGGGAAAGTGTGAAAACATCTCGATAGATTATGTGGATAGATTACCTAGATCAAAGAAAGGGAATACGGGTAGGTGGGTCATAATAGGTAGACTCACGAAGAGTGCTCATCTCAGTCCGGTGAAGAGCGAGAGGATTGCATCATGGTTAGCAACGGTTTACCCTCAAGAAGTTGGCCAGTTTTGAAATAGCCTACAGGAAGCCATGGGTAGGCAACTGAATCTAGGTATGGTCTATCACTCGTAGGTGGATGGTTCATTTCGATTAAGCATGAGTTATAGAAAATCACGTTTATAAGGGCAATTGGCAACGTGGATTGGTATTTCCAAGAAAAGTTCTGCTGCATGGAATACTTTATAGTAAGTAGACGAGATCCAGGGTTCACTAGTGAATTTTGGAGAGCTTGCATGAAATCATGAGGTTATAGTATGTTTAAGCCAAGGATACAGAAGGAAGAATAAGTGGAAAAGAAAGACGAGAGGCGATAATGAAATGAGTTCCAACTCGAATTTGGGAAATAAGGGTTAGGAAGCCAAGAAATCATGAAATAAAAGACGGCCAAAGCACAGTGGAGTTAAGCTCAAGGAAACGTGACTAAGAAGAATGAAGACTAGATACGCGCATCATATCTCTTTTTAAGAGTGCATCCTTGATCCTTGTTTTCCTGTGGAGCTTGCTCGCAAATTATCTTTTGTATATATATCCTCTCGGTCCCATTCTCGATCTTATTTCTGTTGTAAACTCCATAAGGGGGTTATGACTCATCGGTTAGTACTATATGTCAGAGTTTGAATGGATGCATATCTCTCTGTCCATGTTTATCTAGTTTATCTGGTTTATCGTGTTTATCTTGTCATGAGAGCCTTAGGTAGGAACCCTTTGGATGAAACATGTATTTGAAACATGTTATGCTTGATGGTTGCAATTGGCTGCAAGGGTTTGCAAGTGGTTGCTCGTGGATGCATTATACACAATTAGGCACTAGATCGGCTCGCACACTCCTCATATTGCATATGCATGGGTGCTTACACTTATTCAAGGTTGAAACTTGTTGTGCTACCACATGGATGTTGCATATGGATGAATGTTATGTGCACTCATATAGATACTATGAATTATATTAGGAATTTGCATACATATGGATTCATTTCACTAACATACATATGCATTAAGGAGGTTTACTGTATCAGTAACCGCCTGATCTTTGCATTAGATAAGACATACATGTGCATTAAGGAGGTTTACTGTATCAGTAACCGCCTGATCTTTGCACTAGATAAGTACATATACACACACTTTTGCATATGTTCATACAGCATTTAGAATCTTGTAAGGACAATGATTGCTCGTGGATGATGCTTTGAGTAGATGGATGATTGGATGGTAGGATACGTTCTCCCTAACTTGAAGATTTCGGGGACGAAATCCTTTAAGGAGGGGAGAATGTAACAACCCGTATTTTTAATAAACCTGTTATAACATAAATCGAGGCAGAATTAGATTATAAAATGGGAATCAAGGGAAACGGGCTATGCCATTGCGTTCGTCTCGGAAAAATACGCGAAATAGAGTCCGAGTTTTCGAAAATCGGAGTCCGTATGACCCAGTTAAGGCCCATTGAAGTTTTCAGAAAAATTCCTAAGTAAAAACAGATTTAAATTTGAAATTAAAAACTGGGGTTAGGGCAAACTGGCGCAGGCGGGAAAATTCCCGCCTAGGACCCGCATGTCGACAGGCCTGTCGACAGGGTCCCTATGGTGTCGACAGCCCTGTCGACAGCCCTGTCGACAGGGGGTGCCCAGGCAGTATTGCCTGGCGCACCATTTTGATTTGGGCTGGGTCTTGTGGCTTGGTTCTAGAGAATTCCGAGATCTGACGGGCCAAAATTAACCTAGGGTTAATCCTAGGGCTAAAAACACTCTAATCTTCTATAAATAAGCTCCAAATCCTACCCTAAACCCTCATTATTCACTCTAGCAACCAAACTATGTCAAATTGAAATCTCAAATGGCCTCCACCTAAGAACCCTAGCCTCCACCCTCTTCAAAAATCAATTCTAAGAAGATTTTGATGTTCATACAAGCTTTTCTAAGTTGTATGAAGGATCATTAGCTTGCATACATCATCAAGTTGCAAGTTTTATTTACTAAGCTAGTGTTTTTGGGTGTTTTCTTATTGGAGCTTTGTTTTGGGGTTTTATGCTTGCATAAAAAGGGCTTCTCAATCTTTATTAGGAGATTTGTGTCTTCATAATAGTTGTAAGCCCTCTTACCTTCATTTTAGAAACTCTAAAGTTAATATGTGATGAAAGTTGGGATTTTTGTATGTTTAATGAGTTGTGCATGCTTATGCGAGTTCACTATGCTATGATATGCATGTTTAATGAGTTATGCATGCTTATGTGAGTTCACTATGCTATGTTACACATGTTTGATGAAGTATGCATGTTTTGATTTGCAAGTTTAACAAGTTATGCATGTTTATGCAAGTTCACTAAGTCATGATTTGCAAGTTTAACAAGTTATGCATGTTTATGCAAGTTCACTATGCCATGATTTGCAAGTTTAACAAGTTATGCATGTTTATGCAAGTTCACCAAGCCATGATTTGCAAGTTTATTTAGTTATGCATGTTAGGCAAGTTCACTATGACATGTTGTGCATATTTGACAAGTTATGCATGCTTATGCAAGTTCAAAATGACATGTTGTGCATATTTAACAAGTTATGCATGTTTATGCAAGTTCCCTATACCATGTTATGCAAGTCTAACATGTTATGCATGTTTATGTTAATATGCAAGTTCACTATGCTAAGTTATGCAAGTCTAACATGTTATGCATGTTTATGTTAATATGCAAGTTCACTATGCTAAGTTATGCAAGTCTAACATGTTATGCATGTTTATGTTAATATGCAAGTTCACTATGCTAAGTTATGCAAGTCTAACATGTTATGCATGTTTGTTGTGATATGCAAGTTCATCATGTATGATTATGCCAAGTTCCCTCTTCCTATCCTTTATGCGTTATTACGAATATGTAAGCGATAGAATGACGTTGGGGGGTTTGGGTAAACTTAAAATACATGAAAATATAAGGTTGGGAATTTACCTATTAAGTTAGGTCTACCCCTTGGGAATTTACCTATTAAGTTAGGTCTACCCAAGTAATTGTTGACTTGTAATTATGTTTTGAAATAAAGTGGACATGACACTTAGAAAACATAAGTGTGGCCAACTCGAGGTTGGGTTGAGTTTGTAGCGTAATTCTACCCGGAACCGACCGGCTTAACTAGTGGCTACAAACAATAGGACCCAATGTGAGAAGTTGGTCATGGGGTGCCAAGACCCGAGGTTAGGCCAAGTTGTGGTGTAAAGCTACCCGGACCCGCCCGGCCTATCTAGTAACCACAACAAGGTCTAATGTGAGAGGTTAAGGTGCATTAAATTAATTAATGCCTTATGATTAGGGTTAAGTCAGGGTCCACTAATACTTAACCAATTTGGGGATTCGAGGGATTGAAATGGGGTTAAGTGGTGAACCGTTGGTTGCACTTAACTAGTTTAATCCATGATTAGTGAAGGGTTAAATCACACTTAACCCTCTTGGGAAACCCTAGCAACGTGGTCTGTTCTAACAGTAATCCCAGTTTGGTATCATTCACAACCCTAGAAGCTAGGCTAGGGCGGGGCACGATTACTGGACGGATGTAAGCGACCAAAAGGCGATGGCCGAGTGGTACAGCGGTGCGGGTCCAGGCGGGCTACGGACGTGCACGTAGTCCGGTGTTGGACAAACTCGAGGCACGGGTACCAGTAGGTTAGGGCTGTGCATTATTGCTTAAGTGTCTGGGGTTGACACCCGAGGGCTTGATACACCCAAAGGTGGACCCAGCACAGTCTAACTACAACCATATGTGGGCCGTATGGACACCAACACTTGACGTGTTAGGTTTATAGGGAGCCGATTGATTAGACCGTTGGGCTGGACCTTGTATTAAGGTCACCTCATGTTATTGGGCCAAAGCTTGGGCCAAGGGATCAATACCTGTTATGTTGGTTTGCTAGTACACCGTGGTGCAAAACTTAACCTTGTTTTATGCGATAACACCTCTATCTATCTTATAGTTAATTTATCATGCCAGTATGATGTTATCTATGATCATCTCAGTTTCCATCATGATGTTAACTTTATTAGTTTATAGACTGATCGTAGCAGGGCTTACTCAGTCTTTTTGACTGACCCGTTTTCTTTCGCCTCTTTTCTTCCGTTCCCCCCCCCCCAGGTTTTCAGGGAGGGAATATAGGAGCCTAGCTTGGATCTTAGCTGCTTTCTTGGATAGCTCATGTATGCTTTGGACTTGAGCTCGCTATGGTTTTTCCACCTTGGGGATAGCTACTTTTATGTTTTCTCTTTCAGTTTCAGATGATGTTATTTCATGTACTAGACTTGTTTATTTGGGAAATTGACATTTTGATGTACCAGACTTGTGTTTTGAAATGGTTTAAAAATCTTCCGCTGTTTTATCTACTTACCCTGTTTATTTACATATATATATGTCATGTCCTGCCTTGCTATATCATTATGCATGTTTACCTTGTTTTAAAAACGCCCCACCAAAGTCAGAGTCGCTTGAAAGAGCCACCCTGGCGGAGGTGGGGTGTTATATATCTAAGAGTAGGAAAAGGGCTTACATTGCTTTGAAGGCCTAAATCGATTAAACTAAAGCTTGTGAGGAAGCCTACGCATGCCATCACCCAAAAACCCAAAGATGGATGCCCCAAATCAACAAAAACACCATCTTTATGAACAAAGATCAAAGCTTTTGCCTTGAAATCAACTTGAGAGGCTCTCATACTAACATAGGGACTCTCTAACACTCTCATGATCATGAAACCTTTCATAGAAATGAAGTGGAGGCTAGGATAGTTGAGTGGAGGCCATGAGAGTAGAAATTTTGCCATAGTTTAGTTGCATGAATGAATAATGAGGATTTAGGATAGGTTAGGGTCTTATTTATAGATTAGGCAAGTGTTTTAGGCCATAGGATTAAACCTAGATTCAATCCAAGCCATCAAAGCATGTCTTGGGGAAGAAGTCAAGTGTAGGAACCATCTAGGGCCTTTAGATTAAAGATGAACCATGAGAACCATCCAAATGCAAAATCTGCATTTGAGCGAATCGGCCCACGGGTTGACAGCCAAACACCCTGGATTAACCCCTAGTCGACCCAGCAAGCTCCGGTCGACCTCAAAAATCGGCCGGTTCGGTTATTCCCCTCTCCCAATTCGTTGTTTTGAACATTTTTGCATATTTATTTATTTAATTTTCAATTATATATATATATATATATCAATATATATATATTTTTCTGCGCAACCCATTTCACTTAATTAAGTATACTTTAATTTGGGAATTTTTCGTGAAACTTCGCGAGGCCATATCTTGGTCATACGGACTCCGATTTTTCGAAAACTCGGACTCTATTTCGCGTATTTTTCCGAGACGAACGCAATGGCATAGCCCGTTTCACTTGATTCAGAATTTAAAATTAAATTCTGCCTTGATTCTCGTCTTTAATCATGTTATCGAAAAATACGGGTTGTTACATGCATCGTGTAGGTATAAGCCGTGCACCATTGATTATCGGGTTGCCACTTTGGGGAGTGATACACCCCACTATGGGGCCAGCACGGGTATCTACGTTAGGGAGCCGATCGCTTGGGGAGTAGTGGGTACACCTAGTGGAGATAGGGGCAGACGGCACCTATGTAGTCAGCTAGGGGTACACGAGACTACTAATTAAATAACTAAGTTGTGGGTACACCTAGTGGAGATAGGGGCAGACGACACCTATGTAGTCAGCTAGGGATGCACGAAACTACTATTAAAAATTACTAAGTACACTTAGTGGGATCAACCTTTAAGTAGGAATTACACTTGGGTGGGTAGAACTGGTGTGGTGCAGTGTAGGAATTATCCTTGGGTGGGTAGATCTGGTGTGGTGCAGAATAGTATTTATCCTTGGGTGGATAGGCGCGTCTTTACCGTTATCTTAGTTTATCCTAAGTCTAGTTGGCTACTTAGTGTAGTCATTTATCCCCAGTCGTACCGTACCAGGTTTATATCATACCCTAATTACTTTAATGATTGTATTGTTAAGGTTATAGGGCTCACTCAGACTTATGTCTGACCCCGTTGTTTTTATCTTTTTCCCCAACCCTCAGGTTCTCAGAGTGGGCCTAGCACTAGTGGGCTTTGATCAGATTGATTTATCTATCTTTTGGAGCTTGGATTCTTGAAGAAAAGCTCGGTTATCTTTTCTATTATGGCTATTAGTATGTAGTGGGATTATGTACTTATGTTTTAACGAGATGGATATTTTGTACTTGACTCTTGGTGGTTTTTGAGATGTAAGCAAACATGTTTAACTTCTGCTGCAATGAAATGATGTTTTAAATTTCAAGTATTACATATATCTGTCTTGTTGTAATTTTTCAGTTCTATATTCACTTAAATACTCCACCGAAGCTAAGGCATTCCCTTTATGAGTGACCTTAGCGGGTGTGGGGTGTTACATTTTCCAACAAGTCAAAGCTGAGCAAAAGAAGCCCGATGGATTACTTCATCCGTTGGAGGTTCCGCAGTGGAAATGGGAGAACGTCTCTATGGATTTCATAGATGGTTTGCCTAGATCGAAGAAAAGAAAAACCAGTATCTGGGTTGTGGTGGATAGACTCACTAAGAGCACTCACTTTATTCTAGTTAAGAGTAAGAGTACAACATCTGGTAGCAATTCATGTTCGTGAGATAGTTCGTCCTCAAGGAGTACCTTCCAGCATCGTGAGCGATCGTTACCCCATCTATACCAGCGAATTTTGGAGGAGCTTGCAAGAAGCATTTGGTACACAGTTGTGTCAAGCACCGCCGATCATCCTCAGATCGATGGACAGACAAAGAGTGTGAATAGGATTCTTGAAGATATTTTGAGCTGTGTATCCTAGACTTTGGAGGGCACAGGAAGAGCATCTTCCTTCAGTACAGTTTGCCTATAATAACAATTATCAGGCTAGCATCTTCGTGGTACCCTTCGAAGCATTGTATGGACGACCCTATAGATCACTAACTTATCGGTGGGAATCTACAGAAAGATCATTACTTGGACCAGATATGGTTAGAGAAACATCCAAAAATATTGACCCTATTCGATAGCGGATGAAGGCAGCTCAAGATAGGTAGAAATCCTATGTAGACAAGAGAAGGATTGACATCAAATTTGAAGTAGGAGACTTAGTTTTTATCAAAGTGTCACCTATGAGGAATGTGGTTCGCTTCGGATCGGTAGGGAAGTTGGCACCTACGTTTGTGGGGCCATTTCCCATTACCGAGAGGATTGGCCAAATGGCCTACAGAATAAAGTTCCCAGAAAATTTATCTTGAGTTCATGATGTTTTCCACGTTTCTCATCTGCGAAAGTGCCTGCATGACACTGCAGTAATCGTTGAGCCGAGCGTGTTGGAAGAAGTCGAAGTGGAATGTAAGGCGAAAGTCAGGCGAGTCCCTACCCGTTTTCTAGGATCAGAAGTTAAGAAGCTACGCAATTAAGAGATCAAGTTGCTAAAGATTCAATGGGGAGACAGCCCAAAGGATGCAACTTGGGAAACCGAAAACAAGATTCGCTCTTCGTACTTTTTCTTTTTCGAGAGTATGTTCTTAACTCCTTTTTCCAAAGTTTTATCAGTGCTTGTTTCTATCATTTGAGTATTTCTTATCCGTAGTATTTTTCGACCTTTAGATAGGAATCCTATGGATTAAACATGTGTTTGTGACATGTTATGTTTGATGGATGCAAGTGGATGCAAGTGTTTGATAGTGGTTGCTTGTGGATGCATATACACACACATTAGGCACTAAGATCGGCTCAATCACTTTCATACTGCATATGGATGTGTGTGCATTTTCTTTTCTTTTATGGATGGAAATGGATATATTAGCATATGGATGTTGCATTTGAACGAATGAGTGTGCACATATATAGATCTTACATGTTATAATAGGATTATTTGCATACATATTGGATTCATGGCACTGACATACATTGCATTAAGGAGGTCGACTAAATCAGTAGATCGCCTGATCTTTTGCATTAGTGTTGGGACATATACACACACCGTTGCATATATTCATATAAGCATTAGAACTCTCTAAGGACAATAGATGCCAATGGTTATTGGATGAGCATATGGATGATGGATGGTAGGATATGCATTCTTCTTAACTTAGAGATTTCGGCGATGAAATCCTTTGAATAGGGGAGAATGTAACAACGCCAATTTTTTAACGACACTAAAAGAGGATAAATTAAACAATTATTAGTTTAATATTTAGAATTAAGGAAAATGGACTGCGCCATCACATTTGTCTCGAAATTCTGGTCAAGATAGACATTAGTTTTCGTAAAACGGACACCGTATGAAGAAGTTATGAGGGCTTTAAGTTTGTATATACGTAGAAAGAACATACATATACGAATCACGTATGAGTCAGATATGAGTCAAACCCTATCCAGAACAGTTCGAAAATCAAAAATTCATCAAGATGGCAAAATTCCCGCTCTTGGGGTCGACCCCCCTAGATGGGTGTCGACACTGGGGTCGACCCCCCTTAAGGGGTGTCGACCTATGGTTCGACCCACCCACAGGGGTGTCGTCAACCCTAGGGCTGAGGTGGTAGTCAGTTTCAGAGGGTTCTACAGCTATAAATATGTGCTCAATTCTCCTATTTCTTCATTGGAACCTATGGAAGCCATATACTGCCGGTGTGGGAACTGAGACGATTCATTTTCTTCAACAACTTACAACATTCGACATTGCAAATCAAATCCAGAAATTCAAGATCCATTCTTTCTCTATTCTCTAAACCTAACGCTATGAGTTTCTAGTTGCTTTTAGGTTTAGAAAAATAAAAGTGAATTATGAAAGACTGTGAGTTGGATATTTTGTAAACTATGAATCTATGCTATTTTAAAATCTTATACTATGTCATGATGGATCTACATATTTAGATCCAATGCAATTGTGGTTATTCTATTATGTTACCTGTGTGGATCACGACTTGAAACTACGTTATGGTGAATGTAAATCTGTTAATTTGGACAGTTGCAACATTGGTTAGGTCTAACTCTTTATGTAAATCACCTTTCACCTGTCATATTGCGATTAACTTAGATATGTTGTAAGTTGGACATGTGAACCCATATTTAGATCCAAACATGCTATTATGCCACTCTAATAGTGTTAGATCTATTTTAACCCTTAGATCTGAATTATGTGATCTAATTTATCATCTTGTGTTATCATATTAGATCTAAACCAGGTGGACATCTAAACTGCTAATTTAGATCTTACTATGCTTATTGTGACATCGAAGTTATATTGACTGCCACCAGTTCACCAGTATTATGTCCACCTTATTCTAATGTTAATTACATGTCCATGCCAGTATGTATGTTCCCCTTATCATCATGCTAGTTTATGTTTATGCCAAAATGATCACTTTGGTTATATTCCCATTGTTTTCCTATTATCATCCATAACTAGGTTATTGACTAGCCTAGGCATGACACCAGTTTATGAGTGTGTTAGTTAGGGAATGGGGGGAAAAAGGGTTAATACTGGCATAATTTGAATATGAACATTTTTGGACATATAATTCAAATTACTAGGTAAAATGGGTATTAACACATATAAAGGGAAAGGGTTAATTAACTGATTAATTAATTAAAAATGGAATGTCTATTAATTACAATTAGGAATTATAATTGTACTTATGACACGAGGTTATGTTACATTGGTGGTGGACGTCTGCCCAGACCCAACCGGCATATCTAGCAGCCACTAATGTTGAAACTAATGTGGGAGTCTAAATACGAAAATATGAATCAGGCTAAGACACGAGGTTAGGCCCAACTATGAAATAAGTCTGCCCGGACCCGACCGGCATATCCAGCATCCACACGTTGTAGGCCTAATGTCGGAGGTCTAGCCCATTGTAAACCATAAATGGACATGGTAATGAATTGGACTACTTACCCAAACATAATCCATGGGGATTGTATGATTATAAAATAAAGTTATGGTTAAGTAAATTGATTGGATAGTGGATGGGTTAAGCAAATCTGGAAAGGGTGTGTAATATTTACATATAGGCTCACAAACTTAACCCAATAAGGTTATGTAATTAAAGACACCTAGTGGTATACATAACCAGAGGAAAGTATAAAAGTTATGTAATTAAAGACACCTTTTATGGTAAGCACAATAGGTATAGGGTTATGTAATTTAAGACAACTAGTGGTATACATAGTCAGTGAAAAACCTAGTAGGGGATACAAGACAAAAGGGGAGAGCTTCTATCATATTGTGCAGGACCCATTTCATTTAGTAACCCGGAGTAAGTATCAAATAAAATACTCTGTACTAGGCTGAGAGGGGACACGCTTACTGACTGATTGTAAGAGATCCGAAAATGGAGGATGGTGTGGGCGGCGCAAACCGACCGGGCCATGTGCGTGCATGAGTCGGACATAGGGGGATAAGATGACCGTGACACCAGTAGATATGGGGTTGTGCATATTAGTGATGGGTTTCCACTGTTGGACGTGATACATCCTACCGTGGGGCCGTCACAGAGTATCTACGGAGTAGGGAGCCGATTGATTAGGGTAGCGGTTAGGGTATATTTGGACATATGCCCTATGTTTACCGCCTTATAGTGGAAGGGATCATCTCATTTCGGTTATACTAGTAATATTGCAGATTAATCATTAGAGAAGTATATACACCTTACCCTGTCTACCTTATCACACCTACCATTTATGTAGTGATCTCTCTTATCCACTTTATTTTCCTATCATGTTACTTTTCTTTATTTATTAGCTAAAAGTAACTAGACTCGCCAGACTTTATATCTGACCCTTCTGTTTCTCCTTCTTTCTTCCGTTTCCCCTTCCCCCATCCCCCTCCAAGGTTATCAGGGAGGAAACACTCAGGCTTAGTCAGGACTCATATATCATCTTGCTAGAAGCTACTTCTGAAGTATGGCTCAAGTTCTTGTCTCTACTATGGCTTAACTCTTTCAATTGGGGAATTATGTTTCTTTATATTCTTATGTACTCTGATGATGCAAGACAGAAGTTATTTTATTGTAATGGTTTTGGTGAGTTATGGTATTGTGGACCACGGTATTATGATTTATGTTTGAAATAAAAATTTCAATTTCCGCTGGTATCTTATTTATATATGTCTTGTAATTATTCTGTGTCTGTTTACCTATAACGCTTCACGAAAGTTAATGCATTCCCTTAGTGAGTGACATTAATGGACATGGCGTGTCACATAGTTGTTGCTCAATTCTTTTATCTCAAAGCAAATAAGGATTATTAAAAAGAGAATTATTTTCTTTTGGGCCCAAATGTGTAATGTTACCCATTCTTGTGATCCGTATATAGTCACTAATGGCTTTATACAGTATTTATTACAATTTTCCAATGACAAAAATCATTTATTTTATCATTAAAATTAAGAGTAGAAAGAATACAAAAATTCAAAAGAAAATTTATTTCATCACTCCAAATTTATTACATACCTATCACATGACCTCGCATTATATTGTTCATATAATTTAATAAATCAAATAAAATTCCAATGATAATATATACTAATGCCACCTTGATGATCAAAGTCATATGCACTAAAATTGTGAAATCTATCTTTACAAACAAACAAATAGTAGTCTTTATGCATTTCCAAAGAAAACATAAGTCAAAATTCTACATAACATAACAAACTAAAGCTAATATTAGCTTTTCTTCTACACTTCTATAAATTATTTATGCATCTAAAACTGTAAAATCCTACAACTGATTTACTCAAAAGAGTAATCGGGAGTTTATGGGAAATATAAAATTTCTGCTCTAGAAAAAGTTTCTGATGTGAACAATAGTATTCTATCCTATTCAAAATCATACATACAAACAAGCGCACACACACACACATATATATATACATATATATATATACACATAGTAAAGTTGCATAACTAAGTGAAAACAGATCTCTCCTCACTAGGACCTTACGATCGAATGTTAAATAAAACATATACTAGATAGGATAATACATGCCTAAAGCATTGTCCTATGTTCATCCATATTCAACCACAATGATATAACATAACCTATATAGCAAGTAAAATGGGTCCAAATGAAATATCTCGTATTCGGTAAGGTTTAATGTCACATAACACCTAATATACATCCTATTAGTTGTCCATATATTGAAATAGTTTCCCTTATGTCACCATAATAGGCTGGGTAAAAATGTACTAGCTAGGGTGACTCAAGAAAAATCCAGATAATCCATAATGGTTTATATTCTCCATAAGATTACTAAAATACTTCCCTGATAGAAGAAAAATAACAGCAGTCACCATCTCCTATAAGGATTCAAGTACCCCATGGTAGAAGAAAAAAATAATGACCTTCCTTTCCCGTTAGTATATCAAAATAACCATGTGGTAAATGAAAAACAATATTTAGAATTCCTCTTTTATTCTCACATGCATATCCAAAATTTTAGCATTAATGTTGGCAAAGCCCTATGCATTAGATCATCGATCCTTATAGCTGGGGGACTTATTAGGCTAGAGCGTGGGGCATTGCCCTGACCTAATCTATACTACATAAATATTGTTTATGCTACTTAAATATTGTTTGATTATAAAATACATACTAGCACTTTTGTCTATAATATACACACACACACACACACATATATATATATATATATATATATATGCAGGATTTATATACAGGGAATATTACTGAAGACTGCACAGTTTAAAGATATTAGAGATTCAGAATTCAGAGATATTTCAAGACTCATGAGTATTCAAGAGTTCAAGACTAATATAGTTATAGGTCCTAGATTATGTAAGACTCTAAATAGCACTCCAGATTCAAAATTCAAATTCTATTTTCAGATTTCAAATTATATTTTCAAATTCTATCTTCAATTCTCTCTATTTTATTTTCTATCTTTTATGTTTCTCTTTCTTACTTTACATTTGTTTTCAAACTCAAATTTTATAAGTTTTATATTTTTATATATTTATACATTATATTTATATAGTTTTAAACTTTATAATTTTATAAATATGTTTACATAGTTTATATTTGTGTTTTCATATGATTTTCTACTTTATAATATTAATTTATAACCCTATGTTTTAATTCAAGAATCTCCAGAATTATATTTATATCAAAACACTTGAAAAATGCTCAAAAATTAATTTTGTACTTAGTATATGTTGACATATACAAAACAAATTGTCGACATATAATTGTCATTTTTTCAAATTTGAAAGGAAGTGTATTTTCACTATTTGTGACGGTTCTGGAGCATTGCAACCCTTCACACACTATAAAAAGAGTTTGGTTTCGAATTTTTAACTACTCCTTCTTCTTCACTTTCACTCTCTTTCAATACACCATTATTTCTTATCATTTTTATGATTCCTACACCTATACTCTGCTGAATTCAATTCTGTTATCACTAATCTTCTTCTCTCTACACTCTTCACTCATTACTCTCTGAATCAAGTGCTATTGAAGAGTTATAGGGCGATTGTAATTGTTTGGGAAGTACTTAGGAATCGGTGTTCTCCTTGTAGCCGTGAAATCTAGGAACGGAATCGGTGTTTTCCTTGTTGCGGTGAAATCAAGGAACGGGAGTGGTGCTAACCTTGTAGCCGTGAAATCAAGGTGTGTAATTGGATATTAATGCAGTAATAAAACTCTGTGCAATCCAGTGTTGTGCGAGACTGGATGCAAAAGCAATCTGAATCAGTATAAAATCCGATGTGTTCTTTCCTTTTCTGCATTTTTATTCTGTTTATTTCGCATCTGTGTTTGATTATGGGTCTGTGATTCTTTCTGTGGTGTTTGATTCATATAATTTATCATATAAGTTTTCGTTTTTGTTTAAATTCTCAAAAACACTATTCACCCCACACCCCCAGTGTTTGTTTTGCCTTAAAGATCCTTTTCGCATTCCCTAACAAAAACTCCATACGCTTTTCAATGATATGTATCTCTAGGCCTTTCAACTATACATAGGGTACTCGACCAACAACCTTCCGGTCACTTAGATGTCTCTATTATACCCTTGCTTTGAGCCCGCTAGAACCTACGACAACGATAATCTCTCGGCCTTCAATATCACTAGTCATCTTTCCTGATGGCTATTCTTAGCTCAAGCAACCTTCTCGAGAAACCATTCTCTATCAACTCTCAACCTTTGAGTTATCTTCACATTCATTTCTTTTCAACGGTTAACGAATGTCTCACAACACTTCGAACATTCCCCCTTGAACTCATGTTGAAGCTAGAACCATCATCGACTCAAAAACAAGCTTCCTTTAGTCGATACTGCATTTCATAGCATTTCAAGCTTCTTCGCTATAAAAAACTTGCCAAAATGTCAAAACAGCCTTTGTAGTGCTTCTGAAATGCTATTATATCTCCTGGTTCAATTCAGCATCAATCTGTTGTGAAAAACTATATAATACATCAAAATTGGCTTTCACAACGTTTCTTCCTTTTTACAGCATTTCAAAAGTGTCGTCAATGCTTCCTGTCCATCATTATGCCTTCTGGTCCATCAATATCGCTTTCACAGCTTTTCTACCTTTTTACAGCGTTTCAGAAACACTTGTCACGGCTCAGGTGTGACATACGACCTACAACATTCGAGATGCGACGTTCTTGTTCGAGGACCATCCGTGGCATTTTTACTTTCCGTGGCGTTTCTCAAACACTATCAAATCTCACAAGCCATACGGCATGCGACATGCGACAATCTTGTTCCAGGACCTTCCATGACTTTTTACTTTCCACAGCGTTTTTCAAATGCAGTAAATTTCTAGAACTTGATTTTTAGCCTGATTCGTGAAAATTCCCCCAATCCTCTTGATTTTTCTTGATAAACCATGATTTTTGAACTTGCCAAACATATTGTCAAACACTCTAAAACTCTCCAATCCATCTCAACTCAAAATTAATCAATTTCGTCAACAAATCATCAACATCAAAACAATGATTCAATAAATGACTAAATCAATATATATAGATCCAAAGAAAGAACTAACATATGAAATTACCGCTTAATAAGTTGCTAAATTAGAACCTATGGTGATTCATATGAAAACACATGTACCATGTTGTAAATCTAATGAAAACAACTTGAAAATGATAAAATTGAGATCGTAGAACTCATATACTTGATTGAATCCGCGTGAGAGATTCATTTCACTCACCAAATCTCTAAAACAACACAAAAGCACTTAGATGTAGATCCGAATAACGAAGAATTTACTCTAAACTCTTCGATTCGGTGAACTCTCTCTTGGTGTGGTGTAGATCTAGCTTCAAACGATGTAGATCTTCGATTCACTAAGCTTTAATGGTGGAAAGATGAAGAAGATGAAGTAATAAAGGAACATAAGCTCTTCCAAAATGAGAGAATTAAGAAGGTAAACTATTTTCTACTCCACTTACCCCCTATTTATAGCCTTCCACCAGCCCACTAATGGGCCTCTCTGAATCGGCCCATTATGGCTTTAAAAAACCTAAACAACTAACTGTGAAACCTTAAAACAAAGATTTCTCCCAAACCGCTAAACCAAATCTTTAATGTAACCACTCTACGAAATGGGAAACATCATTTCCTTTACAATGAGACTGATTTCAACACTGAATCGATCCGAGTCAAAAGTTATGCCTTTTACTAGTCTAGGAGGGGAAAAATGGTCGTAAACAAAATTGGTAAAAATTATGGACATTTCTCACATTCCCATAAACAACATATCAAAATATGAGAATGTTCCAACCCTCATGGAATAAAATAAAATTATTTTACGATCTTCCGATACGTAAAATGCGGCCTGTTACATTCTACTCCCTTAAGAATTTCGCCCCACAAATTCCAAGCAAACACAAGCAACCAAAACAATTCAGCAAGCCTATTATCCACGAGCATCCAATCCTATTATTCAACCTTGTAGCCATCAAACCATGCATTCATAACCTTATCCTAGCACATAGAGTTTTAATAGCCCCAACAAAGATAACAATAATAAAAACAATAACAACGATAATATCAAAAAGCTACAATGATGGCGTTATATCAATGGGTCATACGAATGGAAAGTTCTAGATGTGTTGTCTTCTTACTCTCTTCCGTCTCCTACGTACAACTGTCATCCTCACTCCAATGTACCTTAACTAGCTTAACTATTTTCATCCTAAGTTTTTTCGTGTCATTTCCCACAACACGAAGCGGCTTACGAGGTCTCACAACTAAGGTCTCTACTTTTAGGTCTTCATACTACCCCATAGATACCACCACATTTGAATTATGCACGAACTTCTGTAGAAACGAGACATGGAAAACATTATGCACACTCGATGTCTTCTCAGGTAACTCCACTCTATATGCAAGCTTCTCCATTCGCTCGACTATCGGAAACAGTCCAACAAATCTAGGAGCTAACTTTCATTTATTTCTAAACTTAACCACATGCTTTGGAGAAATGTTGACGAAAACCATATCGCCAACGTCGAATTCTAAATCTTTTCGATGCTTACAAGCATAACTCTTCCGACGATCTTGAGCTACCTTCATTCATTGTCGAATGATCTTGATACAATCCGATGTCTCTCTTAACATCTCCGGCCCAAGTGTTAACTTATCTCCATTTTCTAACCAACACTCCGGAGAAACACATGGTCTACCATACAACGCCTTGTATGGTGCCATCCCAATGCTCGACTGGTTGCTATTATTATATGCAAACTCAGCAAGATGTAAATGGTCTTCCTATGATCCCCCAAAATCCAACACACAAGCTCTTAGGAGATCTTCCAAAACTCGATTAACTCTCTCAGTTCGACCATCAATCTGGGGGACGATAAGCCGTACTCAAACAAAACTCGGTTCCCAAAGTCTCTTGCAAACTCTTCCAAAATCCACTCGTGAACAATGGATCTCGATCACTCACTATGCTCTTCAGGATACAATGGAATCAAACTATCCATTTTATATAAAGCTCAAACAACTTTGATGCTATCCTAGTTGATATAACAGGAATAAACCTTGCACTTTTCGTCAAGCGATCCACGATGACTCAAATTCCTTCGTTTCCTGCCCTGGTTCTAGGTAGTCCATCGATGAAATCCATCGATATCTGCTCACACTTCCACGTAGGAACTTCCAATGGCTAAAGCAATCCACTTGGCTTCTTCTGTTTAGCTTTCGCCAACTGACAGTTCAGGCACCTAGAAATGAACTTTCCAATATCTCTTTTCATCCCTTCCCAGTAGTAGACTCGCTTCATGTCCTGATACATCTTATTACCACCGGGATGAATCATTAACTTTGAGTGATGACATTCCCTTAGTACCTCATCTCTCAAACCATCGATATCAGGAACAACCAGTCGTCCTTGCTTTTGATGCCACCCTCTCGATCGACTTCGAATTCCTTATCCTTTGGTTCCAACTTCTGGATAAACCTAACAATTTTTGCATCTCGCTTTTGGGTTTTGCCAACCCTTTGGATAGGAGTAGGTCTTATTAACAATCTTTCCAACATTTCAGGTTCCAACTCACAATTTGGCCTGAAATCAAATCTTGGAATGAGCTATCAGAACACCCCAAAAGGATTTGAATCTTTATCAGAATCTTTGAATCTTTGAATGAGCTATCAGAACACCCCATATGACACACTTGGAATGAGCTATCAGAACACCCCATCACAAATGAACCTCGTATTGTTAGTCTCAGTAACTATGCCCTGACCCCTACCTAGTGCGGGGTCCTCCTTAAATACCATAACGGGTTACTGACTAATATGGGTCCTACACAACAAATGACACAAGCACCCCTATACTTGCATCCCCAAATCAACTAGGCTTTACATAGGTTAAGTTTTGCATGGGTTAATAATGTCCCTATAGCCCCACCAGATTAACAAGTATACTTAACCCCCAACAGATCAAACAGAATACATTGGTGACATACAGTATCATTTACGTGTTCCCTTAATCTTTGTATTAAGCCTACATGTTTCCATATTTATACAACCTATATTTTAGTTATATTACAAAGTATAAGTTATTCCCCAAATTTTACTCATATTCATAGTACAGGTTATGCCTCTCAAATTACCATTCCCAATCATTCCCAATTAAACCCAATTTTGTCGTACGCATATTTCAGTGATATCGGCCTAGGCTCATAGGTAGCCTGGCTATAAAAATAAAAAGGAATGAGAGAGGCAGAAGAACGGAAATAGGCACAGAAATAGGCATATAGAAATAACTGAACAAAATAGGTGTATAGAGAATTTCATGTCATTATAGCAGATCTATTTAAACATTAATCAACATCTTAACATGCATAAGTTCTAGATAAGGTTTATTAACATGTCAATATTACTTGTTAAATATTTATATTTAATAGAAACATGAATTCACAGAGATTGGATCTAAAGAACTGAGAATAGAATGTTGGTGTTGTAGCAGAGATTCTTATGTACGTATAAGTCGTTGTTGCAGAAGAATAGGCTAATTCAATCCGAGCTAGGGCAGCATATCGTTGTCTCCATTGTTTTGGGTGAATAATACAGTAGAACGGATGTCCTACTTATAGCCTACCAGCAACGAATCTCGTCCAGAAACAAGTCCGGGTTCAGGATATGAACCTGGATGGATTTGGGGTAAGTCGAGCCTAGGGTCGACACCCATGTGGCATGGGTCGACCCCCAATGGGTCGAATTCCCACGTGCCTTTACGCTCTTCATTTTTGATTTATTTTCAATTCTGGACTAGTAATATATATATTTATATATTACTTATATGTACACAAACTTCAGACCTTAATATCTTCTTCATACGATGTATGTTTTATGCAAACTCGGAGTCTATCTCAAGCAGAATTCCAAGACAAACACAATGGTACAGTCCATTTCCCTTAATGCCCAGTATCTAATTAAGTATTCTTTAGCTCATTGCTATAATGTTCTTTTAAAATTATAGGGTATTACATTCTCCCTTACTTAAAGAATTTCGTCGTCAAAATCTCTAAGTTAAGAAGAATGTACTTCCTAACATCCACATCCATCTACTCATTCATGAATCAGAGGTATCCATTGTCCTTAAAAGATTTATAATGCTTATATGAACATATGCAATAGTGTGTATATATGTCCTTACACTATGCGAAAAATCAGGCAGTCGACTGATTTAGTTGACCTCCTTAATGCAATTTAATGTTCGTGCCATGTAAACAAAATGTGCGTAAATAATCCAAGTATAACATGTAAGCTCTATATGTGTGCACAATCATTCATCCAAATGCAACACCCATATGATGATACACTCATTTTCATCTTTAAATTTTTTAAAATGCACACACATCCGAATACAGTATGTAGTGATTGAGCCGATCTAGTGCCAAATGTGTGTGTGTATATGCATCCACGAGCAAACACTTGCAACCACTTGCATCCGTCAAACATAACATGTTTACATCCATTGGTTTTCAACCTAAAGGTCGAAGATTCGATCGATAGGATACAAACGAATGATAGAAACTAGTACAGATAAAAGTTTGGAAAAAGAATCTAGGAACATACCCTTGAAAAGAAAAGTGTACTAAGCGCAAATCTTGTCTTCAATCACCCAAGTTGCATATTTGCTATCTTATCCCCATTGAACCTTCATCATCTTAACCTCTCGACTGTGGAGCTTCTTAACCTTTGATCCAAGTATACGGGTAGGAACTCGTCTAATTGTTGCTTCCTTTTCTACCTCTACCTCCTCAAGAATGCTTGGCTCAACTACTTCTGTTGTAGCATGTAGACACTTTTGCAAATGAGGAACATGGAAAAAGTCATGCACACCCACCAGTCTCCCTGGTAGCTTTACTGTGATGACCGCCCATAACCCATGCACTAAACAAGAGGAATAATGCGCTGAAAGACGTGCAAGGCAGCTATGGACAATCATCATGGTATGATAACACAATCGGAACCTATTGTCGAACTCACAGCGCAAGGATAAAATATAATAGAACATATACAACAAGCAATAATAGTGAAGCACGTTTGAGCATAAATTTAAATCCTCATAGAAACTAGAGAAAATATCCATATATTAGGAATCACAACATAAGTGTCTTTAAAATTTTCCTCACTACATCACTCAGAGGTGATCATCAAACAACGAAACAAATACTTGATGGTTGTAAAGACAGTACACCAGCCTCCTGCTCGCCTCTGAACTGCAACATCGTCGTCACTAAGCTATTACCAGTCACATGCCACCTAGTCTGCCAATCCACAATCAAATGAACAACCCAAGGTAATAAGAGGGAAACATAAAACCTTGAGTCAGACAATAGTCTTAGTGAGCGATAAAAAAGCTAACAAATATCATCAATAAAGTATATGAGAATGGATGTAACACCCCACCTCCGCTAGGGTCACTCACAAAGGGAATGCACTAGTTTTGGAGGAGCATTATCGAGGTAAACAATCACAGAATTATTACAAGACAGAACATAAATAAAAACAGCGGAAGATTCAAAAGCTAAATTTCATTACTTTCAAAAAGAGTCAAAACCTTTTACATCAAATAGCCAAGGTCATTATTTTCCATTCCAATAAATTTTGTCTTGCATAAATAAAGAAGCATGAACTTGAAACAACAAAAGGAGCTTAATTCCCCAAAGGTAGTAGAAATGCAGCCATAGCATAGCTCAAGATCAAACCGTACATGAGCTGAACCGAAAGCAAGTGAAATCCAAGCTAAGTGCTAGAGTTTCCTCCTTGAGAACCTGGGGAGGGGGAACGGAAGAAAAAGAGGCGAAAGAAAACGGGTCAGTCATAAAGACTGGTAAGTCCAAGTGACTTTCAGCATAAAAACATATAAAGGTAACATGACATGTATAAACTGAAAGTAAACATAAGGATGCTGTCAAGATGGGCAAGATAGACTAAGATAACATAATAATTCAAGTATAAATCAAGTATAGCATCACATATTCAAGGTTCGCTACATCAACTGTACTAGAATCCCAAACCCATGTCTTATAATGGATAGATAAAAATACTAATCTACCGACAACACCAGAGAAGAACTCAACCCGATCTTCCCCACATCGGACAGTGATAGCCTTTACAACTACATTTCAACCTTACATTCATGGAAACCAGAACACCCATTCAATCATGGAAAAATGCTCATGACATCCAGATTATAGATCTTATGTAAACCATCTTAATCAAACTCAAAATTCCTCAAGTACAAGCCTCATAGGCCTAAAACAATATCAGACAAGAACCCAAGGAACATCTCCTTCGATGTTGTACAATCTGCATAAGAAGGTTCAAACAAGGAAACTAATCAACCATGACAGACTCTAGCTATCACTGCCAATCCTTCTTTGAAACCATCGTTAATCGTATGTTGACCACCCTTTCCATATGTCAAGGGCTAATGATAACCCAAGTTCTAGTATAAACTTCATACGCCTTTCAATGTTACGTATGTATATCCAACCTTGACAACTAGGCCTTTCAAAGAAACCTAGGATACTCGACCTACAACTGGTCTTTTAGGCATCTCTAGTGTACCCCTGCTTCGAGCCTGCTAAAACTTACTACAATAATAATCACTCGGCCTTCACATCTCTAGTCACCCAACCCAACAACTTTTCTTAACTCAAGCAACCTTCTCGAGTAACCATTATCCACCAACTCACGACCTTTGAGTTGTCACCTCATTCGTTGTTTTACACTGATCAACGAACACCTTTCAACACTTTGAACCTTCCTAGTTGAATTTACTTCGAAGTCACACACTTAATGGGCCAAATTACATCACTGCACTATGGCTATGGTTCGGGGGTTGCCCCCGATTTTCTTTTTTCAAGGTCTATTGTTCAAATCTGGGTCATACCCGAAAAGTAAATTTTTTCAGAAATGACTGCCAACCCGTACTTTTGGAGACAGTGACCGACTCTTCATGCCTCAACCGACATACTTTGAAAGGCTACACGACCGATCATGCCTTTCTCTGTCCGACCGACCTATTTTGAAAGGCTACACCACAGATTGGCCCTTCCTTTGCACCACCGATCGACCCCTTGAGCACCACCGATCGGCCCCCTGAGCACCACAGATCGGTCCCCCTGGCCATTCGGTCCTCCTAAGCACCACTGATCGGTTCCCCCTTTTTGTTCCCTAGACAAGATTTCCAACCGATCGGTGCACTGGACAACCCCAATCTAACTCCAATTTTGACCAAAACTTCGCCAAACGACAAATTCGACGAAACCGACTCATCCAATACAATAATAATCATGCTATGAAACCACTTACATCATGAAAATGACAATTATCATCAAATTATGCAAATTTCACCAAAATCATGATAAATGAACATATGATCGAAATTGTGGATCTAATTTGCATAGACATATGAAATGGCATAGGAATTACTGGTTTAAACATGATAAATTAGATCCTAGGGTGATTCATATGAAAATGAACTTACCAAAGTGTAGACTTATGAGAAAATGCATGAATTTGATGAAAAACATGATCAAACATTCATATACTTCATTGAATCCATGTGAGAGATGCATGTCACTCACCAATTCTCCAAAACAAGCTAAAACCAATGAATTGAGATTCCGAAAACAAGCAATTTGATCCAAACTCCTTGATCCGATGAACTCTCCCTTCAAATGATGTAGATTTAGCCTCAAATAGTGTAGATCTTTGATTTCCTTCCTTTAGATCTCGAGTTTAATGGTAGAAAGGTGTTAAAGGAAGGAGGAAAATAGGCCACCAAATGAGAGAATAGAGAAAGCAAACCATTTCCCATATCTCTTAACCCCTATTTATATTTTGCACCAGCTTACTAATGGGCCTTCCCAAATCAGCCCATTTTGGCTCCCAAAACCTGAACGACCAACTGAAAAACCTTAAAACAACGATTTCTCCCAAACTGCTGAGCCAGTCTTCAATGCAACAACTATATGGAAAGGAAATAATCATTTCCTTTCCAGTGGCACAGGATCACCACCTGATTCAACCTGAGTCAAAAATTATGCCCTGTACAAGACTGACAGGGGCAAAAAGTCACAAACAAAATTGGTAAAAATTATAGATATGTCTCACATCCCCATAAGCAACATATCAAAATATGAGAATGATCCAACCTCAGGGAATAAAAATAAAAATATTTTACGATCTTTCGATATGTAAAATATAGGTTGTTACATTCTTACCCCCTTAAGAATTTCGCCCCCGAAATTCCAAGCAAACACAAGCAACCATAACAGTTCCGCATGTCTACCATCCATAAGAAGCCAATTCTATCACCCAAACAGCAACCATCAAGCCATGCATCCGTAACCTTATCATAGCACGTGGAATTCTATCAAACAACAACAAGATATAATGATGATACGATATCACGGGGCCCTACCGACGAAGAGTTCTGGATGAGTCCCCCTCATGTTCTCTTCCATCTCCCACGTACAATATTCACCATCTTCACTCCAATGTACCTTGACTACCTTAACCGCCTTTCTCCTAAGTTGTTTCGTGTCATTTCCCATAACACGAAGTGGCTTACGAGCAACTACGGTTTCCATTTCTAGGTCTTCGTACTGCTCTGGAGATACCACCACATTCGAATCATGCACGAACTTCTGTAGAAACGACATATGGAACACATTACTCAAACTCAACATCTTCTCGGGTAACTCCTACCTATATGCAAGCTTTCCAATTTGTTCGATTATCGGAAATGGTCCAATGAACCTAGGAGCTAACTTTCCTTTATTCCCGAATTGAACCACATGCTTCAAAGATGAAATCTTCATGAAAACCATATTGCCTTCGTCAAATTCCAAGTCCTTATGAAGCTTATCGGCGTAACTCCTCTGACGATCTTCAGCTGCCTTCATTCGTTGCCGAATGATTTTGATACAATCTAAGGTCTTTCTAATCATCTCTAGCCCAGGTATCAACTTATCTCTAGTTTCTAACCAACATGCTAGGGAATTACACGGCCACCTATACAACGCTTCGTATGGTGCCATTCTAATACTTGATTTGTTGTTTTTGTTATATGAAAACTCAACTAAATGTAGATGGTCTTCCCATGATCCCCCAAAATCCAACACACAAGCTCTTAGGAGATCTTTCAAAACTCGGTTAACCCTCTCGGTTTGACCATTAGTTTGGGGATGGTAAGCCATACTTAAACACAACTCGGTTCCCAAAGCTTATTGCAAACTCTTCCAAAATCCACTCGTGGACAATGAATCTCGGCCACTCACTATGCTTTTTGGGATACCATGGAATCGAACTATCCAGTTCACATAAAGTTCAACTAATTTCGATGTTGTCCTTGTCGACTTGACTGGAATGAACTTTGCACTTTTGGTCAAGAGATTCATGATGACCCAAATCCCTTCGTTTCCTGCCCTAGTTCTAGATAGTCCGTCGATAAAATCCATTGATACCTGCTCCCACTTCCATGTTGGAACTTCCGATGGCTAAAACAATCCACTTGGCTTCTTCTGTTCATCTTTCACCAACTGGCAGTTTATGCACATGGAAATGAACTTTCCAATATCTCGCTTCATCCCCTCCCAGTAGTAGACTCGCTTTATGTCCTAATGCATCTTATTGTCACCAGGATGAATCTCAACTTCGAGTCATGACATTCCCTAAGAACCTCGTCTCTCAATCCATCAATATCAGGAACAACTAGTCGTCCTTGTTTACGAAGCCAACCTTCTTGATCGACCTCGAACTCTTTATTCTTTGTTCCAGCTTTTGGATAAACTCGACAAGCTTTACATCTCACTTTTGGCTCTCGCCAATTATTTTGATAAGAGTAGGTCTTATCGACAAGCTTGCAAACATCAGGTTCCAACTCATACCTTGGCCTGAAATCGAACCTTTCCAAATACTCTAGGTTCTTCCGTTCTGAAAACATCGCTCCCAAACTTGTGTGTCTTCGACTCAACGCATCTGCAACTTCGTTACCTTTACCAAGAGTATTGGCTATATGAAAATCATATGATGCTAGAAACTCCAACCATCTTTTGCTGCCAAAGATTCAAATCGTTTTGGGAGAAAAGATACTTCAATGACTTATGATCTGTAAACAACTCGAATCGAACTCCCAACAGGTAATGTATCCACATCTTCAAAGCAAACACAATCGCCGCCAACTCTAAATCATGATTTGGGTAATTCCTTTCGTGCAACTTTAGTTATCGACTTCCATAGGCCACAATCTTATCCTTCTACATCAGCCCTGCTCCAAGTCTAGTACCACATGCATTGGTGTACACAATCATCGCTTTATTCCCACTTGGAATGGTCATAACAGGAGCACTCGCCAGTCTCTCCTTTAGGAATCCGAACGCTTGCTCACACTTTGCATTCCATGTGAACACTTGTTTCTTCTTCATCAATCCTGTCAACGGTGTAGCTACCTTGGAGAAATCCTTGATAAACCGTCGGTAATAACCATCCAACTCACGGAAACTCTAAACAACCGTCACATTCTTAGGTCTATCCAGTCCTGGATTGCTACTACTTAAGCAGGGTCAACTACTATCCCATTTCCAGAAACTAGTTGGCCTAAGAACCTCACTTCACTCTTCCAGAAGTGACACTTCGAAAACCTATGTCTAAGTTGATGCTTTTGCGAGATTTCCAACTCAACTCTCAAGTGCGTCTTGTGTTCTTCCTCGTTCCGAGAGTAAGCTAGAATATCATCCATGAACACAAGTACGAACTTGTACAACAGATCTCTAAATACTCTATTCATAAGATCTATGAAATACGCTGGCGCATTTGTCAACCCAAATGACATCACCAACCATTCGAAGAACCCGGATGATGTCCTAAAAGCAGTCTTCGGCACGCTATCCTTCGCTTCCCTCAACTGGTGAAATCATGTCGCCAAACCACCTGAGAAAACATATTGGATTTGTGAATCTAATCGAAAAAGTCATCAAACCTTGGCAACGGATACTTGTTCTTCTTAGTCACCTTGTTTAGCTCACGATTGTCCACACACAAACTCAACGAGTCATCTGCCTTGGTCGCAAACACGACCGATGCAACCCATTCGGAAACATTCCTCCGAATGAATCCCTTTCCTAGAAGATCATGAACTTGCACCTCCAACTCTCGCTATTCCTTTGGCGCCATCCGCCTAAGGGGCATAAAGATTGGTCTAGCATCCTCGACCGAATCGATCCTAAACTTGACTTCATGATGCGGTGGAAATCCTTTAACCTCGTCAAAAACATCCTCATACTCATTAGTGATCAACACAGATGATAAGTCTTCCTGTGGAATCCCAAGCGAATATAGATAGCTCACGAAGACCCCGTCTTCGCGCTTATATCTAATCAACACCTTTTGCCCTTCCACATCCTTGACCCTCACCTCTAGCTTCTTGCAATTCACTCTTGCAGCATATAACTTGAGCCAATCCATACCTAAGATGTTCCCAATCCCCACGAAGTTCAAAACAAAGCAATCGCACACAAAAAAGCAACCATGACCCAACAACTCTAGATCAAGACAAATCATGCAAAGATTGGACGAACCCCAACTGGATTAGTCACTATGAAAGGTCTATGATAAATCTCGGTTTCCAAACCCAAGCGGCACACATGCTCATCGCAAATCAAAGAATGTGATGCTCCAGTATTGAACAAAACTCGAATCGAAACACCTCGGACAGAAAGAGTACCTTGGACGACGACACCCTTTCCTTTCTCCTCTAAAGTAGGATCTTTTAAAGAAGTTGGCACGGCTTCCAAAGCATATACCTTCACAAACTGCTTGCCCTTACTGATTCTAGACAGTCTTTCTTCTCATGCCCCGGCTTCCCACACTTGAAGCACTTCTTCTCAGCTTTGGGATTCTCGCACTCATTCGAGTAATGACCCTTCTATTGCAGTTAAAGCAAACCACCTTACTCTTAGGCTTCTTTTGTCCATCCTTTCCATTCTGTTATTGTTGCTTCCTCTTCTTTTTATTACCACCTTGTTGTGGTTTTTGAACTTCTTTGGTTGCAGTGACAACATTTGCTTAATTAGGAAACATGCACTCATGGCGAATAGGTTTTTCCATAATCTTCTCAAATGATTCATCCAGGCGATCCACCTATAGTCTTCCTATGTAGGAATCTAGACCCATGTCGAACTTCTCGTTCTTCTGATAGGGTGTATCAACGAATGAACGACCATATCTAGACAAGGTTTCAAAGTCAGAAATATAGTCAAACACAGGGTGACCATTCTGCTTCAATTCCACAAATTTCTTGAATAGAGTGGATTTCTGAGCTGTGGAGACAAACTTGCTTCAAAATTAGCTTGGAATTGTTCCCATGAAATCTTGTCCTCAGAAGTCATGAGTGTGACAGAATTCCACCACTCCATGGCTCTACCCTGCAGTTGCTTTGATGCAAGCTTTCTCCTTGTTTCGTCATCCAATCCCGAGTCTCCAAATATTCGGACACAAGAATCCATCCACTTCTAAACCTGTTCAACTAGCTTAGATCCTTTGAATGGTTTTCCTCCTGGAGATGTATAATATTTGCATAGCTTCGCAAAATCCATAACCCTAGGCAGTTGAACTCCTACATCTACCGTAGCTACCACTTGAGATGGCACCCTTCGCATGAATGCCTCCATTATGGCTTCAAACATGGTAGGGTAGTCTGGTTCACTGTCATTTCCCCCTCCAGTATTAGCTTCCCTAGCAACGTGTCTTGATGCTCGTTTACTCATTCTAAATCTGCAAATCAGAATGTTTAGCCACTTGCAAGAAAAGCAGCTAAAAGTACAAATGCTATTATACTATATACACCATATAGTATACATCTAACTGAAATATACAAGTACGTCTCTCATATGCAATTACAACTTTGAACTTTGGCTATAATCGTTAACCAGAGCTCTGATACCAAATGTGATGATCGCCCATAACTCTTGCACTAAACAAGAGGAATAATGCGCTGAAAGACATGCCAGACAACTATGGACTAACTTCATGGTATGATAACACAATCAGAACCTAACGTATAACTCACAGCGCAAGGATAAAATATAATAAAACATATACAACAGGAAATATTAGTGAAGCATATTTGAGCAGAAACTTAAATCCTCATAGCAACTAGAGAAAATATCCATACACTAGGAATCACAAAATAAGTGTCTTTACAAATTTGCCTCACTACATCACTCAGGGGTGGTCATCAAACAATAGAAAAAAATACTATATAATAGTAAAGATAGTATGCCATCTTCCTGCTTGTCTCCGAACTACAGTATCGTCCTCACTAATGTATTACCTGTCACCTACCACCTAGTTTTTCCCATCCGCATTCGGATGAACAACCCAATGTAATAAGAGTGAAACATAAAACCTTGAGTCAGACAACAATCTTATTGAGCAATAAAACCAGCTAACAAATATCATCAATAAAGTATATGAGAATGGATAGATAAACATATTAATCTACCTACATTACCAGAGAAGAACTCAACCTGATCTTCCCCACATCGGACAGTGATAACCTTTACAACTACATTTCAACCATACATTCATGGAAAACAAAACACCCATCATAGCAAAGCACTCATGAAATCCAGATTATAGATCTTATGTAAACCATCCTAATTGAACTCAACATTCCTTAAGTACAAGCTGCCGAGGCCTAATCCCATATCAGAAAAGCACCCAAGGAACATCTCCTTTGATGTTGGACAATCTACATGAGACGGTTCAAACAAGGCAACTAATCAACCATGACAGACTCCAGCTATCACCGCCAATCCTGCTTCGAAACAATCGTTAATCGTATAATGGCAAACCTTGCCATATGTCAAGGGCTAATGGTAACCCTAGCTCTAGCATAAACTCCATACGCCTTTCAATGATACATATGTATGTCCCACCTTGACAACTAGGCCTTTCAACGATACCCAAGGTACTTGACCTACAACCGTTCTTTTAGATGTCTCTAGAGTACCCCTGCATCGAACCTGTTAGAACTTATGGCAGCGATAATCTCTCATCCTTCACACCTCTAATCATCCAACCCAATGACTTTTCTTAACCCAAGCAATCTTCTCGAGTAACCATTATCCACCAGCTCATGATCTTTGAGTTGTCACCTCATTCGTTGTTCTACACCGATCAACGAACAGCTTTCAACACTTCGAACCTTTCTACTTGAATTTACTTTAAGGTCACAGCCTTACTGAGCCAAATTACATCACTACGCTGCAGCTAGGGTTCGGGGGGCTACCCCGATTTTTTTTAAGGTCTTTTGTTCAAATCTGGGTCGTGTTAGGGATTGTGGAAAGGATCGTTAAGGCAAAACAAATACTAGAGGGGGTGAATAGTGTTTTTGAGAATTTAAACAAAATCTAAAACATATGTTATTAAGTATATGAATCATGCACCACAGAAACAATCACAAACACAAAAATAAGCAGAAAATAAATGCATAAAAGGAAAGAACACACCGGATTTTATACTGATTCGGAATTGCTCCTACGTCTAGTCCCGAGCAATGCAGGGTTGCGCGGAATTTTATTACTATTTAATATCTAATTACAATCCTCCTTGATTTCACGGCTACAAGGATACCACCTATTCCACCCATACACTTGATTAAACATACCTTCCTTGATTTCACGGCTATAAGGGATACCACCGATTACCCGTCCTTGATTTCATGGTTACAAGGGATACCACTAGTTCCTTTACTCAACCCAAACAGTTACAGACAACCCTATAACTCTTCAACAACGCTTAATTCAGAGAGTAATGAGTAGAGAGTGTAGAGAGAAGAAGATTATTGAACCTGGAATTGATTTTAGCAGAGTATAGGTGTAGGAATCATAAAAATAATAAGAAATAATGGTGTAATGGAAGAGAGTGAAAGTAGAGAAGAAGGAGTGATTAAAAATTTGAATTCATCCCTTTTTATAGTGTGTGAAAGGTTGCAACGTTTCAAAACCATCAAAAATAGTGAAAAGACACATCCTTTCAGAATTGAAAACATGATAGGAAAAGTTTTAAGTGTTGGAGATTGTTGTGAAGGACCAACGAAGAAGGAGGTACGTTCTTTTTATAACAAAAGAAAAGGAACAAAAAGCAGAATAAATATCACAAATCTTTGCACTGATATGGCAAGATTTGAAACCAGATTTATTTCAGATATTGTTGGAGTAAACATTTCGCTGAGTAGAAAAGTGGTTTGAACGAAGTAAATTTATGCAATCAAAAACTCTAGAGTGCACTTATGTAATGAATCATATCCTTTGGTTAATGGACAAAATAAATGCACCGTATTGTATATATTTCTCTCTACAATTCCAAATTACTTGACAAAATTGAATTATGGTGAATGAATTAAACATTAAACACTCGTATTGAATTTTGGAATTTATTTCTTGATGCAATTTAAATTTTGAATTGGAAATAATAATATATTAAGAAAGAGTTATTACCATTATTAATTTAGTTGCAATTTAATCAAGAAATGAATTCCAAAATTTAATACGAGTGTTTAATGTTTAATTTATTCACCATAATTCAATTTTGTCAAGTAATTTGGAATTGTAGAGAGAAATATATACAATATGGTGCATTTATTTTGTTCGTTAACCAAAGGATATGATTCATTACATATGTCCACTCTGGAATTTTTGACTAGATAAATTTACTTCGTTCAAACCACTTTTCCATTAAGCCCAATGTCTACTCCAACAATATCAGAAATAAATCTAGTTTCAAATCTTGCCATATCAGTGCAAAGATTTATGATATTTCTTCTACATTTCGTTCCTTTTCTTTCGCTATAAAAAGGATCTACCTCCTTCTTCGTTGGTCATTCACAAAAATCTCCCCCGCTTAATTGATATAAATATAATCCTGGAAATTCTTGAATTAAAATATAATGTTATAAATTAATATTATATAGTAGGAAATCATATGAAAACATAAATATAAACTATATAAACATATCTATAAAATTATAAAGTTTAAAACTATATAAACGTAAAAATATAAATATATAAAACATTGAGTATGAAAACAAAATTAAAATAAGAAAGGAAAATAGAAAGGATAGAGAATAAAATAGAGAGAAAATAAAATAAAGAGGATTAAAGGCAGAGTTTGAAAATTGAATTTGAACCTGGAGTGCTATTTAGAGTCTTACATAATCTAGACTCTCTAACTATATTAGTCTTTGAATTCTTGAACTCTTGAAATCTTGAATACTCGTGAGTCTTGAAATATCTTTGAAGTTTGAATCTCTACTATCTTTAAACTGTACAGTCTTCAGTAATATTTCCTGTATATAAACCCTACATATGTGCATATATATATATTCTATACAAAAGTGTTAGTATATACTTTATAATCAATTAATATTGAAATAAGGTTGTTGTCATCAAAACACCATTCTCCAACAATCTCCCCCTTTTTGAACATGACAACCTTAGTTTATAAAATATCATACATGTATATACCTATTGATGATGATCTTTCGAATACTTCCTCTATCTATATGAATCCTATAAACTATGTCTATATTTTATAATTTCTCCCCCTTTGACATTATCAAAAAGAAATTCTAAAAATACTTCCCCTAAATTGTATAACTTTCTAAATAGAAACTAAGAACTAACCCAATTATGATATTCTCCCTTATTTTGTAACTAACTCAAAGTGAAATACTCCCCCTTAATCTTATACCCATATTATTTTATGTCTATAAATTTATAACTAATTATAACACTTAACTTATAAACATAAAAAATTATTGTATTAAACTTGAGTTTGTACAAATATACGAATACAAGTATAATATATCATAAGAACGCAAGGAACCACAAATCAAAGAAAACATTAAATACTAACTATTTTTTACAATGGAAGATTTGTGAATTGGACAATTTGGATAATGGAGACAAAATTCCCTATTCCTTTCAATCACATTCCAATTTTGATCGAATATGACCTCTACTACACATACAACCTTATCTTCTTTTTCCGTAATCGTTGGTTGGGTCTCTTGATGTTCTTCCTCCTCCATCATTTCTTCTTCCTCTTCTAGCTATTCCTCTGGTTCTTCCTTGGGTTCTTCCTCTGGTTTGTCCTCCTCTTCCATAGCTTGATTATCATCCTTGATGATAATTGGATTAGCCTAACTATCCATTATGAAATTAAGTAGACTCCTAACTACTTTCCCTTGCATGTTTTGATCTTGACTCATCCTAATTTGTAGTGCTTGTATTTCGGCCATCATTTGCAAAATATACTACATCTTTTCTTCGATTTTGATAACCCAAGATAGTGTATATCGTCAAAAAGGACCCTCAGATGGTCCAGCGTGCGAATAGGAGTTGATCTGGGTGGTTAGATTTATGGATACCATTGTATATTTTAATTTAGAGTTTTACAGAGAAGTGAAATGAAATTGAAGAAGAAAAGTCGAAGTAGAAGGTTTAAATTAATTAAAATAACTAACTTTTAGTTGGAATTAAATTTAAAATTCTGGCAGTTATATGTCGACATATGAAAACGTTTATGGTGACGTACTTTAGTTTAAATTTTATTTTTCTAATTTCCTATATTATTTGAATATATATTATAATAATTTATAACTAACTTAATGAACATATGGCTAATTCTTTTCTAAATTTAGTGAATGTTTCTTCATTTAATGGTTTTGTTAATATATCTGCTATTTGTTTGTCTATTTCTATAAATTCTAGTGAAATTTTCTCTTTACTTACATTATCTCTTAGAAAATGATGTCATATATCGATATTCTTAGTTCTTCAATGATGAATTGGATTCTTTGAAATATTTATGGCACTTGTATTATCGTAATTTATTGGAGATTTTTTTGTTTATAATTCAAAATAATTTAGAGTTTGTTCCATATATATTACTTGTGAACAAGCCAAAGCAACAGAGATGTATTCTGCTTCAGTTGTTGACAGAGATATAGTATTTTGTTTTTATTAAACCATGAGACTACTGAATGTCCTAAGAAGTGACATGTTCCACTTGTACTTTTGTGATTGGATTTACATCCTGTGTAGTAGGCGTCACAGTAAGAAACTAAATCGAATGAATCATCCTTAGGTTATAACAATCCAAAATCTGATGTATGCTTACATACCTTAGAATTCGTTTTTGTTTATCCGTAAAAAGACCGAGCCTAGGATGAAACTGCAAAACAACCGCTCGTAACATCTTATGTGTCCATTTCTCCATCCAAAGTTAGAGATGAATCGTGATTCATATGCAGAAGCAAAGGTCGGTCATTCATATTGGGGCAAAGCTGCTCAAACACCAAAGCAAAGCAAATCGTCCATTCAACATAGGCGGAAGCGACCTCATAGCATAGCCGTAAGGAAAAACAGCGCCATACAAAGGCAACAATAGGACGAGAGCCCTTGAACTAAGAAGGTCGGTCGTGCGAGGAAAAGGGGAGAATCGAGCCCAGTCTCGCGTTCTGCAATTATAAATGTTTCCAAGTATCCCAAAGCATTCACTCTTATGGGGAAGCCCACTCCTATGGACCCGCTCGCACATGATAACCGAATACGGCTGCAGACAGCTAGCTACAGCTAGCCGATTGCATGAATGTAATTAATAGATTGAGCGATCTGTAGCCTGAATAAACGGATTTTAGGTCATTTCCTGAAGGGAGCTCACCTGTAAATACACAGGGGATCCAATCTTTGAAACCACGAAGTGCTGCTAAATTCTATTCGGCTATGGAATCAAGTACAATCTTGTGATCAAGGAAAACGAAGACATCCTCCTTCTCAATCATTCATCCATCCTTCTTCTCCTTAAATTCTACCGTTCTCTTGTATAATTCCAAGATTGAAATATATAAACGAGGGTATATTGAGTGAATATAGAGATGTATGAAAAGAGAGAATTGATGTATTTTGTAATCCTCATTATAAGATCGAAAATCACCTTCACAGTGGACGTAGGCCTAATTAACGATTGAACCACTCTAAATTTCGTCTCTACTTTACCTTTCTCGCATTTTTCATTTTCAGTTGCTGATTAAACATGGTTCCACTTATTTCTTACTGTATTGGTAAAGTACAGTTTTAGTATCTTTAGTGTTTAGACCAATTTTAGTGCAAATATTTTGGCGCCCACCGTGTGGCCGTCTTTGCCTATTTCCCTATTTCAGATCCGGTAAGATTTTATGAGAGGCACTGTGCTTGAAATCATGAGCACACCAGATGAAATCACTGACAAAATCGACGGCGTCTTCGACATTGCCACTTTGCCTACCATCCATCCCGGAGAGAAGGAACCGTTAAAAGTTGAGGCGACCGTAACCAAGAGGGAGTTGGAAGAAGCAGTGGCAGGGTTAATGAGTCTAATTACTATTGCAAACTACGCATTGATAAAGAAGATCGAGTCGATGCTCGTTGTTCAAGCCTCTATCGTAAAAGCCACACTAAGTGTCGCTAACCTTCCGTTCGCTCGAACAAGTCATGAAAGCGAAATAGAATTATTTACTAAACAAGGAAATTCTACTCAGAAAACTGCGTGCCGTGACTATGGGTCCTGGCGAAGACCCGGCTGGGAGAAAAGCGCTCGTTCCATAAATCAGAATGAAAAGTGCAAATATATCTTAGGTGCAAGAGGTGGAGTCTTAGAAAGAAGTGACAAGGGTAGAACCAAACAACCTAAAAGGAAACCACGCTTTTTCATGGATTCTGAATTCACCTCCCTTATTGACACCATAGGGAATATCTTCAGGGCAACTAAGAGCACAGAAAAGTATCCATTCCTAGAACGGATGCAAGTTTGAGATGCTGCCATAAAATCAGAAAGGTTCTGTCAATTCCATGACCAACCAGGACACGACACTAATGAGTGTAGGCACTTAAAATCGTTAATCGAGGGGCTGGTCAGGGAGAACCATTTACAACAATATATGCAAGGTCATTCTCCTATTTCTCCGCAAACAAGGGACAACAAACTCTTTGAGGAAAGGACCTAAACTAGCCCAGAATTAATGCTTGGCTAAGGATCAGTAGCTGGTGTCTCGATCATGGAAGTTTTGAACTAAAATTCCCGTCAATACGCTCTATTACTCCGTTTCTTACCCTACTTGCTTAATAGATATTGGTCATTCTACCTTGTTGTGCCACTTGCTACTTTCATGTTAATATTTGACAATGAATAACTTATAAGTGCCTTATACAAAGGAAATTATCATGTGCTTATCTGAGTACCATGCTTATTGGTTCATGCTAAAAATTGATTTTTCAAAATGTAGGCATGATAGAAGCAATTAATCATACCCATCCTAGTCGAAAGGGAGGGTTCTCAAAGCACATTTTGAGCAAAACGGCTGAAAAGCACTATAAAAGGCATGCGAACCAAATTGGATGTATAAGCACATCGCTTCAACAAGACATGTTGTTCTAAGGCAAACAACAGGCCGAAAGGAGGTACTTCCTTTAGCAATCATTTGCTGGAGAAACTAACATCAGCCTTAAAAAAGGTACAAGGGAAATAAAAAAATGTCCCACGGATAAATACCTAGGCTGGAAACATCAATCCTAATGTCAGAAGGATCGACAAAACATGATGGAAGGACCAACGCAAATGAGAAATCCTAGCCGAAAGGGGGTATCCAATAAGGTCTGTCAGCCCTAGAAAAATAAGGACTGATAAGGCCGAACTTGAGTCCCAAAGAAAATGCACATAATAACCATGCATTGTTTTAAAAAAATCATTAATCGATCAAATGAAGTCATGATTCAAATTAACAGAATCTGTGAAGTCAAAAAGATCTTTGGTATGGGGACATCACCATTGTGAAAAAAACACCAATGCCCACTCAAAACATATCACAGACTAGTTATAATTTCATTGCGAGAACTATTCGAACAATATGATTCGCGCGAACAACAAACTAAAAGTGCGACCACTCATAAGAATAAAGTAATAAAACAATGAAAACATCTAAACGATATAAATGTAAGTGCGCAAACATAAAATATTAAGCGAGGACCGACACTCGCACAAACAACCGTTCTAAGTACGTAGCTGGTAAAAGAAAATAGGCTGGAATCTGACCATAAAGGTCACAAATGCTATTTCTTATATAGAGAAGGATGAACCAATTGTTCAGGCATTTGCTGATCTATCTAAAAGAACCATCGAAGGAAAAAATCTTACGATCTTGGATTATTAATCAACTAGCTTCCTTTTACGTTTCATGGTGGACACATCCTTGGTATTCCAAAACTCTTCTTCATCTTCCGGATCGAACACATCTGGTAAAGATAGGTCGTCTGATGAAGGTGTGATGAGGGGGTTAGTGCTGGTAGATATTAGGACAGAATCAACGGCTGCAGGTTGAGCAATAGTGCCACAAACAGATGAAGGAGGTAGTGAAAGCACACCTTATGCAAACGAATAACAAGCGTTAAACTCAGCAATCCCAGGTGAAGAGGTAGGAAATCCGAATCCGGGGTAGATTGGTAAATATCAATTTTACTTGGAGTTTCTGGGTATACGAAATTAGCCCCATGATCATTCGCGTTAAAAGAAGTGTTGACATGACTCACGCACTGTTTAACAACATTATCTTGAGCTGGATACCCGATAATGGGTTGAGTTCTTGCAACATCTAAGGCAGAGCGATCTGCGGGGGAAATAGGAGAGCTCGAAATATCAATTCTGATGGAATCGGGTGGGGCACAAGAAATGGTAGCATCTGAACATTCCCTCCTAAACGATTGAGCTCACTCATTCTCCAATATCCTCCTACCTTTAACCGGAGCCCTGCGGTCTTCTTCTTCTTCTAAAAGCTGTTCTTGAACGAACTTGTCATCAACATCATTGGAATATGAAAGCACCTGTTCCCAAACAAGAGCCAGAGTTCGCATAAAATCCTTGTTCAAATAGCTTAAACTTCCACGAATCATGACACTGCAAACATAGAATTGAAACAAAGTATTGTCAGTACCGATTCTGGCTTCATCAAGATCTCTATGTGTAACAACCCGAATTTTAACAACATATTAAGATCACAAATCTAGGTAGAATTAAATTTTAAAATAAAAACCAAGGGAAACGTGTTGCGCCATTGCATTCATCTCGGAATTCTACGTAAAACAGAGTCTGAGTTTTCGAAAATTGGAGTCCGTATGACCAAGTTATGGCTCCCCAAAGTTTCAGAAATATTCAGAGTTCAAAACAGTTCGAATTCGAGTTCAAATTCAAATTTCAAAACCCAAACAGACTGGGCTGGAAATTTCCCGCCCAGCACCCCAGGTTGACTGGGGAGTCGACTGGGCAGTCGACACCCCCCACCCAGGTCGACCGGGGAGTCGATTGGGCAGTCGACACCCCTAGGACCAGGTCGACTGCGCAGTCGACTTGGATGTCGACCTGGTCCCCGAGCCCATTTTTGGGCCAGTGTTCGTTCTGATGTATCTAGTCCGATTTCTTTCCTGATTCATCTTCCTAAACCTATTTAAGCAGCCCCAAACCTAGCCTTCTCTACACACAATTCTATTCTGCTTCTACTCTGCCTCTGTTCTAAATAAAAATAAAAATGGCGTCGCTACTCTGCTGGAATCAAAACTAGAAGCTAATCCACATCAACCTAAGCAACTCAATTCAAATCTAATTAGGATTCAAGTAAAGGTTCAACGACTTCAAGCAACGACGCCTAGACCATATTGAATCAAATCAGAAGATTAATCAAGTTAGACGTTTCAACGCGACAACGAATCGATTTGTCCTCTCTTAGCCAATCAATGTAAGTTCTAGTTGCCTTCCGATTTAAATATTTAACTATAATATGGCCATGGAATAAAGTGGAATTGGATTTAAGTATGTTTATCGATTCAGATCTATTTCTGTTGCTTCTTGAACCTTGAGTTTTGAGACTTGTTCATCTTTATTCTCAAGTCTAGTTCATGGTCCATTCAGCCTGTTGTAATCTTAATATGCCTGTGATGATGTTTTTCTCTCCGATCTTATTTTGATGCAAGATTCTACCTTTCCCCTATTTATTTTCTTTCGATGAACCTTGGTCAATTTCAGACCTTGGCCTAAAATCATGACTTGCGTATTATATGTATACGGGGGAATTATGGGATTATTGCCTAAATGAATATGATGGAATTATTGGCAGCATGAAATTGGATATTATCATTGTATTTGCGAGTTTGGGCTTGATATGTAAATTTTTGGGTAATCTTGTTAGGAGGAAATTTGCATAAATATTATATGCATGGAATTTGGCGTAAATTTGGATCTATGTAATGTAACATGTAAATCAAATCAAAAGATTGGGCAACTGGCTTGTATTGTAATAAAAAGGTTATGGTTTGGGGTAACTATATCATTAATCACGATTTGGGTTTATTGGATATGAAACTTAATACATGTAATGTTGGCTAGATCTTGACATATGTAAAAGGGCATGAAATTTGGTATAAATGTAAATTGTCTAGGATTAGGAATATATAAATTGAGATATGTAATTTTGACGTGGATCGTGACATATGTAAAAAGCTAGAACTGGTTATAGGTAAATTGGTGTAAACATGGAATACATGTAGTTTGATGTGGAACTTGAACATATGTAAATTGGCTAGAATTGGGCATATGTATATCAACATGAAAAGTTAGAACTTGGGCATATATATTAATATGTAAAGTTGGGTTTTGGGTAGTTGGCTTGTATTGTAAATAAAAAGGCTATAACTTGGCATAACTTTATAGCAAATTTTAGTAATACTTTGGGAACGCGTTTTGGGGAAAAAACGTGAGTTATGAACTTGATAATAGGCATAAGTTGAAAACTAGAAACTTGACATGAAACTTGCTTAGAAATTTGAACATTGTTATAACTTGAACGTGGACATGACATTTAGAATGAACTAGAAAATGGCCAACTCGAGGTTGGGTTGAGTTTGTAGTGTAATTCTGCCCGGAACTGCCCGGCAAATCCAGTTACTACAAACAATAGGATCCAATGTGGGTAGTTGGTCATATCGCACTTGAAAACCAGAGGTCAGACTGAGTTGTGGTGTAATTCTGCTCGGAACCGCCCGACATATCCAGTGACCACAACAACAGGTCTGATGTGAGAGGTTGGGGTGCATAAATGAACCGCTTGAATATACTTAACCAATTTGACACGATGACTTGATAGGGTTAAGTCATGAACTGCTTGAATATACTTAACCAATTTGACACGATGACTTGATAGGGTTAAGTCATGAACCACTTGAATATACTTAACCAATTTGACACGATGACTTGATAGGGTTAAATCATGAACCACTTGAATATACTTAACCCATTTGACACGATGACTTGACAGGGTTAAGTCATGAACCGCTTGAATATACTTAACCAATTTGAAACGATGACTTGATAGGGTTAAATCGTGAACCGCTTGAATATACTTAACCAATTTGACACGATGACTTGATAGGGTTAAGTCATGAACTGCTTTGATATACTTAACCAATTTGACACGATCACTTGATAGGGTTAAGTCACGAACCGCTTGAACATACTTAACCAACTTGACATGCTAGACTGATGGGGTTAAGTCTCGAATTTAAATGACAACACTTAACCTGCAGGACAGAAACCCTAGTTACGCGGTCCTTTTCAGCAGTAACCCACTAGATGTATCATGGTACCCTGGAACTAGGCAAGATGGGGCACGATTACTGGGCTGATTGTAAGCGACCATAACGACGGCTGAGTTGGTGCGCCATTGTTGGTTCAGGCGGACTATGGTCATGCACGTAGTCCGGAGTTGAAAAAGCAGGCATTGGGCACTAGTAGGTTTACACTGTGCGTGCTTGATTCGTGTCGGTGGTTGGCACCCTAGGGCTTGATACACCCTATGGTGGACCTAGCACAGGTGACTACATTCGTGATAGGGCCGTATGACACAGACACATGAACGAGATAGGACTTGTTGGGAGCCGATCGATTAATAGATCGTTTCGTGAGACCAAGTAATGGATCATTTCATGACATTGGGCAAGTGTAACAACCCGTATTTTCAATAACCTGTTATAACATAAATCGCGGCAGAATTTAATTCAAAAATCTGAATCAAGGGAAACGGGCTATGCCATTGCGTTCGTCTCGGAAAAATACGCGAAATAGAGTCCGAGTTTTCGAAAATCGGAGTCCGTATGACCCAGTTAAGGCCCATTGAAGTTTTCAGAAATTTCCATGTTAAAAACAGATTTAAATTTTAAATTAAAAACAAGAATTAGGGCTAACTGGCGTCAGGCGGGAAAAATCCCTCCAAGACCCCCATGTCGACAGGCATGTCGACAGGGGTCTAAGGGTGTCGACTGCCCTGTCGACAGCCCTGTCGACACGGGGTGGCCGGGCAGTTTTGCCTCGCGCACCATTTTTGATTTGGGCCTGGTTGTGTGGCTTGGTTCTAGAGAATTCCGAAATCTGATGGACCTAATTCAACCTAGGGTTAATCCTATGGTCTAAATCACTAGCCAAATCTATAAATAAGACCCTAACCTACCCTAAATCACTCATTATTCATTCTAGCAACCAAACTATGTCAAATTGAATTCTCAAATGGCCTCCACCTAAAAACCCTAGCCTCCACTCTCTTCAAAAATCAATTTTATGAAGGTTTTGATGTTCATACAAGCATTTCTAAGTTGTATGAATGATCATTAGCTTGCATACATCATCAAGTTGCAAGCTTTATTGGCTAAGCTAGAGTTTATGGGATTTTTGTTAATTGGAGCTTTGTTTTGGGTTTTTATATGCTTGCATAAAAGGGCTTCTCAATCTTTATTAGTAGATTTGTGTCTTCCTAATATTTGTAAGCCCTCTTACCTTCATTTTAGAAACTCTAAAGTTAATATGTGATGAAAGTTGGGATTTATGCAAGTTTAATAAGTTATGCATGCTTATGCGAGTTCACTATGCTATGTTATGCATGTTTAATAAGTTATGCATGCTTATGCGAGTTCACTATGCTATGATATGCATGATTAATAAGTTATGCATGCTTATGCGAGTTCACTATGCCATGTTACACATGTTTGATAAGTTATGCATGTTTATGCAAGTTCACTATGCCATGATTTGCAAGTTTAACAAGTTATGCATGTTTATGCAAGTTCACTATGCCATGATTTGCAAGTTTAACAAGTTATGCATGTTTATGCAAGTTCACTATGCCATGATTTGCAAGTTTAACAAGTTATGCATGTTTATGCAAGTTCACTATGCCATGATTTGCAAGTTTAACAAGTTATGCATGTTTATGCAAGTTCACTATGCTAAGTTATGCAAGTCCAACATGTTATGCATGTTTATTATGATATGTAAGATTTATCATGTATGTTGTGCCAAGTTCCCTCTTTCTATCATTTATGCGTTATGACGAATATGTAAGCGAAAGAATGACGTTGGGGGGTTTTTGGGTAAAACTTAAAATACATGAAAAGATAAGATTGGGAATTTACCTATTAAGTTAGGTCTACCCCTTGGGAATTTACCTATTAAGTTAGGTCTACCCAAGTATTTGTTAAACTTGTAATTATGGTTTGAAAATAAAGTGGACATGACACTTAGAAAACATAAGTGTGGCCAACTCGAGGTTGGGTTGAGTTTGTAGCGTAAACCTACCCGGAACCGACCGGCTTAACTAGTTGCTACAAACAATAGGACCCAATGTGAGAAGTTGGTCATGTGTACCTGGGACCCGAGGTTAGACCAAGTTGTGGTGTAAAGCTACCCGGACCCGCCCGGCTTAACTAGTAACCGCAACAAAGTCTAATGTGAGAGGTTAAGGCACAATTAAAGTAATTAATGCCTCATGATTAGGGTTAAGTCATGGCCCACTAATACTTAACCAATTTTGGGGATACGAGGGATTAAATGGGGTTAAGTGGTGAACTGTTGGTTACACTTAACTAATTTAATCCATGATTAGTGAGGGGTTAAACCACACTTAACCCTCCTAGAAAACCCTAGCAACGTGGTCTGTTCCAGCAGTAATCCCAGTTTGGTATCATTCACAACCCTAGAGGCTAGGCTAGGGCGGGGCACGATTACTGGACTGATGTAAGCGACCAAAGCGACGGCTGAGTGGTACAGCGGTGCGGGTCCAGGCGGGCTACGGACGTGCACGTAGTCCGGTGTTGGACAAACTCGAGGCACGGGTACCAGTAGGTTCAGACTGTGCATTATTGCTTAGGTGTCTGGGGTTGACACCCGAGGGCTTGATACACCCGAAGGTGGACCCAGCACAGTCTGACTACAACCATATGTGGGCCGTATGGACACCAACACTTGACGTGTTAGGTTTATAGGGAGCCGATCGACTAGACCGTTGGGCTGGACCTTGTATTAAGGTCACCTCATGTTATTGGGCCAAAGTTTGGGCTGAGGGATCAATACCTGTTATGTTAGTTTGCTAGTACACTGTGGTGCAAAGCTTAATCTTCTCTATGTGATGACACCTTTATCTATTGCCAGTATGTTCATCTCAGTTTCCATCATGATGTCAACTTTATTAGTTTATAGACTGATCGTAGTAGGGCTTACCAGTCTTTTTGACTGACCTGTTTTCTTTCGCTTCTTTTCTTCCGTTCCCCCTCCCCCCTAGGTTCTCAGGGAGGGAACAGTGGTGCTTAGCTTGGATCGCTTGCTTGTTTGCTGGATAGCTCATGTATGTCTGGACATTGAGCTCGCTATGGTTTATCATCTTTATTTTGGGGATAGCACTATGTATTTCAGTATTTCTGTTTATGATGTACTAGACATGTTTATTTTGGCAGTTGACTTTATGATGTACTAGACTTGTTTTGAGATGGTTTGAGATATTCCGCTGTTTTATTCTCACTTACTCTGTTTTACAGATATATACCTTTATGTTCTTGTTCTGCCTTGATATATCATTATGCATGCTTACCCAGTTCTAACGCCCCCCAGAAGCTAGTGCCCCCGAAAGAGTGACCCTAGCGGAGGTGGGGTGTTACAAATTTGGTATCAGAGCATAAGGTTTACAAGAAAGAACAAAAAGTTTTTAAAAAAAGACTTTTGAAAAACTATTTACAAAACAAGTATAAAGTATTTTCCAAAGAAAAGTCTAGTATTTTAAAAGGCTATTCCCCAAAAAGCCATTAGCGTTATCCTTCGTTCCCTTGACCTAATCTTATCTTATCTTTCGTTTCAGTATGGCTGAGAATCTTGCCATCCCGGATGGAGTAAATGTACCACTCTGGTATAGGAGACTTCTTGAAGCTAGGGCGGTAGCTGGCCCCGCAAACCCTACCCCCACTCCTCCTCCTGTAGTTGAGAATCCTCCCCCTAATGTTAATATTCCACCTCCCGTTGCTAATGTTCCTCCTCCTCCTGTTGTTGAGGCTCCTCTTCCTCCTCCTCCTCCTCAGCATCCTCAGGTTGAGTTCACGAAGGTTTGTAAAGACTTCAAGGCGATGGGAGGCGAGAATTTCCTAGGCACGGAATCTTTTGTTGAAGCTAGGAATTGGCTGAAAGACACTGAGGACTTGTTTGCTATCTTTGGGATTGATGACGAGAGGAAAATCTTATTGACAGTATGGCTTTTGAAGGATGAAGCAGCCTATTGGTGGGAAGTCACCAATGGGACGAGGCCCGTCGAGACTTGGGCCGATTTGAGGGCTAGATTTGTGGCCAAGTTTCTATCTTCTGCTGAGGCGAATTTACAGATGGAGAAGTTCATTGCATTAAAGCAAGGTGATATGTCTGTCAAGGAGTATGTGAACAAGTTTAATCAGCTGGCCCGTTTTGGTTTGGATATGGTAAACACTCCTGAGAAGAAGGCTCTTCGATTTGCTAGAGGGTTGAATGAGCCGCTGCAGGGTTTGGCGATGTCACATATTCCGCATGGGGCTACTTTTGAGAGTTTGGTCAATATGGCCCTACTTCAGGGAGATGGAAAGAAAGAGGTCAAGTCGAGTGATACTCATGCAAAGAAGACTGATTCTCAGGGTAAAGGCAATCAAGGTGGTCAAAGCAGTCAGGGGAATCAGAGCAAGAACAAGAAGGGGAACAACAACAAAGGCAAGGGAAAGTGTAATTACTGTGGTGCGCCTGGACACTTTGCTAAGGATTGTAGGAAGAAGAAAAGGAAGCTTAGTGGTGGATGTTTTTCCTGTGGTGAGACTGGACACTTCAGCAAGGAATGCCCAAAGAAAGGACAGGCTGGACCTTCAGGAGGGCAAGTTCATGCTCTCAATACCGCTCCAGTTCCCGATCGAGGTAGTGTTTCTGTTGAGAACCTTGTTTATGTTTCCGATCTTCCAGTTCGTACCTTGTTTGATTCTGGTGCATCACATAGCTTTATTTCATCTGATCTTGTTGATAGCTTGCACCTTAGTACTAGCTTAGTGGATGATCCCGTTTGTGTTTCGAATCCCATTGGGGGTTCTGCTCATCTATCTATGATATGTGAGGATCTGAGGATCTCTATACTCAGTGTAGGGTTCTTGTGTAGTGCGTATGTTCTTGGTTTCAGGGGATACGGATTGATATTGGGCATGGATTGGCTGTCCCGATATGGAGCCATTCTTGATTGTGAGCATAGGGTTGTGAGGCTTGTGACTCGCCTTGGCAACACCTTAGAGATTTCATGCAATCCGAAGGATCCCGTCATGTTGTGCTATCTTGAATCTCTCGACTCGTCAGAGGAAGCCCTTCAGTCTGTAAGGGTGGTCCGAGATTATCCAGATGTTTTTGAAGAAGTTAAGGGGTTGCCCCCTAAACGAGAGATTGATTTTCGCATTTATCTGGTGGATAATGCTAAACCTGTTTCTTTGCCCGTTCGGCACATGGCTCCGCGTGAGAGACGGGAGCTCAGCAAGCAAGTAAAGGAGTTGCTTGAGAAGAACTTCATCAGACGAAGTATATCCGAATGGGGAGCGTCTGTGGTGTTTGCTACTAAGGCAGATGGTTCTCTTCGACTTTGTGTGGACTATAGAGAGTTGAATAAGCTGACTAAGAAGAACAGACACCCATTACCGAGGATCGATGATCTTTTTGACCAGCTTGTCGGTGCTTCTGTTTTCTCTCAGCTTGATCTTGCTACGGGATTTCATCAGCTCAGAGTGGCTGAAGATAGTATAGACAAGACTGCATTCAGAACTCCAGATGGATTCTTTGAATGGCTTGTTATGCCGTTCGGTTTGACGAATGCACCCGCGTATTTCGTGGACTTGATGAGTAGGGTGTTTCAGGAGTTCTTGAACAAGTTTGTCGTGGTCTTTGTGGATGATATTCTGATCTTCTCTAAGGATGAAGAAGAGCACGCGAGGCATCTTGTAGAGGTGATGGATACGCTTAGAGCGCATCAGTTAAAGGCCAAGTTCTCCAAGTGTCACTTTTGGAGAAGGGAAGTTAGATTCCTTGGGCATATCGTATCCAAGCAAGGCTTAGCGGTGGATCCCGCTAAGGTGGTTGCAGTTCAGGATTGGAACACTCCAAGGAATGCAACTGAGGTGAGAAGTTTTCTAGGTCTTGCGGGTTTTTACCGGAAGTTCATCAAGGACTTCGCGAAGATATCCGCTCCTCTTACTAAGTCGACGAAGAAGAACTTAGTTTTTGCTTGGGATATGGACAGCGAGCTTGCTTTTCAGAAGCTCAAGAGAGCTCTCACATCAGCACCCGTTCTAGCTTTGCCCGATGGAGGGAAATTATTTACGGTATACACCGATGCGTGTGGTACGGGGTTGGGAGCTGTTCTGATGCAAGAAGGAAGGGTGATATGCTTTGGCGGTAGACAACTCAAAGTGCATGAGAAGAATTATCCCACTCATGACTTAGAGTTGACAGCAATAGTATATGCACTCAAGGCTTGGCGTCATTATCTTCTGGGAGAGAGATTTGAGCTGTATACTGATCATAAGTCTTTGAAGTATCCCTTTTCGCAGAAGGATCTGAACTTGAGGCAGCAAAGATGGATGGAATTCTTGGCGTCCTATGATTTTGATATAGCCTATACCCCTGGCAAGGGGAATGTTGTAGCGGATGCGTTGAGTAGAAGAAGGTTGACACTAAGTCCTCTATTTGTTGAGATGAAGAATTTAGAGTTCTTGGCAACCTTTGATTTTTCTTTGACAGTTGAGTCGATGACCGGTTCTTTAGCATCTCTAGAGCTCAGGCCTACCCTTCTGGATCAAGTTGGGGCTTCGCAGAAGGAAGACCCTCAGATAATTGAGATCATGGATAAGCTGATTCGAGGGGAGACATCTAGTCACCTTGCTCGATATTCTATAGATGATAAGGGTTGGCTGAGGAGAGACGGAAGGCTTTGTGTTCCGATGGTAGAAGACTTGGTGAGGAAAGTTCTTGAGGAAGCACATCGTTCCAAGTTGACTATACATCCAGGCGGTGATAAGATGTATAAAGATATGAAGCGTATTTTCTTTTGGCCTGGGATGAAGAAGGATGTGGCAGAGTTTGTCTCTAGATGTATCATTTGCCAGCAAGTTAAGGCCGAGTCAAGGAAGCCTGGTGGGTTATTGCATCCTCTAGAGGTCCCGCTATGGAAGTGGGAGAGTATTTCTATGGACTTTATTGATGGGCTTCCAAGGTCAAGGAAAGGGAATACGAGCATTTGGGTCATTGTAGATAGGCTTACGAAGAGTGCTCAATTCATTCCGGTGAAGAGCAAAAGGACCGCATCTGGACTAGCATCAGTATATCTTCGTGAGATAGTACGACTACATGGAGTCCCTTCTAGCATAGTCAGTGACCGAGACCCCATCTTTACTAGTCAGTTCTGGAACAGTTTGCAGGAAGCTATGGGCACGAGGTTGAATCTGAGTACTGCTTATCACCCACAGACGGACGGCCAAACCGAAAGGGTGAATAGGGTACTCAAGGATCTATTGAGGCTTTGTATTCTGGACTTTGGTGGTGCTTGGGAAGACCATCTTCACCTTGTGGAATTTGCATATAATAACAGTTATCAGGCAAGCATAGGGATGGCACCATTTGAAGCTTTATATGGGAGGCCGTGCAAGTCGCCTACATGTTGGTGGGAGACTACAGAGAAGCTCATACTTGGGCCTGACATGATCAGAGATACGTCCGAGAAGATCGAGTTGATTCGGAGACGAATGAAAGCGGCCCAAGACCGACAGAAATCCTATGCTGATAAGCGAAGATCCGATTTGGAGTTTGATGTTGGGGATATGGTTTTCGTAAAGGTTTCGCCTTTGCGGAATGTAGTCCGATTTGGAGCTGTTGGGAAGTTAGCACCGAGATTTGTTGGACCCTTCCCTATCATAGAGAGAATTGGGAAGATGGCTTATAAAGTGCAATTGCCCGAGAAGCTGTCCGGAGTGCATAATGTCTTTCATGTCTCGCATCTCCGAAAGTGCCTACATGAGTCCGCTGAGGTGGTTGAACCTAGCATTCTTGAAGACGTAGAAGTAGAGAAAGAGGCAACTTTGAGGAGACTCTGATTCGTATCTTGGGGACGGAGACCAAGAAGCTAAGGAATCGAGAGGTCAAGTTGGTGAAGGTTCAATGGGGTGAAGCCGAAGAAGACGCAACTTGGGAAACCGAGGAGAAGATGCGTGGGCTTTATCCATTCCTTTTTGAGGGTACACTCTCAATCTCTTTTCTTTGTTAGCATATCTTTCTCTTTGCTATCCATGTTTATCTAGTTATCGTGCTAATCTTGTCATGAGAACCTTAGGTAGAAACCCTTTGGATGAAACATGTGTTTGAGACATGTTATGTTTGATGGTTGCAAGTGGTTGCAAGTGTTTGCAAGTGGTTACTCGTGGATGCATGATACACATTAGGCACTAGATCGGCTCACACACTCCTCATATTGCATGTGCATGGGTGTTTATGCTTATTCTTGGATGAAATTTGTATGCAATCACATGGATGTTGCATATGGATGTATGATTAAGCACGCATATAGATATTATACATTATGTTAGGGATTTGCATACATATGGTTACATTTCACTAACATATTTTGCATTGATCTTTGCATTAGATAAGTACATATACACACACTTTTGCATATGTTCATACAGCATTTAGAATCTTTTAAGGACAATGATTGCCCGTGGATGATGCTTTGAGTAGATGGATGATTGGATGGTTGGATACGTTCTTCCTAACTTGAAGATTTCGGGGACGAAATCCTTTAAGGAGGGGAGAATGTAACAACCCGTATTTTCAATAACCTGTTATAACATAAATCGAGGCAGAATTTAATTCAAAAATCTGAATCAAGGGAAACGGGCTATGCCATTGCGTTCGTCTTGGAAAAATACGCGAAATAGAGTCCGAGTTTTCGAAAATCGGAGTCCGTATGACCCAGTTAAGGCCCATTGAAGTTTTCAGAAATTTCCATGTTAAAAACAGATTTAAATTTTAAATTAAAAACAAGAATTAGGGATAACTGGCGTCAGGCGGGAAAAATCCCGCCAAGACCCCCATGTCGACAGGCATGTCGACAGGGGTCTAAGGGTGTCGACTGCCCTGTCGACATCCCTGTCGACACGGGGTGGCCGGGCAGTTTTGCCTGGCGCACCATTTTTGATTTGGGCTTGGTTGTGTGGCTTGGTTCTAGAGAATTCCGAAATCTGATGGACCTAATTCAACCTAGGGTTAATCCTATGGTCTAAATCACTAGGCTAATCTATAAATAAGACCCAAACCTACCCAAAATCACTCATTATTCATTCTAGCAACCAAACTATGTCAAATTGAATTCTCAAATGGCCTCCACCTAAAAACCCTAGCCTCCACTCTCTTCAAAAATCAATTCTATGAAGGTTTTGATGTTCATACAAGCATTTCTAAGTTGTATGAATGATCATTAGCTTGCATACATCATCAAGTTGCAAGCTTTATTGGTTAAGCTAGAGTTTTTGGGATTTTTGTTAATTGGAGCTTTGTTTTGGGTTTTTATATGCTTGCATAAAAGGGCTTCTCAATCTTTATTAGTAGATTTGTGTCTTCCTAATATTTGTAAGCCCTCTTACCTTCATTTTAGAAACTCTAAAGTTAATATGTGATGAAAGTTGGGATTTATGCATGTTTAATAAGTTATGCATGCTTATGCGAGTTCACTATGCTATGTTATGCATGTTTAATAAGTTATGCATGCTTATGCGAGTTCACTATGCTATGATATGCATGATTAATAAGTTATGCATGCTTATGCGAGTTCACTATGCCATGTTACACATGTTTGATAAGTTATGCATGTTTATGCAAGTTCACTATGCCATGATTTGCAAGTTTAACAAGTTATGCATGTTTATGCAAGTTCACTATGCCATGATTTGCAAGTTTAACAAGTTATGCATGTTTATGCAAGTTCACTATGCCATGATTTGCAAGTTTAACAAGTTATGCATGTTTATGCAAGTTCACTATGCTAAGTTATGCAAGTCCAACATGTTATGCATGTTTATTATGATACGTAAGATTTATCATGTATGTTGTGCCAAGTTCCCTCTTTCTATCCTTTATGCGTTATGACGAATATGTAAGCGATAGAATGACGTTGGGGGGTCTTTGGGTAAAACTTAAAATACATGAAAAGATAAGATTGGGAATTTACCTATTAAGTTAGGTCTACCCCTTGGGAATTTACCTATTAAGTTAGGTCTACCCAAGTATTTGTTAAACTTGTAATTATGGTTTGAAAATAAAGTGGACATGACACTTAGAAAACATAAGTGTGGCCAACTCGAGGTTGGGTTGAGTTTGTAGCGTAAACCTACCCAGAACCGACCGGCTTAACTAGTTGCTACAAACAATAGGACCCAATGTGAGAAGTTGGTCATGTGTACCTGGGACCCGAGGTTAGACCAAGTTGTGGTGTAAAGCTACCCGGACCCGCCCGGCTTAACTAGTAACCGCAACAAAGTCTAATGTGAGAGGTTAAGGCACAATTAAAGTAATTAATGCCTCATGATTAGGGTTAAGTCATGGCCCACTAATACTTAACCAATTTTGGGGATACGAGGGATTAAATGGGGTTAAGTGGTGAACTGTTGGTTACACTTAACTAATTTAATCCATGATTAGTGAGGGGTTAAACCACACTTAACCCTCTTAGAAAACCCTAGCAACGTGGTCTGTTCCAGCAGTAATCCCAGTTTGGTATCATTCACAACCCTAGAGGCTAGGCTAGGGCGGGGCACGATTACTGGACTGATGTAAGCGACCAAAGCGACGGCTGAGTGGTACAGCGGTGCGGGTCCAGGCGGGCTACGGACGTGCACGTAGTCCGGTGTTGGACAAACTCGAGGCACGGGTACCAGTAGGTTCAGACTGTGCATTATTGCTTAGGTGTCTGGGGTTGACACCCGAGGGCTTGATACACCCGAAGGTGGACCCAGCACAGTCTGACTACAACCATATGTGGGCCGTATGGACACCAACACTTGACATGTTAGGTTTATAGGGAGCCGATCGACTAGACCGTTGGGCTGGACCTTGTATTAAGGTCACCTCATGTTATTGGGCCAAAGTTTGGGCTGAGGGATCAATACCTGTTATGTTAGTTTGCTAGTACACTGTGGTGCAAAGCTTAATCTTCTCTATATGATGACACCTTTATCTATTGCCAGTATGTTCATCTCAGTTTCCATCATGATGTTAACTTTATTAGTTTATAGACTGATCGATGTAGGGCTTACCAGTCTTTTTGACTGACCTGTTTTCTTTCGCTTCTTTTCTTCCGTTTCCCCCCCCCCCCTCACCCCAGGTTCTCAGGGAGGGAACAGTGGTGCTTAGCTTGGATCGCTTGCTTGTTTGCTGGATAGCTCATGTATGTCTGGACATTGAGCTCGCTATGGTTTATCATCTTTATTTTGGGGATAGCACTATGTATTTCAGTATTTCTGTTTATGATGTACTAGACATGTTTATTTTGGCAGTTGACTTTATGATGTACTAGACTTGTTTTGAGATGGTTTGAGATATTCCACTGTTTTATTCTCACTTACTCTGTTTTACATATATATACCTTTATGTTCTTGTTCTGCCTTGATATATCATTATGCATGCTTACCCAGTTCTAACGCCCCCCAGAAGCTAGTGCCCCCGAAAGAGTGACCCTAGCGGAGGTGGGGTGTTACAGCAAGGGATCATTTTATTGTCAACACATGACACGGGTTGGGATACTAGTACGGTTGGTGCAGAGCAAATAGATATCATAGAAATATTTTAATGGTAAAGCAGAGAAATCTTGCGATGCTTGATAGAAATCTTGCGAAATTATACTTAGTTTATCTTGAATGGAAACCTGGCGATGTTATACTTGACAAAAACCGTATGAGGTCATTCTTAGTTATCTTTCCTGTAGCTTATCTTGTCATCATGCTTATGTTTACTTTCAGTTTATTCATGCCATGTTATCTTTACTTGTTTTCATGCTGAAAGTCACTAGGACTTACTCAGTCTTTATGACTGACCCATTTTGTTTCGCCTCTTTTTCTTCCGTTCCCCCCCCCCCCAGGTTCGTAGGGTGGGAATACAGCTTAGTTCGGATCTTACCAAGCTACAAAGCTCTTTCATGTACGGCTTGGATTTCTCTTGGCTATGGCTTGCTTTGCTTTATTGGGGAATGATTTATAACTACGGTTTTATGCTTCTTTACTATAGCAAGACAATTTTCGATGTAATTGACTTAATAGCATTTTGATGTAAATGGCTTTAGACCTTACTATATTTTAAAGCAATGAAATTTGGGTTTTCCTTCCGCTGTTTTATTTATGTTCTGTCTTGTAATATTTCTGTGTATGTTTACCTAGATAATACTCCCCCAAAGCTAGTGCATTCCCTTTGTGAGTGACCCTAGCGGAGGTGGGGTGTTACATTTGGTATCAGAGCAGAAGGTTACCAGACTGGGCAAAAGCTTTTAAAAAACCTTCTGAAATTATTTTCAAAACATTTACAAAGAAGCAACTTTTCAAGAAAATTTTGTTTTGATTAAAAGGAATATTCCCCAAAGCCATAAGCACTATCTTTTGATTCTCTCTTGAAATCTCTTCTCTCTCTTTTCACCATAGTTTCGTAGGCATACAACACATGTCGGAGGGCAAAGTAGTGCCCAACTTCCATCTGTAGCCGCAGAAGTTCCATCTGCGACTAATCTTATTTCAAGCTTTGTAGGGTTGCCGTGCGATGGAGGTAGCTTTTGAGAGACTTGTCAACAAGCTATACGAGGATAGTAAGAACGAGGATAAAGAACACAAGCCTAAGGATGAGAAACTTGTTGATAAGGCGTAATCCACGAAGGAGGAATAGGTGAAAGGGAAGAGGTCAAAGTAAAAGAATAATAAAACCCATGAGAAGAAAGAACATCATTGGTATGGTAAAAAGGGACATGTAGTTAAGTATCATAGGACAAGGAAAAGGGCAAAGAACAAGATCGTTGAGAGGGCAATTGTATGCTCTCACTACTAGCATACCTAAGAGAGGTGGTAACGTTTCTGTTAAAAGTTTAGCTTCTCTTTTCTATCATACCATGGGAACTTTGTTTTTATACATCGCATCCTTTTAATTCTGCCTCGATAGTTGAGTCTCTGCACCTTAGTACTAGCGTAGTAGAGGATCCCATTTTTGTCTCAAATCCTATTGGGGAATCGGCTCATGTATTCATGATTTGTTTGGATTTGAGAATGTCTATGCTAAGTGTTGAGTTTAGAAGTAATGCATATGTTTATGTTTTGGGGCTATGGGTTGATTCTAGAGATGGAGTAGTTATCCAGTAAGGGTGACATTCTCGGTTTTGAAAAGAGGGTAGTTAGACTCTTGACTTGCCTCGGTAATACCCTCAAAGTCGCGTGTAACCTTTAGGGTTCTCTCATGATTAGTTACCTAGAATCTCTTGATACATTTATTGATCCGCTCGAGTAGTGTTCACCACTAAGGCGGATGGTTCATTTCACTTATGCATGAGTTATAGAAAATCGCCTTAGTAAATACCTTTGGCAACATGGTAGATATTTGTTATTTTCAAGCAATAATTCATCTGTGTGAAATACCTCCTAGTAAGTGAACGAGATCCAAGATTCACTAGTGAATTTTGGAGAGCTTGTGTGAAACCATAAGTACGCTGTTATGTGTAAGCCGAGTATACTAAAAGGAGGATAAGTGAAAGTGGAACGAGAGGCAATAGTGAAATGAGATCCAACTCAAATTTTGGAAACAAGAATTAAGAAGCTACGAAATTGTGAAGTTAAAGATAGTCAAAGCACAATGGAGTTAAGCTCAAGGGAATGTGGCTTAGAAGATTGAAGACTATATTCATGCATCACATCTCTTTTTAAGAGTATATCCTTGATCCCTCTTTTCCTGTAGAGCTTACTTGCAATCTATCTTTTGTGTATATCCTCTCGGTCCTATTCTCAATCCAATTTCTGTTGCAAACCCCATAGGGAGTATGACTCATCTGTTAGTTTTACATGTTGGGGCTTGAGGGTGTCCATTGGGTTGATTGAACCTTTAGGGTTTTATAGGATATGGGTTGGTTTTAGGAAGGGATTTCTTGTGACCTAAAAGGAGTCCATCATGCTTAGTTTCCTAGAATCACATATATATTGGTTGGGTTGAGAATTTCTTTAGGTGTCAGTCTGATGTTGATTTCGGTCTTCGGGGCTGGTGCTTGGGGAATTCTTATCCTAATCAGTATATATGTGACGTAGATTTCCATCTTTGATGGGCGCAAGGTTTTTACTTGCTTCTATCATTCGACTATATCTTTAGGTAGGAACAATTGGGTGTAAACATGTGTTTGAGACATGTTATGATTGATGGATTGCAAGTGGTTGCTAGTGGTTGCTCGTGGATGCATATACACGCACATTAGGCACTAGATCGGCTCAGTCACCTTTTATATTGCATATGCATGAGTGTTTATACTTGTTTATGGATGAATTTGAATGTGTTATCATGTGGATGTTGCATATGGATGGATGTTTGTGCACACATGTAGTGTTATTGTGACTAGGACTATTTGCATACATGTTGGACTCATGGCACTAAACATATTTTGCATTTAGAAGATCAATCAGGCCTGATCATTTACATTAGACAAGTAACATATACACACACTTTCTGCATATGTTCATACAGCATTAGAAATCTATTAAGGACGATGGATGCCTGTGATTGATGATTGAGTAGATGGATGATTGGATGGTAGGACGCATTCTCCTTAACTTGAAGATTTCGGGGTCGAAATACTTTAAGGAGGGGAGAATGTAACAACCCGAATTTTAACAACATGTTAAGATCATAAATCTAGACAGAATTAAATTTTAAAATAAGAACCAAGGGAAATGGGTTGTGCCATTGCGTTCGTCTCGGAATTTTACGTAAAATAGAGTCTGAGTTTTCGAAAATTGGAGTCCGTATGACCAAGTTATGGCTCCCCAAAGTTTCAGAAATATTCAGAGTTCAAAACAGTTCGAATTCGAGTTCAAATTTCGAAACCCAGACAGACTGGGCGGGAAATTTCCTGCCTAGCATCCCAAGTCGACTGGGGAGTCGACACTCCCCCCCCCCCCCCCAGGTCAACTGGGGAGTCTACTGGGCAGTCGACACCCCCAGGACCAGGTCGACTGCGCAGTCGACTTAGGTGTCGACCTGGTCCCCGAGCCCATTTTTGGGCCAGTGTTCGTTCTGATGTATCTAGTCCGATTTCTGCCTAAACCTATTTAAGCAGCCCCAAACCTAGCCTTCTCTACACACAATTCTATTATACTTCTACTCTGCCTCTGTTCTAAATAAAAATAAAAATGGCGTCGCTAATCTGCTGGAATCAAAACTAGAAGCTAATCAACATCAACCTAAGCAACTCAATTCAAATCTAGTTAGGATTCAAGTAAAGGTTCAACGACTTCAAGCAACAATTCCTAGACCATATTGAATCAAATCAGAAGATTAATCAAGTTAGACTTTTCAACGCGACAACGAATCGATTTGTCCTCTCTTAGCCAATCAATGTAAGTTCTAGTTGCTTTCCGATTTAAATATTTAACTATAATATGGCCATGGAATAAAGTGGAATTGGATTTAAGTATGTTTATCAATACAGATCTATTTGTGTTGCTTCTTGAACCTTGAGTTTTGAGACTTGTTCATCTTTATTCTCATGTCTAGTTCATGGTCTATTCATCCTGTTGTAATCTTAATATGCCTGTGATGATGTTTTTCTCTCCGATCTTATTTTGATGCAAGATTCTACCTTTCCCCTATTTATTTTCTTTCGATGAACCTTGGTCAATTTCAGACCTTGGCCTAAAATCATGACTTGCATACGATATGTATACGGGGGAATTATGGGATTATTGCATATATGAATATGATGGAATTATTGGCAACATGAAATTGGATATTATCATTGTATTTGCGAGTTTGGGCTTGATATGTAAATTTTGTTATAATCTTGTTAGGAGGAAATTTGCATAAATATTATTTGCATGGAATTTGGCGTAAATTTGGATCTATGTAATGTAACATGTAAATCAAATCAAAAGATTGGGCAACTTGCTTGTATTGTAATAAAAAGGTTATGGTTTGGGGTAACTACATCATGAATCACGATTTGGGTTTATTGGATATGAAACTTAATACATGTAATGTTGGCTAGATCGTGACATATGTAAAAGGGCATGAAATTTGGTATAAATGTAAATTGTCTAGGATTAGGAACATATAAATTGATATATGTAATTTTGACATGGATCGTGACATATGTAAAAAGCTAGAACTGGTTATAGGTAAATTGGTGTAAACATGGAATACATGTAGTTTGATGTGGAACTTGAACATATGTAACTGGCTAGAATTGGGCATATGTATATCGACATGAAAAGTTAGAACTTGGGCATATATATTAATATGTAAAGTTGGATTTTGGGTAGTTGGCTTGTATTGTAAATAAAAAGGCTATAACTTGGCATAACTTTATAGCAAATTTTAGTGATACTTTGGGAACACGTTTTGGGGCAAAAACGTGAGTTATGAACTTGATAATAGGCATAAGTTGAAAACTAGAAACTTGACATGAAACTTGCTTAGAAATTTGAACATTGTTATAACTTGAACATGGACATGACATTTAGAATGAATTAGAAAATGGCCAACTCGAGGTTGGGTTGAGTTTGCAGAGTAATTCTGCCCGGAACCGCCCGTAAATCCAGTTACTGCAAACAATAGTGTAACACCCCGAATTTTCTATTAACACTAAAGTTGCAAAAATAATAATAAGTGTGTAGAAGAGGGGATGTATCTAATATGAATATAAAAATATTAATAAGTATGTAAGAGAGGGGATGTATCTATTATGAATATAAAAATATTAATAAGTATGTAAGAGAGGGGATGTATCTAATATGAATATAAAAATATTAATAAGTGTGTAAGAGAGGGGATGTATCTAATATGAATATAAAAATATTAATAAATGTGTAAGAGAGGGGATGTATCTAATATGAATATAAAAATATTAATAAGTGTGTGAGAGAGGGGATGTATCTAATATGTATATAAAAACAATAATAAGTAAAGGGGGATGTATCTAATATGTACATTGTAGAAAATATATATATATTTATGACATGAATAGAAGTTTATTTATATGCTGAGTGTTTGCTGAGTCACTTCTGACTCATTGCTGAGTCAACAAGATAAACCCCATCTTGTCTGAATGGCTGCGGTTATTTCTAGGTAAATCTAATGGCCTAAATGAATTCTAAAATCTATAAATAAGTGGGTAGACCCTAGACCTAAATCACTTGTAAAATTAGAGAAGCTACCGTCATGCTGCTGCCATGGAGTTCAGCATAGCCGTCACAAACTAGAAGAGGAAGCCTAATCATCTACAACTAAATCTACACAAATCAAATCAAAAGATCTCTCTTTCTCTAATTCTTTTCTTTTGTTGGTGGGTATGATGATTCTCACAAGACTATTACAAACTAATTTGACTCAGTTATGAATGGATCACAAGAAAGTGACGTGATTTGTAATTGTAAATTCTATATATTGTGGATCTCTTATTATGTTATTATGTTGTCGTATGATGTAAATTATATATGCTGTGTCATGCTATGTTGTAAATTCCCTTATGTTATGTCGTGCTATGTTGAGAATCATGTCAAGCTATGTTATACTATCATACTATGCCATGTTATAAATCATGCTATATTATGTTGTAAAATCATGATGTTGTTGGAACATGCTTAAAGTTATGTTTTTTTTAATTTAATTGGATCTTGTTTATGGGAATTTGCCTATTAGGTTAGGTGTACCCATAAACTTGAAACTATAATTAAATAAACTTGAATATGGGAATTTGCCTATTGAGTTAGGTGTACCCATATAAAAACCATGTTGTTAAAAAATTAGATGATGTTGATTCACACATGTTCATATGTAAGTTTATGAAAATTGATTGAGATTATATTAGGTGAATTTTGAACAAGTTGACACCTTTAGGTCCATGACATGTATAATCTATGCAAGTTGGACATATGCAAGTTTCACCCCTTATTATGATTCATTTGGTCACATATACATGTTGTTATTATGATAATCTCTTTTATGCTATGAGTTAGGCTATTCGAGTCTAACATATATTTTGCGAATAAAACGTTCAAACGTGGGGTAGGGGTAATATTAGGAATTAATAAATTAGGTGCAATTTTGTAAGATTTTGCATACCATGAATGGATGTCCATAATTGAGTCAATTATGGACATTGTTAAAAATTGGAAGTAATTAATAATTCAAGTAGGGAATTATTAAAATTGGGGGAAAGTGGATTATTATTAATAATCAATGCTTAGGACACGAGGTTGGACCCCGTTTGTGATGTAAACCTGCCCGGACCCGCCCGGCAAATCCAGTAGTCACAATGTCGGCCCAATGTGAGAGGTCCTAGGCCCAAACTAAAGCATAACAGTTGTAAAGACACGAGGTTAGACTCTTTTATGGTGTAAGACTGCCCGACCCGCCCGGCAAATCCAGCTGCCATAAATGCCAGTCTAATGTGAGAGGTCATTATGAGGTTATGGCCTTAATGAACTAAGAAATACTTAACCAGATAATCATGTAAGGTGGGACATGGGGGTTAAGTAGGTGCCTTGGGTGGCATGAGGAATCTGGTGGTTGCCTTTAGAGGCATTTGAAATACGATTAGACTTAACCAAACACACATGTATATGAACATGACTAAGTGGGTTAAGTGGGATGGACTAATGGGGACAAGCTTAGGTGGAATGCTTGTGGTAAATAGTGGAGGCCCATTTCAACCAGTATCCCAAAACGTATCTTTGTGGGCTCGACCCAAGTCGAGGACGGGACACGCATACTGGGTTTGACTATAAGAGGCCAAAACAGGGAGCGGTGGCAACGCAAGTCCAACGGGTTTCATATGCGTGTGTGGACCCGGGCTGGTGGGTAAGACGTTGTTGCATCGTGTAGGTATAAGCCGTGCATGTCCGTTGTATCAGGTTGCCACTTTAGGGGAGTGATACACCCCACTGTGGGGCCAGCACGGGTATCTACGAGTTAGGGAGCCGATCGAATAATGGGAAGTAGGGTACACCTAGTGGAGATAGGGGCAGGCGGCACCTATTTAGTCAGCTAGGGGTACGTAAAGCCATTGGGAAAGTTTCTAAGTGAAGCTAAGTGGGATGAATCTTTAGGGTGACTGGTGTGGTGCAGTATAGTGTTTATCCTTTAGTATTTAGGAGCGCCTATAACGTTGCCTTTAGCGATTGTCTATGTCCTTAATCTGCTCTTCATAGACATTTTCTTGTTTTCCCAGCTTATGCTTTAGTCCAGTTATTTTGGTAATAGTATTGTAGAATTATCATATTCACCAGACTTTATGTCTGACCCCCTCTTTTCCATCCTTTTTCTCCCTTCAGGTCCGCAGGTTGGGCCAAGTTCTAGTGGAGTCTAGTTGGATCGCTTATCTACTGGAAAGCTTGGACTGCTGAAGTAAAGTCCAGCTTGTTATCTTTCTTTTTAATGGCTATTCATGTAATGGGATTATGTACTTGTTTTATCAAGATAGATATTGTACTTGACATTGAATATGGTGTTATGATGTAATCAAACATGTTTTGACTTCTGCTCCAATGAAATAATGTTTTTGAATTTCCAAGTACTATTTTATATCTGTCTTGTTGTAATTTTACTGTTCTATATTCACTTAAAACCTCCATGGAAGTTAATGCATTCCCTTTGTGAGTGACATTAATGGACGTGGGGTGTTACACGTGGTATCAGAGCATAAGGTTACCAGAACAGATAAATTTTTTTTTTTTTTTTAGAAAAATATTTTTTTCTAAAGTATTTTTGGAAGAAGTGCTTTCAAAAAAAAAAAAAAAACATGTTATTTAAAGAGAGTTTTTATGAAAAACATAATCCCAAATAGCCACATCCTTATCTTTATCTTTCGAATTCTCCATTTTGAATCTTTCCTTTTTCGTTTCAGCATGGCTGAAGATCTTAATCTCCCAGAAGGTGTGACGATTCCAGGGTGGTTTAGGAGATACTTGGAGGCTAGGGCCACCACTGCAGGCCCAGCGGATACTCCTCCACCCCTAGTTGCACCCATTCCTCCTCCTCCTCCTCCTCCTCGTGTTGACACTATTGCAAAGACGTGCAAGGAATTCAAGGCTATGGGAGGAAAAACTTTTCAAGGGACTGAGACGTTTGTGGAGGCCAGAGATTGGCTTAAGGAGACTGAGGAATTGTTGGATATCTTTGAAGTGGAAGATGGGAGGAAAGTCCGTTTAGCTGCTTGGTTAATGAAGGGAGAGGCCTCGTTTTGGTGGGAGGTCACTAATGGGGAACGTCCAGTTGATTCATGGGCGGATTTCAGACGAAGGTTTGAGGCAAAGTTTCTTTCAAGGGCAGAGGAGAACTTAAATATGGAAAAATTCCTGGTACTAAAGCAAGGGTGCTCGTCAGTAAAGGAATATGTCAATAAATTTAATCAGTTAGCAAGGTTTGGCTTGGAGTTGGTGAACACGCCAGAGAAGAAAGCTTTGAGGTTCGTTAGAGGCTTGAATGAACCGTTGCAAGGGTTGGCTATGACCCACATCCCTATGGGAGCCACCTTTGAAAAGCTAGTAGAAATGGCACTTATGCATGAGGATAAGGCAGTTGAAAAGAAAGGGGATCAGAAGAAACCCCAACAGCAAAATAAGAAGGGTGGTAAAAACAATAATGGCAAAGGGAAGAAGAAATGCTTCAATTGTGGGACGCCTGGCCATCTCAGCAAAGATTGTAGAAAGAAAAAGAAGACTGGTTGTTTTCATTGTGGAGATGCGGGACATTTAGTAAAGGACTGTCCGAAGAAGGGGCAGAGGGCAGGGTCTACCTCGGGAGGACAGGTGCAGGCTCTTATGGCACCAGGGCAGGCAAGGGGGCAAGTTCAGGCTATTGCGGCCCCACCACTGCAAGAAACAGGTAGAACAATTTCTGTTGAAAGCTTAGTTTTTCTGTTTGATCATCCTGTCTGTACCTTATTCGATTCTGGCGCATCTCATTCGTTTATCTCTGCATCATTAGTTGAATCACTGCACTTGAACACCAGTTTAGTAGAGGATCCTTTGGTCGTTTCAAATCCAATTGGGGGTTCGGCTCATTTGACCATGATATGTTTGGATTTGAAAATCTCTATACTTAGCGTTGAATTTAGATGTGATGCTTATGTATTGGGCTTCACGGGCTATGGGCTAATTTTAGGAATGGATTGGTTGTCTAGAAATAGGGCCATTCTTGATTGTGAAAGGAGAGTAGTTAGGCTTGTGACTCGCCTTGGTAATGCTCTCGACATCTTTTGTAATCCCATAAATTCCGTTATGCTAAGTTATCTTGAATCGCTTGACGCGTCTGTAGAGAACCTGCGATCGGTAGAAGTGGTCCGGGAATATCCGGATGTGTTTGAGGAGGTGAAGGGCTTACCTCCAAAGCGGGAGATAGACTTTCGAATTTATCTTGTGGATAATGCTAAACCCGTATCTTTGCCAGTGCGCCACATGGCTCCTCGTGAAAGGAGGGAACTCAATAAGCAAGTAAAGGAGTTGCTTGAGAAGGGGTTCATAAGACGTAGTATATCGGAGTGGGGTGCTCCAGTAGTTTTTGCCACAAAGGCGGATGGGTCTCTTAGACTTTGTATGGACTATAGAGAACTAAACAAGCTTACTAAAAAGAACCGACACCCACTGCCGAGGATTGACGATCTCTTTGATCAGTTAGTTGACGCCTCAGTGTTTTCGCAGTTGGACTTAGCCACTGGCTTTCATCAACTGAGAGTGGCTGAGGATAGTATAGATAAGACTGCTTTTAGGACTCCTGACGGATTCTATGAATGGCTAGTGATGCCCTTTGGTTTGACAAACGCCCCTGCATATTTTGTTGATTTGATGAGTAGGGTGTTTTGGGAATACCTTAACAAATTCGTGGTAGTCTTTGTGGATGACATCTTAGTCTTTTCTAAGAATAAAGAAGAGCACTCCCTACATCTTAGGGAAGTGTTGGAAACCCTTCGAGCGCATAACCTTAAGGAAAAATTTTCTAAGTGTCACTTCTGGAGGAAGGAAGTACGGTTCTTAGGGCACGTGGTTTCCAAAGAAGGGATAGCAGTGGATCCCGCAAAGGTGGTGGCCATCCAAGATTGGAAGGTCCCTAAAAATGCAACCGAAGTAAGAAGTTTCTTGGGGTTGGCTGGCTATTATAGGAAGTTTATCAAAGACTTCGCAAAAATATCAGCTCCATTAACACGGTTAACGAAGAAGAACCTGGTTTTTACGTGGGACAAAGATTGCGATGATGCGTTCCAACGTTTAAAGAGAGCCTTAGCTTCAGCCCCAGTCTTAGTGCTGCCAGACGGGAATAAACCGTTTACCATCCATACTGATGCTTGTGGGACGGGACTTGGCGCGGTCCTCATGCAAGAGGGAAGAGTAATAGCCTATGGTGGAAGGCAGTTGAGGGTTCATGAAAAGAATTACCCCATGCATGACTTAGAGCTAGCTGCAATTGTTTTCGCGCTTAAGTCTTGGCGTCACTATCTTCTTGGTGAGAAATTCGAACTGTTCACTGACCACAAATCATTAAAATACTTATTCTCTCAGAAGGATTTGAATTTAAGGCAGCAACGGTGGATGGAATTCTTAGCCTCCTACGATTTTGAAATAGCATATACCCCGGGCAAGGGTAACGTGGTGGCAGACGCCTTAAGTAGGTAAAGGTTGTCCTTGAGTCCGTTGTTTGTTGAACGACAAAGCTTAGAATTCATCTCTATGTTTGACTTTAGACCCTCCGTTGACTTAGTACCCGGTCTGTTAGCATCCTTGGAGGTTAGACCTACACTTCTAGGACGGGTTGGTGAGGCACAGCGAGACGACCCACAGTTGGTTGAGATAGTAGAAAAGCTCAAAGGGGGGGAGTCACCAAGCCATCTTCGTAGGTATACCCTAGACGATAAGGGTTGGTTACGAAGGGATAATAGACTTTTTGTACCACAAGACGAAGACTTAAGGAAGGCCATTCTTGATGATGCTCATCACTCAAAAATGACCATTCATCCCGGGGGGGATAAGATGTACAAAGATATGAAGCGGGTTTTCTTTTGGGCCGGTATGAAAAAGGATGTGGCCGAGTACGTCGCTAGATGCTTGGTGTGCCAACGAGTTAAAGCAGAACAAAAGAAACCCGGTGGGTTGCATCACCCATTAGAAGTTCCACTATGGAAATGGGAAAGCATCTCAATGGATTTTGTGGATAGATTACCAAGATCAAGGAAGGGTAACACGGGGATTTGGGTTATAGTAGATAAACTTACTAAAAGCGCCCATTTTATTCCCGTGAAAAGTAAGAGGACTGCTCCGTGGTTGGCTTCTGTATACATTAAGGAGATAGTTCGTTTGCACGGTATTCCTTCTAGTATAGTAAGCGACCGTGACCCCATCTTTACTAGCGAATTTTGGAAGAGTTTACAAGAGGCGGTAGGGACTCAGCTATGTTTGAGCACCGCATATCATCCTCAGACAGACGGCCAGACCGAGAGGGTGAATCGCATTCTAGAGGATCTTTTAAGGCTTTGTATCCTAGACTTTGGGGGTACATGGGAAGAGCACCTTCCGTTAGTAGAATTCGCATATAATAATAGCTTTCAGTCTAGTATTGGCATGGCACCTTTCGAAGCTCTTTATGGAAGGCCTTGCCGTTCGCCTACATGTTGGTGGGAATCTACCGATAAAATCCTACTTGGGCCCGATATGGTTAGGGAAACCTCGGAGAAGATTGAGTTGATTCGAAGGAGGATGAAAGCAGCACAAGATAGGCAAAAATCGTATGCTGATAAGAGGAGGACAGATCTTGAGTTTGACATTGGGGACATGGTTTTTATCAAAGTATCTCCGTTACAGAATGTTGTTCGCTTTGGGTCCGTGGGGAAATTAGCACCAAGGTTTGTAGGGCCGTTTCCTGTAAAAGCCAGGATTGGGAAGATGGCATATAGGGTGGAGTTGCCTGAGAAACTTAGTGGAGTACACGACGTATTCCATGTATCACATTTGAGGAAGTGTTTGCACAAGACCGCGGAGGTTGTAGAGCCGAGCTTGCTTAAAGAGGTGGAAATAGAGCGTGATGCAACAATTAGACGAGCTCCTACATGCATTCTTGGGTCGGAGATCAAAAATTTGAGGAATCGAGAGGTCAGACTGGTTAAAGTGCAATGGGGAAATGATGAGAGCAACGCAACTTGGGAGACAGAAGAGAAGATGCGTTCGTTGTACCCTTTTCTTTTTGAGGGTATGTCTTTTAATTTCTCCTTTATCGCTTAGCTTATCTTATCTTATCTTTAGTATGTCCTCTCATTAGTATCTTTGACCTTTAGTTAGGATAATCCTATGGTTGAAACATGTGTTTGAGACATGTTATGTATGATGGATGCAAAATGGATGCAAGTGTTTGCTAGTGGTTGCTCGTGGATGCATATATACACACACTTTAGGCACTAGATCGGCTCAGTCACTACATATTGCATATTGCATATATATATGGATGTATTTAGTAAAATGGATGAACGATGGTTGTATTATCATGTGGATGCTGCATTCAGATGATGGTTGTGCACGCATATAGAAGTATTATGTAGCATTAAGAATCTTTTGCATACATAATGGATGCATGGCACGATCATAGTTGCATTAAGGAGGTCAACTGAATCAGTGGACCGCCTGATTTTGCATTAGATACGGACATATACACACACTGTGCATTTAAACATGAAAGCATTAGAAGTCTGTAAGGACAATGGATGCCTGTGTATGATGGATGAGTAGATGGACGTTTGGATGGTAGGATATACATTCTTCCAGACTTGAAGATTTCGGGGACGAAATCCTAAAAGGAGGGGAGAATGTAACACCCCGAATTTTCTATTAACACTAAAGTTGCTAAAATAATAATAAGTGTGTAGAAGAGGGGATGTATCTAATATGAATATAAAAATATTAATAAGTATGTAAGAGAGGGGATGTATCTATTATGAATATAAAAATATTAATAAGTATGTAAGAGAGGGGATGTATTTAATATGAATATAAAAATATTAATAAGTGTGTAAGAGAGGGGATGTATCTAATATGAATATAAAAATATTAATAAATGTGTAAGAGAGGGGATGTATCTAATATGAATATAAAAATATTAATAAGTGTGTGAGAGAGGGGATGTATCTAATATGTATATAAAAACAATAATAAGTAAAGGGGGATGTATTTAATATATACATTGTAGAAAATATATATATATATTTATGACATGAATAGAAGTTTATTTATATGCTGAGTGTTTGCTGAGTCACTTCTGACTCATTGCTGAGTCAACAAGATAAACCCCATCTTGTCTGAACGGCTGCGGTTATTTCTAGGTTAAATCTAATGGCCTAAATGAATTCTAAAATCTATAAATAAGTGGGTAGACCCTAGACCTAAATCACTTGTAAAATTAGAGAAGCTACCGTCATGCTGCTGCCATGGAGTTCAGCATAGCCGTCACAAACTAAGAAGAGGAAGCCTAATCATCTACAACTAAATCTACACAAATCAAATCAAAAGATCTCTCTTTCTCTAATTCTTTTCTTTTGTTGGTGAGTATGATGATTCTCACAAGACTATTACAAACTAATTTGACTCAGTTATGAATGGATCACAAGAAAGTGACGTGATTTGTAATTGTAAATTCTATATATTGTGGATCTCTTATTATGTTATTATGTTGTCGTATGATGTAAATTATATGTGCTATGTCATGCTATGTTGTAAATTCCCTTATGCTATGTCGTGCTATGTTGAGAATCATGTCAAGCTATGTTATACTATCATACTATGCCATGTTATAAATCATGCTATATTATGTTGTAAAATCATGATGTTGTTGGAACATGCTTAAAGTTATGTTTTTTTTAATTTAAATGGATCTTGTTTATGGGAATTTGCCTATTAGGTTAGGTGTACCCATAAACTTGAAACTATAATTAAATAAAACTTGAATATGGGAATTTTCCTATTGAGTTAGGTGTACCCATATAAAACCATGTTGTTAAAAAATTAGATGATGTTGATTCACACATGTTCATATGTAAGTTTATGAAAATTGATTGAGATTATATTAGGTGAATTTTGAACAAGTTGACACCTTTAGGTCCATGACATGTATAATCTATGCAAGTTGGACATATGCAAGTTTCACCCCTTATTATGATTCATTTGGTCACATATACATGTTGTTATTATGATAATCTCTTTTATGCTATGAGTTAGGCTATTCGAGTCTAACATATATTTTGCGAATAAACGTTCAAACGTGGGGTAGGGGTAATATTAGGAATTAATAAATTGGGTGCAATTTTGTAAGATTTTGCATACCATGAATGGATGTCCATAATTGAGTCAATTATGGACATTGTTAAAAATTGGAAGTAATTAATAATTCAAGTAGGGAATTATTAAAATTGGGGGAAAGTGGATTATTATTAATAATCAATGCTTAGGACACGAGGTTGGACCCGTTTGTGATGTAAACCTGCCCGGACCCGCCCGGCAAATCCAGTAGTCACAAATGTCGGCCCAATGTGAGAGGTCCTAGGCCCAAACTAAAGCATAACAGTTGTAAAGACACGAGGTTAGACTCTTTTATGGTGTAAGACTGCCCGGACCCGCCCGGCAAATCCAGCTGCCATAAATGTCAGTCTAATGTGAGAGGTCTTTATGAGGTTATGGCCTTAATGAACTAAGAAATACTTAACCAGATAATCATGTAAGGTGGGACATGGGGGTTAAGTAGGTGCCTTGGGTGGCATGAGGAATCTGGTGGTTGCCTTTAGAGGCATTTGAAATACGATTAGACTTAACCAAACACACATGTAAATGAACATGACTAAGTGGGTTAAGTGGGATGGACTAATGGGGACAAGCTTAGGTGGAATGCTTGTGGTAAATAGTGGGGGCCCATTTCAACCAGTATCCCAAAACGTATCTTTGTGGGCTCGACCCAAGTCGAGGACGGGACACGCATACTGGGTTTGACTATAAGAGGCCAAAACAGGGAGCGGTGGCAACGCAAGTCCAACGGGTTTCATATGCGTGTGTGGACCCGGGCTGGTGGGTAAGACGTTGTTGTATCGTGTAGGTATAAGCCGTGCATGTCCGTTGTATCAGGTTGCCACTTTAGGGGAGTGATACACCCCACTGTGGGGCCAGCACGGGTATCTACGAGTTAGGGAGCCGATCGAATAATGGGAAGTAGGGTACACCTAGTGGAGATAGGGGCAGGCGGCACCTATGTAGTCAGCTAGGGGTACGTAAAGCCATTGGGAAAGTTTCTAAGTGAAGCTAAGTGGGATGAATCTTTAGGGTGACTGGTGTGGTGCATTATAGTGTTTATCCTTTAGTATTTAGAAGCGCCTATAACGTTGCCTTTAGCGATTGTCTATGTCCTTAATCTGCTCTTCATAGACATTTCTTGTTTTCCAGCTTATGCCTTAGTCCAGTTATTTTGGTAATAGTATTGTAGAATTATCATATTCACCAGACTTTATGTCTGACCCCCTCTTTTCCATCCTTTTTCTCCCTTCAGGTCCGCAGGTTGGGCCAAGTTCTAGTGGAGTCTAGTTGGATCGCTTATCTACTGGAAAGCTTGGACTGCTGAAGTAAAGTCCAACTTGTTATCTTTCTTTTTAATGGCTATTCATGTAATGGGATTATGTACTTGTTTTATCAAGATAGATATTGTACTTGACATTGAATATGGTGTTATGATGTAATCAAACATGTTTTGACTTCTGCTCCAATGAAATAAAGTTTTTGAATTTCCAAGTACTATTTTATATCTGTCTTGTTGTAATTTTACTGTTCTATATTCACTTAAAACCTCCATGGAAGTTAATGCATTCCCTTTGTGAGTGACATTAATGGACGTGGGGTGTTACAAATAGGATCCAATGTGGGTAGTTGGTCATATCGCACTTGAAAACCCGAGGTCAGACTGAGTTGTGGTGTAATTCTGCCCGGAACCGCTCGGCATATCCAGTGACCACAACAACAGGTCCGATGTGAGAGGTTGGGGTGCATAAATGAACCGCTTGAATATACTTAACCAATTTGACACGATGACTTGATAGGGTTAAGTCATGAACCGCTTGAATATACTTAACCAATTTGACACGATGACTTGATAGGGTTAAGTCATGAACCACTTGAATATACTTAACCAATTTGACACGATGACTTGATAGGGTTAAGTCATGAACCGCTTGGACATACTTAACCAATTTGACACGATGACTTGATAGGGTTAAGTCACGAACCGCTTGAACATACTTAACCAACTTGACATGCTAGACTGATGGGGTTAAGTATCGAATTTAAATGACAACACTTAACCTGCTGGACGGAAATCCTAGTTACGCGGTCCTTTTCAGCAGTAACCCACTAGATGTATCATGGTACCCTGGAACTAGGAAGGGTGGGGCACGATTATTGGGCTGATTGTAAGCGACCAGAACGACGGCTGAGTTGGTGCGCCATTGTAGGTTCAGGCGGACTATGGTCATGCACGTAGTCCGGAGTTGAAAAAGCAGGCATTGGGCACCAGTAGGTTTACACTGTGCGTGCTTGATTCGTGTCGGTGGTTGGCACCCTAGGGCTTGATACACCCTATGGTGGACCTAGCACATGTGACTACATTTGTGATAGGGCCGTTTGACACGGACACATGAACGAGATAGGATTGTAGGGAGCCGATCGATTAATAGATTGTTTCATGAGACCAAGTAATGGATCATTTCATGACATTGGGCAAGGGATCATTTTATAGTCAACACATGACACGGGTTGGGATACTAGTACGGTTGGTGCTGAGAAAATAGATATCATAGAAATATTTTAATGGTAAAGTAGAGAAATCTTGCAATGCTTGATAGAAATCTTGCGAAATTATACTTAGTTTATCTTAAATGGAAACAAGGCGATGTTATACTTGACAAAAACCGTATGAGGTCATTCTTAGTTATCTTTCCTGTAGCTTATCTTGTCATCATGCTTATGTTTATTTTCAGTTTATTCATGCCATGTTATCTTTACTTGTTTTCATGCTGAAAGTCACTAGGACTTACTCAGTCTTTATGACTGACCCGTTTTGTTTCGCCTCTTTTTCTTCCGTTCCCCCCCCCCCCCTAGGTTCGCAGGTTGGGAATACAGCTTAGTTCGGATCTTACCAAGCTCCAAAGCTCTTTCATGTACGGCTTGGATTTCTCTTGGCTATGGCTTGCTTTGCTTTATTGGGGAATAATTTATAACTATGGTTTTATGCTTCTTTACTATTGCAAGACAGATTTCGATGTAATTGACTTAATAGCATTTTGATGTAAAAGGCTTTAGACCTTACTAGATTTTAAAGCAATGAAATTTGGGTTTTCCTTCCGCTGTTTTATTTATGCTCTGTCTTGTAATATTTCTTTGTATGTTTACCTAGATAATACTCCACCAAAGCTAGTGCATTCCCTTTGTGAGTGACCCTAGCGGAGATTGGGTGTTACATTTGGTATCAGAGCAGAAGGTTACCAGACTGGGCAAAATCTCTTAAAAAACCTTCTGAAATTATTTTCAAAACATTTACAAAGAAGCAAATTTTCAAGAAAATTTTGTTTTGATTAAAAGGCATATTTCCCAAAGCCATAAGCACTATCTTTTGATTCTCTCTTGAAATCTCTTCTCTCTCTTTTCACCATAGTTTCATAGGCATACAACACATGTCGGAGGGCAAAGTAGTGCCCAACTTCCATCTGTAACCGTAGTAGTTCCATCTGCGACTAATCTTATTTCAAGCTTTGTAGGGTTGTCGTGCAATGGAGGTAGCTTTCGAGAAACTTGTCAACAAGCTATACGAGGATAGTAAGAACGAGGATAAAGAACACAAGCCTAAGGATGAGAAACTTGTTGATAAGGCGTAATCCACGAAGGAGGATAAGGTGAAAGGGAAGAGGTCAAAGTAAAAGAATAATAAAACCCATGACAAGAAAGAACATCGTTGGTATGGTAAAAAGGGACATGAGTTAAAGTATCATAGGACAAGGACAAGGGCAAAGAACAAGATCGTCGAGAGGGCAACTGTATGCTCTCACTACTAGCATACATAAGAGAGGTGGTAACGTTTCTGTTAAAAGTTTAGCTTCTCTTTTCTATCATACCATGGGAACTTTGTTTTTATACATCGATCCTTTTAATTCTGCCTCGGTAGTTGATTCTATGCACCTTAGTACTAGCGTAGTAGAGGATCCCATTTTTGTCTCAAATCCTATTGGGGAATCGGCTCATGTATTCATGATTTGTTTGGATTTGATAATGTCTATGCTAAGTGTTGAGTTTAGAAGTAATGCTTATGTTTATGTTTTGGGGCTATGGGTTGATTCTAGAGATGGAGTAGTTATCCAGTACGGGTGACATTCTCGGTTTTGAAAAGAGGGTAGTTAGACTCTTGACTTGCCTCGGTAATACCCTCAAAGTCGCGTGTAACCTTTAGGGTTCTCTCATGATTAATTACCTAGAATCTCTTGATACATTTATTGATCCGCTCGAGTAGTGTTCACCACTAAGGCGGATGGTTCATTTCACTTATGCATGAGTTATAGAAAATCGCCTTAGTAAGTACCTTTGGCAACATGGTTGATATTTGTATTTTTAAGCGATAATTCATCTGTGTGAAATACCTCCTAGTAAGTGAACGAGATCCAAGATTCACTAGTGAATTTTGGAGAGCATATGTGAAACCATGAGTACGTTGTTATGTGTAAGCCGAGTATACGAAAAGGAGGATAAGTGAAAGTGGAACGAGAGGCAATAGTGAAATGAGACCCAACTCATATTTTGGAAACAAGAATTAAGAAGCTATGAAATTGTGAAGTTAAAGATGGTCAAAGCACAATGGAGTTAAGCTCAAGGGAATGTGGCTTAGAAGATTGAAGACTAAATTCGTGCATCACATCTCTTTTTAAGAGTATATCCTCGATCCCTCTTTTCCTGTAGAGCTTACTTGCATGCTATCTTTTGTGTATATCCTCTCGGTCCTATTCTCAATCCAATTTCTGTTGCAAACTCCATAGGGAGTATGACTCATCTGTTAGTTTTACATGTTGGGGCTTGAGGGTGTCCATTGGGTTGATTAAACCTTTTGGGTTTTATAGGATATGGGTTGGTTTTAGGAAGGGATTTCTTGTGACCTAAAAGGAGTCCATCATGCTTAGTTTCCTAGAATCACATATATACTGGTTGGGTTGAGAATTTCTTTGGGTGTCAGTCTGATGTTGATTTCGGTCTTTGGGGCTGGTGCTTGGGGAATTCTTCTCCTAATCAGTATATATGTGACGTAGATTTCCAGCTTTGATGGGCGCAAGGTTTTTACTTGCTTCTATCATTCGACTATATCTTTAGGTAGGAACAATTGGGTGTAAACATGTGTTTGAGACATGTTATGATTGATGGATTGCAAGTGGTTGCAAGTGGTTGCTCGTGGATGCATATACACGCACATTAGGCACTAGATCGGCTCAGTCACCTTTCATATTGCATATGCATGAGTGTTTATACTTGTTTATGGATGATTTTTAAATGTGTTATCATGTGGATATTGCATATGGATGGATGTTTGTGCACACATGTAGTGTTATTGTGACTAGGACTATTTGCATACATGTTGGACTCATGGCACTAAACATATTTTGCATTTAGAAGATCAATCAGGCCTGATCATTTGCATTAGACAAGTAACATATACACATACTTTCTGCATATGTTCATACAGCATTAGAAATCTATTAAGGACGATGGATGCATGTGATTGATGATTGAGTAGATGGATGATTGGATGGTAGGACGCATTCTCCTTAACTTGAAGATTTCGGGGACGAAATACTTTAAGGAGGGGAGAATGTAACAACCCGAATTTTAACAACATGTTAAGATCATAAATCTCGGCAGAATTAAATTTAAAATAACAACCAAGGGAAACGGGTTGCGCCACTGCGTTCGTCTCGGAATTCTACGTAAAATAGAGTCTGAGTTTTCGAAAATTGGAGTCCGTATGACCAAGTTATGGCTCCCCAAAGTTTCAGAAATATTCAGAGTTCAAAACAGTTCGAATTCGAGTTCAAAACAGTTTGAATTCGAGTTCAAATTCAAATTTCAAAACCCAGACAGACTGGGAGGGAAATTTCCTGCCCAGCACCCCAGGTCGACTGGGGAGTCGACTGGGCAGTCGACACCCCCCCCCCCCCAGGTCAACTGGGGAGTCTACTGGGCAGTCGACACCCCCAGGACCAGGTCGACTGCGCAGTCGACTTGGGTGTCGACCTGGTCCCCGAGCCCATTTTTGGGCCAGTGTTCGTTCTGATGTATCTAGTCCGATTTCTGTCCAGATTCATCTGCCTAAACCTATTTAAGCAGCCCCAAACCTAGCCTTCTCTACACATAATTATATTCTACTTCTACTATGCCTCTGTTCTAAATAAAAATAAAAATGGCATCGCTACTCTGCTGGAATCAAAACTAGAAGCTAATCAACATCAACCTAAGCAACTCAATTCAAATCAAGTTAGGATTCAAGTAAAGGTTCAACGACTTCAAGCAACGACGCCTAGACCATATTGAATCAAATCAGAAGATTAATCAAGTTAGACATTTCAACGCGACAACGAATCGATTTGTCCTCTCTTAGCCAATCAATGTAAGTTCTAGTTGCTTTCCGATTTAAATATTTAACTATAATATGGCCATGGAATAAAGTGGAATTGGATTTAAGTATGTTTATCGATTCAGATCTATTTCTGTTGCTTCTTGAACCTTGAGTTTTGAGACTTGTTCATCTTTATTCTCATGTCTTGTTCATGGTCTATTCAGCCTGTTGTAATCTTAATATGCCTGTGATGATGTTTTTCTCTCCGATCTTATTTTGATGCAAGATTCTACCTTTCCCCTATTTATTTTCTTTCGATGAACCTTGGTCAATTTCGGACCTTGGCCTAAATCACGACTTGAGTACGATGTGTATACGGGGGAATTATGGGATTATTGCCTATATGAATATGATGGAATTATTGGCAAGATGAAATCGGATATTATCATTGTATTTGCGAGTTTGGGGTTGATATGTAAATTTTGGTATAATCTTGTTAGGAGGAAATTTGCATAAATTTTATATGCATTGAATTTGGCGTAAATTTGGATCTATGTAATGTAACATGTAAATCAAATCAAAAGATTGGGCAACTGGCTTGAATTGTAATAAAAAGGTTATGGTTTGGGGTAACTACATCATGAATCACGATTTGGGTTTATTGGATATGAAACTTAATACATGTAATGTTGGCTAGATCTTGACATATGTAAAAGGGCATGAAATTTGGTATAAATGTAAATCGTCTAGGATTAGGCATATATAAATTGATATATGTAATTTTGACATGGATCGTGACATATGTAAAAAGCTAGAACTGGTTATAGGTAAATTGGTGTAAACATGGAATACATGTAGTTTGATGTGGAACTTGAACATATGTAAATTGACTAGAATTGGTCATATGTACATCGACATGAAAAGTTAGAACTTGGGCATATATACTAATATATAAAGTTGGATTTTGGGTAGTTGTCTTGTATTGTAAATAAAAAGCCTAAAACTTGGCATAACTTTATAGAAAATTTTAGTAATACTTTGGGAACACGTTTTAGGGCAAAAACGTGAGTTATGAACTTGATAACAGGCATAAGTTGAAAACTAGAAACTTGACATGAAACTTGCTTAGAAATTCGAACATTGTTATAACTTGAACATGGACATGACATTTAGAATGAACTAGAAAATGGCCAACTCGAGGTTGGGTTGAGTTTGCAGTGTAATTCTGCCCGGAACCGCCCGGCAAATCCAGTTACTGCAAACAATAGGATCCAATGTGGGTAGTTGGTCATATCGCACTTGAAAACCCGAGGTCAGACTGAGTTGTGGTGTAATTCTACTCGGAACCGCCCGGCATATCCAGTGACCACAACAACAGGTTTGATGTGAGAGGTTGGGGTGCATAAATGAACCGCTTGAATATACTTAACCAATTTGACACGATGACTTGATAGGGTTAAGTCATGAACCGCTTGAATATACTTAACCAACTTGACACGATGACTTGATAGGGTTAAGTCATGAACCGCTTGAATATACTTAACCAATTTGACATGATGACTTGATAGGGTTAAGTCATGAACCGCTTGAATATACTTAACCAATTTGACACGATGACTTGATAGGGTTAAGTAATGAACCGCTTGGATATACTTAACCAATTTGACACGATGACTTGATAGGGTTAAGTCATGAACCGCTTGAACATACTTAACCAGCTTGACATGCTAGACTGATGGGGTTAAGTCTCGAATTTAAATGACAACACTTAACCTGCTGGACGGAAACCCTAGTTACACGGTCCTTTCAGCAGTAACCCACTATATGTATCATGGTACCCTAGAACTAGGCAGGGTGGGGCACGATTATTGGACTGATTGTAAGCGACCAGAACGACGGCTGAGTTGGTGCGCCATTGTAGGTTCAGGCGGACTATGGTCGTGCACATAGTCCGAAGTTGAAAAAGCAGGCATTGGCCACCAGTAGGTTTACACTGTGCATGCTTGATTCGTGTCGGTGGTTGGCACCTTAGGGTTTGATACACCATATGGTGGACCTAACACAGGTGACTACATTCGTGATAGGGCCGTATGACACAGACACATGAATGAGATAGGACTTGTAGGGAGCCGATCGATTAATAGATCGTTTCGTGAGACCAAGTAATGGATCATTTCATGACATTGGGCAAGGGATCATTTTATAGTCAACACATGACACGGGTTGGGATACTAGTACGGTTGGTTCAGAGAAAATAGATATCATAGAAATATTTTAATGGTAAAGCAGAGAAATCTTGCGATGCTTGATAGAAATCTTGCGAAATTATACTTAGTTTATCTTGAATGGAAACCTGGCGATGTTATACTTGACAAAAACCGTATGAGGTCATTCTTAGTTATCTTTCCTGTAGCTTATCTTGTCATCATGCTTATGTTTACTTTCAGTTTATTCATACCATGTTATCTTTACTTGTTTTCATGTTGAAAGTCACTAGGACTTACTCAGTCTTTATGACTGACCCGTTTTGTTTCGCCTCTTTTTCTTCCATCCCCCCCCCCCCCCCCAGGTTTGCAGGGTGGGAATACAGCTTAGTTCGGATCTTACCAAGCTCCAAAGCTCTTTCATGTACGGCTTGGATTTCTCTTTGCTATGGCTTGCTTTGCTTTATTGTTGAATGATTTATAACTATTGTTTTATGCTTCTTTACTATTGCAAGACAGATTTCGATGTAATTGACTTATTAACATTTTGATGTAAAAGGCTTTAGACCTTACTAGATTTTAAAGCAATGAAATTTGGGTTTTCCTTCCCCTGTTTTATTTATGTTATGTCTTGTAATATTTCTGTGTATGTTTACCTAGATAATACTCCACCAAAGCTAGTGCATTCCCTTTGTGAGTGACCCTAGCAGAGGTGGGGTGTTACGCTATGAAACCTAATTGTATCATCTTCAAAGGCACTAAGGGTTTCGTTATGAAAAGCAATTTTGCCTTCGAGAGCCATGTTTTCCTATTTTAGAGAAATTGAAACCTGCCTTTCTAAGGCTAAATGGCGCTCAACAAGTTCTTGAGCAGACTGAGCTTCTAAAAGCCGCGCTCGCACATCCTCCAGCTCCTTCCTAAGCTCGACATTTCTAGCCTCTAAGCTAATAACTTTAATGCTTCTGTTATTTAAAGAAGAAATCTCAGATTCTTGGGATCTAATTAAGTGGATCAGGCCAGCTTTATCATTTTCTAAGGTTTCAATATGGTCAAGGTGTCGAGCGTTCAATTTCTGGAATTTATAACCAAATTTGGCCCAATGATCCATTTGCTTATCAACATCCTTCATGGCCAGATTCTATTGTGTCTCAAATTGATTCTTAACAATACTAAGATGATTGGTCACACTATTTTTATGGCATCCAAACTTTTCACAGCATCTCGCCTGTCATTGGGATGCAAATCCAAGTCAAAATGCATTCCCCTTAAGTCCCAACCGCTAAAGCGATCCTTAAGCGTTGAGTTTCCAGGAGGAATCCTATAGGGTAGACGATCACGTATTATTTGAACCTGAGCAGGGGTCGGAACAATAGATCTTGCAGAAGATTCAATCGGTGCAAGCAACCTAGCCTGATCAAGTCCCCCATGCCTTAAAGAATCGACCATTGGAAGTTTAGAGGTATGTTGGACCTGAGAACTTGAAGACAGTTGGGGGTGCTTCAAATAACAGGAAAGGCGAGACTGTAAGAGGCTTCGTGGATCAGTAAGATCGGCTTGTTGAGAAAAGCTATCCAATAATGAATAGTTCGCATTTACACCAGGAAAATAAAGCATAAGTTCAGCCAACGTTCAAAGATTATCAGATTTATGGGAAATTATGCCACAAGTAAGATGATATCAAAACCCGTCCCAGGGGAAGTTATGAAGGCAGAAGCTTTCCTAGGACGCTGAGCAGGTCCTCGGATTTCTCCCATATCATATACAACGAGGTCAGACATCACAACATCACCCTGGTTCAAGTAATTGGCAGAGTCCAAATCCCCCAGGTCGCCAAATGTTCCTAAGTAAACTTCCGCCTGAGTAACGGGGCGAGCAGAACTTTCGGAGGTCATTCCAGAAATTACATCGACCCTTAAACCGACCATATTCTCATCGACTTTTCTGTCACTCCCTTCGGTAGTCAAAGACGAGGGTAGACCACTTACATCAGGGATTAGACGTTTCTTTTTGGTAAAAGACTTACCAGCGGAGCATTGGGAGTGAACCAAAGTCTTTTTAAAAGATCTTGTAGAAGGAATCAGCTGGTACTTGCGGAGGTTCTCCTCTGAAAGCAACACCTCTCTGCTCATTTCTTTTTTGTCAACATAAATTAGAGAATTGAGGAGGGCTTGATCTAAAGTAAGACCCACAACTGAAGGAATCACTGCAAGAATTAGAAAGAAAGATAAATGAGAAAGTGAAAAGGAGTAAGAATTCCAAGAGCAAAGGTGCAATTACCTCCTTCTGCCCATCGATCGTAGAATCTACCAGGACATCGACCGAAGAAATATTGATCTGGGAATCCTTTAGCGCCATCCGTCAGACCAGTAATAATCCTACCATGCATATCTTCCATAAAAAGGAAAGAAGGACCATCTACCTTCCTCTTAAAAGTATACAAAGAACAAATATCCTTAAACGTGGGTGTAACAACCCGAATTTTAATAACGTGTTAAGACAAGAATCGAGGCAGAATTAGATTTTAAAATCAGAATCAAACAAAACGGGTTGCGCCGTTGTGTTCGTCTCGGAATTCTGGTTGGAAACGAGTCCGAAATTTCGTAAATGACCGAGATATGGCCTCTAGAAGTTTCACGAAAAATCAGAAAACGAAAACAGATTTTTGAAATTCGAATTTAGCCCCAAACAGACTGGGCGGTAAAATTTCCCGCCCATCCCCAGGTCGACTGGGGAGTCGACCCCCCAAGGACCAGGTCGACTGCCCAGCCGACCTGGGTGTCGACCTGGGGGTCGACCTCCCTGGTCGAACCAGGTCAGCCTGGGTGCACCTGCATGGTCGTTTGGCTCTGGTTTGGGAGCCTGTGACGATTTTTGATGGCTCAGATCTGTTCTAGGGTTGATCCTATGGCCTAAACTAGCTCCTACTTCTATAAAAACACCCTAAGACCTAACCTAAATCACTAAAAAATCATCCTAGCAACAAAGTGTGCCCAAATATCTCTTGATCATGGCCTCCATCTCCAACTTCAAAGGCTTGAGCATTCAACTAGATCCATGTTAAAGGAGCAAGCTTTCTACATCAAATCAAGGGAGTAGAGCATCATTCCTACACCGTTCTACGACAAATTCTTGCTCTTAATCCTCTAGCCACGATATGTAAGTTCTAGCTACTTTTAGATCTAAACGGTAGTCCTAATGTTGACATGGAATAAAATGAAATGAAACCTATGTATGTTAGTCTATGTGAATCTAGTCTTGCCCCTCTCTTGAACCTATGACTTTGGGCTATTTCTTAGTGATTAAATCATGCCACTCATGTTGTGTTTAACCTAGTTTATCATGCAAGATTGAATCTTGACTTGTGGAATGTTGGCATGAACCCTTAAAACAAATTGACTTGTGGAACATTCATATGAACTTGACTTGGGGCTTATGCATGTAAAAGAACCTAAACCCCTCATGACCATTTACATGCCTATGATGATGAACCTAGTGCTATGCTATCATACATGTTTGAGGCCAATCCCTTTATGCTATCATACATGTTTGAGGCCAATCCCTTTATGCTATCATACATGTTTGAGGCCAATATGATGTCATATTATTCCTACTATGTTGAGTCGCTTTCACTTGCGTTGGGAATACGCCTTGGGTAGTTTAGGAAAACGTGAGATGGGCTATGAAATTTAACATGAATTAAGTAAAGGGGAAAATGGGCATAAGTGTAAAACGTGGACTTTGTCATAGCCTAAATTTGACATGAACATGATAAGTAGGAAAACATGAAAGTGGCCAACTCGAGGTTGGGTTGAGTTTGTAGCATAAATCTGCCCGGAACCGCCCGGCAAATCTAGTAGCTACAGACAATAAGACCCAATGTGAGAAGTTGGTCATATCGCGCTCAAAACCCGAGGTTAGACTAGGTTGTGGTGTAAAGCTGCCCGGACCCGCCCGTCGTAACCAGTAACCACAACAAAGTCTAATGTGAGAGGTTGGGGTGCATTAATTTACTTAATGCCACATGATAAGGTTAAGTTAGTTTGACTAATGGCACTCAACCGATATGACATGAATGGGTAGGTTGAGTAAGACCGGACTTGATTACTTAAAGACACTTAACCATATAACATGATTAGTGGATGGGTTAGTTTAACCTAAATGGGTTGATAACACCCGACTGGGATAACGCGATGCGTGGTAGAGTTAAGTAAACCCACAAAAATGACACTTAACCATTATAAATACGACTAGTGGATGGGGTTAAGTTAACCTACACTTAACCAATCTGATTCGGTAATTTGATGGGGTTAAGTTAACTTACACTTAACCAATCTGACTTGATAATTTGATAGGGTTAAGTCACGAACCCCTTAAACATGCTTAACCAAATCCGACTCGATAATTTAATGGGGTTAAGTTAACCTACACTTAACCAATTTTACTCCATGATTTGATGAGGTTAAGACAACCTATACTTAACCAATCTGACGCGGTAGCTTGATGAGGTTAAGATAATCTATAATTAACCAATCTGACACGGTGATTTGAAAGGGTTAAGTTAACCTATACTTAACCAATCTGACACGATAACCTAGGGTTAAGTCATGAACTTCTTGATATACTTAACCAACTTGATACATGGTTTGTAGGGCTAAGCCTTGAACTTGAATACTTAGCCAATTTTGACAAGATTCGTAGGCGGGGTAAGTCATGAACTCGAATGACAACACTTAACCCATTAGACAAAACCCTAGTTCAGGGGACTAAGTGGAAAATCGTAGTTAATAAGGATAACGGGAAGGGAAACTAAGTGATAAATCTTAGTTAAGGATAACTAAGTAATAATTCCTAGTCAAGAGAATTGGACCAGTTCACAGATATATGAGTAACCTGATACGGTAGGTCATCGTTTAAAACGAACACACGAGGAGGAGCGAATGTCTATCTGACTTAGATAAAGGCTCCAGCGAACTGGGTGATGAAGCGGTTGCTTCAGGGGACGTGAGGGTACTCTTGGTATCCCTCTGTGAGGTTGCAGATGATCCTCCTAGGCTCACAAAGGTTAAGGCCTACGGTAGAAGAACCAAGGGTATGCCTTGGTTGCTGTGCGAGCAACCTAAAGACTGGGGTGGATTAGCGTGGAGTCGGCGATACCTAGTTTAGCCCTGTGATAGCACATCGTTGACTACCTACCATCTTTAGTCAATCATGTACGTATGCGGAAAGGCAGAGAACTCCCAACAGACCATATACTTGCTATCTAGTTATGAGTGAGGTTGGCCAATAGAAAAATGGGGCATAGATGGCCGGAGTATAGTTCTCATGCATGATTTTCTTGGATTGCCTTTCAGCAGTTGAGGGAGGGGTCACGTGGGACCATAACCACCGGTAGAAAAACAGTCCTTGATATCTGCATCGAAAGATAACCTAAAGCTCCCGACCGAGTCCTGTATTTCTTGATTAGCCCTGGCACAGGACTCGGATGGCACATTGAGATACATGTGCATCTAGACATGGAAAACCGATTCACAATACATATGTGGGGAAAAGGGCGTGGTTGACGGGTAGCGTAATCCCTAGTTGTCCCAGGTGGCTTAAACCCAAACCGAGTTACGAAAACATTTAGTAGGTAGCGTAATCCCTAGTGGTCCTAGGTGGCATAAATCCTAGCCGAACATTCAAGAATTCATGGTAAGAAAATATAGCTAGATCAAGGGTGACAATCCAAAACGATTTCAAGGATAATGGAACTACGTTGATGTAGTATAGAACTACATGAGGAAGCCCGTAGGATTTACGACAAAGGACTAAACATATACATGGAAAGAAACATACGAGTTGGGAAAACCTACATTAGGTTGACATGGACCATTTCATGACATTGGGCAAGGGACATTATGTAGCTAACACATGACACGGGTTGGGATACTAGTACGGAAGGTGCAGGGAAAATATACTTGATAGAACCTTGGGATGTTATACTTGATAGAACCTTGGGATGTTATACTCAATAGAACCTTGGGATGTTATACTCGATAGAACCTTGGGATGTTATACTTGATTCATAGTGACCTTAGTTTTTCTTGATACAGTAGTTCATCATGTTTCCTTAGTTTAGCTTGTTTGTCTTGTCATCATCCTTATGTTTACTTTCAGTTTATGCATGTCATGTTACCTTTACCTGTTTTTATGCTGGAAGTAGATAGGACTTACCAGTCTTTATGACTGACCTCGTTTTCTTTCGCCTCTTTGTCTTCCGTTCCCCCCCCCCCCCCCCCCCGCCCCCAGGTTTTCAGGGAGGAAATACTGTTATTTATCTCGGACTTCTTCTGCTTCAAGGTCATCATGTATGGCTTGGATTTTTCTTGGCTATGGCTGCTTTACCGTTTTACTTGGGGAATATCTTATGAATGTGGTTTTATGCTTCTTTAACTATTGCAAGACAGGTTTCCAATGTAATGGCTTTTAAAGGGCATTTTGATGTAAAAGGCTTTAGACCTTATAATTTTATGAGGTAATGAAATTTGGTTTTTCTTCCGCTGTTTTATATGTTCTGTCTTGTAATATTTCTGTACATGTTTACCTAGACAACGCCCCTCCAAAGCTAATGCATTCTCTTGTGAGTGACCCTGGCGGAGGTGGGGTGTTATAGTGGGTTCCTGTTGCTAGACTTTCATGAAGAGTATGTATAGCCCAAGAAAAATTTGATACCCACTAGGATGCAACTGATACAGGGCAATGGCCAGGTGCTGCAAAATAGACTCTAGGTAAGGATTAAAAGGAGGAATCGCCCCACTAGACAGCATATGATAATTAACCATCACATAACCAGAGGGCAGATGATCAGCCAATTCTTCCTTTCTAGGAAATCTGGCTTCGTCTTTCAAAAACCCGAAGCGGTTGCACATTTGCAAATATTGGTCAAAAGAAAGTTTTTATTTACGGCAACCGGCCGCCACCTTATCAAAAAAGCATGGTCGAGGATGGATCTGGCTAACAATCAAATAAGAACTAGTAGCCGGGGCAACCTTAATTGCCCGATCTAGGCCCTCTCGTTCCTCAGACATGATGAGTTAACTGGGATTAAGATGAATTAGCGGTTAGTTACATGTCAACGCAGATAAGCATGCTTAAAAAAAATTATTGAGTTGCTAGTAACTAAAAGGAGGCAACTCTGGATAGGTACACCTTCCAAATGAATCATCAGTCATACCCGACAATAAGGGCTTAGTAGAAGTATAATAACATAAAAAAGGATTGAAAATTCAAAGGTATAAGAAACACAGGCTCTGATTTGTTCGGTTGCAACTACTAATTGCACATGCCAAGAGAATAGTAAGAGGGGGAGCAGAAGTATTGCTATGATATAAGTATCCCATCAAACATCCCGTAAAGGTATGACGAATTAGGAAATGCAGTTTCATAGGCATTTTAGCAAGCAACTTGCCAGCATAAAAAGGGCTAAAAGTTTATCGTACGAATCGGGACCGCTGGAAGATTCTGCGTGAATTCCAAGTACATATCAAGCCAAATCAATACTCCTTAAACATCTCAACCACGTGTGTTCAAGCAACTCGATGCTACCGGCTGGGAACCCTCTTTTACAAAAACGAGTGAATTAACCCAGAGTCAGAGGTAAGGGAAGAAAATTCACATACGAGCAAAATTCAATTCGAAGAAAGAAGCATTATAGCCGAAAACACAGCTGAAGTAAACCTTTGACCAAAAAATGGTCAGGCAAAACGATAAGTCAAAAAAAGAAAATTGAAGTTTCAAGAAGCAACAGCGAGGTCTTCTACGGTGAAATCGCCATTGAAGTAGGTTTATTGGAGAAACATAAAAGCGGAAAAATGAAGAGACATTAGTTAAAGAAGACTAGAAGGCGCCTTTTTAACGATATGACAACCCAATAAAAATCTAGTGATCCGGTTTTGCATACCCGGAAGATATCCCGCCAAGTGTCCATAGACAAACAATTGTCGAAATATTCAAATTTTGAAAACATAAGCTATCTGTGAGGGCGCCTATTTTGCAGAACATTGAACTTAATCCATCCAGTGGTTTTGCATCTCATTGCTTCGAAGCTCGTAGTTTTTTATGCTTTAAAAACTATGAACTTCAAGGGACAAATGTTTATCCGTCAAAAGACCGAATCTGGGATGGAACTGCAAAACAAGCGCTCGCAACATCTTATTGACCATTTCTCCAACCAAAGTTATATGCAAATCGTGATTCATATGCAGAAGCAAAGGTCGGTCGTTCATATTGGGGCAAAGCCGCTCAAACACTGAAGCAATGCAAGTCATCCATTCAACATTGGCGGAAATGACCTCATAGCATAATCGTAAGGACAAACAGCGCCATACAAAGGCAGCAAAAGGACGAGCGCCCTTGAACTATGAATGTGGGTCGTGTAAAGAACAGGGAAGAACCGAGCCCAGCCCCACGTTTTGCTCTTATAAAAACTTCCAAGTTTCCCAAAGCATTCACACTTACAGCGACGCCTGCTCCTATGGACCCGCTCGCACATGATAACTGAATACGGCTTCAGACAGCTGGCTACAGCCAGCCGATGGCATGAATGTAATTAATAGAATGAGCGATCCATAGCCTGCCTAAACGGATTTCAGGTCATTTCCGAAGAGAGCTCACCTTTAAATAAACCAAGGCTGTTAACATGAAGGGGATCCAATCTATGAAACCACGAAGTGCTACTAAATTATATTCGGCCATGGCGTCAAGTACAATCTTGTGATCAAGGAAAACGAAGGCATCCTACTTCTCAATCATTCATCCATCCTTTTTCTCCTCAAAGTCTACCATTCTCTTGTATAATTCCTAGATTGAAATATATAAACGAGGGTATATTGAGTGAATTTAGAGATGTATGAAAAGAGAGAATTGATGTATTCTGTAATCCTCATTATAAGATTGGAAATCACCTTCATAGTGGACGTAAGCCTAATTAACGGCTGAACCACTCTAAATTTCGTCTCTACTTTACCTTTTTCGCATTTTTCATTTTCAATTGCTTGTTAAGCACAGTTCCACTTATTTCTTACCATATTGCTGAAGTACAGTTTTAGTACCTTGGGTGTTTAGACCAATTTTGGTGTAAACAGGTTTACTGCTTTTAAATGTGTTCCTTAGGTTGCGATTGATATCTTGCACAGAGACATACACTATGCATTATATATGGTCTACTAGCAGTTATATATAATAACGATCCTACCATTCCTCTATATATTTTTTGATCTACATCTTTAGATGTATCATCCTTGCTTAATGCTATATTAGAAGCCATAGGTGTTGGTCTTCCATTTGTTGTTGTTAGATTATATTTATCAATTAGATATCTTGCGTATTTTTCTTGATTAATAATTATTCCATTCCTTAATTAATGAATTTGCAATCCTAGAAAGAATGACAGTTCTCACATATGACTCATTTCAAATTCTTTACTCATAATATCTGAAAATTCTTTATTCATCTTATCGTTTGTCGATCCAAAAATTATATCATCAACATATATTTGTACTAATTGAATATCTTTATTATTTGTCTTAATAAACAAAGTATTATCTAATTTTTATATTTCAAAGTTTGATTGTAACAAATAATTTTTTGATCTATCACACCAAGCTCTAGGAGCCTGTTTTAATCCATATAACGCTTTCTTTAACTTATATACGTGATTTGGTAATTTTTCATCTTCAAATAGAGGTGATTGCTCTACATACAGGGTTTCCTTAACAAATTCATTTAGAAAAGCACTTTTGACATCCATTTGATATAATATTATTAGTGTTTTTAAAAGCTCGTAAAATCCTAATAGCTTCTAGTCTTGCTACGGGGGCAAAAGTTTCATCGTAATTTATTCCTTCTTCTTGAGTATAAGATTATGCCACTATTCGTTCTTTATTTCTTAAGACCTCCCAGTTTTCATTTATTTTATTTTTATAAACTCATTTGGTTCCTATTATAGTCATATCCTCTAGTCTAGGAACAAGTTCACATGCAACATTCCTAGTAAACTGATTCAGTTCTTCTTGCATAACTAGTATCCATGAATCATCGGAAGATGCTTCCTTTGGATTTTTAGGTTCAATAGTTGAAATAAATGCGGTATTACTCATATTATTTAATTTATTACGGGTTCTAAAAATGTATTCAGTATCCCCTAAGATATTTTCTACAAGATGATCTCTAAGTAATCTAATACTCTTTTTTGGTTGGTTATCTTCATGATTTATTTCATTATTCTCATTTTCACATTCATCTTCATTGTTTTGAGTTATACTGTTCTAGTTTTCATCGAACGATACGTTTAAAGTTTCTCCTATGGTATTGGTTCGAGTATTGAAAACTCTATATGCTTTACTTCTTTCTGAATATCTAATAAATATTCCTTTATCGGATTTTGAATCAAACTTGTCTAAGTTGTCTTTAGTATTAAGTGTAAAACATTTACTTCCAAATATTTTAAAATATGATGCTTTTGGTTTCTTATTATACAAAAGTTCACATGGGGTTTTATGAGTCAAAATTCTAATTGAAATTCTATTTATAGTATAGCAAGCTGTTGCTACTGCTTCAGCCCAAAAATTTCTTGGTAAACTACTATCGGATAACATAATTCTAGCACACTCTTGTATCGTCTTATTTTTACATTTAACTGCTCCATTTTGTTGAGGGGTTCTTGGAATTTAATAATTATGATATTCCCTTTTTATTACAATATTTTTCAAAATTTTCGATTTCGAATTCTCCTCCATGATCACTAAGTATTGTTTTGATTTTTAGTGACAATAAATTTTGAAATCTTTTAGAAAAGTTTTAAAATGATCAAAAGCATCACTTTTATTTTTAAGAAACAAAGTCCAAGTAAATCTAGAAAAATCGTCGACTATTACATTAAATATCTATTATGCGTAATGACCCGAAATTTTCACTGTTAATTTTAAAATATTTAAATTGGTTTTAAATGTTGTACTGGTAATATAAAATGATTTTTATAAGAATTATGTATTAAAAATGAAGTTCGAATGTATAGTTTACAATTAAATATAAAACGAGCTCGTAATGTCATGGTAGTTCATAATATTATGTTTTCAACTTCAATTGAATATACAGAATTCGTTATAAGTCAGATTTCTTTAGAACAAGTAACGCTCGGATCTATTTGATTACGTTTTTCTAATGAAAGTGAAAAATCAAGATATCATATTATAGATTTTGTTTTATGTCCAAATCAAAATTTCATATAGTCGCTATGGAATTTGTTATTAAAATATAATGATATATTTATAAAAAGGGGTTTTTTAATATATTGAATATCGATTTGGTTTAAAACTCAACTAGAAGTATTTTCTATTGATACTATATAAAATTCTGCCTGAGTATGTATGATTGCAATATTTTATTATTGTATATTGAGGTATTTAAAAATCGCTTTAATTTAATTTAAGTTGGACCCTTGAAAAGGGCTGTTATTTTAACGACCTCCTTTTTTTACAAAACCAGTTCCATCGTTTCCAAAGTAGTTAATTATTGTAAGAATTCAAGTTTCGAGCCAATTGGATTTATTTTGTGAATATGTGAAATTAAAACGTGAATCAATCCAAAATTTTAATATTCAAAAATTGACTATATTTCGAAATGAACTCCGATTTCGATGAAACAAGTTTCGGTGGGTTCAAAATGTTAAACTGTAGCTAGAGGTCTGTTTTTATGGCAAACGGATGTCAAGTGTGAGCATATGAAGTTAAGAACAGTAGATAAAAAAGGAGATAACTATCTCTTAATAAAACTCAATAAAAAAAGCTAATAAAATAGTATATTTCACTTATATAATAAGCTGCTAATTCCTAAATCCCTAAGCCCTAAATTTCTCTTCCTCGTTCTTACTTCCAGCGCATCATTCTCCTTTTTCAAAACCAAACTCCACCCTCAAAAGAAAAACACCAACTTGTATTACATCCTAAATTTCTTGCTTGTAGCTTCGAAACGAAGCTGACATTCATTTCCTTTACAAGTTAATTCGTGTCTTTCAAAATTACGGTGAAAATACAAATCAAATTCGAAAACCGCAACAAAAACCAAAAGGATGCTTGATTCGTTCAAAATTTCTGGGATCGAAGGAAATTGTTTCCACACTTTGTTACAGTGGTGCGCATGTGTTTTTGAAGTTCACAGAGAAGTTGCCGATGACTTAGGGGTTCGTTCACCTTGAAATTTGTGCTGTATTCGGCAATTTGAATGATCATTTTTGGCTTAGGAAGGGGTTCCGCATCTTTGCACTGAGTTGGGAGAAATTTCGAACAAATAAAGTTCGACCTTTTTTGCTGTACTGACCATTACGACTGAGGAGGGGCTCGTGAAATCACCAGATGGGCCAGGGAGGTAGCAGAAGGTTGCAGTGGCAGTTTGGTTAAAGTAGCCCTAGTGGAAAGTCATGGTAGCCAGGGGTCATCTATGGTCATGTAGAGAAGATACTATGAAGGGTTAGTGAAGGTGAAGTATTGTTTTGTGTTTTCAATTGTGTATTCCGCAATTATGTATTCTGGTCTGAAGCATCAATTTGTATTTGTGTTCTGAGGGAATCACTGAGTTTTGGTATCGTTATTTCTCAAGTACAGCGTATAGAGTTGTTTCAGGCGTGTTGTAGATAGAGAAGATAAAGGGGAGTATTATTGTGGCGATGTTGTGCTGAACGATGAAATGAGCAAGAAGAAAAAGTGTGAGGCTTTTCATTTGCGTGTTGAATGGGAATTTAAAACATTATTGTTTTCTTTGGGTAGTTGTTTGATGCATGACATAACAGCAAGTTGAATCTGTTGCGAGTAATAGCAGATAGCGTGTGGGTTAGAAATAGGAGGTGGTGATGATTTAAGAGCAGTTGTGGGCACTAACGTGTTATAGGGTTCACTTTTGGATAGAGAAGAGTTTAGACATTGACAAAGAATTTAGTCATTGCTTAAGAAGATTAGCAACTTTTAATTATGGTGATGGAACATTTGTAAGAGGAAACAACTTGGGAACAATGTATGGGATCAAAAGGGCATGGTGCTTTTCTTTGATAGTTCTTATAAAGGTTTTGCTAATGGAAGTCTAGACGCAGATGCACAGTCTGTTCGCATGTTTGTTGCGGATGGTGGAGATTGCTTTACAGCTCAAAGCTTTGCAAAGAAAGGATCGGCAATTTTCAGTGGAGAGGAAAGATAATGGGTGAAGGGAAAAAGATTTAACATTTAAAAGCAATTAACCTTTAGTTGAATTATTAATTAAACTAATAACGATTAACTCGTTAAAATTTCGTATAATAAATATCTCGTGCGTATATTAACAAAATCGGATGAAACTAGCGATGTTAAAATCATAGTGATGAAATCTACATTGTAGCACTGGGTGGCTGAGAAAATAGCTACTGGAATTTCATAGAAAAATCAAACGTTGTTTGATTTTAAATGAAATAAAAGCAGAATCGTCAACTATGAACCAAGGTGAGTAACTACTCACTAACTCTGGCTCGTTTATGTTTTTATATAAACGATTTTTCAAATTTACTTATAGTAATTTTATACTGTGTGATGATAGTTTGGATGAATTGTTGATAAAATCGGTTGAAATGGTTGATATGGTTATATCATCAATCGATTGTTAATTCTGTTTACCGTGATATTTCATCTTGATATAAAATTAATATTATTGATATTGATTAACATTTGTGGATGCAGGGAAATAGGATGGAGGGATCTAACTGGAATCCTCAACATTTATATTACTGTTTTTCATTGATTGTGACATATGATGTGATATATAACCAGTGATTTATCAATTTGTGTTTGAATCACCCTAGCCCTAGAACTTTGGTATTAAACACCAAAAAAAATATTTTTGAATGTAGAAAAGGAATTTGGGATTTAAAAAGGAATTTTATTTTCAAAAATAGAAATTTGATTTCGAATATAGTTGAAAATAGAAACCTGATCAAATGGATAAATCAAGAAATTGTTTATAAATAAGAGTATAAATTAACTGAATTATTTTACATTGGATAAAATGAAATATAAATTCAAATTTGAATTTATATGAAAAAGTGGAAATGGGTTTTCCAATATTTGAAATGAGATTTGAAATTGGCAAATGATAAAGGAAATTATAAATGAGATTTTAAATGATTGCAATACAAGTGAGATTGGTATGGAAAAATATGAATAGAAGTTATAAATAGAACTTGGTTTAAGATATTATTTTTAAGTACGAAATCAAACTGATTTGATTATATATAATAAAGAATACCTTCACAGTTAAAGCGAATAATAGTTTAAAGCAAATAATTTGATAATAAAATATCTATAAAGGAAATTTAGATTTTGAAATATGAATCCAAATTGGAATGTAATGAGAAAGGGAAATGGATAATCGTTCTACAAGAAACGATGAGTTTTATTCCAAAATTTGGAATATAAATAATGTTTTATAGACTATAATGGTTATAAAGAAATTTGGTAATGATTTGGAAAGGATAAATTCAAAACTGAATTTGGAATTTGAGTTAACCTGGAATGATAGGATTTATTCCAAAGTTCGGAATATTAATTGAATATAGATTATTCGAGAGAAAGTTATTCATTGGAATTCGATTATAACAAAATTAGGGAAGTAGTTATGTGTACTTTCCGTTTGAATCAAATTTAATTATTTGTTTATTTACTTATCAATTTATTTATTGAAATTAATAAGTACAAGTTATAGTTTTGCAAACCTAATATTTGGAAATAGCGATTTTAACGCCACCATTATAATTAATGTTTTATAAATCAAATTTTTGGATATAGCGATTATAACACTATTGTTATAATCAATATTTTTTCCACGAAAGAAGTGAATTCTTAAATTGAATCCGAGTATTGCGTGAGCAATGACTGTTAAAGATTTGAAGTGGTGAACTTGACTATTCTAAAGTTGAAAAATGATGTTCAATCAAGGTCTGCGAGGTAATTATACCCCAACTTGATAACGAGATTGGTTAGTTGTACGATTAATGAATGATTAAAGGTTTAAACATAGTAACGATATTTTATATAACATCGGCTAAATCTGAATAAATGGAATTTGGGAATGTGTTCCAAACAAGATCAGAAATGTTTTCTAATTATAGAAACTGAAATGATTTGATTAATGAGAAGTTAAGAAATAGAGATTGCACATGTTTTCCAATATTAATAACATACGTTTTCTAAATATAGAAAATACAGAAATATGAAGGGATGGAAATATTTTGCGATATAAATAGTTTATTTTCTGGAATATAGAAAGTAAATAGTTTACGAGATATGGATGTGTTTTCTAAGAGTGACAAACAAGTTTTGAGAAATATCCAGAAAGATATGGAAAATAGGAAAAATATTAAGTTAATAAGGAATTGATTTAAAGGGGCCCAGTGTTTCTTGATGGTTGATCGGTAGAATTTCAATTTCGAAATAGGATCGTTGGTTGAATGATGTTCCTTTGACAGTTAAATAACCGACTATCAAATTTTTGATTTATTTTAACCCCCATTGTCAATATGGAGAGACTAGGATCAGATTTAATATCTGAGAACCACTCCATATTGGCATAAGCGTTACGAATCAACTTATGCTGAAGATAATTGAAGATAGAGTAAAGTGCAATGGTTGTTCTTTTAATCCTAGGTAGAAATTGCCCAAGATGAATTAATAGAATGGTGTCTTCGGTTTGTCCAGTCCTAGGATAACGTATATGGAAGGATGACGATATGGCATTCAAAGTAAATGATGGAAATTTGTTATGAAAGATAATTGTGACCTCAAGCCTCATCAACAGGGAAATGACAAAAATCAGGCAGGCAGCATGGTCAAGTGGGCCATTTCCATTAGAGGTACTATCACCTGATCTAGAGAAATTTCATTTTCTTCTTATTCTATTCCCTACTGTATGCTTTCGGTAACGATTGATGATCACAACCGTTGGTGATAATATGCTCAGTACACTCAAGTTAAATGAGTGACCAACCATGTGTGGCCGGGTTGCAAGATGTTCTTGTTGAACCCTTGTGTATCCCCTCAAGGGTACACTGATCAGAAGGCAGTTCCATACCTTGTCATAGTCAAATTCCAATCTCCAATAAGCGCCCTGCGGTTTTTGATTTAATATTATATATGGAGAGTGAGACTCAAACGTTCCGCTAGATTTATATTTATTTTATTTAGACACTATTATAATATCACCTGATTTTGATATCTAAATTGTTTTGGTTATCATAAGGTATAAACCATCCGTGTTTATGTGTGGATCGGTCTTATGATTATCATTTCTTTTGAAAAGGATTTTTTTAAAAGTTAAACTAATGGTTGGAGTTTACTCACACCAGTACCATGACTGACCCAGAGTTTATTTTGTTTTGTTTAACCTAAACTCTTGGGTGCCTAAATTTATACGGGCAGTCGAGTAGTCGGGATTTTACAGACTCACTTGGAGGAGCATGAAGCAGAAGGCTTCATCAGCTAGCTATAGACTATCATATTTTCCGATGTGTACTATGTTGTACCTAGAAACAGGTGTTTATAACTAATCGAGGAATAACTGTTATGCTCTGATGATGGTAAGTATATACGGTTACTGATTTGTATTTCAAAAGTTATGTTATATAATGTACTTTATTCGTTCCGCTGTAAGATTTGTATTCTTCGTTTTCTTCTATTCTAATTTCTCTTTCTTTTTATTTCTCATCCTCTAACTTCTTTATATTAATGGTTAGTATTTCTGTGCAATTTGGGTTGGATGTGTGGTGTTATTAGTGGACTCAAAGGGCACAAAAATTCGGACCATTACGTTTGGTATTAGAGCTGAAGGTTGAGTAGCAACCTTGGCTCTGTGGCGTAACTCAATGGAGATGGGGTTAGTAATACCCTATATTGAGTTTGAGAGAAAGAGAGTGTGTGTGTGTATATATATATATATATATATGTATGTATGAGTGCGTATTTGTAGATTTGATATAAAATTGTTTTATATTGTGTTGACTGGTTTGTTGAGCATTTTATGAATTCTAGTCGATACAGGATGTACAACTTTATCGATAGGTGTTTCTATACGCTCGAACAAAGCAATTCAATACAGTATTGTTTTAAAATGGGTAAATGAAATAATTTTGCCCAAAATTAATTTGACATAAAAGAAATAATTTTGAATTATTATAGTATATGGATGTGTTGATTGTTATCACAATCAAATGGAATTATAAAATATTCAAACGTTTATATAAAACCAAATTGAATTTTTATATGAATGGAATATACAAATACGCAGAATTACAATTGGATTCGGATCAGAATTTGGAATTTAAATCCTGGTTGTTTAGAAATATTTTCTATTGTATTTTTAAAAAAGTAATATAACATTATTTTGAAGAATCTTTGAATAAAAATGGTTTTAACTGGATTTTGGAGTGATTATGTGATATACACGTAAATGTATATATTTTATCCGCATATTTATCTTGTTTTTTCTTTAAAATAACTAATGCTGTGTACTTACAGTTGTGTTTCCAGATTATTTATGATTAATGGATGAATGCACTTAATCGTTGAAAAGCTTGAAGAATTGGTGCAAGAAGAGTGTTGATTTTTAGAGCTGGATTAAAGCTTGAAGACCCAAAGAAATGTTGTTGTTTAATCACCTTCTACTGCATATTTCAATGTCAAGATTCAATGTTTTTCCATAATGATCACTTGGAGTTGTTATTCATTCTCAATGCAATTGGAGTTGAATCCCGCAAACTATTTTCTTGGCATGTGTTCGCATTAGCTCATTTGCAAGGCCTCTCATGCTACAACTGCATTCACACTAAATTATGTGTTATTTAAGATAAATCTTTTGTCCCACCTTTTAGTCTTGGCCAATGCAAATATAAATACATTGTATCTCATTCATTTAAAGACACATTTAGTTTTATTTTGTAATTCTCTTCTTGAAATAAAATTCTTCTTCTCCCTTTCTCTTTGCTTTTTATTTTATTTTATTTATGTTATATATATTCTATTTCTCTTCTTCTTTAGTTATGTCTAGCTAATCTCCTTTAATTAGGGGGTGATGACGCTGGATTAGATTCAATATGAATCACATAGCCGAAGAGATAAGAACTTCATGTATGTAGATCTAGGTCTGAACTAAGGGTTGGATCTGAACCTTCATACTCTGTGTCGTTTAAGAGCTATGCTCCTTCACATGGTATATTCGAGTTCGATCTAACGTTTATCAGATTTAGATCTTATATTTAGGGTTTTAGAAATAAATTAGTGAATCTATCCTGATAGCCTATGGTTGTTCAAGAGATTAGCTCCTGCATAGGCTATACTTGTTGTTATTCACATATTTGTTTCTAGAAACCTAAATATCGTAGATTCATGTTTGAAACAGAAACATGAATTAGATGTGATTAATCTGTTTGGCTATTGATGAATATTAATCTAATTTATGTCATCGCTCCCTAATTACTTTCTTTAATTATATAAATCTCTCTTTTTATTAAATTGTTGTTATTTTCTGTGTTTTCAATCAATCAAAATCCTGGAATAACTTGATTGGATTTACTAGTTTAAATATTTTTGGTCCCAGAGTTCGAATCCCTCTACAACTCCTTGTTGTTTAGGAAAGCCGAACAGATTTTACAGTTGTTTACAATTGTTTAATTTGTTCGTAAACAAATTTTGGCGCCATTACCGAGGATCAAAATTATTTTTATTTTTAAATCCTTTAGGTTATAATTTTTTTTCTTTAGTTTTTCTTCATATAAAAAAAACAACAAAAAAAATATTTTTATTCCTAGCATTTTCTTATTTTTCCATTATAAAAAAACACATTTTTTTCTTTTCGCTAGTTTTATTTCAGTTTCCTTCATTTATAAAAAAATCTCTTGATTAGTTTTGATTTGGTATTGCTGATCTTCTAATTAAGAGCGGAAAATATTTGCAATTTTCGGTTTGATTTGCTTCCATTACATTGCCTTTTCAATTCATTTCCCATTACAATCTCTTTCCACTTTTCAACAATTCTAAAAAAACAATTCCTTTTTTTTCCTTCTTGCAAATAAATAATTTCTTTCCCTTCTTACATCTATTTTCCACCTTTTTTTGCGAATTAAAAAAATATACTATTGCTTTCCTTTTGTTCATTTCTTTCTGCTTTTGTGTTTCTTTAGCCATAATCATTTGTCAAATTTTCCATTTCTTTTTAGTTTTTTTTTTTGTTTCTTTCTTTATTTCCATATAATTTCTTTCCCTTTTGTTTCATTTATTTCTTTCCTATCTCTGCATTCTTTTCAAAATTCCCTGAATAATTACTTTCCTTTTCCTAAAATATAAAAAAGAAAAATAAATAAATATCCTTCTACATCTTCTTTTATTTCTTTCTTCTATATATTCAGACTTCTGTCATCTCACAGCAAAACCACATCATCACAAGTCATATACCATACACCTCAATCCCCTTTCCAAATCTACGCTAATCTCTTCACCAACATCATCACAAACTTTCTCCGACCATCACACACACACGGCCTTCTCAACCGCTTGTCACCAAATCCAATCCATAAAAGTCTTCCTCACCTTCACCACGTCAAGTACAACCTCAACCATCCCTATAATTTCACAACCACCACTTCAACAAGCACCATCTTCCTCAACACATCCACCTCCTTCACCCGGATCTAAAACTCAGACCCATACCCTCCCTCCTCATCACAAATCCGAACCACTATACCACAAACCCATATAACCAGGTCAGTATTCACAAGCCAAATCCTCCAAACCAACGATCAGCACCATCAATAGAAACCCATCATCATAGTTCAAACTTCCCCCTCGCAAAACCGAGTTTAACCATTCACCACTTCAGACCCAAATCACTACAGCACAAATTCCAAATTTCTTCCAATCCTATACCTCATCTACTCACCACCACCACGCAACACCCATATTTCACACAAACCATCCCCTTCTAACCCAACAATTCACATAAAACCCAGTCCGCAAAACAACCTCATTTCCCATCAACCTTCAGAGCACCGATTCTCCATCACCAGTACTGCCTTCATATATCTCAAGCATCAAACAAAACCACACTTTTCAACCACAAAACCCACGAACACAGGAACATCCTCTTACTTGTTTCACCAGCACCCTTCAGTCAACATACAACATCTCATCACCATTTCATTCAATCATGTCCTCTCCAAACTATAAGCAAGTGCCTGCGTGCCATCCAGAAACTCCAGCAACTACCCTCCAGAAACTACCCCAATCTCCATCAGTAATAATCTGCGAACCCAAACTCCCGACTTCCAAAAATCGATCATCACAAGCTCACGCCAGCAACTTCGTTCACCCATAATCGAACAATTTCGAGCCCCTCCTTCTCCATATTTCCTTCCAATCGAGCTACGGTTGCCCAAATCACCATCGCTGAGATTACTCGGTCGGTTATGATGTTGGAATTATGAATTTAGCTTTCGATTGGCCTTACACTGGGATTGTCAATTTGGTGACCCTGTATTCATCAGATCAGAATAAAAAAAGGGATACGTCACTTTATTTTGATCGGATATTAGTGTGGCTTTGCAGGCCTTCATGGATTGAGTTTTAGTTTCATTTTCTCGATTTTGCTTTTAAGCCCATGAATTTGCACTTGTGTCTGAGCCCATTTTTTGTTTGTGTTGAGCCCAGCTTTTGCTTTTGTTAGGCTTTGTTTTTTAGTGTTCACCGACTTGTTGAGTTTTGACACTATTGGAGAGTTTTTTCTTGTTTTGTTTTCTATTGAGTAAACGTGGCTTTGGGTGTGCTTACTTGGTGAAACCATGCTCAGTGTAGTCACTCTTTCTTTTTTAATTATTTTTATTTTTCCACTCTTTAGCAAGTTTTTTTTAGTTTAGTTAAGATGTTTCTTTTATATTAGTTTAGACTAGTCTGTTTTTGTTTTATTTTCTTTACTCCCTAGTCAGTTCAGCTGTATTTTTGTTTGTTTTATTTTATTTTCTTTCACTTGTTTTCTTTCCAAAAAAAAGGCAAAAAAAGAAAAAACAAGACGAAAGTGAGAAACAGACTTCAACCAAGCGATATGAGAATTCAAAGGTCAAATAATTTACAAGCCATCGATTTGAATTTTTGGAGCAGTTGCACAGCAAGTGGGATGTGAACGCGCTAGCGCGACTCAATTGCACTGGACGGACTGCCGATCACTATAAAATTTTCTAAACCTTGCAGGTGCTCTGCTGCAAAGAAAAATATATAAGAATTGCATATAAAAAATTTCTGCAGGTGTCGCGGCTTGCTTGTAAAAATTTTATTTCTGCAATTTATTATTCTATGTTTGTTCTGTGACTGAATATTTTGCCTGTTGATGTGTGGTTTAAAATTTTAAAACGAATGTGGGATTAATTGAAAAGTTTATTTTTGAAATCGAATTGAGGATTCCCCAAAGCTCATAGGACAAAATATTCGTTAAATTTACAATTAGGATTGATACTCTCAAGGTGTCTAAGGAACAGTAGAGTCTCGAACTCAAACAGGTTCTTAAACCTTCAGTTGTGTTTCTATGGTGATTCGTGGCACACTGATAACCTCTGTTCGAACCTGGCCTAGACTTATATTCATATAATCCGAAGTTGTTAATTTTAACATTTTTTTTAAAAGAGCTTTCTTGAAAATGTCTCAATTCTGTTATTCCTATGGATTTTATGATAGTTGTGAAAATCAATATAATCCATATAATTTTACACCAAATTCATATGGATATTTTAATAACAACTATTGTACAAGTAATTTGGACTATACGCCACCAACTTTTCAAAATTATCAAAATAATCTTGATTTTGCACCACAAAATTGTCAAAATAACGATCAACTCTCAAGTCTTGAAATAAGTGTTCAAGTTCTACTTAAAGAAAGTCAAAGATTTAATGAATCAAGTCAAGGATTAATTCAATTAATGTGCAACAATTCAAGTGAAAGTTTTCAGAATAATCAAAATCCAATTTCACCTCCAAATTCAAATGATTTTGATTATAACCCTTGTCAATTCAATTTTGAACTCCAAAATGAATTTCAAATTCAAAATGTAAATGCAAATCAATATTCAAATGATTTTGGCAATGGGAATAATTTCAATTATGGTGCTATTGGAAACTTTTGTTCTCAACAATTTCAAACTGAAAACTCTCGTGTAAATAACTATAAATTTGATTTTGTTGAGCAAACAAATGAAATTGACGACTACTTGAAGTTTCGTGATAAACAAAATCAAATCCAAACGTGTGACAATCCGAAATGATAATACACCTTTGCCCTCAATTGATGATTTTCAACTAACAACTTTTGAAATTAATGAAAATCTTAATGAAGTTGTTGAAAGCTCTATAGTTGATTTGAATTTAAATTCTCTTGAAACTGAAGACATCAATTTTCAATTTGATCTTCCTCTCTCAGATTCTGAAAATTTTGAAAATTTAGCAACTTTAGATTGTCAACATGACAAAAATGATGAAGTTGTTAACAATTGTTTAAGTGAGGACAACTTTGATGAGTAAAAAAGTCTTGAACTGATCGACGATAATGTTGTTATGTCTGAAACTGAAAATGAAACATTTGAAAACTTTGAAATTCTTAAGACTGAAAACAACGAAACTACTGAATGTGATCTTAAGAAAAATAACAATTTTTCTGAAACTGTTGAAACTCCTTGCGACTTGATCGTGTCAACTGAACCTCACTGTGATCACTTGTTTTTTAATGATAAATTTCTACAGTATATGAACTCTTTCTGGAATAACACTATTTTTGAGAAAACACGATTTCGAAATTTACTGAAAATTCATTTGTTTGATTTTAACTTTAGGTTTACAAATGAACCTTTAGTTAACAAAATTTCAAATATCAAAGAAAATCTGAACAATATTTCTCAAAACAAGTGTGGGGGTGAGAACGATGCACACGTCTCTCAATTTACACATCATCTAAACAAGTCAAACTTTGTTTTTGAAACTTATTCTGAACCCCGGCTCACTGACTTCCCTTTAGTTGCTATAGAAATTCAATTCGATTTTCGGATCAATTGTAAGCTAAAATTTTAAAATTAGCTACTCAAACTTTTGAAAAAACAAAATTTGTTTTTTCAAATCTGAAATGTAATATAAAATCCTTTATGATTTTGTTTTATGTGCTTAAGTTGTGTCTCATAATCTTAATGAGGCTGATCAATTGGTCCATCGTGGATCGGTTCATCTATTCGATGACTGCATATTTTCTACACGCACATTTGGTAAGTCGCACTAACCCGCTTTTGTACATATGTAAATATTTATCTTTCGTTCATTCATTGTGCCATGCATCGACTGTGGGGACAGAGTCGATATCTAGTGTGGGGGAGGGAGTCTCATTTTCATTCTGTTTTACATAGTTCAAGTTTGCATTTTTTTTCCTTTCTCTTTTTGCATTTTTTTTCCTTTTCTTAAAAAAATAGACATGATGGAGTTATTAGAATATAATTTTGGTCGTTCAATTAAATTGTTTGGAAATTTACTTCTCTTAGCGGATAACGAAAGGAAAGTTTGAATTATGAGCAAATTTGGGGTAAGCGGTATAGTGGGAGATTTGTGGGTGATGAGTATGAAATGTTTTCTGAATTGTAATCCTATTAAATGAATGGTTGATTTAGACTACTTGCGATAACATTTTAGAACCTTTAAGTAAAGTTGTGCTAAGATATTCTCGTTTAACTCTCTCTCTTATGTAAAAAAATGTATATATATAACAATAATCCAAGGGTATCCAATATTGCTAGTACAACTCGCGTTGGTGTACAAACCCGCCAAGCTCTTTTCGACACCTTGTTTGCAATGTCAGCGTCGGTATATCTTGGTCTCATTTTATGAGTTGGACACCTAAGGATTACCGATATCTTGTTGACAAAGTTAGCATCAGTCTGCACAATCCGCCAAGCTTTGTCCCAAACTCTCACGGGTGGTATACCTTGGTCTTTTCGGTTAGATGTTTGTAAACATTAATAATGTAAATATTTTGTAATAAAGAGAAAGTAAGCACTTGAAATCCAAGCACACTCTTCACTTATTCGACCTAGCTTGTTAACAAAAAGGAAGTTGGGATGCCATTTTACGATTGTTGATATCGATTATAGAATTCATTTCATATTTGCAATATGTTTATACCAAAACAACTGGCCAAGCTAGAGGAGTTTGTGACGATAACATGACTTTTGTTTAAAGTTTTGATTAGTAATGGACACAAATTTCGTAGTGACGACCGAAATTTGTGTTAACTCATTCATATATAATTTAAAAGTAAATTGTTCATTTGTAAATATTCCTTTAAAATCTTGCATTCATTTTGTAAATATTTTCTAATCTTGCATTTTGTAAATATTTTTTGCGTTCAACTTTTGGATTTTGTGGGAAGTATCCACTAAAAAGCCTCACGAGACAACACTCATCCTACTACGGACACCCATAGGTTTAAAGGCTTGTTACATATGCTCAATGCAATCTTACTTCCAAAGAAAATGGATTTATCTTAGTTTTTTTTTACTTTATTCGAGGACGAATAAAAAGATAGTGTGGGGGTATTTGATATACACGTAAATGTTTATGTTTTATCCGCATATTTATCTTGTTTTCTCTTTAAAATAACTAATACTGTGTATTTATAGTTGTGTTTCCAGATTATTTATGATGAATGGATGAATTCACTTAATTGTTGAAAAGCTTGAAGAATTGGTGCAAGAAGAGTGTTGATTTTTAGAGCTGGATTAAAGCTTGAAGACTTAAAGAAATGTTGTTGTTCAATCACCTTCTGCTGCATATTTCAATGTCAAGATTCAATGTTTTTCCATAATGATCACTTGGAGTTCTTATTCATTCTCAATGCAATTGGTGTTGAAGCCCTCAACCTGTTTTCATTGCATGTGTTCACATTAGCTCATTTGCAAGGCCTCTCATGCTACAGCTGCGTTCACATTGGCTTATGTGTTATCTAAGACAAATCTTTTATCCTACATTGTGTAATGAGCCTTTTAGTCTAGGCCAATGCAAATATAAATACATTGTTTCTCATTCATTTAAAGACACACTTAGTTTTATTCTGTAATTCTCTTCTTGGGATAAAACTCTTCTTCTCCCTTTCTCTTTACTTTTTATTGTATTTTATTTATGTTGTATATATTCTGTTTCTCTTCTTCTTTAGCTATGTCTAGCTAATCTCCTTTAATTAGGGGGTGATGAAGCTAGATTAGATTCAATATGAATCACATAGCCAAAGAGATTAGAACTTCATGTATGTAGATCCAGATGTGAACCAAGGGTTGGATCTGAACCTTCATACTCTGTGTCTTTTAAGAGCTATGCTCCTTAACTGGGTATATTCGAGTTCGATCTAACGTTTATCAGATTTAGATCTAATATTTAGGGTTTAGAAATAAATTATGAATCTGTCCTGATAGCCTATGGTTGTTTAAGAGCTTAGCTTCTGCATAGGCTATACTTGTTGTTATTCACATATTTGTTTCTAGTAACCAAATTATCGTTGATTCATGTTTGTGACAGAAACATGAATTAGATTTGATTAATCTGTTTGTCTATTGTTGAATATTAATCTAATTTATGTCATCGCTCCCTAATTTCTTTCTTTAATTATATAATTCTCTCTTTTTATTTAATTGTTGTTATTTTCTGTATTTTCAATCAATCAAAATCCTGGAATAACTTGATTGGATTTACTAGTTTAAATATTTTTGGTCCCAGAGTTCGACACCCTCTGCTACAGCCTTGTTGTTTAGGAAAGTGGAACGGATTTTACAGTTGTTTACAATTGTTTAATTTGTTGGCAAACATTATGCATTAAAATCACTTCAGTGTTGAGAAAATAATTCTGATAATGGATCGCGACATTATTGGTGTTCATTTTCAAGTTTCTTAGTGATGAATTGCTACCATAATAATTCTTAATGGAAATTTGTTAAAAAGGAAAAAGTTATTTTAAATTCAAATGTTTTGAATTTGTTGATGATTATAAATATATATACATAATTATATGATTCCAAACTGATTTGGAAAATAAAAGCTAGGAATTTGAATTTTAAATTTTTGTTTAACTTGTGTAAGTTAAATGAATTGAAATGGAATAATTAAATCGAATAGGTTAAATATTTAGCTTAAATTAAGTCAAATCGAATCATATAGGATTGGAAATTAAATTGAGTAGCTTACAAATTGAAAGTGAATAAAATGATTTAAAATCAATTTTGAAATGAGTGTGAGCCTACTATAAGTCCATATGAATTGAATGTGAATAAATGACATGTGATTCAATTAGACTGGATGGGATGATATGTAAATCAATTTAAATGGGTAACTGGATGTTGAGTTTGGTAATGGCTTATAAATATTCATGTGTAACATGCTGAGTTTGGAATTTAATTGTTCACATGAGCCAATGAATGAAATGTTATATGAATTTCATGTTTTGAGATTTACATGTTGGAATTAAGTAAGTAAAAGTAGATGGAGCTACTTATCTTGAGTTTGTTTGTGTAAACTGCCCACGAATTGTGCAAGTTCGATTTATAACATTTATAAAAGTTACGCTTACGCAAAAATCCAAAGCTGGGTTTTGGATTTTGTTTTCTGACCGTGTGAGTTGATGTATATATATTTATTGTTCCTGCAATATCGTAGAAGTCTCTCCGTGTAGGGGAGACTCTACCGAAATTTTTCGAAAATGTTAATCGCTCAAAAAATCCATACGCACATTGAGTTACAAGATCTGAGTAGGAGCTACAGAACGAACACCTTCAGGGTCGATCACGCATAGTATTGTCCAAGGCGTTTGATCGACTCATAAAGGACAGAATGTAACTACACAGAGCAAGGCCGAAGCCCGAAAAAAGTCATGATTCGGGCGTAGAAGCAAAGGTCAGTCGTTCACATCGGAACAAAGCTGCTCAAAAATCAAAACAAAGCAAGTCGCCCACAGCAATGGAAGACGCTTGACCTAATATCAAAGTTCGGTCGCACGTATCAGAGCAGGAGTCAAGGTAGCGCGTACAATCAACAACCGCTCATGGATTGCAACTTCTATCGCTCGTATGTTCCTGCTAGTTGAACGCCAATACTTTGGTCAGATACCACCTACTGGTCGGTCATACACCAGTTCTTAGAAAGAGCGCACTTACATCTCAAGTCGCAAGCCTTGGTCAGTCACCTCCAGACTAAAAAGGTCATCGTCTGCTCACTCAAGATCAGACATAGCCGCATTACAAAATCATAATCATCCGTCTACCCAAAAGGCTCGCTCCCATAGAATCACTCGCACATGAAAACTGGAAACAACTACGGACAGCTAGGCGATGGCATGTTTGTAATTAATGAGATGAACGACCCGTATCCAGCATGTACAGATTTCAGATCACTTGCTCAAGGGGAATCACCTATAAATAAGCCATGGCTGGCACTGTAAAAGGGATCCAATCTTTCTAGCCACAAAGTGCTACTAAATTCTATCCTCGGTGACTCCTCAAACACTTGGAAGCAATGATCATCTTGTTCACTCAAAGTTCTATCAACCATTTAGCCATGGCGTCAAGTACAACCTTGTAATTAGGGGAAACAAAGACATCTTCCTTCTCAATCATTCACCCATCCTTCTCCTCCTCAAACTCTACCATTCTCTTATAAAATCCCAGGATTGAAATGTATGAATGATAGTATATTGAGAGGGTATGGAGATGTATGAAAAAAAAGAGTTTATGTATTTTGTAATCCTCGTTATAAAAATGCAAGCTCTCTTCATAGTGGATGTAGGCCTAATATAAGGCTGAACCACTCTAAACCTTGTCTCTATTTTATCTTCCTCGCAATTTCATTTTTGATTATTGTTAAGTACGGCTCCGCTTATTTCCCTTCCATTTTGGTGAAGTACAATTTAATACTTTGGTGTTTAAGCCATTTTTTGGTGTAAACATTTTGGTGCCCACCATGGGGCCGTGTTCATAATTTCTTGCTTCGTACTTCCTTTCATAGTTCAGCAATCTTACAAAAATCAAAATCGCTTTCTCCTTCGAAGCCATGGTCGGGTCAAAGAAAGGCAGCAAATCTGCCAAAGCTCCCACGATCAATGAGGATAATAATGCTGATGAGACTATACCACAAACTCTGGACCAACGGGCTGGGGAAACCCCTAGGACATCTGTGACGCAAGATAAGTTGAATGTGGTTGTAACCAACTTGAACGAAAATATGGACGCTACGACGAAGATGATGATGGAAAGGTTTGATGTCCTGATTAATGCTCAAACCAGTTTACTGCCACCAAATGTTGTAGATAATGCTGATGAAAAAGAAGACTCATCAGCCTCAGACCCTGGTCAATCTCACTACTTAGTGGGAGACAAGGGAGAGGCCGACATTGAGGATTCTAAAGCCAAATCTCCACCTCATAAAGGAAAATGCGCGACTCAGGCTGTCGCGAGTCCCACCAACATAACATCTCCCAAAAAATTGTAAGGCGTCGAAGCTCAAATCGTGTTGCCCTGATAAAAACATCGATACCGATCCTGACGAACAACCAAGTGATGAGAGACACATCACAAACATGATCCATCGAATAATGGAAGAGAAAGCAACCCTAGAAGATGAAGAGAAAGAGTGGGAGTTCTCACCCACCAAAAATCCCATCATAGAGAAAATCCGTCAAGAAAAATTCCCAAAGAAATTCATGCCCCCAACGATAACACCTTATGGAGGAGTTGGAGATCAGAACATTTTCCTGTTTAAGTGCGACCAACACATGAATGGAGCTAGGGCTACCGATGAAATAAAGTGCTTATACTTTCCCGTGTGTCTAGAAGGTGTGGCCTCGCTATGGTTTACCAGTCTTCCACCTAAATATATTGACCAGTTCACCGACTTGGCAAGGAGATTTCAAGATCAATTCCGACTATAGACCACCAAGGCAAGGGATGTGATGTCACTTAGCGAGATGGAACAAAAGCTTGGGGAACCATCAAATATTTCCTTACATGCTTTCATGCTGCAGCAGCAAAGGTCATAGAACCAGAGCCTTGGTACTTATTGGCGGCCCTAAAAGGGGATATCGATAAGAAGTCAGAATTCGGGAAGTGGCTCAAGATGAAGAAACCAAAGACTCTAAAGAAGTTCTACACGAAAGCGGAAGAACACATGAGCGTGGAAAACGATACCCTAGACATTCAAAAGGACAAGAGAAATAGCACTGCTAAGGAAGGAAAAAGTAATGAATCTCAATAATTCAGAAGGATGACTCTGGGCATAAGAGAGGGTCTGATGAAAGAGATAGTAAAATACATAAGAAGTCAAGATTTTTTAAGCAAACAGAATTGACTCCCTTAAATGAAACCCCAGAAAAATTTACTCCACCATGAAGGACTCAGGTATATTCCCTCAGGTAAAACCACAAAGAATTACGGAACAACAGGCCAATTCCAGGAAGTTTTGTTGGTTTCATAATCAACCTGGGAACAACACGAATGAGTGTCGACACTTGAGAAATTTAATTGAGGAGCACATCCGGAAAAATCAACTGTAGCAATATGTCAAGAATCCTCAAAATGTGTCAGAAAGTTAGGGGCAAGGTAAGGATCCCAGTCAGCCCGGGTCACATGAGATAACCCAAGCACCGAAAGACATATGGCCAATTATCGACTGATAACCATCAGTTTCAATCCAACATCCAGAACTACAGATGCGCGACCCCCATTGTCTTTATTTTACTATTTCTGTACTCTATTTTACTACTAGCTATATTGCCATGAAATGATCTGTGAATCACCCGTACTATGTAAAGCAAAACTCTACAAGTTAAAAGATATTTGCTCACAGATCATAATCTCATGTAGAAAAAAAGCTGTTTACCAGCTAGCACTAAAAATTGGTCTCTTAAATACAGGGTAATTCAAGTATCAAGCGCCAAAAGCATTGGTCAAACCAGGCAGGATAATCAAACCCATCATCTTGCAAAACTCAAAAGGAAAGAATCATTCCAAATCAAGTCTTGGAGAGCACACCAAAATCAAGAGGATGCACTCTCTGTTACAAAAAAATGTCCAATTCAGAAATCCTAGCCGAAAGGGGGTAACAGAAATCCTAGCCGAAAGGGGGTAACAGAAATCCTAGCCGAAAGGGGTATCCAATTTAGGTCTTTGTTTGACCATAATAAGCCGAATCAAATAGGATTGAAATTGGGTCAAAAACTTATAACCCAAGTCCTCCTATGGGGGCACATGCTCAAAACCAGTCTCTGAAGGTCTCGGGTCACTGAATTAGTGAGATATGGGGTTGAGTACACAAAAAAAAACAAATTGTATAAACGAAGATGCATTTAATCGAGTCTCCGAAGGACTTGGGACGACAAGTCAATGAGGGACACGATTAAATGTACAATAGGATACCAGCACTTTTCAAAAAATGCACACTCGAATATAAGCTACAAGGTTTGAATTACGAGGCTATTAAATAATACGAACGGATGCGTAATAAAACTACGCCCCTCAAAGAAGGGGCAAAAAAAGGGAAAATGATATTCTAAAATAAAAACAAACCAGCGATACAGACATGGCATATCGTAAAAATGTAACCATCGCACAACTAGTAAAGCGTAACACGATGCAAATAAAAACTGTGACAAAAAGAACGACATACCAACGCCAAAAAAAAATAGAAATAAACCTAAACACAAATTCATCACAAAGATAAGAGGTCATAAAATTGGTACAGCAAACGTAAAATAACAAGCAAGGACTAACACTTGCACATATAACCAGTCTGAGAATCATCATTTTCTTTCACCATCTAGTACATCATTTGACGATGTCTTCAGGATCAGCGTGGTCATCAACTAAATGAACCTTAGAAGTACCTTCATTAACAACAAAAGATTCCGTTAGAAACACTTGGGATCCTGAAGCTTCAACACTTACAGAACCAGGGGCATGAGCAGGAACAACGTTCTGAACCTCTTTCTCAGGGGGTTAAGCTCGTTCATCTACCAGTATTCTCCTACCTTTCTCCAAAGCATCACGATCGCTTGCCTCAAGGAGGGCCTCTTGAAGAACACTATCTTCCTTACCCTAGGAATATTTAAGCACTTGCTCCTAGATGAGAGCCAATGTGCGAGGGAAATCCTTGTTCAGATAACTCAAGCTTCCGCGGTTTATAATACTAAGGGTGTAAAATCAAAACAGGTCTCATCAATCTTAATTCTGGTTTGCTCAAGATCACCGGCTAACCTCGCTTTATCTGCTTCCAAGGTTTCAAGAACCTTACTTTGGGAAATAAGTTTATCTTCAAGTACTTCCTTCTCCTGCTAGCAAGAAATCACAGCCTGTTGTACAGAAGTCAATTGAGATTCAACAGACTCGCGATTGGTTTGAGCCTCATAAAGTTGTTTTTTGACGGCTTCAATCTCTTCCTGGAGTTTTCTGTTGTCAGTCTCCAAGCTGCTCACCTTGTTGTTTTCGTCCTTGAAGATGCAACTTCGGTTGCTTGACTTTCGATTACACAGATCAATTCAGCCTTATCATTCTCAAGAAGCTCAATGTACTCAAGATGTTGATTATTCGGCCTCCGGAATCCAAAGCAGAATCTGTTCCAAGGATCAAATCGATCTTTGGAAGTATCTTTGGCCTCGTCTATTGGATTTCAAGCTGATCCTTGACATTGGCGAGTTGGGTGGTCATACAATTTTTTATGGCGCTTAGCTCCCCGATGATACTCTGGTCATCATATGGAAACAGATCTATGTCAAGATCCATTCCTCTTGAGTCCCAATCTCCAAACCGATCCTTCAATTTTGGATTACCAAGGGCAACTTCATAAGGAGGCCTGTCGAGAATCGCTTGAATTAGGCAGAGAGAGGATACATTAGACGTGGAGGATGTAAGCGATAGTTCCAGAGGGATAGAAGAACTAGGACATAAAAGTTCGGCCGATTCAAGAAATCCACCGAGCACATCCTTATCTTATTTATTATTGTCTTCTCTCCCCTCAGCATCCTGGGTTTCTCTTTCAGATACTTGAGAATGATCATGCTTCTTCTTCTTCTTCCATAAACTAGCCAACGGTGCTTCGAGAGCATGTTAAGTTAGAGGGTCTGAGGATGATCGGGGATGCTTGGAGCAGCGAGAAAGATTGGACTGTAAAATATTTTGTGGATTGACAAGGGCAACTTGCCGGGAAAAACAGTCTGATAAAGATGATCACATTCCTAAATATAAGAGGAAAAAGAAGATCTTAGCACCTGAATCATGGAGCACTAAGAAAGAAAACAAGAAAAGGAGGTACACTGAATGCAAAAAAAAAAGACCTAAAGCAGTTCAACGCTTTGTGAGATATCCCTTTGGCCCAGAAACAACGGGTTTTTTGGTAAATTTTTGCGATAAAGGTTTGAAACATAAATGTTCAAGCAACAATGTTACCATGAATAAGCTCTTAAGCTAAGTCAAGGGGATCAAGACTTTTAAAAGTTTCTGAACCATCTTTTTCTTGATTATCCTTAGTAGGAAAACCTCCTCCAACCTCCAGAGCTTCTTTAGAAGTCACTACAGTTTCATCAGGCTGCTCCTCTTCCTGCAGTTAATCCGAGGTGGTTTTCGAAGAAGTCACATTTGCATTTCCCTGGACAACTTTCTCTTGAAAAGGCCCCTCCTTTTCAGAAAGGACCGCCGAAGTCACAGGACCTTTGTGCTTTGGATGCTTAGACACTACCTTTTCGGCGAAAACCGGTTTGCTTTTGGAAGATGCCTTGCTGCTCCCTACGAGGCTGAACCACTCCTTTCTCAAAGACTTCTTGGTAGGGGATTTGTTGGTAGCGTCTTTTCTGTCAGGAGTATCTGCAAGATGCGCGAGGAAGGAAGCAGGTCATACTGCCGTAAAAACACTCCAGTAATCAGGAATTTCTTGTTTTTCTTGCTCTCGTCAACAACTAATAGTGAATTGCATAAATCTTGGTCAACGGGTATACTTTGATAAGGAAGCGCTGCAATATAACCAAGAGATTCATTTATTTTTAACTTTATTTTTTATTTTTTTAAAAGAGGGGGGCAAGAGGAAGTCTAAAGAATAAAAATACTCACCACCTTCCATCCAAAAGCCGCAAAAATTATTGGGACATCTGTGACGGCCTGCCCCGCACCAGTCGACATTTCAAATGAAAGTGCGATGTGTAACACCCCGTATTTTTTTATTATAACTAAAAATGAAATAAAATATATGAAAGTATTCTTATGATAGGTAAATAATGGTGATGCATAAGGAGAATTAATTAATACATGGAAGAGAAGAAAAATTAGTTCGATAACGGCATATGTAACGGAAAAGATAGTAAAATAAGGATAACTAATTCAAGAATAAGGAATTACGTAAAATGTACATCACCATTGCGTTCATCTTGGAAAAATACGTGAAATAGAGTCCGAGTTTTCGAAAATCGGAGTCCGTATGACAAAGATATGGCCAAAACAAGATTTCAGCAGACTTTCTGACAGACTACCCGTGTCGACTGTAGTGTCGACACCCAAGTCGACCTGCCCCCCCCCCCCCCCCCCCACCCTGTGTCGACTGTAGTGTCGACTCCCCCCTGTACAGGTCGACCTGGTCGGCCTGGGGTGGCCCAGAACCCATTTTTGAGGCCCGGGATGAGTTTTGATGGTCCGGATTGACTCTAGGGTTGATCTAATGGCCTAAATGAGTTTCCTACACCTATAAAATAACACCTAGACCTAGCCTAACTCACACAAATCATTCTTACACCGTTATGCTTCTAAAATCTCTCTTGAGCCATGGCCGCCGTCTCCAAATTAAAGCATAAGCGTCCAAACTCAAATCAAATCAAAGATCAATGCTTCTACAACAAATTCAAGGGGATAGATCAATGACACTGCAACTTTCTAAGACAAATTCACTTCTTAATTCATTAGCCGTTCTCCGTAAGTGCTAGTTATTTTCAGATCTAAATATTTAATTTTAATATGGGCATGAAATAAAGTGGAATTGGATCTAAGTATGTTTATCGATTCAGATCTATTCCTGTTGCTTTTTGAATCGTTAGTTTTGAGACTTGTCTACCTTTATTCTCATGACAAGTTTGTGATTTATTCAGCAGTTTCCTTGATTCGTAATGATGTTATTATTAAGTTGTAATCTTTATGCCTATCATGATGTTGTTTTCTCTCTGATCTATTTATTATGCAAATTTCTACCTTCCCCTATTTATTTTCTTTTGGTGAACCTTGGTTAACTTCGGAACTTGGCCTAAAATCGCGATTCGCATACGAGATGTATAGGGGGGAATAATGGGATTATTGCCTATAAGAATATGATTAATAATTGGCAACATGAAATTAGATGTTATCATTTTATTTGCAATTTTGGGGTAGATCTGTAAATTTTGGTATAATCCTGTTATGATAAAATTTGCATAAATATTATATACATGGAATTCGACACCAATTGGATCTATGTAATGTAACATGAAATTTGGTATATATAACATGTATGTAATTTGGCATGTAAAATAAAATTATGAGTTTTGGAGCCTATGTAAATTAAATCAAAAGATTGGGCTTATGTTAATTAGGCATGTGTAGACTTGGAAATTTGAACATGAAAGCGATTGTAAACTTTATAATTGGCATAAACATGTATTATGAACTTGGGCAACTGGCATGTATTGAAATAAAAAGATTATAGTTTGGGATAACTACATCATGAATCATCCGATTTGGGTTTATTGGGTATGACACTTGATACATGTAATTTTGGCTAGCTCTTGACATATGTAAAAAGGCATGAAACTTGGTATATATGTAAACTGACTAGAATTGGGTACATATATTAGTTGGCATGTAATAGCCATAAAAGAGGGATAAATATAAATTGAGATAAGTTGCCTTTTGTAACACCCCACACCCGCTATAGTCACTCACTAAGGGAATGCCATAGCATCGGTGGAGTATTTTTAGTGAGTATAGAACAGTAAAATTACAACAAGACAGATATAATGTAATACTTGAAAATTTAAAACATCATCTCATAGCAGCGGAAAGTAAAACATGTTTGGTTACATCATAAAACCATAACAAGAGTCAAGTACAAAATATCCATCCTGAATAAAATAAGTACATAATCCCACTACTCATAACAAATAGCCATAACAGAAAAGATAAGATAAGCTGAGCTCTACATCTACGGTCCAAGCTCCAAGAGATAGATAAAGCAAACTGATCAAAGCCCACTAGCACTAGGCCCAACCTGATGACCTGAAGGAAAAAGATAAAAACAACGGGGGTCAGACATAAGCCTGAGTGAACCCTATCTCCTTAATAATACAATTATTAAAGTAATTAGGGTATGATATGAACTCGGTATGGTACCTTTGGGGATAATGACTACACTAAGTTGCCCACGAACACAGGACGAACTAAGATAACCGTAAAGACGCATCTACCCACCCAAGGATAATTACTAACTGCACCACACCAGTCACTCCTACTCAAAGGTTGATCCCACCCAAGGATATCAAAGATAGATATAACCAGTAGTTTCCTGTACCCTAGTTGACTACATAGGTGCCGTCTGCCCCTATCTCTACTAGGTGTACCCCACTACCCCAAGCGATCGGCTCCCTAACGTAGGTATCCGTGCTGGGCCCACAGTGGGGTGTATCACTCCCCAAAGTGGCAACCCAAAAGCAACACCGGTGCACGGGTTATACCTACACGATGCAACAACGTCTTACCTCCCAGTCCCGGGCCCACACACGCATATGAAACCCGATGGGCCTGCGTTGCCACCGCTAACCCCGTTTTGGCCACTTATAGACAAGCCCAGTATGCGTGTCCCGTCCTCGGCTTGGGCCGAGCTACAAAGATACATATGGGATACTGGTTGTAATGGGCCCTCCACAAGCTACCCACCAGAGCTTGTTATTAATCTAGTGTTCCCCACTTAACCCTTTAATCATGTTTAATTACATGTTTCACTTGGTTAAGTATTCTAATCGTATTTTCTATTGCCACCCAAGGCAACCCACTAGATTCCTCATGCCACACAAGGCACCCACTTAACCCCTCATGTCCCACTACATGCTAATATGGTTAAGTGTTTCTTAATTAATTAAGACCGTGATTCCCCATAAAGACCTCCCACATTAGACTGGCTGTTATGACCGCCTGGTTAAGCCGGTAGGGTCCGGGCAGTCTTACGTCATAACAGAGTCTAACCTCGTGTCTTTACTTTAATCACGTATTTAATTTGTGCCTAAGACCTCTCACATTAGACTGGCTGTTATGACCGCCTGGTTAAGCCGGTAGGGTCCGGGCAGTCTTACGTCATAACAGAGCCTAACCTCGTGTCTTAGTCGATTAATTACACCTAATTAATCACCCCCATATTAATTATCCCTAATTAATATCAATTTATTCATAACATGGGTAGACCTAACTCAATAGGTAAATTCCCATGGGGTAGACCTAACTCAATAGGTAAATTCCCACTTATGTTAATTAATTTTTTATGGTATGCTTAATCATACCCATTTCAACATACTTTTAATTAACATATTAATTAACCCCATCGTTCCCCACGTAAATCGTCATTATGACATAACATAATAAAGGGAAATTTTACCACACATAACATGGGTTTAGCATATAACTTTATCATGGGTTAAGAGGATGTCAACTTGCATATATGAGCATGTATTAACCCAACTATATTCAACCCAAACATGCATATTATCAAACATGTGTCTTACATAACATGTTGCATATGAACTTACATATCATCATACATGTGATTTGCATAACATGTAGAACTTGCATTTTAGCATATACTTAACTTGCATAAGCACTCACATACTTGCATAAGCATTCATATACTTGCATAAGCTTGCATATCATGTTAAACTTGCATTTCAACATATACATAACTTGCATAAACATTCACATACTTGCATAGGCTTGCATATTATGTTAAACTTGCATTTCAACATATACATAACTTGCATAAACATTCACATACTTGCATAGGCTTGCATATTATGTTAAACTTGCATTTCAACATATACATAACTTGCATAAACATTCACATACTTGCATAGGCTTGCATATTATGTTAAACTTGCATTTCAACATATACATAACTTGCATAAACATTCATATACTTGCATAAGATGTTAAACATGCATATAAGCATATACATGACTTGCATAAGTACTCACATACTTGCATAACATGTTTGCATAATGGATCCATATTCACTTAGTGTTTTGCATCATAAACATCATGAAACAACTTGCATAAAAATATCATGATTACATATTATGAAACTTGCATGACATAAGGCATATAACTTGCAAAACACATAATATTCACTACATCAAGCTTGCATAAATATATGGATCCACAAACATAGCCATACTTTATCACATCTTGTCATAATCAATTCAATAATTGATTATTAAGGGGATAGAAGCTCACCAAAACAAGATTAGCAAGTTAAATGAAGCAAATCCCAATGATCAAGTAGAAGAAGATGTAGATTAGCTTGCAAACCCTCTTAGGATTTTTAGTGGAGGCTCTCCAATTTTCTAAGTGGTGGCATAATGGCCTTAGATCTATTTTTGGTAAGGATAAGGGGGGTATTAGGGTGTATATATAGATTAGTTAGATGTTTTAGGACCATAGGATATACCCTAGGACCAATCCTAGCCTTTAAAGCATGTCTTGGGGAAGAAGTCAAGTATAGGAACCATTTAGGGCCCAAAAAAAACAGCCCAAAACTCATCCCGGGCCTCAAAACATGAGCAGTTTTCGTTTTTGATTTTTCGTGAAACTTTGACGGGCCATAACTTGGTCATACGGACTCCGATTTACGAAAACTCGGACTCTATTTCGCGTATTTTTCCGAGACGAACGCAATGGCACAGCCCGTTTCCCCTGATTCAGAATATTAAATTTAATTCTGCTCTGATTTATGTTATAACAAGTTATTTAACATACGGGGTGTTACATTCTCCCCTACTTAAAGGATTTCGTCCCCGAAATCTCTAAGTCAAGAAGAACGTGTCCTACCAACCAAACAACCATCTACTCAACCATCAAACACTGGCATCCATTGTCCTGAAAGTTTCTAATGCTGTATGAACATATGCAAAATGTGTGTGTATATGTTCCCTATCTAATGCAAAATCAGGCGGTCTACTGATTCAGTTGACCTCCTTAATGCAAACCATGATAGTGCCATGCATCCAATATGTATGCGAAAGAACCCTATCGACACATACTATTTCTACATGCGTGCACAATCATTCACCGAATAAATGCATCATCCATATGATAGCACAACCATCATACATCCATTAATATAGCTACCTACACACATTTATATGCAATATGCAATATGAAGTGATTGAGCCGATCTAGTGCCTAAAGTGTGTGTATATGCATCCACGAGCAACCACTAGCAAACACTTGCATCCACTTGCATCCATCAATCATAACATGTCTCACATGTTTCAACCATAGGTTTACCCTATCTAAAAGGTCAAAGGTGCTAACGAGAGGACATACTAAGGACAAGATAAGTACAAGATAGGCAATAAAGGAGAAGTTAAAGAACATACTCTCGAAAAGAAAAGGGTACAAAGAACGCATCTTCGCTTCCGTCTCCCAAGTAGCATTGCTCTCGTCATCTCCCCATTGCACTTTGACTAGCTGAACCTCTCTGTTTCTCAACTTCTTAATCTCTGACCCAAGGATGCGAGTAGGAGCTCGTCGAATCGTCGCATCACGCTCTACTTCCACTTCTCTAAGCAAGCTCGGCTCTACCACCTCTGCGGTCTCATGTAGGCACTTCCTCAAATGTGACACATGGAAAACATCATGTATACCACTAAGTCTGTCTGGCAACTCCACCCTATATGCCATCCGTCCAATTCTTTCCTTGACATGAAACGGTCCTACAAACCTCGGTGCTAACTTCCCAGCGGATCCAAAGCGAACAACATTCCATAATGGAGACACTTTGACAAAAACCATGTCCCCAACTTCAAACTCAAGATCAGTCCTCCTCTTATCTGCATAAGATTTCTGTCTGTCTTGCGCTGCTTTCATCCTTCTTCGAATCAAATCAACCTTCTCTGAAGTCTCTCTAACCATATCGGGCCCTAGCAAGATCTTATCCGTAGATTCCCACCAACATGTAGGTGATCGACAAGGCCTTCCATAAAGAGCTTCAAAAGGTGCCATGCCAATACTAGACTGGAAGCTGTTGTTATATGCAAACTCCACCAAAGGAAGATGCTCTTCCCATGTACCTCCAAAATCCAAGATACAAAGCCTCAAAAGGTCTTCCAAAACACGGTTCACCCTCTCGGTCTGGCCGTCTGTCTGAGGATGATATGCGGTGCTCAAACACAACTGAGTCCCCACCGCCTCCTGTAAACTCTTCCAAAACTCACTAGTGAAGATAGGATCTCGATCACTCACTATGCTGGAAGGTACCCCATGCAATCGAACTATCTCTCGAACATAGACTGAAGCAAGCCATGGAGCAGTCCTCTTACTCTTTATGGGTATGAAATGGGCGCTCTTAGTAAGTCTATCAACCACGACCCAAATTCCTGTATTGCCCTTCCTCGATCTCGGTAAACCATCAACGAAGTCCATCGAGACACTATCCCACTTCCATATCGGAACTTCCAAAGGATGAAGCAACCCACCTGGCTTCTTTTGCTCTGCTTTTACTTGTTGGCACACCAAGCATCTAGCAACATACTCGGCCACATCTTTCTTCATACCGGCCCAAAAGAAAACTCGCCTCATGTCTTGGTACATCTTATCCCCACCGGGATGTATGGTCATCCTCGAACGATGTGCATCATCAAGTATAGCCTTCCTCAAGTCTTCATCTTGCGGTACACAAAGTCTACCGTCTCTACGCAACCACCCCCTATCATCTAGGGTGTACCTATTCAAATGGCTGGACGACTCCCCCCTTATGAGCTTCTCTACCAACTCAACCAACTGTGGGTCGTCTCGCTGTGCCTCGCCAACTCGTCCCAAAAGAGTAGGTCTAACCTCTAAGGATGCTAGCAAACCGGGTACCAAGTCAACAGAAGGTCTGAAGTCAAACATCGAGATAAACTCCAAGCTTCTCCGTTCCACAAACAACGGACTCAAGGACAACCTTTTTCTTCTTAAGGCATCTGCCACCACGTTACCCTTTCCAGGGGTATATGCTATCTCGAAATCATAGGATGCTAAGAACTCCATCCACCTTTGCTGTCTCAAGTTCAAATCCTTCTGAGAAAACAAGTACTTCAAAGATTTGTGATCGGTGAACAACTCAAATCTCTCACCAAGAAGATAATGGCGCCAGATCTTGAACGCAAAAATGATAGCGGCCAACTCTAGGTCATGGACAGGGTAATTTTTCTCATGCGCCCTCAACTGCCTCCCACCATAGGCTATTACCCTTCCCTCTTGCATCAAGACTGCGCCTAGTCCTGTCCCACCAGCATCAGTATAAACAACGAACGGCTTACTCCCATCTGGCAGCACTAAAACTGGAGCAGTGGTTAAAGCTCTCTTTAACCGTCGGAATGCATCCTCACAATCCACATCCCATGTGAAAACCTGATTCTTCTTTGTCAAGCGAGTTAATGGGGCTGATATCTTCGCGAAGTCCTTGATAAACTTCCTATAGTAGCCAGCCAACCCCAAGAAACTCCTCACCTCGGTAGCATTCTTCGGAGCCTTCCAATCTTGGATAGATACTACCTTTGCAGGATCCACAGCTATCCCTTCCTTAGAGACCACGTGCCCTAAGAATCGCACTTCCTTCCTCCAAAAGTGACATTTAGAAAACTTAGCCTTCAGGCTATGCACTCGAAGAGTCTCCAACACTTCCCTAAGATGTAGGGCGTGCTCTTCCTCACTCTTGGAGAAGACCAAGATGTCATCCACAAAGACCACCACGAACTTGTTAAGATACTCCCTGAACACCCTACTCATCAGATCAACGAAATATGCAGGGGCGTTCGTCAAACCAAATGGCAACACAAGCCACTCATAAAAACCATCCGGAGTCCTGAAGGCAGTCTTCTCTATACTATCCTCAGCCACTCTCAACTGATGAAACCCCGTGGCTAAGTCCAACTGCGAAAACACTGAAGCGCCAACTAACTGATCGAAGAGATCATCAATCCTCGGCAATGGGTGTTTATTCTTCTTTGTGAGCTTGTTGAGTTCTCTATAGTCAACACAAAGTCTGAGGGACCCATCTGCCTTTGTAGCAAAAACCACCGGAGCACCCCACTCCGATATACTTCGTCTTATGAACCCCTTCTCAAGCAACTCCCCTACTTGCTTATTGAGTTCCCTCCTTTCACGAGGAGCCATGTGGCGCACTGGCAAAGATACTGGTTTAGCATTGTCCACAAGATAGATTCGGAAGTCAATCTCCCGCTTCGGAGGTAAGCCCTTCACCTCCTCAAACACATCCGGATATTCCCGGACCACTCTGACAGATTGCAGACTCTCGACCGAAGCATCGAGCGATTCAAGATAACTTAGCATAACAGACTCCATGGGATTACAAGAGATCTCGAGAGTGTTACCCAAGCGGGTCATCAGCCTAACAACTCTCCTTTCACAATCAAGAACGGCACCATTACTGGATAACCAGTCCATGCCCAAAATCAACCCATAGCCCGTGAAGCCCAAAACAAAAGCATCACATCTAAACTCAACGCTAAGTATAGAAATCTTCAAACCCAAACACATCATGGACAAATAAGTGGAGCCTCCAATTGGGTTTGAAACAACCAAGGGATCATCTACTAGACTGGTGTCTAAGTGCAGTGACTCAACTAAAGATGATGAGATAAACGAATGAGATGCGCCAGAGTCAAACAAAGTACGGACAGGATGATCTAACAGATAAACTAGACTTTCAACAGAAATAGTTCTACCTCTTTCCTGAAGTGGTGGAACCGCGAGAGCCTGAACTTGCCCCCTTGCCTGACCCGGTGCCATAAGAGCTTGCACCTGTCCTCCTGAGGTAGATCCCGTCCTCTGCCCCTTCTTAGGACAGTCCTTCACCAGATGCCCTGCTTCGCCACAGTGGAAGCAGCCAGTCTTCTTCTTCTTGCGACAATCCTTGCTTAGGTGGCCTGGTGTCCCACAATTGAAGCACTTCTTCTTCTTCCCCTTGCCACCATTGCCTTTCCCATTCTTGTTTTGATGTTGCTGTTGAGGTCTCTTCTGATCTCCTTTCTTCTCGGGTGCTTTACTAGTATTGGGACCCTTCTCTTCCTCATACATAAGTGCCATGTCAACTAGCTTCTCAAAGGTAGCCCCCATAGGAATGTGAGTCATAGCCAATCCATGCATCGGTTCGTTCAAGCCCCTAATGAATCTCAAAGCTTTCTTCTCCGGGGTATTCACCATATCTATGCCAAGCCTTGCCAACTGATTGAACTTGTTGACATACTCCTTCACTGACAAGTTCCCTTGCTTCAAGTTCAAGAACCTTTCCATATACAGATTTTCTTCTGCCCTTGAGAGAAACTTTGCCACAAACCTCTGTCTGAAATCCGCCCAAGAATCAACAAGGCGCTCTCCATTAGTGACCTCCCACCAGAACGAGGCCTCTCCCTTCATTAACCAAGCAGGTAACTTAACTTTCTTTGCTTCTTCCATCTCAAAGATGTCTATCAACTCTTCCACCTCCTTAAGCCAATCCCTAGCTTCCACAAAAGTCTGATCCTAGAAAAGGTTTCCCTCCCATAGTCTTGAATTCCTTACAAGTCTTAGCAAAAGTAACCACACGAGGAGGATGAGGAGGAAGATCGGGTATAACTGGTGGTGGAGGAACATTAGCTGGCCCTGCAGCGGCGGCCCTAGCCTCCATCAATCTCCTATACGATGCTGGTATTGCTACACCCTCCGCAAAGTTAAGATCTTCAGCCATGCTGAAACGAAAAAAGGAAAGATTCAAACGGAGAATTCGAAAGATAGAGATATGGCTATCTGGGATTATGCTTTTCTTTCAAAATCTTTACTCTTAAAAGACATGTTTTTGAAAATACTTTCTTCTAAAATATTCTTAGAAAATAGTTTTTCTTAAAAATTTTATCTGTTCTGGTAACCTTAAGCTCTGATACCACGTGTAACACCCCACACCCGCTATAGTCACTCACTAAGGGAATGCCATAGCATCGGTGGAGTATTTTTAGTGAGTATAGAACAGTAAAATTACAACAAGACAGATATAATGTAATACTTGAAAATTTAAAACATCATCTCATAGCAGCGGAAAGTAAAACATGTTTGGTTACATCATAAAACCATAACAAGAGTCAAGTACAAAATATCCATCCTGAATAAAATAAGTACATAATCCCACTACTCATAACAAATAGCCATAACAGAAAAGATAAGATAAGCTGAGCTCTACATCTACGGTCCAAGCTCCAAGAGATAGATAAAGCAAACTGATCAAAGCCCACTAGCACTAGGCCCAACCTGATGACCTGAAGGAAAAAGATAAAAACAACGGGGGTCAGACATAAGCCTGAGTGAACCCTATCTCCTTAATAATACAATTATTAAAGTAATTAGGGTATGATATGAACTCGGTATGGTACCTTTGGGGATAATGACTACACTAAGTTGCCCACGAACACAGGACGAACTAAGATAACCGTAAAGACGCATCTACCCACCCAAGGATAATTACTAACTGCACCACACCAGTCACTCCTACTCAAAGGTTGATCCCACCCAAGGATATCAAAGATAGATATAACCAGTAGTTTCCTGTACCCTAGTTGACTACATAGGTGCCGTCTGCCCCTATCTCTACTAGGTGTACCCCACTACCCCAAGCGATCGGCTCCCTAACGTAGGTATCCGTGCTGGGCCCACAGTGGGGTGTATCACTCCCCAAAGTGGCAACCCAAAAGCAACACCGGTGCACGGGTTATACCTACACGATGCAACAACGTCTTACCTCCCAGTCCCGGGCCCACACACGCATATGAAACCCGATGGGCCTGCGTTGCCACCGCTAACCCCGTTTTGGCCACTTATAGACAAGCCCAGTATGCGTGTCCCGTCCTCGGCTTGGGCCGAGCTACAAAGATACATATGGGATACTGGTTGTAATGGGCCCTCCACAAGCTACCCACCAGAGCTTGTTATTAATCTAGTGTTCCCCACTTAACCCTTTAATCATGTTTAATTACATGTTTCACTTGGTTAAGTATTCTAATCGTATTTTCTATTGCCACCCAAGGCAACCCACTAGATTCCTCATGCCACCCAAGGCACCCACTTAACCCCTCATGTCCCACTACATGCTAATATGGTTAAGTGTTTCTTAATTAATTAAGACCGTGATTCCCCATAAAGACCTCCCACATTAGACTGGCTGTTATGACCGCCTGGTTAAGCCGGTAGGGTTCGGGCAGTCTTACGTCATAACAGAGTCTAACCTCGTGTCTTTACTTTAATCACGTATTTAATTTGTGCCTAAGACCTCTCACATTAGACTGGCTGTTATGACCGCCTGGTTAAGCCGGTAGGGTCCGGGCAGTCTTACGTCATAACAGAGCCTAACCTCGTGTCTTAGTCGATTAATTACACCTAATTAATCACCCCCATATTAATTATCCCTAATTAATATCAACTTATTCATAACATGGGTAGACCTAACTCAATAGGTAAATTCCCATGGGGTAGACCTAACTCAATAGGTAAATTCCCACTTATGTTAATTAATTTTTTATGGTATGCTTAATCATACCCATTTCAACATACTTTTAATTAACATATTAATTAACCCCATCGTTCCCCACGTAAATCGTCATTATGACATAACATAATAAAGGGAAATTTTACCACACATAACATGGGTTTAGCATATAACTTTATCATGGGTTAAGAGGATGTCAACTTGCATATATGAGCATGTATTAACCCAACTATATTCAACCCAAACATGCATATTATCAAACATGTGTCTTACATAACATGTTGCATATGAACTTACATATCATCATACATGTGATTTGCATAACATGTAGAACTTGCATTTTAGCATATACTTAACTTGCATAAGCACTCACATACTTGCATAAGCATTCATATACTTGCATAAGCTTGCATATCATGTTAAACTTGCATTTCAACATATACATAACTTGCATAAACATTCACGTACTTGCATAGGCTTGCATATTATGTTAAACTTGCATTTCAACATATACATAACTTGCATAAACATTCACATACTTGCATAGGCTTGCATATTATGTTAAACTTGCATTTCAACATATACATAACTTGCATAAACATTCACATACTTGCATAGGATTGCATATTATGTTAAACTTGCATTTCAACATATACATAACTTGCATAAACATTCATATACTTGCATAAGATGTTAAACATGCATATAAGCATATACATGACTTGCATAAGTACTCACATACTTGCATAACATGTTTGCATAATGGATCCATATTCACTTAGTGTTTTGCATCATAAACATCATGAAACAACTTGCATAAAAATATCATGATTACATATTATGAAACTTGCATGACATAAGGCATATAACTTGCAAAACACATAATATTCACTACATCAAGCTTGCATAAATATATGGATCCACAAACATAGCCATACTTTATCACATCTTGTCATAATCAATTCAATAATTGATTATTAAGGGGATAGAAGCTCACCAAAACAAGATTAGCAAGTTAAATGAAGCAAATCCCAATGATTAAGTAGAAGAAGATGTAGATTAGCTTGCAAACCCTCTTAGGATTTTTAGTGGAGGCTCTCCAATTTTCTAAGTGGTGGCATAATGGCCTTAGATCTATTTTTGGTAAGGATAAGGGGGGTATTAGGGTGTATATATAGATTAGTTAGATGTTTTAGGACCATAGGATATACCCTAGGACCAATCCTAGCCTTTAAAGCATGTCTTGGGGAAGAAGTCAAGTATAGGAACCATTTAGGGCCCAAAAAAAAACAGCCCAAAACTCATCCCGGGCCTCAAAACATGAGCAGTTTTCGTTTTTGATTTTTCGTGAAACTTTGACGGGCCATAACTTGGTCATACGGACTCCGATTTACGAAAACTCGGACTCTATTTCGCGTATTTTTCCGAGACGAACGCAATGGCACAGCCCGTTTCCCCTGATTCAGAATATTAAATTTAATTCTGCTCTGATTTATGTTATAACAAGTTATTTAACATACGGGGTGTTACACCTTTAATGGCCTAAGATAAATTGTGGTAAAATTGGTATGATTTTGCATACCATTAATAGATGTACATAATTGAGTCAATTATGGACATCGTTAAATTAGGAATTAATTGATAATTTGAATAGGGGAAATAAATTCAAATTGGGGTAAAAGATTATAAGTGATAATCAATGCTTAGGACGCGAGGTTGGACTCATTTGTGACGTAAACCTGCCCGGAACCGTCCGGCGAATCCAGTAGTCACAAATGTCAGGCCAATGTGAGAGGTCCTAGGCCTAAATTAAAAGCGTAACAGTTGTAAAGACACGAGGTTAGACTCTTTTATGGTGTAAGACTGCCCGGACCCGCCCGGCAAATCCAGCTGCCATAAATGTCAGTCTAATGTGAGAGGTCTTTATAAGGTTACGTCCTTAATGAATTAAGAAATACTTAACCAGATAAACATGTGGTGGGACATGAGGGTTAAGTGGGTGACCTGTGGGTGACATGTGGAAATACGAATAGTAATACTTAACCAATTTCAACATGTTAACTAAATTGGTGGGTAGGGTTAGGTTAATCGGGACGCTTAACCAATTTAATATGTTGACTACGGGAGTGGGTAAGGTTAAGAAAATGTTTAACCATTATAACATGATTAAACTGGACTAGAGAGTGAGGTTAAGTTAATGAGAACACTTAACTAATACAATGGGTCAATTAGACAAGTGGTTGCGGTTAAGTAGTAACACTTAACCAACACAACAGGACAAGCGGGTGGGTTAAGTTAACTTGAATAAGTTGATAACACTTAACCATTATAATATGATTAGTGGGTGGGGTTAAGTTAACATGCACTTAACCAATCTGATGTGATGCGTGGTAGGGTTAAGTAATACATGGGGTTAAGTTAACAATAAAAATCTTGACCAATGTAACCAGATAGACGAACGGAGTCAAGTTAATAAACCACACTTAACCAATCAAACATAATAAGCGAGAAAGGTTAAGTTAACTAAGGTAAACACTTAACCATGGTAACATAACGAGTAGAAGGGTTAAGTACATATCGGTTTGGTGGGTAATATTAGTAAATATAGGCCTACATACACTTAACCATTAAATACACATGCTTGAATCAGTAGCGGGGTTAAGTACACATCAGGGTTGGTGGGTAATATTAGTAAATATAGGCCCACATACACTTAGCCATTAAATACACATGCTTGAATCAGTAGCGGGGTTAAGTACACATCAGGGTTGGTGGGTAATATCAGAGAATATAGGCCCACAGACTAAACCATTAGAAAAACCTAGTAACGGGGACCCATTTCAGCAGTAACCCACATTAGGTATCAACGGAACCCTGAGCTAGGCAGGGTGGGGCATGATTAATGGGCTGATTATAAGAGGTCAAATTAGCGGCGGTTGGTGCAGCAGTGCAGGTTCTAACGGAGTGCGGGCATGCACACACTTCGGTGCAGAAAATTTAGCCACTGGGCATCAGTAGGTATAAAGCTGTGCATCTTGATTGTGCCAGGATTGCCACCATGGGACTTGATACACCCCATGGTGGGGCCAGCACAGGTATCTACAAGTAGGGGGGCGCGTGACACAAACGAGAACTAGGTCAAGTAGGGAGTTGATCAATAAGGTAGTAAGGGTGCATTGAATATATACATGGCCATTGGTGTGATCGAGGTGGAATCCTCATAATCGATGTACACCAGAAGGCTACCATAATTGCGGGGATTGGGATCACGTTGTAATTATTATATAACACGGGCTACTAGTTGGGACACTAGCAGGGGGTACGGATCCTTGTTACACAGGACACTAGTTGGGACACTAGTAGGAATACGGATCATTCAATGTAAGACACTTATGAGGATGCTAGTTAGGTGGTGCAGAGCAAATAGATATCGTTTTAATGGTAAAGCTTATAAACCTTGCGATGTTATTCTTGATAGAAACCATGCGGTGGGATACTTGATAGGAATTATGAGACGTTACACATGTTTCATCGTGCCCGAAGTTTATCTTGTTACCTTAGTTTATCTTGTTATCGTAGTTTATCTTGTTATCTTAGTTTATCTTGTCTACCTTGTCATCATGCTTATGTTTACTTTCAGTTTATTCATGCCATGTTATCTTTACCTATTTTTATGCTGAAACTCACTAGGACTTACTCAGTCTTTATGACTGACCCGTTTTGTTTCACCTCTTTTCCTTCCATTTCCCCCCTTCCCCCCCCCCCCCCCAGGTTCACAGGGTGGGAATACAGCTTAGTTCAGATCTTACCAAGCTCCAAGGCTCTTTCATGTATGGCTTGGATTTCTCTTGGCTATGGCTTGCTTTGCTTTATTGGGGAATACTGCAGTTTGTTTTTATGCTTCTTTGTTTTTGAGAAAGATAGATATTTTAATTATGAAATTGGGTATTGGGAGTTGATGGGCTTTTCTTGTAAACATTTATATTTAATAAATGATTTGAAGTACTTCCACTTTATTTTCCGCTGTTTTATATATGTCTGTCTTGTAATATTTCTTTTCCAGTACCCATAATACTCCATTGAAGTTAAGGCATTCCCTTTGTGAGTGACCTTCATAGATGTGGGGTGTTACATTTGGTATCAAAGCAGAAGGTTACCAGACTGGGAAAAAGTTTTCAAAAACCTTCTGAAACTAGTTTTCAAAACGTTTACAAAGAAGCAAATTTTCAAGAAAATTATATTTTGATTAAAAGGCATATTCCCCAGATCCATATGCACTATCTTTTGATTCTCTCTTGAAATCTCTTCTCTCTCTCTTTTCACCATAGTTTATAGGCATCCGACATATGTTGGAGGGCAAAGGAGTGCCCAACCTCCATCTGTAGCCGCAGTAGTTCCATCTGCGTCTAATCTTATTTCAAGTTGGGTAGAGTTGCCGTGTGTTAGGGGTAGCTTCGAGAGACTTGTCAACAAACTGTACAAGGACTGTAAGAACAAGAAACTAGTTGCTATAGCTTAATCCACGAAGGAGGAAAAAGGTGAAAAGAAAGAGGCCAAAGTGAAAGAATAGTGAAATCCACGACAAGAGAGAGTATCTTTAGTATGGTAAGGAGGGAGTGTAGTTAAGTATTGTAGGACAAGGACAAGGGCAAGGGATAAGATCGTCGAGAGGGCAATTGTATGCTCTCACTACTAGCATACCTAAGAGAAGTGGTAACGTTTATGTTGAAAAGTTTGGCTTTTCTTTTCTATCATCCCGCTAGAACTTTGTTTTTGTACATCGCATCCTTTTGATTCTGCTTCGATAGTTGAGTCTCTGCACCTTAGTACTAGCATAGTAGAGGATCCCATTTTTGTCTCAAATCCTGTAGGGGAAATCGGCTCATTTATTCATGACTTGTTTGGATTTGAGAATGTCTATGCTAAGTGTTGAGTCTAGAAGTAATGTTTACGTTTTGGACTATGGGTTGATTCTAGCGATGGAGTGGTTATCCAGTAAGGGTGACCTTCTCGGTTTTGAAAAGAGGGTAGTTAGACTCTTGACTTGCCTCGGTAATACCCTCAAAGTCGCATGTAACCTTTAGGGTTCTATCATGATTTGTTACCTAGAATCTCTTGACACATTTATTGGTAATTTGTATTCCACTCGAGTAGTGTTCGCCACTAAGGCGGATGGGTCATTTCTCTTATGCATGAGTTGTAGAGAATAACCTTAGTCAGTACATTTGGCAGCATGGTTGGCATTTATTTTCAAGAGATAGTTCTTCTGCATGGAATACCTGATAGTAAGTGAATGAGATCCAAGATTCACTAGTGAATTTTGGAGAGCATGCATGAAACAATGAGTGCGCCGTTATGTTTGAGCCGAGTATACTAGAAGTAGAGTAAGTGAAAGAGGAACGAGAGGCAACAACGAAATAGGTTCCAACTCATATTTTGGAAACAAGAATTAAGAAACTATGAAATTGTGAAGTTAAAGACGGACAAAGCACAATGGAGTTAAGCTCAAGGAAATGCGACTTAGAAGATTGAAGACCAGATTCGTGCATCATATCTCTTCTTAAGAGTATATCCTTGATCTCTCTCTTCCTGTAGAGCTTACTTGCATGCTATCTTTTGTGTATATCCTCTCGGTCCCATTCTCAATCCAATTTCTGTTGCAAACCCCATAGGGAGTATGACTCATCTGTTAGTAACACATGTTGGGGCTTGAGGGTGTTCGTTGGTTTGACTAAACTTTTTGGGTTTTATAGGATACGGGTTGGTCTTAGGAAGGGATTCCCTTGTGACCTAAAAGGAGTCCATCATGCTTAGTTTCCTAGAATCATATATAGTAGTTGGGTTGAGTAATTCTTTGGGTGTGAGTCTGATGTTGATTTCGGTCTTCAGGGCTGATGCTTAGAGAGTTCTTCTCCTAATCAATATATATATGGCATAGATTTCCAGTTTTGACATTGCTTAATGGGCACAAAGTATTTACTTACTTATATAAATTGGTTGCAAGTGGTTGCTAGTGGTTGCTCATGGATGCATTTACACACATTAGGCACTAGATCGGCTCAATCACCTTTCATATTGCATATGCATGAGTGTTTACACTTATTTGTGGATGAAATTGAATGTGTTATCATGTGAATGTTGCATATGGATGGATGTTTGTGCACATATATAGTGTTTATGTGACCAGGACTATTTGCATACGTGTTGGACTCATGGCACTAAACATATTTTGCATTTAGAAGATCAATCAGGCCTGATCATTTGCATTAGACAAGGAACATATACACACACTTCTTGCATATGTTCATACAGTATTAGAAATCTCTTAAGGACAATGAATGCCTGCGATTGATGATTGAGTAGATGGATGATGGATGGTAGGATACATTCTTCTTAACTTGAAGATTTCGGGGACGAAATCCTTTAAGGAGGGGAGAATGTAACACCCCGTATTTTTTTTAATATAATTAAAAATGAAATAAAATATATGAAAATATGCTTATGATAGGTAAATAATGGTGATGCATAAGGAGAATTAATTAATACATGGAAGAGAAGAAAAATTAGTTCGATAACGGCGTGTGTAACGGAAAAGATAGTAAAATAAGGATAACTAATTCAAGAATCAGGAATTAGGTAAAATGGACATCACCATTGTGTTCCTCTCGGAATAAAACGCGAAATAGAGTCCGAGTTTTCGAAAATCGGAGTCCGTATGACCAAGATATGGACAAAACAAGATTTCAGCAGACTTTCTGGCAGACTACCCATGTCGACTGTAGTGTCGACACCCAAGTCGACCTGCCCCCACCCCCCCCCCCCCACCCCTATGTCGATTGTAGTGTCGACTCCCCCCTGTACAGGTCAACCTGGTCGGCCTGGGGTGGCCCAGAACCCATTTTTGAGGCCCGGGGTGAGTTTTGATGGTCCGGATTGACTCTAGGGTTGATCTAATGGCCTAAATGAGTTTCCTACACCTATAAAATAACACGTAGAACTAGCCTAACTCACACAAATCATTCTTACACTGTTATGCTGCTAAAATCTCTCTTGAGCCATGGCCGCCGTCCCCAAATTAAAGCTTAAGCGTCCAAACTCAAATCAAATCAAAGATCAATGCTTCTACAACAAGTTCAAGGGGATAGATCAATGACACTGCAACTTTCTAAGACAAATTCACTTCTTAATTCATTAGTCGTTCTCTGTAAGTGCTAGTTATTTTCAGATCTAAATATTTAATTTTAATATGGGCATGAAATAAAGTGGAATTGGATCTAAGTATGTTTATCGATTCAGATCTATTCCTGTTGCTTTTTGAATCGTTAGTTTTGAGACTTGTCTACCTTTATTCTCATGACAAGTTTGTGATTTATTCAGCAGTTTCCTTGATTCGTAATGATGTTATCATCAAGTTGTAATCTTTATGCCTATCATGATGTTGTTTTCTCTCTGATCTATTTATATTGCAAATTTCTACCTTCCCCTATTTATTTTCTTTTGATGAACCTTGGTCAACTTCGGACCTTGGCCTAAAATCGCGATTCGTATACGAGATGTGTACGGGGGAATAATGGGATTATTGCCTATAAGAATATGATTAATAATTGGCAACATGAAATTGGATGTTATCATTTTATTTGCAAGTTTGGGGTAGATCTGTATATTTTGGAATAATCCTGTTATGATAAAATTTGCATAAATATTATATACATGGAATTCGACACCAATTGGATCTTTGTAATGTAACATGAAATTTGGTATAAATAACATGTATGTAATTTGGCATGTAAAATAAAATTATGAGTTTTGGAGCCTATGTAAATTAAATCAAAAGATTGGGCTTATGTTAATTAGGCATGTGTAGAATTGGAAATTTGAGCATGAAAGCGATTGTAAACTTTATAATTGGCATAAACATGTATTATGAACTTGGGCAACTAGCATGTATTGAAATAAAAAGATTATAGTTTGGGATAACTACATCATAAATCATCGGATTTGGGTTTATTGGGTATGAAACTTGATACATGTAATTTTGGCTAGATCTTGGCATACGTAAAAAGGCATGAAACTTGGTATATATGTAAATTGACTAGAATTGGGTACATATATTAGTTGGCATGTAATAGCCTTAAAAGAGGGATAAATATAAATTGAGATAAGTTGCCTCTAATGTCCTAAGATAAATTATGGTAAAATTGGTATGATTTTGCATACCATTAATAGATGGACATAATTGAGTCAATTATGGACATCTTTAAATTAGGAATTAATTGATAATTTGAATAGGGGAAATAAATTCAAATTGGGGTAAAAGATTATAAGTGATAATCAATGCTTAGGACACGGGGTTGGACTCATTTGTGACGTAAACCTGCCCGGAACCGCCCGGCGAATCCAGTAGTCACAAATGTCAGCCCAATGTGAGAGGTCCTAGGCCCAAATTAAAAGCGTAACAGTTGTAAAGACACGAGGTTAGACTCTTTTATGGTGTAAGACTGCCCGGACCCGCCCGGCAAATCCAGCTGCCATAAATGTCAGTCTAATGTGAGAGGTCTTTATAAGGTTACGGCCTTAATGAATTAAGAAATACTTAACCAGATAAACATGTGGTGGGACATGGGGGTTAAGTGGGTGACCTATGGGTGACATGTGGAAATACGAATAGTAATACTTATCCAATTTCAACATGTTAACTAAATTGGTGGGTAGGGTTAGGTTAATCGGGACACTTAACCAATTTAATATGTTGACTACGGGAGTGGGTAAGGTTAAGCAAATGTTTAACCATTATAACATGATTAAACTGGACTAGAGAGTGAGGTTAAGTTAATGAGAACACTTAACTAATACAATGGGTCAATTAGACAAGTGGTTGCGGTTAAGTAGTAACACTTAACCAACATAACAGGACAAGCGGGTGGGTTAAGTTAACTTGAATAAGTTGATAACACTTAACCGTTATAATATGACTAGTGGATGGGGTTAAGTTAACATGCACTTAACCAATCTGATGTGATGCGTGGTAGGGTTAAGTAACACATGGGGTTAAGTTAACAAGACCAATGTAACCAGATAGAGGAACGGGGTTAAGTTAATAAACCACACTTAACCAATCAAACATAATAAGCGAGAAAGGTTAAGTTAACTAAGGTAAACACTTAACCATGGTAACATAACGAGTAGAAGGGTTAAGTTCATATCGGGTTGGTGGGTAATATTAGTAAATATAGGCCCACATACACTTAACCATTAAATACACATGCTTGAATTAGTAGCGGGGTTAAGTACACATCAGGGTTGGTGGGTAATATTAGTAAATATAGGCCCACATACACTTAACCATTAAATACACATGCTTGAATCAGTAGCGGGGTTAAGTACACATCAAGGTTGGTGGGTAATATCAGAGAATATAGGCCCACGGACTTAACCATTAGAAAAACCTAGTAACGGGGACCCATTTCAGCAGTAACCCACATTAGGTTTCAACGGAACTCTGAGCTATGCAGGGTGGGGCACGATTACTGGGCTGATTATAAGAGGTCAAACTAGCGGCGGTTGGTGCAGCAGTGCTGGTTCTAACGGAGTGCGGGCGTGCACACACTTCGGCGCAGAAAATTTAGCCACTGGGCATCAGTAGGTATAAAGATGTGCATCTTGATTGTGTCAGGGTTGCCACCATGGGTCTTGATACACCCCATGGTGGGACCAGCACAGGTATCTACAAGTAGGGGGCCGCGTGACACAAACGAGAACTAGGTCAAGTAGGGAGCCGATCAATAAGGTAGTAAGGGTGCATCGAATATATACATGGCCATTGGGGTGATCGAGGTGGAATCCTCATAATCGATGTACACCTGAAGGCTACCATAATTGCGGGGATTGGAATCACGTTGTAATTATTATATAACACGGGCTACTAGTTGGGACACTAGTAGGGGGTACGGATCCTTGTTACACAGGACACTAGTTGGGACACTAGTAGGAATACGGATCATTCAATGTAAGACAATTATGAGGATGCTAGTTAGGTGGTGCAGAGCAAATAGATGTCGTTTTAATGGTAAAGCTTAGAAACCTGGCGATGTTATTCTTGATAGAAACCATGCGGTGGGATACTTGATAGGAATTATGGGACGTTACACTTGTTTCATCGTGCCCGAAGTTTATCTTGTTACCTTAGTTTATCTTATTATCATAGTTTATCTTGTTATCTTAGTTTATCTTGTCTACCTTGTCATCATGCTTATGTTTACTTTCAGTTTATTCATGCCATGTTATCTTTACCTATTTTTATGCTGAAACTCACTAGGACTTACTCAGTCTTTATGACTGACCCGTTTTGTTTCGCCTCTTTTCCTTCCGTTTCCCCCCCCCCCCACCCCACCCTAGGTTCACAGGGTGGGAATACAGCTTAGTTCGGATCTTTCCAAGCTCCAAGGCTCTTTCATGTATGGCTTGGATTTCTCTTGGTTATGGCTTGCTTTGCTTTATTGGGGAATACTGCAGTTTGTTTTTATGCTTCTTTGTTTTTGAGCAAGATAGATATTTTAACTATGAAATTGGGTATTGGGAGTTGATGGGCTTTTCTTGTAAACATTTATATTTAATAAATGATTTGAAGTACTTCCACTTTATTTTCTGCTGTTTTATATATGTCTGTCTTGTAATATTTCTGTTCCAGTACCCATAATACTCCATTGAAGTTAAGGCATTCCCTTTGTGAGTGACCTCAATAGATGTGGGGTGTTACACGATGTGCCAATGCATGACTAGTACGGGCCGGTCACCAAAGATAGGAAAAGGAAGGAATTTAAACTAACAAGGAACCTATAGAATATATCACAGTGCATGGGCCAAAATATAATAATAACATAACTTTGACAACAAACAGGCGAGATAGTCCATAAGCTGAAAACTAAACCATCATAGCAGTGGAAATCCAAAATACAGCTTATCATCCTAACCAACATTATTACAACTTTGAAATACTGTCTCTCAAGCAAAAGAAAGAGGTACACTACAAATGCCCAAAGTAGTGTCCAGCAACAACACATGGAGAATATCTATATATATCATACGTAGAAGCCTCCTGCTCGTCTCCGGCACAACTAATCGTGCATATCACCTAACCTATCTCGAATCTGCCCGTTTAAGAGCACCCAGAGTAATAAGAAGAGACATAAAACTCTAGCAGACAAAAGTCTGGTATGAGCGATAAGCAGCAAAACAGAATAATAATAGGTATACATAACCATACCAGAGCTTGGACCTGCAACCAAAGAGTTAGCACACAAGATGTACAATAATCTAAGGTGACACTAACAAATGGTGTAAAGATACGGGGGATGGGGTGTGCATGTCATGGTCATAACAAACATCAAACATAGCAACCATCCTCACATCTCTTACTCAGTGTGTAAACCATACGATGTCTACCACTTTGATTACCCAATCCTTTGCTATGATCACTTTGCCTCATGGAGTCACATTAACTCCACTGCACTGATCCATGGCTATTAATCCTTTGTTATATCCGCTCTGCCCCCATGGAGTCATAACAACTCCACTGCACTGGCTCATGGCCTTGCTACGATCACTCTGCCCCCATGAAGTCATAACAACCTCACTGCACTGATCCATAGCCAATATCCGTCTCTCAGTGGTGAATCAAAGCCATAGACATCGATAACCCCTTTCCATACGTCCGGCGGCAAAGTCCGATCATGAAGTTAAATCATTGGTTCCCATCTGGATCCTGAGTTCAACTTCCCATTTGGACTACGTTTGCATCTCGGGTTTTGGTCTCCTCCAGATCGGTTTGAACGTGCGTAGTACCCCGATTATCATCGGTTCGGTTCGTCCATCTTGATTCGGTTCGTGATCGCCTTTCCATAGCATCAGGTCGGTTCGTCTCGTAGCCCCCATCTTCGGTTCGGTTCGTGATGTCTTCACTCGAGTGGTCGAGTCGTCAGCTCTCTCTCATGATGGTTCGGATCGGGCTCCTTCACTCGAGCGGTCGAGTCGTCATCTCTCTCTCATGGCGGTTCGGATAGGGCTCCTTCATTGGCTCGTAGGTCGAGCCTTCATCGATTCGGGTTCGAGCTCAGGTTCGGTCGTGGCCTTCTCCAAGCTTCAGATTGGCTCGTGACATCAAGGGTGAAGATTTGTGATTGCGAGTCGGTTCGGATCGGAAACATGAGGCGGCTCGTGGGTGGGCTACACGACCCTACCTGATCCCCCTCCACCGATCTGATCCGTTTCCTGCACCATTTCCTGCAACTTTTCCAGCGACTGTTTTACGCCACACGACGGCGTTTTCGACCATTTTAAATGTTCTATGCAATCACAAATCATACCAAATAGTAATAGCAACATGTATAATCATCCACAAACATCAAAACAACAAGTTAACATCTTTTTACAGATCAAACATACCCAAAAACCTTTGTTTTTCCCTTAACCCCCCTTAATCATGTTTAAGCATATAATTAGCAAAACTTATCCAAATTAGCCCAAATTTCTATCAGAGCTCTAAAATAATATTTTAGAATTTTTCCAGAATTTTAACATGCATATATTCACTAATTAACACTAATTAGCCGTAATTAGTGAAAAACAATGCAAATCACTCACCTTGGCCACAAATTAATCCTAGATCTGAACTTTGCTACTGTTATAGGTCGAATTCCAATGCTTACCAGCAGCCTCAACTCTGATTTGCCACTAGACTTCCTTGATTTGGTGTAGATTAAACTAATATGCGATTAATTGGTGATTTGGGATGAATATAGAAAGTGGAGGCCATTGTTAGGGTTGAAGAGAGGTAAGTGGCGGTTGGAAAATGACAAAGAAAAGGTTTCTCTAACCCTAATCAGCCCTCATATAGCTCTAATCCCGAAATCCCCCAATGGGCCTAGCTGCTAATCACCTGGTTAAGCCCAATTAAGTTGTTTTTCACCTTCTAAACCTTAATTCAGCCATATCTCCCAAACGGTAAGTCCGTTTGACAAGTGTAACCAATCTACGGAAAGGTAAACCATCATCCGGATCTAATGGAAGTGGTTTCAAGTCAAACTTTCTTACCAATCAAATGATATAGGCAAAACAAGATTCGTCGGGGGTAAAATGGTCATTTAAAAATCGGCAGAAATCGCGAACATGGGAAATGACCCCAATAGTCGTTCCCCAAAGTTACACGACCATACGACTTCATATGATAATGAAATAAATATTCTATGATACTCCGATGCCTAGAAGGTGGGTCGTTACACTCTCCCCCTCTTAAGAAATTTCACCCCGAAATTCCCTAGTTAAAGCATATAACGGGTCCCGCATGCCTAACAACCATTTACAAACAATCAAACATACATTAAAAACACATCAAGTCTATCCTAGCATGCGGAATAACTAAATCGCAATTTAAAATCTTACCATGCAAAGAGTTCTAGATGCGATTCCCTTATGCTCTGCTCTGTTTCCCAAGTACACCCACTCTCATTCTCGCCTCCACTGAACCTTAACCATTTTCACTGCCTTCCTTCGAAGTTGCTTCGTATCGCTCTCGAATTGGCATGCGGTTCCTAACCGCCTTGGGTTTATTTCGATGTCATCCAACCGATCCGGTGAAATAGTCATATCGTGGTCGTGCACGAACTTCTTTAACAAGGAAACACGAAACACATCATGAACTCCTGCCATCTTGTCTAGCAACTCAACTTTATATGCCAAATTCCCAACTTGCTCAAGAACTGGGAATAGACCAACGAATCTTGGTGCTAACTTTCTTCTCCTGCCAAATTGAATCACGCTCTTCAACGGAGAAATCTTGACAAACATCAAGTCGCCAATGGAGAATTTTAGATCTCTTCTCCTCTTATCAGCATAACTCTTCTGCCTATCTTAAGCAGCCTTCATTCGCTATTGGATAACCTTGATCTTATCTGAGGTTTCTCTTATCACATCTGGTCCAAGCACAAATTTCTCACTGGTTTTCAACCAACATGATGGTGAGTTGCACGGTCTTCCGTACAAGGCTTCAAATGGAGCCATAGCAATACTGGACTGATAACTATTATTATATATGAATTCAACTATATGTAAATGGTCATCCCATGATCCTCCAAAATACAATATACAAGATCTCAAGAGATCCTCCAATATACGATTCACCCTCTCTGTCTGACCGTCAGTTTGAGGATGGTATGCGGTACTGAGATGTAATTCTGATCCTAAAGCCTCTTGTAAGCTCTTCCAAAATCCACTAGTGAACAATGGATCTCGATCACTCACAATGCCTTTGGGTACTCTTTGAAATCTCACTACCCACTTCATATACAGTTCTGCTAACTTAGCTGCAGCTCTATTCGACTTGACGGGTATAAACCTTGCACTCTTGGTCAATCAGTCCACAATCACCCAAATGCTATCATGGCCCGATCTAGTCCTTGGTAACCCATCAATGAAATCCATAGTTTTTTTTTGGGTTCCTCCTCCTATCTCCAAAATTGAATCCATAGTTTCCGCAACTCTGTTGTGCCTCCTCGCTCAGATCTGAATCTCTCGTCTGTTATCGTCCATCGCTGATGCTCTTGAGCCCCTCTTTGCTAGGGTTTGCTGGTTCAGCAAAGTCAGTTGGTTGGATTTACAGTGTTGTTTCAGATCTGAATTTTTCCTTGAGTTTCGGTTGTTTTTTGCTGGTTTTTTCGTATGGTGTTGCCTCTGTGGGCTTTGGGGGGGGAGTTTCTCTTTCGTGACAGCATGGCAGATCTCGTTTTGGATCGATGCCTCAGTATTGTCTTCCCCCTAGCTAGTTGTTGCTTTGTATCGCTTGTTGGCACGGTGCTTTATCGTTATGCAGGTTCCCCACCTTTTCTGATTCTTCATCCTTCTTTCATCTTTTCATGAGCCCAATTCAATGACCATATCCCATTATCTTGCTTCAGATGTCGTTGTCTTCTCTGTTATTCCACCTGGTGTGCAGTCTCGCCTTCTTCCATGACTAGTATTGTGTCACGTCATTCTATGGCTGGTAAGTTGTCTATCTTTCTATGAGCAGTGTGTTCATCATCCGTCGGTGGACCATTGCTTGTTCTCGGCTTCATCAGCCGATGGGATGATTGTGCTTGATTGTTTATGGTGTGGAGGTTTCTTTGTACGCTATGTTGTCGGATGGTTCTATGTTATTTGCGATCTGTCACGAGATTTTGGTGATTATGGGTTTTTGTTTCTGGTTGGGTTCTATTATTGGATGTTTGGGTTCTGATGTTATTGGTGTGTTTGGGAGCCTGTCCTTGCTTGTGTTGTTGTTTTGCTGCTGGTTTAATGCTGATTCATGGAGTTCTCTTTTGATATGCGGCTGTCTGGGTGGTGTGGTGTTCAAGTTTGGAGATAGGGAGTTTGTTATGTTTTGTCTGTTTGTTTCTTTCCTTCGTTATGTTTTTGTTTTGTGCTGCTTTTGTTTTGCAAAGCTATTTGGCTTCCTTTGGTTGTTGTTTTGTATTTCCTTTTCTGTAGGATTTGTAATAGTTTGTGTTCTATGGAAATCCTTTTGAAAAAAAAAAGAAAAAAAAAATATCAATTTCAAAAAAAAAAACCATCAATGAAATCCATTGAAAATTGTTCCCATTTCCATTTTGGAATCTCTAATGGTTGCAACAAACCACTAGGCTTCTTCTACTCAGCTTTAACTAGCTGGCAATTTATGCATTTTGATATAAACTTCCCAATGTCTCTTTTCATCCCTTCCCAGTAGTAGGTCTGCTTCATGTCTCAATACATTTTATTACCTCCGGGATGTATAGTCAGTTTCAAGTGATGACATTCTCTAAGCACTTCATCTCTCAATCCATTGACATTGGGTACAACTAGTCTCCCATTCTTTCTAAGCCATCCATCTCGATCAAGCCCATACTTGTTTATCTCCTCGTCGATACCCATCTCTAACTTGAAGATGATTTCCAATAGGTTAGGATCGTTCCTCTGACTAGAACTAATCCTCTCATTCAAAGTGGGTCTGATCATCAAACTCGCTAACATCTCTGGATCCAGTTCACACTTTGGCCTGAAATCGTACCTTGCGTTATAATCCAGTTGCTTCCACTCAAGAAACATAGCCCTAAACTGGCATGTCTTCTACTCAATGCATTAGCTACCGCATTGCCCTTTCCTGGTGTATATGCGATATAGTAATCATAGGAATCCAAGAATTCTAACCATCTCTACTAACGAAGATTTAAATCCTTTTGGGAGAAAAGATACTCTAACGATTTATGATCAGTAAACAACTCGAATCTTCCCCCAAGAGATATTGTTTCCACATCTTCAACATGAATATGATCGCTGCCAATTTCAAATCATGGGTAGGATATCTTTTCTCATGAGATTTCAATTGCTGACTAGTGTAAGCTACAACCCTACCTCCTTGCATCAATACAACACCTATCCCGGTACCACATGCATCTGTGTACACTGTCGTCTCTTCATTCCCTTTAGGAATGACTAACACTGGCGCGCACGTCAACTTTTCCTTTAGACTCTTAAATGCATCCTCGCACTTTTCGTCCCAAACAAAAGCTTGATTCTTCTTGGTTAACTGAGTCAACGGTGCCGCTATCTTGGAGAAGTCCTGGATAAACTTATGGTAATATCCAGCTAACCCTAAGAAACTTCTTACGTTTGTTGCATTCTTGGGCATAGACCAATCTTGTACCATAGCCACCTTCGTAGGGTCCACGGCAATATCATTCGCTGAAACAACATGGCCCAAGAATGAAACACCCCACCTCCGTTAGAGTCACTCTCAAAGGGAATGCCCTAATTTTGGTGGAGGTTTTTAAGTATAAGTCACAGAGTTACAAGACAGATATAAGAACACATATTTGTAAACAGCGGAAAAACAACAACTTTTATTTCATAAGAGCAAATACGTGCTACAACAATATCACCATAATTGTCTTACATCTTTTCCAAAAACATAACATAATACTTTCATAATCTGTCTTGATTACATTATTTAAAGAAGCATAAATAAAACATGGATAAACTGCAAAAGCCCCCATAGTGATTGTCCAAAGCCATAGTTCAAAATGAAAAGATCCAAGCAATACATTTCTCTTCTTCAAGTTGGATGTTAAGGCTGGTCAAGCTGCTGTGTTCCCTCCCTGTGGACCTGGGGGGGGGGGAACGGAAGAAAAGAAGACGAAAGAAAAGTAGAGTCAGACATAAAGCCTGAGTAAGTCTAGTACTATTTTGTCTATGAATAAAGAACTGGGTATGATAAGTATAAACAAGAAGTGGGCAAGCACTATAAACTTGGTTAAGTTGTCTAGGGTCGAATATACTATCGTACACCATGTTAATCTCTAAACCCATATAAACTAGTTTCCAACTGGCACCCCATAATCAGGGTGATGTGATCCATTCAATGATGATCGGCTCCTACTCGCATAATTACATGTGTCTTACGGCCCCCGATGTTGTAGTTACCTATGCTGGTCCCACCATGGGGTGTATCAAGTCCCATGGTGGCGGCCCGACACAACCTTAGAATGCACAGGTATGCTACTGGTGTCCAGTGCCTTATTTTTCTGCGCCGGAGTGTGTGCACGCCCGCACCCCGTTAGAACCTACACTGCTACACCACCGCCGTCGATTTGACCTCTTACAATCAGCCCAGTAATCATGCCCCACCCTGCCTAGTTTTAGGGTATCCTGATACACCTTCTAGGGTTACTGCTGAAAAGGGTCCCCCGTTACTAGGTTTTCTATCTCTAGCCAACATGCTAAGTTGGTTAAGTGTTTCCTAACCTAACCCCCACCAGTCCGTTTAGTTTAGCATGTTCCATTTTGATTAAGTCTTTAGTTCACTTAATCCTAACAATCCTGACTCAGCCTTAATTGTCTTATTAAGGCCCTGACCTCTCACATTAGACAGGTATTGTTGTGGCTGCCTGTTGCCGGTTGGTTCCGGGCAGTCTTACGCCACAACTCAGTCTAACCTCGGGTCCTTATTGGGCTCCATGTTTAACCTCTCACATTGGATAGGTATTGTCGTGACTACTGGACAGCCGGGCGGTTCCGGGCAGGTTTACATCACAACTCAATCCAACCTCGGGTTAAACACATCGTATGTTCTACATTTACATATTTTGTCTTTCTTCTTTATTTTCTTATATGTAAATATTTGCGGCCCATTATTAAGTTAATGGTGTAAAGGTTACACCAATCATGGGCCCAACCCATACTTGAATTTGGGCCCTTCTATTTTATATTTTCATTCATTAGTAATTTTAACCCAACGTTATTTTCCCCCGTTTAACACGTCCGTTTATTATATATATGTTGGGCTTAGCCTTTTAAAGCCCAACCTAGCCATGCGAAAGGGGAGGCTTAAAGCGTGATTACATACACAAAAAGGGGAAGGTGAGCGCATGAACTTGCAATATGACGTTGGAAATATAAAATAGAAACTGGTGTACTTGCATAGTGGTAACATATACTTTGGTCATAAAGCATAGGTGACATGAATCAAGCCATGTAAACTTGTAGTTGAGATAAGAATCTAAATTGGGTATCATTATTGACACATAGTCATAACTACAACATGAACCTATATTTTTATTTAGGCATAATGTCAAACATAAGCATGGCATAAATATTTCTAACATAAGCATGGCATAATGTCAAACATAAGCATGGCATAAGTATTTGTTCACATAACCATGGCATAAATATTTCTAACATGAAATCATGATTTTTACTTTAGTCATGTAAACTTGCAAAAAGGGATTTTTGAACCTAACCTAGCTATGTACCACATATGTCATCATAAAATTCTTGTAAACAAGATAGACTTAATCATGGATTTTAATTATGCCAAATATCATTCATAGCCTAGCCATATTCATAAGTTTGCAAATAGGTTTTCTAGTTCAAAAGCATGGCTTAATACATGATGCCCAATTTTTAACATAATTTCATATGGATTATGATAACCCAAACTTATTCCAATTACTTCACAAAAATGATGTTTGTATAAAAATACCCATTATGATGGCATAATAGCAAAGCCCCAAACTTGCATAAATTTCAATGTAGCTTCAACATGGATTACATAATTTGCGAATATTCCAAACGTATACTTGCATAGAACTACCGCATGTAGTTCTTTATAATTGAATAACATAATTCAAGAATATCCAAACGCATATAATATTTCAATTTGATAAGAACGCACAAATATGAATTACTTTATTACCACAATTCAAGCATACAAACCAACACAATTATTTGTTCATACCAAAGTAATACTCTACTTACAATGGTGTGATGAATTCTCTAATTTAGGGATTGAAGACGCGGTTTGATTTGATTGAGTTGCTTTATGCCTTAGAATTTGCCTCCTAATCCTCTCTCCAATTTGGTGGCTACCCCTAGTCGTTCCTCAGCAACATGGCGGCTTTGTTCTTATTTTTGAATGAATAGATTAGGGTTTAGTCTAGGGTTGTTTATATAGAGGTTATGAACTGATTAGGACCATTGATGTTGCTTGGATTGATCATAGCCATTCATCCTAAGGAGAGACCAATTAGAGCCTGCCACCTAGCCCTAATGACAAAGCAGACCACAGAAAATCGACCAGCATAGAATAGGCCAGCCAGGTTAGACTGGGTTCGACCTGGCTCTGGACCAGGTCGACATGCCTGTCGACAGCCCTGTCGACCTGGTTAGACCAGGTCGACAGCCCAGTCGACCTGGGTGCGTCAGGCGGGTGTTTTTCCGCCCTGGCCCATTGGGCCCCATTTTTGTTTTCTGAGCTTATTTTATTCTGTTTGAATTTTAAATTTAATTCAAAAACTTCCGAAGGCCATATCTTCTTCATACGGACTCCGTTTTTCGAAAACTCGGACTCTATTTCGCGTATTTTTCCGAGACGAACGCAATGGCGTATCCCGTTTCCCTTAGTTCTTTGATTTGAAATTAATTATACTTTAATTTGTAAATTTCACAGTTATATAATTCGCGGGGTGTTACATTCTCCCCCACTTAAAAGAATTTCGTCCCCGAAATCTTCAAGTTAGGAGGAATGTATATCCTAACATTTAATCATCCATCTACTCATCCATCAAACACGAGCATCCATTGTCCTTAAAAAGACTTCTAATGCTTCATGATCATATGCGAAGTGTGTGTGTACATGAACTTATCTAATGCAAAATCAGGCGGTCTACTGATTCAGTTGACCTCCTTAATGCGGATTATGTAAGTGCCATGAATCCATCATGTATGCAAATTTTCCTATTCTTGATTCTACATGAGTGCACAATCATTCAATACAAATGCAGCATCCACATGACAACACATTAAAGTTCAACCACATACGAATGCAAACATATATGCATATGCAATATGAAGTGACTGAGCCGATCTAATACCTAGATTGTGTGTGTATATGCAACCACGAGCAACCACTAGCAATCACTTGCAACCACTTGCAACCATCATACATAACATGTTTCAACTACATGTTTCCATCCAAAAAGGTTTTACCTAAAAGATAAGGTCGAGGAAATATACCTAAAAAGATAGATAAAAGCGCAACTTAAGGAAAAGGAAAGATCAAGGATGTACCCTCGAACAGAAAAGGGTAGGCAGTGCGTATTCTAGCTTCAGTTTCCCAAGTCGCGTCTCCCTCGGCGTCGCTCCACTGAACTTTGACGAGCTTTACTTCACGGTTGCGTAGCTTCTTCACTTCCGTTCCTAATATGCGTGTTGGAACTTTTCTTATGGTTGCTTCGCGTTCCACTTCGGCCTCTTCGAGGATATTTGGCTCTACCACTTCAGCAGACTCATGTAGACATTTTCGGAGATGTGAAACGTGAAAAACGTTGTGGAATCCAACCAACTTCTCGGGTAGCTCTAATCTATAGGCCATTTTCCCAATTTTCTCGATGATAGGGAATGGCCCTACGAACCTTGGTGCAAGTTTTCCTGTGGTTCCAAAACGAACAACGTTTCTTAGTGGTGATACCTTGAGAAAAACTCTGTCTCCAACCTCGAATTCAAGGTCGGTTCTCCTCTTGTCGGCATAGGACTTTTGTCTGTCTTGGGCCGTCTTCATCCTTCTTCGTATTAAGTCTACTTTCTCTGAGGTCTCTCGGATCATGTCTGGTCCAAGTATGAGCTTATCAGTAGACTCCCACCAACAAGTGGGCGATCGGCACGGTCTTCCATATAAAGCTTCGAAGGGCGCCATTCCGATGGTTGCTTGATAGCTGTTGTTGTAGGCAAATTCCACCAAAGGAAGGTGGTCTTCCCATGTCCCTCCGAAGTCAAGGATGCATAGCCTTAAAAGGTCTTCCAAAACTCTGTTCACTGTTTGGCCATCGGTTTGGGGATGATAGGCTGTGCTCAAGCATAACTGCGTTCCTACTGCTTCTTGCAGACTCCGCCAAAATTCGCTGGTGAAGATGGGGTCTCGGTCACTAACGATGCTAGATGGTATTCCATGGAGTCGAACGATTTCCTTGAGGTAAAGTGATGCTAGGGATGAGGCAGTTCTTTTACTTTTGACAGGTAAAAAGTGGGCGCTTTTAGTAAGCCTATCCACTATTACCCAAATGCTAGTGTTGCCTCTCCTAGACCTAGGCAGGCCATCGATGAAGTCCATTGAGATGCTATCCCACTTCCACTGCGGGACCTCCAGAGGATGTAGCAGTCCGCCAGGCTTTTTCTGTTCCGCCTTAACCTGTTGGCACACCATACACTTAGAAACGAACTCTGCCGCGTCCTTTTTCATGCCGTTCCAGAAGAAAGTCCTTTTTATGTCTTTGTACATTTTATCTCCGCCTGGGTGTATCGTCAACTTGGAGTGATGTGCTTCCTCGAGAACCTTCTTTACTAAATCTTTTGTCTGTGGGACGCATAGTCTTCCGTCTCGTCTTAGCAACCCCTTATCGTCGATGGAGTATCTGTTGAGGTGACTTGAAGTCTCACCCCTAATTAGCCTATCAATCATTTCCACAAGCTGAGGGTCTTCGCGTTGTGCTGTCCCTACTGAATCCACTAAAGTTGGGCGCACTTCGAGAGATGCTAGTAAGCCTGGTACGAAATCGGAGGAAGGCCTAAAGTCGAAGCTGGCTATAAACTCTAGGCTTTGTCTTTCAACAAACAACGGGCTTAGGGTCAATTTCTTTCGGCTCAACGCGTCTGCCACTACGTTGCCTTTGCCCGGAGTGTAGGAGATTTCGAAATCGTACGAGGCAAGAAACTCCATCCATCTTTGTTGCCTCAAGTTAAGATCTTTCTGCGAGAAAAGATATTTCAACGATTTATGGTCAGTGTAAAGTTCGAACTTCTCACCTAGGAGATAGTGTCGCCAAGACTTGAGTGCAAAGACGATGGCGGCTAACTCAAGATCGTGGGTTGGGTAGTTCTTTTCTTGCACCTTCAACTGCCTCCCGCCATAAGCTACTACCCTTCCTTCTTGCATTAAGACGGCACCTAGCCCTGTCCCACATGCATCCGTATAAACAGTGAACATCTTGCTCCCATCTGGCAGCGTCAAAACTGGGGCTGTTGTGAGAGCCCTCTTCAGTCGTTGGAAAGCAAACTCGCAATCCAAGTCCCAATTAAACACTAGATTCTTCTTAGTCAATTTCGTGAGTGGAGCTGAGATTTTCGCAAAATCCCTTATGAATTTTCGATAGAAACCCGCTAGTCCTAGAAAGCTTCGAACCTCAGTTGCATTCCTTGGTGTCTTCCAATCCTGTACCGCCACTACCTTAGCAGGGTCCACTGCTAACCCTTGTTTGGATACTATGTGCCCAAGGAACCTCACCTCTTCTCTCCAAAAGTGGCATTTGGAGAATTTGGCTTTTAGTTGATGGACTCGCAAAGTTTCCATGATTGCCCTTAAGTGTTGAGCATGTTCCTCTTCATTCTTTGAGAAGATAAGGATATCATCTACGAAGACCACTACGAATTTGTTGAGGAAATCTCTAAATACCCTACTCATTAGGTCCACGAAGTAAGCAGGTGCATTTGTCAAGCCGAAAGGCATGACAAGCCATTCAAAGAAGCCGTCTGGGGTTCTGAACGCCGTTTTATCGATGCTATCTTCAGCCACCCTTAGCTGATGAAAACCGGTTGCTAAATCGAGTTGGGAGAAAACAGACGCTCCTACAAGCTGGTCGAATAAATCGTCAATTCTAGGGAGAGGGTGCCTATTCTTTTTCGTTAGCTTGTTGAGCTCCCTATAGTCAACACATAGACGGAGTGAACCATCCGCCTTTGTAGCGAACACCACTGGAGCGCCCCATTCTGAAATGCTCCTCCTAATGAACCCCTTTTCTAGAAGCTCTTTAATCTGTTTACTGAGCTCTTTCCTTTCTCGTGGAGCCATGTGTCTAACGGGCAACGCAACGGGCTTTGCATTATCTACAAGATATATGCGGAAGTCTATTTCCCGCTTCGGAGGCAAGCCCTTCACCTCTTCGAAGACATCCGGATATTCCCGGACCACTCTAACTGATTGCAAATTTTCAACAGAGGCATCTAGCGATTCAAGATAACTAAGCATAACCGCATATGAGGGATTACAAGAAATTTCCAAAGTATTACCGAGCTGGGTTAGGAGCCTAACAACCCTTTTCTCACAATCAAGGATGGCCCCATTACTGGATAGCCAATCCATCCCCAAAATCAAACCATAACCCGAAAAGCCCAAAACAAAGGCACTACATTGAAATTCTACACTTAGAATAGAAATTTTCAATCCCAAACAGATCATAGACAAATGAGCTAGGCCCCCAATTGGGTTTGAAACAATTAAGGGGTCCTCTACCATACTAGTTTTTAGGTGCAGAGATTCTACTAAAGCAGACGAGATAAAGAAGTGTGATGCACCAGAATCAAATAAAGTGCGAACGGGGTGATCATAAAGATAAACTACACTTTCTACAGAAGTATTTATACCTCGCTGTTGCAGAGGTGGCGCTTCCAGCACATGGACCTGTGCCTCTGGGGTGGATCCAGCCCTCTGCCCCTGTCCTCGTTTCTTTGGGCAGTCCTTAGCCCTGTGGCCTGTCTCACCGCAAGAAAAGCACCCACCATTCTCCTTGGCCTTCTTTTTCCGGCAGTCCTTTACTAAGTGCCCCACTTTGCCATAGAAATTGCACTTCCTCTTCTCTTTGTTGCCTTTCCCGCCCTTCTTAAAGTCTGTCTTCTTAGGCTGCAAACCCTCTTTCTTCCCTTGAGAGCTTTCTGCCTTTGTATCCTTCTTGCCCTTATCCTCTTCATTCAGCAATGCCATTTGCACCAATCTTTCATACGTGGCTCCCATGGGTATATGGGTCATGGCCAAACTGTGTAATGGCTCATTCAACCCTTTGACGAACCGGAGAGCCTTCTTGTGCGGGGTGTTGACTAGGTCAAGCCCAAACCTAGCCAGCTCATCGAACTGATTCACATACTCTCTGACTGTCTTGTCCCCTTGCTTAAGAAATAAGAATTTTTCCAACTGCAAACTTCTTTCTGCATCTGAGAGAAATTTAGTCTCAAACCTTGCCCTAAAGTCCTCCCATGTCTCCACTGGTCTTTCAGCATTAGTGACTTCCCACCAGTAGGAAGCCTCGCCCTTCAATAGCCACACTGCCAATTGTACTTTTTGTCTATCTTCTACCTCAAAGATGATGAATAGATCCTCAGTTTCTTTCAGCCAATTCCTAGCTGCCACAAAGGACTCAGTTCCATGGAAATCCCTTCCACCCATAGCTTTAAAATCTTTACATATCTTAGCAAACGTGTTTCCCCGAGGAGGAGGTGGAGGAAAAGGTGCCGCTGCAGCTGGATGATTTCCGGCAGCTGGGGGCGGAGGAATGGTAGGGCCTGGCTGGGTGGCTCTTGCTTCTAAGAACCGTCTAAACCAACCAGGTATTGGTACCCCTTCCGGCAAGTTAAGATCTTCGGACATGCTGAAACAAAAAGGATAGATTCAAGACGAAGGATAAGAGATAGTACCTATGTCTTTGGGGAGTGGACTTTGCCTTTTTAAAATAAAATAGTACTTTTGTCTTTTAAAAATGCTTCTTTAAATTTCCTTTTTGAAAACAATTTTTCAAAACTTTTTATCTTATCTGGTAAACCTATGCTCTGATACCAAGTGAAACACCCCACCTCCGTTAGAGTCACTCTCAAAGGGAATGCCCTAATTTTGGTGGAGGTTTTTAAGTATAAGTCACAGAGTTACAAGACAGATATAAGAACACATATTTGTAAACAGCGGAAAAACAACAACTTTTATTTCATAAGAGCAAATACGTGCTACAACAATATCACCATAATTGTCTTACATCTTTTCCAAAAACATAACATAATACTTTCATAATCTGTCTTGATTACATTATTTAAAGAAGCATAAATAAAACATGGATAAACTGCAAAAGCCCCCATAGTGATTGTCCAAAGCCATAGTTCAAAATGAAAAGATCCAAGCAATACATTTCTCTTCTTCAAGCTGGATGTTAAGGCTGGTCAAGCTGCTGTGTTCCCTCCCTGTGGACCTGGGGGGGGGGGAAACGGAAGAAAAGAAGACGAAAGAAAAGTAGAGTCAGACATAAAGCCTGAGTAAGTCTAGTACTATTTTGTCTATGAATAAAGAACTGGGTATGATAAGTATAAACAAGAAGTGGGCAAGCACTATAAACTTGGTTAAGTTGTCTAGGGTCGAATATACTATCGTACCCCATGTTAATCTCTGAACCCATATAAACTAGTTTCCAACTGGCACCCCATAATCAGGGTGATGTGATCCATTCAATGATGATCGGCTCCTACTCGCATAATTACATGTGTCTTACGGCCCCCGATGTTGTAGTTACCTATGCTGGTCCCACCATGGGGTGTATCAAGTCCCATGGTGGCGGCCCGACACAACCTTAGAATGCACAGGTATGCTACTGGTGTCCAGTGCCTTATTTTTCTGCGCCGGAGTGTGTGCACGCCCGCACCCCGTTAGAACCTACACTGCTACACCACCGCCGTCGATTTGACCTCTTACAATCAGCCCAGTAATCGTGCCCCACCCTGCCTAGTTTCAGGGTATCCTGATACACCTTCTAGGGTTACTGCTGAAAAGGGTCCCCCGTTACTAGGTTTTCTATCTCTAGCCAACATGCTAAGTTGGTTAAGTGTTTCCTAACCTAACCCCCACCAGTCCGTTTAGTTTAGCATGTTCCATTTTGATTAAGTCTTTAGTTCACTTAATCCTAACAATCCTGACTCAGCCTTAATTGTCTTATTAAGGCCCTGACCTCTCACATTAGACAGGTATTGTTGTGGCTGCCTGTTGCCGGTTGGTTCCGGGCAGTCTTACGCCACAACTCAGTCTAACCTCGGGTCCTTATTGGGCTCCATGTTTAACCTCTCACATTGGATAGGTATTGTCGTGACTACTGGACAGCCGGGCGGTTCCGGGCAGGTTTACATCACAACTCAATCCAACCTCGGGTTAAACACATCGTATGTTCTACATTTACATATTTTGTCTTTCTTCTTTATTTTCTTATATGTAAATATTTGCGGCCCATTATTAAGTTAATGGTGTAAAGGTTACACCAATCATGGGCCCAACCCATACTTGAATTTGGGCCCTTCTATTTTATATTTTCATTCATTAGTAATTTTAACCCAACGTTATTTTCCCCCGTTTAACACGTCCGTTTATTATATATATGTTGGGCTTAGCCTTTTAAAGCCCAACCTAGCCATGTGAAAGGGGAGGCTTAAAGCATGATTACATACACAAAAAGGGGAAGGTGAGCGCATGAACTTGCAATATGACGTTGGAAATATAAAATAGAAACTGGTGTACTTGCATAGTGGTAACATATACTTTGGTCATAAAGCATAGGTGACATGAATCAAGCCATGTAAACTTGTAGTTGAGATAAGAATCTAAATTGGGTATCATTATTGACACATAGTCATAACTACAACATGAACCTATATTTTTATTTAGGCATAATGTCAAACATAAGCATGGCATAAATATTTCTAACATAAGCATGGCATAATGTCAAACATAAGCATGGCATAATGTCAAACATAAGCATGGCATAAGTATTTGTTCACATAACCATGGCATAAATATTTCTAACATGAAATCATGATTTTTACTTTAGTCATGTAAACTTGCAAAAAGGGATTTTTGAACCTAACCTAGCTATGTACCGCATATGTCATCATAAAATTCTTGTAAACAAGATAGACTTAATCATGGATTTTAATTATGCCAAATATCATTCATAGTCTAGCCATATTCATAAGTTTGCAAATAGGTTTTCTAGTACAAAAGCATGGCTTAATACATGATGCCCAATTTTTAACATAATTTCATATGGATTATGATAACCCAAACTTATTCCAATTACTTCACAAAAATGATGTTTGTATAAAAATACCCATTATGATGGCATAATAGCAAAGCCCCAAACTTGCATAAATTTCAATGTAGCTTCAACATGGATTACATAATTTGCGAATATTCCAAACGTATACTTGCATAGAACTACCGCATGTAGTTCTTTATAATTGAATAACATAATTCAAGAATATCCAAACGTATATAATATTTCAATTTGATAAGAACGCACAAATATGAATTACTTTATTACCACAATTCAAGCATACAAACCAACACAATTATTTGTTCATACCAAAGTAATACTCTACTTACAATGGTGTGATGAATTCTCTAATTTAGGGATTGAAGACGCGGTTTGATTTGATTGAGTTGCTTTATGCCTTAGAATTTGCCTCCTAATCCTCTCTCCAATTTGGTGGCTACCCCTAGTCGTTCCTCAGCAACATGGCGGCTTTGTTCTTATTTTTGAATGAATAGATTAGGGTTTAGTATAGGGTTGTTTATATAGAGGTTATGAACTGATTAGGACCATTGATGTTGCTTGGATTGATCGTAGCCATTCATCCTAAGGAGAGACCAATTAGAGCCTGCCACCTAGCCCTAATGACAAAGCAGACCACAGAAAATCGACCAGCATAGAATAGGCCAGCCAGGTTAGACTGGGTTCGACCTGGCTCTGGACCAGGTCGACATGCCTGTCGACAGCCTTGTCGACAGCCCTGTCGACCTGGTTAGACCAGGTCGACAGCCCAGTCGACCTGGGTGCGTCAGGCGGGTGTTTTTCCGCCCTGGCCCATTGGGCCCCATTTTTGTTTTCTGAGCTTATTTTATTCTGTTTGAATTTTAAATTTAATTCAAAAACTTCCGAAGGCCATATCTTCTTCATACGGACTCCGTTTTTCGAAAACTCGGACTCTATTTCGCGTATTTTTCCGAGACGAACGCAATGGCGTATCCCGTTTCCCTTAGTTCTTTGATTTGAAATTAATTATACTTTAATTTGTAAATTTCACAGTTATATAATTCGCGGGGTGTTACAAAGAATCTCACTTCCCTCCTCCAGAAGTGACACTTAGAAAACTTTGCTTTCAATTGGTGTTTTCTCAACACCTCCATCACTACTCTCAAATGTTCCTTGTGTTCTTCCTCTGTCCTCGAATAAACCAAGATATCGTCTACGAACACATGAACAAACTTATTCAATTGATCTCTGAATACCCTATTCATAATATCCACAAAATACGTTGGTGCATTGGTCAACCCGAATGGCATGACCTACCACTCATAGAATCCAGACGGCGTCTGAAAGGTCGTTTTAGGAATACTCTTAGTTGCTACTCGGAGCTGATGAAATCCTATCGCGAGGTCCAATTGGGAGAACACTCTTGCTCCCACAAGTTGATAAACAAATTATCTATCCGCGGAAGAGGATACTTATTCTTCTTAGTCACTTTATTCAACTCGCGATAGTCCACACATAAACGAAGGGAACCATCTACCTTGGTAGCAAATAGAACTAGTGCTCCCCACTCGGAGACACTTCTTCTGATAAATCCCTTCTTCAAAAGATTGCTTACTTTCACCCCGAGCTCCCGCAGCTCCCTTGGTGCCATACGACGATGTGGCATCACTATAGGTCTGGCCTCTTCCACAACTCATCACTAGGTAGGCCACCAAACACTACCCTTCGTCCATCATCTGCCCTAACAGTCACCGAAAATCCCTCACAGTCTACCACCACCCCATATCTTTGGAGCGAATCGACTCCCAAAATAATGCCAAACCCAGTAAAGCCCAAAACAATGCAATCACAAGCAAAGATACATCCATGACTCGATAAGAACACATTACGACAAATCATGCTAAGGCTATCGAACCACCAATCAGATTCGTCACAAATAAAGGTTTATCGACTATCTCGGGTTCCAATCCCAACCTATCTACAGGTCTTAGATATGAAGGAACGGAAAGCCCCAGTATCAAACAATACTCGAACATGAACATCAAAAACAGAAAGCATACCTTGAATGACGACATTCTTTCCTTTCTCCACCGCAGTTGGGGCATTCAACGAAGAAGGAACAGCATTAATAGCATATGCTTTCACAATCTTCTTCTCTTTTGGGGGTTGCGGATATTTATCCTTGTGATGTCCCACTTGGCCGCAGTTGAAGCACTTCCTATCTGCTGGCTTTGCTCGACATTCTTTAGCATAATGGCCCTTCTTGCCATAGCTAAAGCACTCAACATCTTTCTTATTCTTCTTCTAACCATCCTTAGCTTGGTTCTGACTCTGCTTCCTTTTATTCTAAGAATTATTCTTGTCTCCACCGCTTGCCTGTGGTTTTCGCCCATCTATAGACGCAATAGAAATTTCAACCTTAGGCTTTGGATAAAGGCTTTCTGATCTCAATGCTTTCCCAACAATCGATTCAAATTTTTTATCAATATGGTTTATAAGCTTTTCCCCTAAGTACCGATCTAAGCTTATTATGAACTTCTCATTCTTCTTCTCGGGATTGTCAACGAGGGATAATCCATACTTCGATAAAGTATCGTACTCAGCAATATGTTCCGAGACCGCCCTACCTTTCTGTTTAAGCTCCAAGAACTTCGTAAACAACTCTGACTTCTGGGCAGCCGGGATAAACTTATCACTGAATCGGTCCTTAAACTAATCCCGAGTAACTTGATCTTCAGAGGTAGCTGCCTTAATAGCATTCCACCAATTCATTGACCATCCTTGCAGCTGATAGGATGCTAGCTTCCTCTTCATAGCATCTTCGATTCCCAAATCTTCAAAGATGCACTCACAACTATCCAGCCAATCCTGAACTTCTGTAGCCGACTCCATTCCATGGAACGACTTCCCACCAAGACTAGTGTAATCCTTGCATAGCTTGGCGAAATCGGCTCTAGGCGCCTGCACCGCTGCACCACCACCATTTGTTGCATTAGGAGCTGCCTTATGAACATCCCTAAGAATCTCTCTCATGAAGTCAGTGAACATCGTCCTCATATCAGGTGCATTCCTATTATTGGCACCTGAACTAGTACCCCTCGTATATCGGCTCATCGTTCAATCTGTAAAGAGAAAACGATTAACCATCTCTTCAATGGTGCAAGTGCAGCACGACTCCATCCTTAGATATACTAATAGTACATATATAGCTTTTAAAAACCAAAGTATCACAAATTCACACTCTCATATATGTATACTATCTCTCCTTGATGTCTTCTCCTAGGTTAACTATGCAACCTAGAGCTCTGATACCAAGTGTGACGGCCCACCCTGCACCAGCCGATATTTCAAATTAAAGTGCACTATGCCAATGCCTAACTGGTATGGGACGGTCGCCAAAGAAAGGAAAAGGAAGGAATTTGAACTAACAAGGAACCTGTAGAATGTCTCACAGCGTATGGGATAAAATATAATAATAACATAACTTTGACATAAAACAGGTGAGATAGTGCATAAGCTGAAAATTAAACCATCATAGTAGCGGAAATCCAAAATACAGCTTATCATCCAAACCAACATTATTACAACTTTGAAATACTGTCTCTTAAGCCAAAGAAAGAGGTACACTACTAATGCCCAAAGTAGTGTCCAGCAACAACAAAGGGAGAATATCTATATATGTCATACATGGAAGCCTCTTGCTTGTCTCCGGTACAGCAACTCGTGCATATCACCTAACCTGTCTCTAGTCTGCCTGTTTAAGAGCACCCAGAGTAATAAGAAGAGACATAAAACTCTAGGTCAGACGAAAGTCTGGTATGAGTGATAAGCAGCGAAACAGAATAATAACAGGTATACATAACCATACCTGGACCTGCAACCAAAGAGTTAGCACACAAGATGTACAATACTCTAAGGTGACACTAACATATGGTGCAAAGATATGGCGGAGGGGGTGTGCATGTCATGGTGATAAAAAACATCAAACATAGCAACCATCCACACATCTCTCACTCAGTACGTAAAGCATACATATCTACCACTTTGATCACCCAATCCTGCTAAAATCACTCTACCTCATGGAGTCACAGTGATTCCACTGCACTGATCCATAGCCACTAATCTTTTGCTATGTCCGCTCTTCCCCATGGAGTCATAACAACTCCATTGCACTAGCTCATAGCCTTGCTATGATCACCCTGCCCCCATGAAGTCATAACAACCTCACTGCACTGATCCATAGCCAATATCCATCTCTCAATGGTGAATCAAAGTTATAGACGTCGATAACCCCTTTCCATACGTCCCGCAGCAAAGTCCGATCATGAAGTTAACTCGTTGGTTCCCATCTGGATCCTAAGTTCTACTTCCCATTTGGACTACCTTTGTATCTCGGGTTTTGGTCTCCTACGGATCAGTTTGAATGTGCGTAGCAGCCCAATTATCATTGGTTCAGTTCGGCCATCCTGGTTCGGTTCGTGATCCCCTTTCCATAGCATCAGGTCAGTTCGGCTCGTAGCCCCCATCTTCAGTTCGTGATGTCTTCACTTGAGTGGTCGAGTCGTTCGCTCCCTCTCATGGCGGTTCGGATCGGGCTCCTTCATTCGAGCGGTCGAGTCGTCATTTTCCTCTCATGGCGGTACGGATCGGTCTCCTTCATTGGCTCGTAGGTCGAGCCTTCATCAATTCGGGTTCGAGCTCAGGTTCGATCGTGGCCTTCTCGAAGCTCCATATCAGCTCGTGACATCAAGGGTGAAGATTTGTGATGGCGAGTCGGTTCAGTACGGAAACATGAGGCAGCTCGTAGGTGGGCTACACGACCCGACCCGGTCCCCCTCCACCGATCCGATCCGGTTCCTGCACCATTTTCTTCAACTTTTCCAGCGACTATTTTACGCCACACGATGGCATTTTCGACCATTTTAACTATCCTACGCAATCACAAATCATACCAAACAGTAATAGCAACATGTATAATCATCCACAAACATCAAAACAACAAGTTAACAAGTTTATACGGATCAAACATACCCCAAAACCCATGTTTTTCCCTTAATCCCCCTTAATCATGTTAAAGCATACAATTAGCAAAACTTATCCAAATTAGCCCAAATTTCTATCAGACCCCTAATAAAATATTTTAGAATTCTTACAAATTTTTCCAGAATTTTAACATGCATAGATTCGCTAATTAACACTAATCACCCTTAATTAGCCGTAACTAGTGAAAAACAATGCAAATCACTCGCCTTGGCCATAAATTAATCTTAGATCTGAACTTTGCTACTAATATAGGTCGAATTCCAATGCTTATCAGTAGCCCCAACTCTGATTTGCCACTAGACTTCCTTGATTTGGTGGAGATTAAGCTAATACGCGAATAAAAGGTGATTTGGGATGAATTTAGAAAGTGAAGGTCATTGTTAGGATTGAAGAGAGGTAAGTGGCAGCTGGAAAATGACAAAGAAAAGGTTTCACTAACCCTAGTCATCCCTCATATAGCTCTAATCCCGAAATCCTTCAAGGGGCCTAGCTGCTAATCACCCGATTAAGCCCAATTAAGTTGTTTTCCACCTTCTAAACCTCAATTCAGCCATATCTCCCAAATGGTAAGTCCGTTTAGCAAGTGTGACCACTCTACGGAAAGGTAAACCATCATCTGGATCTAATGGAAGTGGTTTCTGGTCAACATTCCTTATCAATCAAAATTTATAGGCCAAACAAGATTCTCCAGGGGCAAAATGGTCATTTAAAAATCGGCAAAAATCGTGAACATGAGAAATGACCCCAATAGTCGTTCCCTAAAGTTACACGACCATACGATTTCATATGATAATGAAATAAACATTCTTCGATCCTGCGATGCTAAGAAGGCGGGTCGTTACAACATCAGACAAAGAAATAGTGATTGGGAAATCCTCGTACACTGTCCACTAAGCCAGTGATTATTTTTGAACCCCGAATCTCCACAAAGGAAAACGATGGGCACTGGTTCCTTTTTCTAAAAGCATACAACGAGCATATGCCCTTAAGTGAAGGAGCCCAATGTTTTTCCCTCATAAAAAGGATATAAAGTCTTATCAAAATCGCATAACCATTAGGACGTAACTGGTATGGGGCAATAGCCAGGCGCCGAAGAATCATTTCTTAGATAAGGATTAAAAGGAGGAATCGCTTATCAGCATGCCGATATTATCAGCAACATATCCTTTAGGAGGAATATCTGCAAACTCCTTCTCTCTAGGCAGTTTGGCTTCTTCTTTCTCTGAGATTCAGAATTGATTGCACAATTGTTGGAACGAGCTGAAAGAAAGCTCTGTCTCGTGCCTCTCACAAGGTATGCTAGAAAGTGCACAGGGTTGTGGGAAATCTTGGGAAACACCTGTTAAAGAGGCAATATTTGGCATAAATATTGCTTGATTGGAACTTCCCGCTTGATCAGACCCTCTGGCTTGGTCAAACTAGTTCGACTCCTGAAATTATGGGTTTATAAAAAAGAACATTTTGTTCAAGCTCGTATGAATTTAAGAAAGGCTATTGTAAAAAAGAGAAAAGAAAACCCTTACTTGGAAACCCTGCAATAGCTTGGTTAGGATTGTGAGAACCTTTAAGAGCTCCACAAAGGTCAATCTCGCTTAACAGTTAGAAATCTCAAAATTGCATTCAAAATAACCAAATTCATACTTCAATTTGGGCCAAAGTAAGATTGAAAGAATAATTTACTTACAGGCAAGTGAGCAGTCTCAAATCCAGGCGAACAGGCTGGCCAAACCAATCTCGAGATTGCGGAGGCCTTGATAGGAGTACTGTGCAAGAATGCAAATCAGAGCAACGAAAGAACTGAAGTAATCGAAAGGTATGAAAAGAATCAGAACAATGAAGAGGATTGCTCAGAACAACGCCGCCATTGAAAGTTTCTCTTGGGGAGAGAAGAAAATAGGAAAACAATATATAAGAAAAAGCCAGAAGGGTTAGCAAACCAAAATAGTATGTCCGTCCGGTCGCTCATACGTGATAATACGGACAACCGACCCTATGTTCAGGCTAATGAACACAACATTCGAGCAATTGGGGAGTCATTCAAACAAGCGCATATAGGTGGGCCATGTGAGAACACTACCGCCATATGGAATTTGAGTTGAACCACCAAATCTTTTCGAAGTCCTGTATACCAGTATATAGGTGTATAAGATAAACCAGTCGGTTACATACAAATAAGTAGATAAGGGGGAAGATTAAAAGTCATGCATCCGAAGCACCCTCACCACGTCGACTTAGTACTCGATAGCACAAAGATGTTTCCCGTCAAATTCCAGCTGGCGCTCAACAATTTGACGGTTCGCATGATAAGACACATCAGACTTCTCGCTCACAGAAAGGGACAATACCTGTCCACCATAGCGGAACAATCCTAAGTTTTGAATGAACGACCCTTCGATGAGACGAGTTAGACCTGCCAAACAATGTTGCGATCAATTATATCGAAGTCAGTAATTCTTTGCCAAAAGAAATTATGAACTTCGAGGGGCAAGTGTTAATCCCTCAAAAAATCCACATGCATATTAAGTTACAAGATCTGAGTAGGAGCTATAGAATGAACACCTTCAGGGTCGATCGCGCATAGTATTTTCCAAGGCGTTTGAGCAACTCATAAAGGATGGAAAGCAACTACACAAAGCAACGCCGAAGCCCGAAAAAAGTTATGATTTGGGCGTAGAAGCAAAGGTCGGTCGTTCACATCGGAACAAAGCCGCTCGAAAATCAAAACAAAGCAAGTCGCCCACAGCAATGGAAGACGCTTGACCTAATATCAAAGTTCGGTCGCACGTATCAAAGCAGGAGTCAAGGTCATGCGTACAATCAACAACAGCTCATGGATTGCAACTCCTATCGCTCGTATGTTCCTACTAGTCGAACGTCAATACTTTGGTCAGAAACCACCTACTGGTCGATCATACACCAGTTCTTAGAAAGAGCGCACTTACATCTCAATTTGCAAGCCTTGGTCAGTCACCTCCAGACTAAAAAGGTCATCGCCTGCTCACTCAGGATCAGACATAGCCGCATCAGAAAATCATGATCATCCGTCTACCCAAAACGCTCGCTCCTATAGAATCGCTCGCACATGACAATTGGAAACATCTACGGACAGTTGGCTACAGCTAGTTGATGGCATGTTTGTAATTAATGAGATGAACGACCCGTAGTTTGCATATACAGATTTTAGATCACTGGCTCAAGGGGGGCTCACCGACAAATACGCCATGGCTGCCAACGTAAAAAAGATCCAATCTTTCTAGCCACAAATTGCTACTGAATTCTATCCTCTGACTCCTCAAACACTTGGAAGTATTGATCATCTTCTTCACTCGAAGTTCTTTCACACATTTGGCCATGGCGTCAAGAACAACCTTGTAATTAGGGGAAACAAAGATATTTTCCTTCTCAATCATTCACCCATCCTTCTCCTCCTCAAACTCTACCATTCTCTAATAAAATCCCAGGATTGAAATGTATTAATGAGAGTATATTGAGTGGGTATAGAGTTGTATGAAAAAAAAGAGTTCATGTATTTTGTAATCCTTGTTATAAGAATGCAAGTTATGTTTATAGTGGATGTAGGCCTAATATAAGGCTGAACCACTCTAAACACTGTCTCTATTTTATCTTCCTCGCATTTTCATTTTCGATTATTGTTAAGTACGGCTCCACTTATTTCCCTACCATTTTGGTGAAGTACAATTTTAGCACCTTTGGTGTTTAAGCTATTTTTGGGTGTAAACAGGAAATTTAAGGTGTTAGAAAATTTTCGGAATTTTTGAAATTTTCTGTGAGCATAAATGAATTAATATTTTAATTGAAATCAGTTGGTTCAGTCAAAACTAAATTAAAGAAGTAAACTAAATGATTTTTACCTTAGTTAATAGGGTCTGTAACATTTTTCTTACCTTTGCAATTTCGAGGATGTAATTCTTTTAAGGGGGGAGGAATGTAATAACCCGAAATTTTCGCTGTTAATTTTAAAATATTTAAATTGGTTTTAAATGTCGTATTGGTAATATAAAATGATTTTTATAAGGAACTATTTATTAAAACAAAGTTTAATGTATAGTTTATAATTAAATATAAACGAGCTCGTAATGTCACGATAGTTCATAATATTACGTTTTCAACATCAATTTTACAGGATTCGTTATAAGTCAGATTTCTTTGGAATAAGAAACGTTCGGATCTATTGGACTATGTTTTTCTAATGAAAGTGAAAAATCGAGATATCATATTGTATAATTTTTTTATATCCAAATCAAAATTTCAAATAGTCGCTATGGAATTCATTATTAAAAATATAACGATTTATTTATAAAAAAGAGGGGTTTTTAATATATTGAATATCGATTTGGTTTGAAACTCAACACGAAGTATTTTCTGTTGATACTGTATAAACTTCTGCCTGAGTATATCAGATTGCAATATTTTATTATTGTTATATTGAGGTATTCTAAAATTGATTTAATTTAATTTAAATTCAACCCTTAAAAAGGGTTTTTATTCAAATGACCTCCATTTATATGAAACCAGTTCCATCGTGTCTAGAATATTTAATAATTGTAAGAATTCAAGTTTTGAGCCAATTGGATTTATTTAGTGAATATGCGAAATTAAAACGTAAATCAATCCATAAATTTAGTATTCAAAAATTGAATATATTTCGAAATGAACTCCGATTTCAATGAAACAAGTTTCGGTGGGTCCGGAATGCTAAATTGTATTTAGAGGTCCGTTTTTAAGGCAAATGAATGACATGTGTGAGCGTATGAAATTATAAACAGTATATGAAAATGGCGATAACTATCTCCTAATAAAATTCAATATAAAAAAGTAAATAAAATAGTATATTTCACTTATATAATAAGCCGTTCATTCCTAAATCCCTAAGCCCCAAATTTCTCTCCCTCGTTCTTACTTCCAGCGAATCATTCTCCTCTTTCAAAACCAAACTTCACCCTCAAAAGAAAAACACCAACTTGAATTGCATCCTAAAATCCCTAAATTTCTTTCTTGCGTACCTTCGAAACAAGAACGAAGCTGACCTTCATTTCCTTTACATGTTAGTTCGTGTCTTTCAAAAATACGGTAAAAATACAAATCAAATTCGAAAACCACAGCAAAAATCGAAAGGGTGCCTGATTCGTTCAAAACTTCTGGGATCGACGGAAATTGTTTCCCCACTTGGTTACAGTGGTACGCATGCATTTTTGAAGTTCGTAGAGAAGTTGTTGATGACTTAGGGGTTCGTTCACCTTGAATTTTGTGGTGTGTTCGGCAATTTGAATGATCGTATTGGGCTTAGGAAGGGGTTCCGCCTCTTTGCACTGAGTTGGGACAAATTTCGAACAAATAAAGTTCGATCTTTTTTCCTGTACTGACCATTGCGACTGAAGAGGGACTCGCGAAGATCACCGGACGGGCCAGGGAGGTAGTAGATGGCTGCAGTTGCAGTTTGGTTGAGGCAGCTCTTGGGGAAAGTTGTAGTAGCCAGGGGTCATCTCTTGTCATGTAGAGAAAATGATATGAAAGGTTGGTGAAGGTGAAGTATTGTTTTGTGTTTTCAATTGTGTATTCCAGTCTAAAGCATCAACTTGTATTTGTATTGGATTTTCTGAGGGAATCATTGAGTTTTGATATCGCTGTTTATCTAGTACAGCGTATAGAGTTGTTTAAGGCGTGTTGTATATAGAGAAGTTGAAGGGGAGTATTATTGTGGCGATGTTATGTTGAACGATGAAGTGAGCAAGAAGAAAAAGGGTGAGGCTTTTCATTTGTGCATTGACTGGGAGTTTAAGACATTATTGTTTTCTTTGGGTAGTTGTTTGATGCATGACATAAAAGCAAGTTGAATCTGTTGCGAGTAATAGCAGATTGCATATGGGTTAGAAATAAGAGGTGGTGAGGATTTAAGAGCAGTTGTGTGCATTAACATGTTATAGTGTTCACATTTGGGTAGAGAATAGTTTAGACATTAACTCATAATTTAGTCATTGCTTGAGATGATTAGCAACTTTTAATTATGGTGCTGGAACATTTGCTAGAGGAAACAGCTTGGGTACAATGTATGGGATCAAAAGCGCATGATGCATTTCTTCGACAGTTCTTATCAAGGTTTTTCAAATGGAAGTCTATACGCAGATGAACAGTCTGTTCGCATGTTTGTTGTGGACGGTGGAGAGTGCTTTACAGCTCAAATCTTTGCAAAGAAAGGATTGACAATTTTCAGTGGAGAGGAAAGATAATGAGTGAAAGGAAAAAGTTTTAACAATTAAAAGAAATTAACGTTTAATTGAATTATTAATTAAACAAATAACGATTAACTCATTAAAATTTTGTATAATAAATATCTCATGTGTATATTAAAAGAATCGGATGAAACCGACGATATTAAAATCATAGTGATGAAATATACATTGTAGCACTGTGGTGGCTGAGAACAGAGCTACTGGAATTTCATAGAAAAATCAAATGTTGCTTGATTTTAAACGAAATAAAATCAGAATAATCAACTGCGAACCAAGGTGAGTAACTCACTAACTCTGGCTTATTTATGTTTTTATATAAACGGGTTTTAAAACTTATTTATCGTAATTTTATATTGTGTGATGGTAGTTTCGATGAATGGTTGATACAATTGGTTGAAATGGTTGATATGGTTATATCGTTGATCGATTATTAATTCTGTTTATCATGATATTTCATCTTGATCTAAAATTGATATTATTGATATTGATTTACAACGATGGATGCGGGGAAATAGGTTGGAGGGATCCAACTAGATTTCTCAGCATTTATATTACTGTTTTTCATTGATTGTGATATATGATGTGATACATAATCAGTGATTTATTAGGTTGTGTTTGAATCACCCTAGCCCTAGAATTTTGGTATTAAATACCAATAAAATATTTTCGACTGTAGAAAAAGAATTTGGGATTTAAAAAGGAATTTTATTTTCATAAATAGAAATTTAATTTCGAATAGATTTGAAAATAGAAACCTTTTAAAAGGGATAAATCAAGAAGTTGTTTATAAATAAGAGTATAAATTAAATGAATTATTTAACATTGGATAAAATGAAAAATAAATTCAAATTTGAATTTATATGAAAAAGTGGAAATGGGTTTTCCAATATTTGAAATGAGATTTGAACTTAGCAAATGATAAAGGAAATTGAAAACGAGATTTTAAATGATTGCAATACAAGTGAGATTGGTATGGAAAAATTTGAATGGAAGTTATAAATAGAATTTAGGTTTAAGATATTATTTTTAAGTACGAAATCAAACTGATTTGATTATATATATATATAAGGAATACCTTCACGGTTAAAGCGAATAATAGTTTAAAGTAAATAATTTGCAAATAAAATATCTATAAAGGAAATTTGGATTTTGAAATATGAATCCAAATTGGAATGTGAATTAGAAAGGGAAATGGACAATCGTTTTAAAAGAAACGATGAGTTTTGTTCCAAAATTTGGAATATAAATAACGTTTTGTAGACTATAATGGTTATAAAGGAATTTGGTAATGATTTCGAAAGGATAAATTCAACACTAAATTTGGAATTTGAGTTAACCTGGAATGATAAGATTTATTCCAAAGTTCGGAATATTAATCGAATATAGATTATTCGAGAGAAAGTTATTCATTGGAATTCAATTATATCGAATTTAGGGAAGTAGTTATGTGTACTTTTGTTTGAATCAAATTTAATTATTTAATCATTTGTCTATTTACTTATTAATTTATTTATTGAAATTAATATATACAAGTTATATTTCTATAAACCAAATATTTGGAAACAGCGATTTTAACGCTACCATTATAATTAATGTTTTATAAATCAAAATTTTGGAAACAGCGATTATAACGCTATTGCTACAATCAATGTTTTTTTCATAAAAGAAGTGGATTCTTAAATTGAATCTGAGAGTTGCGAGAGCAATGACTATTAAAGATTTGGAGTGGTGAACTTGACTATTTTGAAGTTGGAAATGATGTTTAATCAAGGTCTAAGAGGTAATTATACCCCAACTTGATTGACTTCACGATTGACTGAGGAATGGTTAAGGTTTGATAGCGAGATTGGTTAGTTGTACAATTAACGAATGAATAATGGTTAAATATAGTAACGATGTTTTATATAACGTCGGTTAAATCTGAATAAATGGAATTTGGGAATGTGTTCCAAATAAGATCAAAAATGTTTTCTAATTATAGAAACTGAGATGATTAATGAGAAGTTAAGAAATGGAGATTGGATATGTTTTCCAATACTAATAATATACGTTTTCTAAATATAGAAAATACGGAAATATGAAGAGATGGAAATATTTTGCGACGTAGATAGTATATTTTCTGGAATATAGAAAATAAATAGTTTATGAGATATGGAAGTGTTTTCCAAGAGTGACAAACAAGTTTTGAGAAATATCTGGAAAGATATGGGAAATTGGAAAAATAATAATTTAATAAGGAATTGATTTAAATGGGCCCAGTGTTTCTTGATGGTTGATCGGTAGAATTTCTATTTGGAAATAGGATCGTTGGTTGAATGGATGTTCTTTTGATAGTTAAATAACCGACTATCAAAGTTTTGATTTATTTTATACCTCTGTTGTTAATAAGGAGAGACCGAGATCAGATTTAATATCTGAGAACCACTCTGTATTGGCATAAGCATTAAGAATCAACTTATGTTGAAGATAATTGAAGACGGAGTAAAGTGCAAGGGCAATTCTGTTAATCCTAGGTAGAAATTGCCTAAGATGAATTAATAGAATAGTGCCTTCGGTTTGACCAATCTCAGGAAAACGTATATGGAAGGATCTGATGATATGGCATTCAAAGTAAATGATGGAAATATGTTCTAAAAGATAATCGTGATCTCAAGCCTCATCAACCGGGAAATTTCAAAAATCGGGCAGGCAACATAATCAAGTAGGTCATTCCCATTAGGGTTATTATCACCTGATCTAGAGAAATTTCACTTACTTCTTATTCTATTCGCTGCTATGTGCTTTCGGTAACGGTTGTTGATCACAAACGTTTGTGATAATATGCACAGTACACTCAAGTTAAATGAGTAACCAGCCATGTATGGCCCGGTTGCAAGATTTTCTTGTTGAACCCCAGTATATCCCCTCTAGAGTGCACTGATCGAAAGGTGGTTCCATATCTTGTCATAGTCGGAATCGAGTCTCCAATAAGCGACCTGTGGTTTTTGATTTAATATTATATATGGAGCGTGAGATGCAAGCACTCAGCTAGATTGCTATTTATTTGATTTAGACACAATTATAATATCACCGAATTTTGATTTCTTAATTGTTTTGGTTATTATAAGGTAAAAACCATTCGTGTTATTGTGTGGATTGGTCTTACGATTATCATTTCTTTTGAAAAGGATTTTTTAAAAGTTAAACCAACGTTGGAGTTTACTCATACCAGTCCCATGACTGGCCCAGAGTTTATTTTGTTTTGTTTACCCTAAACTCTTGGGTGCCCAAAATTTATACGGCAGTCACGTAGTCGAGATTTTACAGATCACTTAGAGGAGCATGAAGTAGGAGGTTTCATTAGCTAGCTATGGACTATCATATTTTCTGCTGTGTACTATGTTGTATCTGGAAACAGATGTTTATAAATATTCCATGAATGATTGTTGTGCTCTGATGATGGTATGTATATACAGTTACTGATTTGTATTTCAAAAGTTATGTTATATAATATACTTTATTCGTTCCGCTGTGAGATTTGTGTTCTTCATTTTCTTCTATTCTAATTTCTCTTTCATTTTATTTCTCATCCTCTAACTTCTTTATATTAATGGTTAGTATTTCTGTGCAATTTGGGTTGGAGTGTGGTGTTAGCAGTGGACTTACAGGGTATGGAAATTCGGGCCATTACATTATGGTTTATCGATTGAACTTAAGACGGACCAAATAAATCCATGTGTATTAACTCTAATGGTTTTGATATAGGAATTTCCTCTTTTGATTTAAATGAACTTTTCTTTAATTTTCCGAGCTGAAAGCATCACATAAGTTATTAACTTTAAATTTCATTTTGGGTAATCCTCTAATTGACTCTAATTTAGAACTCCTATAGATATATTTGAAATTTATATGACCAAATCTCTCATGTTAGATCCAGGGATCAGTTTTATTGGCCATAAGACATAGATTATCGCTGGAGATTTTCATACTTGATGTATAGATACTTCTCTTTCTATCTCCTTCGAATATTACTTTTGAATTCCTATCTTCTATGAAACATTTATCCTTTTTGAAGTTTATTTTATAACCCTTATTGGAAAGTTGACTTATACTTAGCAAGTTATGTTTTTAATTCCTAACTAATAAAACATCAGAAATAGTAGGAGTTTAAAAATTACCGACATTTCCGATTGCAATAAAGTATCCTTTATTATTATCTCCAAAGTTCACCATTCCACCAACTTCATACTTTAGATTATTGAGTAGTTCTGGATTTCCCGTCATATGCCATGAACAGCCACTATCCAGTATCCGTTTGTCCTTTTTCATTTCCACCAATTGCATTCCAAAATTTTAATACTCAACAGCCATGTAACACACCAACTTGAAATTTTAATTTCCAACAGTCACCTTTTCGGAATTTGAATTTTCAAAAGTCATACATCACGTCTTTTCCTGAATTAAACAATATTTCAGTAGATCACATGACTTTTTAACATGAGTATATGTAGGCTCCTTCAACATTGAAACAATGCATGAATTGAGACTAATGTTAACAAATTTCCTAAAATTTGCCATTTAAAGATTTTGAAAAATCAGATTATGAACATTTTGAAAGATCTTGCTCTGATACCATTGTTAGGGATTGCGGAAAGGATCGTTAAGGAAAAACAAACACTTGAGGGGTGAAAAGTTTTTTGAGAATTTAAACAAAATCTAAAATTTATGTGATAAACTATATGAATCAAAAACCACAGATGCAATCACAAACACAAAAAATAAACATAAATAAAATGCAAAAAAGGAAAAAACACACCGGATTTTATACTAGTCCGGAATTGCTCCTACGTCCAGTTCCACGCAACGCTAGATTGCGCAGAGTTTTATTACTATTCAATATCCAATTACAATCCTCCTTGATTTCATGGGTACAAGGGATACCACCGATTCCACCCACACACTTGATCAAGTATACCTTCCTTGATTTCACGGCTATAAGGGATACCACCGATTACCCGTCCTTGATTTCGCGGCTACAAGCGATACCATCGATTCCTTTACCCAACCCAAACAAGTACAAACAACCCTATAACTCTTCAATAGCACTTGATTTAGAGAGTAATGAGTAGAGAGTATAGAGAGAAGAAGATTGGTGAAAACAGAATTGATTTTGGCAGAGTATAGGTATAGTAATCATAAAAATAATAAGAAATAATGGTGTAATGGAAGAGAGTGAAAGTGGAGAAGGAGTGATTAAAAATGCGAATTCAAACCCTTTTTATATTGTGTGAAAGGTTGCAAAATTTCGGAACCGTCACAAATAGTGAAAATTTCAAAATTGAAAAAATGACGGTTATATGTTGTCATGTTGTTTTCTCTATATCGACATATACATAGCAGGATTTTGATTTTTTTAAATTTTCAAAGTGTTATGATATATATACAATTCTAGAAATTCTTGAATTAAATTATAGTGTTATAAATTAATATTATAAAGTAGGAAATCATATGAAAACATAAATATAAACTATATAAACATATTTATAAAATTGTAAAGTTTAAAACTATATAAATGTAAAATATAAATTTATAAAACTTTGAGTATGAAAACAAAATTAAAATAAGAAAGGAAAATAGAAAGGATAGAGAATAAAATAGAGAGAAAATAAAATAGAGAGGATTAAAGGTATAATTTGAAAACAGAATTTGAAATTTGAATTTGAACATAGAGTGTTATTTAGAGTCTTGCATAATCTAGACTTTATAAATATATTAATCTTTGAATTCTTGAACTCTTGAAATCTTGAATACTCTTGAGTCTTGAAATATCTCCGAGCTCTGAATCTCTAATATCTTTAAACTGTACAGTCTTCAGTAATATTTCCTTTATATAGATCCTGCATATGTGTATATACATATATTCTATATAAAAGTGTTAGTATATATTTTATAATCAATCAATACTGAAATAAGGTTGTTGTCATCAAAACTCCATTCTCTAACAGGTCGTACCCGAAAAATAAATTTTTTTAGAAATGACCAACCAACTCGTTCTTTTAGAGACACCGACTGATCGACCCTTAATGCCTCAACTGACCTGCTTTGAGAGGCTACATGACCGGTCGGCCCTTCCTCTGACCGACCGACCTATTTTGAAAGGCTACACCACCGATCGGCCTTCCTCAGCCCCACCAATCGGCCCCCTGAGCACCACTGATCGACCCCTGAGCATCAATGATCGACCCCCTGAGCGTCACTGATCGGTCCCCTGAGCACCACTGATCGATCGATCGGTCCCCCTGAGCACCACCAATCGGTTCCTCCTGCTTCTTACCTAGACAAGATTTCTGACCGATCGGTCCACTGTACAGCCCAATCCAACTCTAATCTTGACCAAAACTTCGCCAAATGCCAAATTCGACGAAACCGACTCATCCAATACATCCAGTACAATCATAAGCATGTTATGAAACCACTAACATGCTAAATTTGATCCTATGGTGATTTATATGAAAATGAACTTACCAAAGTGTAGATCTGTGAGAAAATGCTTGAATTTGATGAGAAACATGATCAAACATTCATATACTTCATTGAATCCATGTGAGAGATGCATATAACTCACCAATTCTCCAAAACAAGCTAAAATCAATGAATTAAGATTCCAGACAGCAAGAAATTCGATCCAAACTCCTTGATCCTTGAACTCTCCCTTCAAATGATGTAGATCTAGCCTTAGATGGTGTAAATCTTCGATTTTCTTCCTTTAGATCTTGATTTTAATGTTGGAAAGGTGTTAAAGGAAGGAGGAACCTAGGCCAACAAATGAGAGAATAGAGAAACTAAACCATTTCTCATATCTCTCACCTTCTATTATAGTTTCCACCAACCCACTAATCGACCTTCCCAAATTATCCCATTGTGGCTCCCAAAACCTGAACAGCCAACTAAAAACCTTTGAATAATGATTCGTCCCAAACAACTGAGACAAATCTTTATAGTAATAACTCTAGGGAAAGGCAATCATCATTTCCTTTCCAATGGCACAGGTCTCACCACCTGATTCGACCTGAGTCAAAAAATATCCCCTATATAAGACTGATAGGGGAAAAATGGTCACAAGCAAAATTGGTAAAAATTATGGACATGTCTCCCATCCCCATAAGAAACATATCAAAATATGAGAATGATCCAACACTCAGGGAATAAAAATAAAAATATTTTACGATCTTCCGATACGTAAAATGCAGGCTGTTACATTTACCCTATAGGCTATTTGACCAATCCTTTCCAATATGGGAAATGGCCTTACGAACCACATTGCCAATTTCCCTACAAATCCAACGAGAACCACATTCCTCAAAGGTGATACCTTAATGAAAATCGTGTCTCCCACTTCAAACTCAATATCAATCCTTCTCTTATTTGCATAGGATTTCCTCCTGTCCTGAGCTGCTTTCATGCTTCTCCGGATAAGGTCAATCTTCTCTGAAGTCGCTCTAATCATCTTAGGTCCAAATAGAATCTTATCTATAGAGTCCCACTAATAAGTCGGTGATCTACAAGGTCGTCCATACAATGCCTCGAAGGGTGTCATGCCAATACTTGCTTTATAACTGTTGTTGTAGGCGAACTCCACCAATGGAAGATGCTCTTCCCAAGTCCCTCTGAAGTTTAGGATGCATAACCCCAAGAGATCCTTAAGAACTCTATTCACCCTCTCAGTCTGCCCATCGGTTTGAGGGCGATATGTGGTGCTCAAACATAACTGCGTACCAAGTGCCTCTTGCAAACTCTGCCAGAACTCACTGGTAAAGACAGGATCACGATCACTCACTATGCTGGAAGGTACTCCATGTTTTCGAACTATCTCACGAAGATAAACTGATGCCAACCATGATGTCGTTCTCTTGCTCTTAACAAGAATGAAATGATTGCTTTTAGTAAGTGTAACACCACGTATTTTCTGTAAACGTTAATGTAATAAATCAAAGTATACTTAATTTTTAATAGAAGAATTAAGGGAAACGGGTTATGCCATTGCGTTCATCTCGGAATTCTGCTTGAGATATCCGAGTTTGCATGAATGGGACTTCGTATGAAGAAGTTATGGCCTTCGGAAGTTTCAGCTCAAATTTAAAAACAGCTCAGTTCAAATTCAAAACACACAGCCGGGCTGGGCGGGAAATTTACCGCCCAGGACCCAAGTCGACAAGGGGGTCGACCTCGGTACCTAGGTCGGCCTGGGGGTCAACCTGGGGTTCGACCTACCTTGGTTCGGCCAGACCAGATCTGCAACAAATTTTTGACTTGTGTTGTGTCATTAGGGCTACGTGGTAACTCTTGATTGGTTCGATGACGATTTTTGATGTGTTGGACTGACCTGGTGGCTTCTATGATGATCTAAGGGCTCTAAAACACTCTCTACACCTATAAAAGAATGTCTAGACCTAAGGTTTCTCCACACAAATTCTTTTAGGCGTTTACATGTTGTTTCTCTCTAGCCTCCACCATTAAAATAAAACTTATTCTCCATTAAAACAAGTTATAGTTCTTCTTCAAATTGGAGATTCAAATCAAGTTAAAGCTTCAAGTTGGACCATTGGCATTCTGCTTCAAGCAACGTCACTCGAATCATAGCAAATCGCCTTTTCTAAACCGATCACTGTAAGTTCGGTTATTCCTTAGATTTGAACGTGTAATTGGAATTGTGAATGTAATGAATCAAAATATAAAACTATACCAATTTGCAAGTTAATTATCTTTGATTCGTGCTTATGTCAAATCGAAAGTTATCTATGCCTTTGGATCTGATTTACGACTATGACTATGAGACTTTTGCCTAATACTATGACTATGAGACTTTTGCCTAAGATTATGACTATGAAACAGTTGCCTATGAAGCTATTGCCTATGACTATGACTATGAGACCTTTGTCTAAGACAATGGCCATGAACTGTCGCCTATGAAATTATTGCCTACGACTATGAATCATAACTATGAGACTATTGCCTATGACATTGATTAAGAAATTATAGTGATTAGTCGCCTATGAATATTATGGTTAATTGCCTATGACTATTGTAGTTAGTTGCTTATGACTGTTCCCATTGTTACAATTAACTGATCATGTTGTACCTTGAACTGGCATTATGTTGGACCAAATCACCTATGCCTATTCCCTTGATTATGTGGATCTCATATTTAGTGTATAACTTGGCTAGTTTATTCCTATTCACTATTATGTACATCGAACCTGTTGGAGCCATTATTTTTGCATGCCTAATCTTTTATATCAATTCTTGTGCTTATCCCCTATTCCTTTTGATTAGTGCCATTTCATGAGTACATAGAGAACTTGTGAAATCATGTTATAAGTACAATTATGATGCAGGGATTGGGCGTAGCTTAATTAAGTTATTTTGGCATAATAAATATGTTGGCATAATCTAAGTTTGCTATAATAATGAATGATTTACATGGATATTAGACTTGGGCATAAATTGATTGGCAACAAAGTGTGTAATTGGCGTGTAAACCAAGTTTTGGACATAAATGGTAAACTAGAATAATAATCTAGTTTTGACATGAACCGTAAATTGGAATATTAATCTAGATTGGGCATGAATTGTAAAAAGGGGAATATTAAATCTAAATTGGTATAAACTGCAAGTTGGGTTAATTGATTGATCAAGTTTCGGGCATAGAATATAAGTATGTTAATTTGCATGACTGTTGAATATGATCTAGGCTAAATTGATTTACGGAAAATTTACATAAATAGTAAATATGTAAATTTAGTAAAAGACGAATATGCCTAACCCGAGGTTAGACTGAGTTGTGGTGTAAAACTGCCCGGAACCGAGCGGCACATCCAGTGACCACAACAATACCTGTCTAATGTGGGTGGTCAGTGCATCAAGCCCAGAAAGACCCGAGGTTAGACTGAGTTGTGGTGTAAACCTGCCCAGAACCGACCGGCACATCCAGTAACCACAACAATATCTGTCTAATGTGAGTGGTTGGTGCTTTAATTAATTAATTAATTAATTAAGGATCATGAATAAATCAAGCTAGAAATGGTGAGGTTAAGTAATTAGGGAAACACTTAACCATAATAACGTGTTAACAAAGACAAAAAGGGTGGGGTTAAGTAATCGAGAAAACACTTAGCCAATTCAACATGTTTACTAGACAAGGTTGATAGGGGTCAAGTTAATTTGGACACTTAACCAACTTAACATGTTAACAAGGCAAAACTTGTAGGGGGTTAAGTAACTAAGGGAACACTTAACCATAATAACATGTTAACTAGACAAGTGGATAAGGTTAAGTAAGCGTTTAACATGCTAACTAGACTAGGTGGTGAGGCTAAGTAAATTTAGAACACTTAACCGTCATAACATGTTAACTAGGCAAGTGGGTGAGGTTAAGTAAAATTAGAACACTTAACTGTCATAACATGTTAATTAGACAAGTGGGTGAGGTTAAGTTTGTAAGACACACTAAACCAATATGTATGTATATGTATATGTATATGTATATGTATATGTATATGTATATGTATATATATATATATATAACATGATGGGTGATAGGGTTAAGTAACACAAGAGGAACACTTAACCAATATATATATATAACATGATATGTGATAGGGGTTAAGTAACACAAGGGGAACACTTAAACAATATATATATATATATATATATATATATATATATATAACATGATGTGTGGGCAGGTTAAGTTAACTTGAATGAATGGATAACACTTAACCAAGAATATATATCAACTTGAATCAGTGGGAGGGTTAAGTATATATCGGGTTGGTGGGTAATATTAGTAATATAGACCCACAAACTTAACCATTTAATAAACATGCTTGAACCAATGGAAAGGTTAAGTACGTATCGGGATCGGTGGGTAATATTGGTACATACAGGCCCACAAACCTAACCATTAAATAGACATGCTTGAATCGGTGGGAGGGTTAAGTACATCACATGTAGGTGGGTAATATTGTGTGTATATATGGGCCCATAAACTTAACCAGTAGGAAACCCTAGTAACGGGGATCCATTTCAGTAGTAACCCACATAGATGTATCATGGTACCCTGAGCTAGGCAGGGTGGGGCACGATTACTGGGCTGATTATAAGCGGTCAAAATAGCGGCAGGGGGTACGTTAGTGTAGGTTCCGACGGTTTACGGGCATCCACATACTCCAGAGTGGAAAAAGCAGGCACTGGGTACCGGTAGTTATACACTGCATCTTGAATCGTGTCGGATCTCTATCATAAGGCTTGATACACCTTATGGTCGGGCCAGCACAGAGTATCTACACGCAAGAAAGGGCCGACTGACATAGACACATGGAAAATTAATACAAAGTAGGTAGCATAATCCCTAGTTGGACCTAGGTCGTGTAAACTCTGAATCCGAGAAGCGTTTAATAGGTAGCATAAACCCCAGTGGCCCTGGGTAGCGTAAACCCTGGTTGAATCTAGGAAGCGCTCGATAGTAAACCCTAGATTAGATCTAGGTAATAAATGGAATCCCCGGAATAGATGTACACCAGAAGGCAACCGCAAATACGGGGATTGGGATCACGTTATCATATGTTCATAGATTACTAGTTTGGACACTAATAGGTAGTGCAGAGATATAGAAATTAGTATAACAAGGTAGTTGCGAAGCAGAGAAGGAGTAGAAGCGCATTCAGTTTATAAGTGCATTCAGTTTATCAGTACATTCAGTTTATCGGTACATTCAGTTTATCTTGCCATATCCCATGCTTACCCCATGTTATCTTGTTACTATGTTTTAGTCTTATATTTAGTTTATTCGTGTCATGACCCCTTTTCCTCGTTTAAATCCTAAGAATCACTGGACTTACCAGACTTTATATCTGACTTAGTTTGCTTTCGCCTCTTTTCTTCCGTTCCCCCCCTCCCAGGTAATTAGGGAGGGAAAAGCTCAGCTCATTGTGGGGTCGTTACTCTTTCCGAGCTTGAAGATTCTTTGCCGCATTGCTTTGAACTCCATTTTCTACTGCTATGGTTGGCTCATGCTTTATTGGGGAATATCATTGTCAGTTTGTGCTTCTTATATATTAAACAAGACAGATACTTTCTGGTAATAAGTATTGGTGTTGTAAAAAAATCTTTGTGCAAGCTGTTTTAATCAATAAAGGTTATTTATTTCTCGCTGCTTTATTTGTCTGACTTGTAATTTTTTTGCATCTTGTACTAAAAATGCTCCACCAAAGTTAAGGCATTCCCTTGGTGAGTGATCTTAACAGAGGTGGTGTGTTTCAGTAAGCCTGTCCACTATAACCCAGATGCTGGTATTGCGCTTCCTCGATCTAGGCAAACCATCAATGAAATCCATAGAGACGCTCTCCCACTTCCACTGTGGAACCTCTAAAGGGTGCAGCAACCCACCAGGCTTTTTCTTTTCAGCTTTAACTTCGTAGCATACCAAGCACGGAGCTACGAATTCTGCTACATCTTTCTTCATCCCAACCCAAAAGAAAACCCTCTTTATATCTCTACATCTTATCGCCACCTGGATGCATAGTCATTCTAGAACGATGGGCTTCCTCAAGGACTGTCTTCAATAGACTCCCAACTCGGGGAACACAAAGCCTTCCATCCCTTCGTAGCCACCCTTTATCATCTGTGGAGTATCTGCTAAGGTGACTAGAAGTCTCTCCTCTGTTGAGTCTATCCAAAATGTCTGCTATCTGTGGGTACTCTCGCTTCGAAGATCCTATCTTATCAAAAAGAGAAGGTCACAACTCTAACAATGCTAACAAACCAGGTGTATGATCCGTAGAAGGCCTAAAATCAAAGGTCGATATATACTCCAAGTTCTTCCTCCCTACGAATAGAGGACTTAAGGTCATCCTCTGCCTACTCAACACGTCGGCCACCACATTACCTTGCCAGGGGTATAAGCAGTCTCAATGTCATAGGACTCTAGGAACTCCATCCACCTCTGCTGTCTCAAATTGAGATCCTTCTGCAAAAACAGATACTTGAGAGATTTATGGTCCGTGTTTAACTCGAACCTCTCTCCGAGTAGGTAATGTCGCCAAGACATAAGTGCGAACATTATGAAAACAAAGTGCAAGTAGAAAACTATAAAATAAAACAAGCTAAAGTAAACATTCAATAATCAGTTATTTAACTAGCTAAGGCTTATGTTCAAAACAACTATTCCAATCGATCGAAGAGATGATAGCTCCTTCCTTTTTAGAAGTCATTATTCAATAAGCTACCCCATTGTTCTGCCGAAGGGAAGTGAAGTGACACCATCTCTTGCTTTACAGAATTAAAGTTCAAGTAAAACAAGCCCCTTCGGATCCACCGATATACATTGGGGAGATAACATCCAAGCTTATTTAGAAGTCAAGGAAAACCCTTTTTTCTTTATAATTGATTTTCTGAAATTAAACCCATTCGACACTGTCGAGAGGTAATGAGATGGAAACCACTAAGTTAAGATAAGATTCTGTTGGATCCTTCCAATGCATCCAATTGGTCAAGATGCAACAGCCTTTTTTCTTCTTCCAAAAAACCAAGTTAAAGGAAAATATTCCCTTTCAGTTTAACCCAAAAGGTATTGGGGGCAGAAGCCTCAAAGTCTTTAAAACAATAGAGGCAACAACCCTTATACACTTTCGAAAATTGCCCATCCATCCAATAACAACAATTGAAGCCCATCTACGAAGGTAATAGGCCCAATTGGAGATGACACTTTAAAAACATAAGGCTAATGACCAAGAATATGAAACTAAAGGAGAAGGACAAAGCCCCATATACGAAAGCGGAAACTTGAATACTTCATATGTCACGCTTTAAAAACATAAGGCCAGAGACCAAGGATCTAAAACGAAATGCGAAGGCCGAAGCCCTATATAAGAAAGTGGAAACCTAAATACTTCATATATCGGTAGGTGACATTACAAGCATTTGAAGCTTACCGGAGGAAGAAGAGGGTTCTTCTGACCATTCTGAAAGGTGCAAAAGATGGTTTTCAAATAAGGGGGATGACACTGACAGTAAATATAAAGAAAACTAGGTTATTTCCTTTTATAGAAGCACTTTTAACCAACTCTAGAACAATTCTTGAAATCTTATTGGTTTATATAAATAGGTACTGATCCCAAACATACTTTTTTGGTATCCTATAGTTTCTAAATATAGAAAGTATTAAATTAATAATGTCAATGCCTTAATTAATGTTAATTACACCTTAAGTTTGGTCAACTTAGAAAATTTATATCAGTTACTCCATGTATCGGAAAAATCCAAAAAATTTAATGATTTAAGAATATTTCCTCCACTATCACTCATAAAAATATGAAGTCCATAATAATTATTTGAACTCGTTTTTTCTAAAATTGGCTTGATTTAGACCTAGAAAATTCAAATAAGCTTAGAAAATTACGAATTAAAAACCCATCAACCAAAACACTTTATAAATATCATATAAATGATTCAAGTCGGGTGGAGTTGCTTAACTGCATGTTTTACCCGAGAACCCAGCCAACGTACATGCAATCAAGCATGTTTAATCCAATTAAACTTTGTTAATAAAATTAGTACATAACATACATGAAAACACTAATGCCAACATGATCAAGTTTTTACTATACCATAATAACCAAAAACATGGGCAAGAAATCATTATTCATCTTGATTAGTGTTGAGATGATGGGTTTATTGTTGTGGAACCTAAAGCTTTAATCTTCCTAAGCTTTAATTTTATCTTTTCTTTGAGAAGTTTAATGATAAGCCTCTTATCGTTCCTTTATGATTTTATAAGAGTGAAATAATAAGGGTAAAGGTTTAGGAAAAGATTTTACATATGAGGAAAAGTGTTTTCACTTTACCCCTCGCATAATCCTACTTATGTTTGATTCATTTTACTTAATTTCTAAGGCCAACACATTACTTATTTATATATTTAAATTGCAACTTTACAATCTAATCATATTATTCTTTTCTAATTTATCGAATTAAATATCCTGAATAATGTATACAAAAATGAGCAATATTATAACAATAATAGGTTCCAAACAATATGATTAGTGTTGTCTTAGGATTTTTCTATATTTTTAGGATGGGGTTTTTGTTGTCTTGAGGCACTGAAGCTATTAGTGCATGAATTTTCCTTATTAAAATGATTTGACTATTATGTATGATGTATTTGAAAAAAAATTAATGGGGAAATGATTTCAAGATGGGGAATGAAATATAAGTCTAGTCGATTTACAAAAAAAATAAAAATAAATACAGGGGGAAAAATATATTTTTGTTCATTAGTTAATTTCATATTCGAAATTATAATGAATACTTTTGAAATATAATTTCCATTTTATTTCTGTTAGACTTTTCATGATTTTGAATCGTGAAACAGACAACAGTAAGACATTTCGAAGACGACATCAATAGCACTAAAACTATATTATAATAATATTTGTTGACTACAAATCTCATTAATTAGAATAGTAATATTGAGAAAAAGAATTATAATAATATTTTTTGACTACAAATCTCATTAATTAGAATAGTAATATTGAGAAAAAGAACAGTTATCAAATCATCATATTATTTAATATATTTGGTCCTTTTGTTCAGAAAAATCATTAGATAAAATGAAAATAGCATTATTTACTTCTTTATTTAAATCACTTCTTCCTTTTCCAGTTGTTGACACCAAGAAGTGGCACAACACCCAAAATATGAAACATGTAGAGAATGAAATGAAGATAGTTGAATTAAAATATAGAGAAACGAGAACATACTAGAATTTATAGTGGTTCATCGTTAATGATCCTACGTCTACTTTATAATCTCTTTTATTATATAAGAAATTCTGAATACAATGCTTGTGAGTATAAAACTCCTGAATTACAACAATGAAATTGAAGAAAAACTTAGATGTGTTGTTGATGTAAATAATATGGGAGAAATTGAAATGTAGAAGTCTTCTTCATGCATCACTAGGAGGTCTTTTTATAAGTTGGTATATGTGTCGGGTCGGCCCATATATATGGACATTGATCTAGAGTTATAGGATTGAGTTGAAGTAGTCTTCTGACCGTTCGAGCACACTGGCACAAGAGGGTCTCGGTTGGTTTGATGTTGACCAGATCGGTGGTGGACACATGGCAGTAGATCATAGTTTGAAGGATGGTGGGATGACCAAGTTAAAGTGATAAAATAGGCCATTTAGTTAGTATCTTGATCAGGAAACAATATTATCGAAGTAGGAAAGAGCAATAGGAAGGATCTTTCCCTGGCTTGACATGCCTCGGATCGACATTTTCGATCCGTGAGTTCTTTGATCTGGGACCCAGTTCATCTTTGAATTCCATTTTGAGCAGTATGCCTTTACTGACCCAGACACAAATAGTCTTCAATGCCATGCCTGCTAGCTGAAACCTCTTCGAACTGAAATGTATCGAACTAAGATTCTTCGACTCGAGAATGCATCGATTCGGAAATGGACCAATCCGGGAGACATCATTATTTTGCTTTATCGAGCTGAGGTAAAATCGAAATGATAGGGTGTCTTAGGATTGTATAGCATGGTCCCCTTAAGTCCTTCACTTTGTAATTATGAACGTTTGAGTCATTGACAACCTTGTCTAAAATCAAATCAACATTTTCCTCTCAAAGCATGTTACATTGTAGACTGCACATGATTTTAATCTGTTGAGCTACAATTTCCCGTCATGTCCTGATAAAAAGGTAATGGAAGGTCATTTTGTATCGCTAACTCCTAGATGCGATTACCTACATACAGGTCATTGCCAAACGATGTTGTTTTTTTTCACAAGTCAAGCACAACGTCAAATTAAACCGTAGTTATACACGAGTCAGTGTATGGTATAGTATCTCAAATCATGAAACATATTAAGAGTTACAATTTTGGTTTGGTACTATCCTCGATCGATAGTTTAACCGACACATGTTTGTAGCTGTCTTGTCAGCGCCAAAGTGTAGAATCGGATTGACATGCCGCCATGTGCTTGGTCAAAATGGATTGAGTCAAACATCACTTCAGGAGTACACGTAAATGTCTGGCCTGCCGTTATCTTACTCTCTTACTTTTCCGTTTTTTGTCAAGAATTTCTAATCGAGTTTTTTCTAGGAAACCCAAAAATTCAACTTCCGATCCAACCCCGTAACTTAGATTCTCAAATATTAGATTATTTTTTATCATCTACATAACTTTCACTCATGATTTCGCAGAAATATGGTTCTCGATTTAGGCCCAGAGTCTTGACTCAAATCGAGTTTAATTTCACGATTTGGGTCTTAGATTTATATTTCGGGATTATTGATTCTGGTTTGATTTGGTTCCTTGAACTCTCATATTCATCACTGTCATTGGCGATGCCATAATCGTCTTGGTTGGCGGTGCTTAACGTATAGCGGCTCCATGAGACAATGCAAGGAGATATGAGATGTTCATAGATTTTGGAGCGAAGCAAGTGTCTCAAAGAGTCCGTGGGAAGAAGAAGGTGAGAAGTTGTGTGGAAGGATATTCTACAGCTTTGGTGCAATGTATAGCTATATTGACTCAGGGAGGCACGAAATCGGAAGAGTAGATCTGGTAGCTGGAATGAGAGGTATGGAGAGGCTTGGATCGGATCGGTGAAGAGCTTTACCGATCTGAGGGCATGTCGGGTCGAAGGAATAGGAGCTAGAGCCTGGCTTTCCAGTAAGGGCTCGGGTCGAATGGGAGCATGCCAAGCAGGAAGGCATCGGCTCGGAGTAGTTGGCATATATATATATATATATATATATATATATATGTTACATAAAAGGGAACCACACGAGTTGAACATCTCCGACCTGGGGAATTTCAACTCGGGGATATTCAACCTATCACTTTACGTTCTTGATATGCCAATAATAACGACCTGACACAATATTACTTAATGAACCGAATCACAACAAATTTCTGGACAGTTAGTTTAGGGTCTAAGGGACTGAGCTTAACCTTACATATTCTGAACCATCCGAACTTGAGAATATTATTTCCTTTAATATTTTCTATCTATGATTCTCTTGTTATTCCTGTTTACCTCCACTTCACTCACTTGCACCAGTACACACATGGGGATACAGGGTCTTTACTCTAACTAATGACATTTCCTGGATAGAACAGAAAACATGTCTAGACGTTATTATGTCCGACTTTCCGAGTCCGAAAAGGGGAGACGACTCAACCGTAGCCTGAAAAGTCCTCCATCTCTAGAATAGAATTTGATGGAAACGACGAACATTATAAGGTCCAACCTCATAGGGGAGAAGAAACGTGCCTGAGGAAACTTCGACCAATGAAGAGAAAGGAGCCATGTTTCTAGATGCTCTAGTTGATTATTTTCCTCTTTCGATGGATGAAGGCAAGCTAAGGAGACGAAGTGCTAAACATATGATCTTGTGGGTGAATATTCGGATTCCAATAGAAGGCGAGATGCCCCAAAATTGGTTTAGGGCTTCATGACTATTAGCAGGAAGATGTGTTTGGTCAGATGCATACCTCTCTTCAGCCTATTCATTGTCAACTCTCTTCGACGCATGCACCTAGCACCGATCTAGCTACACCCCACGGCTTACTTATTTATTTTCCTCGTACATCACATATAGAGAGCACCTAGATCAAGAGCGGACCTTTAGTGATGTGGTTTTCTTCTATAATTTCAAACATCAATGGAATAGGATCTCATCCTTCCGTTACTTCAAGTTTGCTCGCGAGCAAAAAAAAAAATCAAAGAGGGCTATAGCAAAATAGAGGATATTAGAGGCAATTGGGTTTATGTCCCATATAAGCATGATGTTTTAGGAGATGGACTAGGTATAGTAAGCATAAAGATTTTTCCTATTTAATTCAACTTTGTTGAGAATTTCCTAACACTTGCGGCCTTTTACAGGTGACACTCCAGCTAAGCCCATCAGCCAGGTATATCACAATCATATGGCCACTCTGCTAGATACTCCAGAGAGCAGTTAGGGTGTTAAGAGAGGTATTTCTGATGAATTCTTGTACCACCTCCAACTTCTCGATCATAGTCGAACCATAGGAATTCTGGGGGCCCAAGCTCCAGATGTTGCGCCACCAGCGATTGTGCCCCATTCGGAGAGCAAAGGGCGGTGGTCGTGCCCCAAATCGAAGGGTGGACAATAGCAGCTATGACTCAAGTCTAAAAGAAGCATGTCATAAAGAGAAAGGATGCTCCCAGACCCAGTCGGCACCCAATAGAAGACGAAGGAGAAGACACCTGAGAAGGTTATCGATGCAACGGGTAAGGCTCCCTTCCCAAAGAAATCAGTAATAGAGATGTCTCCAATCGTAGAGGAAGGAGAAGTCGAAAAAACTACGTTTGAGCATACCTTGCAACCTCAGGGCCAATTACCTCAGTTGGCAATCCCAAAAGGTGAATCACACTCTATAGGGAGTCTTTACAAAGGCTTGAATGATCTAGAACTTCCCTTTGAACAATATTTCTTTCCAAATTTAGGCTCAGATCCTTCTTTCCGACTCCTGAGAAAGACACCGTTATGACCACGATCGGGGAAGTTACTCTTACCAGTAAGGCACCAACAACTAATCTATCGGGGGACACTTAAGACACACATGACACAAGCACTGCACGTCACATCACTTTTTCTTTTATGTATGAAAAGCGTTAACTTAAATTTCCCTTCTTACATCACTGATCAAATGACAAAAGGTTAGAAATATCAAACCCGATTCAATGCTAGTCTAGGAAATATCGTTCCTGGTGATTGTACTCCCCACAAAATAGGCGAGATCGTGAGTATGAAGAAAGATATGAATGGGAAAGGCGAGAGAATAGGGACCAGGAGGACAGGGAAAGGAAAGAGAAAGAAAGAGAGATCTTTCCAAGGAGAAGAAGAAGGAGCATGAGAAACATAAGCACTGTCATGACTCTACTCGTTCCCATAACAGAACCTCCCGGGGGATGATAAAACGGGAAGAGAGCATTCTTAGACAAAATGATCCCAATCTAGATTTCCCTTTGATCCACCTCAGCCATCATAATCGATTATTTCAAAAGGTCGAGATTCCACTGCTTTTGGCGGTTACAAGGACAAAGCTCCTTGGTTATCCATCCTTGTTGAGAAGGAGAAGACCCCAGAAGAGAGGAAGAAAGAGTTTGAAAAGATGTTTCCTCTGCATTGCTCCTAAAATGGTGCTTGTACCCAATTAGAAGCCGATTCCAGAATCATTTGGCAAACAAGTTAGAGCGGACATCAACTTTATACTTGCTCCATACAAGAATATGTCAACCCATTCTAGATGGTTGTCTGAGGTTATCAAGAGCTTGGAGCTGGATCTCGCCAATACGAGGGAGTAGGATTCCGACAAACACATTCTTGCAGTGACCCAGAAAGAACTCTAATGAATTGTGAGGCTCAATCGGCAGCCACCAAGGAGCTATATAACAAGACTAAAGAAGAGCTAGACAATGTGCGAGTAACGCTTAATACCGGGCTCATTCACTGGTCACTTCTAACTAAGGCTTCTCAGGACGATGTGAAGTTAGTGGGGGAGTAGAACAAGTCCTTTAATTATGAAAATAGGTGGTTAAGGAATGAGATAGGATTACTCAAACAAGAGAATGCCAATCTTCAGGTAAAGTTGGCCACCTTCGAAGAAGCTCGAAAGACGATGGAAGAGAATGCAAAAAGGGCTGGAAAAACAGCTAATATCATACGTGGGCTTGCGTTAAACTTTCAAATCCAGCATGACACAGGGATTCGCGAGTTGAAGGGAAAGGTGACTAAATTAGAAAATATGGAGGAACAGTTCAGCAATGAACTGCTTATGTTTTATGATCGGGTCCTTTGATATTGTGATATATTATGGTTTATTGACTATCCACAGACATTGGCTGACACCTTGGAGTTGTTTGTTGATGATGAGAGGATGGTTTCTACTGAGGGCACTCTGGATGAGGAGGCACTAATGAATGAATTCCTAAGGGGTGATGAACCAAAGAGCCTTGTCGAGTGTAGACGGATTTTGATGGAGAAAATGGATGTAGAGAGACTAAAGATAAAGCAGGAAACAATATTGGAAGAGAAACCTGATATGGGTAAGGGCGACACACCTTCCATGTAGTCTACAATCAACTACCCCTACCATGGATCTTCCTTACAGTGGACCAATTGTTCTGCCTCCTTTAGTTCGAACATTGAAAATGGTGGAAGGATACAATTCAAACGAGGTGGGACTGATCCAACGGTAACCTCTAACTCCCATTCAGGAACCAAGACTCTGACAACTCTGGATTTTCTTAAGCCAAGGGTATTTCTCTTTTCTCTCCTAAATTCCAGAAAGTCGCTATGAGATGTAGCCTAGCAGTTGGGCTTTCAGTCGGGGAGCCCGTTATTCCTCTAGGACTAATCATTGTTCTTCCTGCTTTAGGTACACATCTGGAGAATACTACTTTTGAGGCCGAGGGGAAAGCGACCGAAGAGAAACAAGTACCCTCTACCGGAGATCCAGACAAAGATGAAGGAATAATTGATGCACTGAAGAGGTTAGATGGTAGGGGCTCTCAACCGGAGGAAGAAGATGTTGTCTGTATCGGGGAGTCTACAAGGACAAGTCCATTGACCCTTGCGGAGATGAACTCGCGGGATGAGGAAAAGCATCTCCACCTCAAATATGAGTCTATCTCTTGACCCTTTATAGTCAAGCCACTTTAAGTCATTCCACCTCCCAGCATAGATTTTCCAATCAAGCAAAGACTACCACCTACCTCAGCCAAGCGCCATGAGAAGAAACACGATGCACATGCTTTCGGGGTTGAGGATACCCGACTGATTAATTCAAGAAGAGGTGCATCCTTACTATGGAGGAGATGGATGAGCTAGCTAAGAAGAAGAATAAGAAGACTGACGATAAGCCGTCGAAGGCTTAGTTGATAAATCATTTGTGTTTTCTTCAGGCCCTTTGGTGTTATTGCGAGTGCGACCCTCGCGTTTTTTCCTGTAACCTTGTATAGTACCTACATTTGTAAATAAAACGATGCTTTTTTTTAAACAAACGATGTTATTTGTCTATAAGTTCTATATTGCTTTCCATTTAGTGTACTCGCGATTCAAACATTACTAAGTTAAGTCATAAATAAAATATAAAAATAAATCATAAAAAGGAGTGAAAATCTAAGTCTTTTTGCTATAGAAAGTTTAATTTTTAATCAATCTTGCTTAGGAAATTAGGTCATAAGCTATCTCGCTTATAGTTACTAAGCGTTGTACTGTGAAGTGTCGGGGTACCAGGTGTCGTAGTACCGAGTGTCGTAGTTCGTAGGTATAGGGTATGTGCCTCCAATTAACTTTGTATAAGGAGTCGTATCTGAGTCGTGTTCGAATTTAATTCATAAGTCTATAACTGTACCCTCAACGTTGGTGGGGACCGGGTTAAGTCAATCTGAAGTTTGTTCCTTAAGTTTCTATACGCCTGCCCTAGTTGAAGGGTTATGAAGTTGGTGCAGACGTTATAGAACCATCCTTTATAATCTCTTGATGTCAGTCTGTGTTAGAGTTGCGAGTTTAGCGGCCATGAGTTATGGTACCCCATTCACACTAACCTAATTTTCTACTCTCTCTCGAGTCACGAGAGTTAGAGTTAGTCGTGCGAACGGTCGTATCACACTTGCCTTAGGGTCGGTCATTCCAACTCTGTGGTTCACAATGTGGTGATCACGGTATCAAGCATCTAATTCAATATGGAACGAAGTCAACTCAAATCCGACCAGTCGCGGAGTTGAGTCAGCTTGTCGAACCATGAGCCAATGAACATCATTGAGGAATTAGTCATCCTTTTTGTTTAAGTCTGGCACAAGTCTCTCGAATAACAACACATAGCCAAAGTAATAAACATGATAATGGAGCATGGAAAAGAGCCTTTATTTATAAACAATTGTCGAGTCATGTCTTACTACATAGTTGAAAAAATGAAATGATAAATACAAATGTGAAAGAATAAAAGTCCTAAGTTAAATATAGTCGCATGCTCTCGGCATTCCATGCTCTTTGAAGATCATCGTCATCGACAGTCATTGGCCTAAAGGTTCCATTTCCAAGCTTTCGTTGAATGATGTAAGGTCCTTCCCATCTCGGGACCATGTGTACTGGGGTCGGGAAGACGCGCTTTAGAATGAGATTGCCGGGTTCGCAGGTCCTATGCGGAACCATTTTGTTGAAATATCGGGCGACCCGTTGTCTATGTGCTAAAGCACACAAATTAACTTCCTCTCTCTTCTCGTCAATCATGTCATGTGATTCTAGGAGAAGTTCCTTGTTAGCTAAAGGATAGTAGTACATCATTCGATGAGAGGAGACTTAGAGCTCCACATGTATCACCGCCTCAGAGCCATAGCATAACGCAAATGGAGTGTGACCAGTTGCAGACTTATGGGTTGTGAGATATGCTCAAAAGGCTAATAGATGCTCATCAACCCATTTTCCTTTGGCACTCTCCATTCACTTCTTCAAAATGGACTTGATGATCTTATTCATTGCTTTGACATGTCCATTTGATTGCAGGTGTGCAATTGCAGTATACTTCTTTTCAATGTGATAACATGGACCGAAATCTTTAAACTTTGAGTTATTGAATTGGGTTCCATTATCAGTAATGATAGTCCTGGAAAGTCCAAATTGACATATGATATTTCTGACGATGAAGTTGATCACCCGTTTCATCGAGATCGTGGTCTATGGTTCAGCTTTGGCCCACTTCGTTAAGTAGTCAAGTGTCATGATTGCATACTTTGCTCCACCCTTATAAATCAGAAGTCTGCCGATGATGTCTATCCCCATATTGCAAATGGCCAAGAACTGACCATTTAGGTGAGTTGGGTTGGTGAAGCTCTGGGAATCTTTGCAAACCTCTAGCATTTGTCGTAGAATCGTGAATAATATGTCACATCCTAGTTCACAGTAGGCCAGAAGTAGCCGTACTTGAGTAACTTCTTTACTAAAATTTGCCCTCTGATGTGGTCGCCACACCCGAGTTTGTGTAATTCTTGCAACATGCTTTTGATGTCATCGTTGGCAATACACAAGAGTAAAGGAACTAAGAAACCATTATGACATAAAGTGTCTCCCTGGATGATGTATCTTAAGGTTTTATGTACGAGAGAAAGTCTTTCATTCTTTTGTTCTAGAAGGCTTCCTTGCAAGAGGAAGTCTTTGATAGGAGTCACCCATGACTCTCTCTCTCTCGGGTTCATCATCTAGGAGTTCATCCATTTCCATATGATCTATACTTAGAGCGTTCAACACTACTACCGAGACCATCTCTATTTGCTTTGGATCGTCGAAACTAGCCAATTTCTCCAATTGGTCAGCTCCCTGATTTTTCTCCCTCAGGATATAAGAGATGATATAATAGTCGAACTCATCTAATGGTCCTTCCACCAATATACAAGTAGCTAGCTAGTCATGCCACTTTTACCTGGAACTCTCTCCTAACCTTGAATACAACAAATCGTAGGTCACAAAAGAAATGTCAACATCCTTTTTTCCTAGTTCCTTCGTAAGTTTCAGCCCAACAGTTAGGGCCTCATACTCGGCTTTATTGTTTGTGGCTAGAAACTCCAGCCTTGGTGCATAACAGATAGAACATCATACAAGAGTTAGTAAACAACCGCGATGCTAGAATATCGATCGTTTCAGGTCCCCTTGGTGTATAATTTCCATGTGGTAGTCAATGGGTCAATTCTCATATCCTCCTTGTCCTCTGGAGAAGTAAATTCAGCTACGAAGACCGCAAATGCTTGCTCTGGAATAACCCGCCTTAGTATATATGTAATATCAAACTGACTAAGTTCGATACTCCACTTGAGTAGCCTTCTAAATGCCTCAGGCTACTCAAGGACCTGTCGTAGCGACTGGTCAGTATACGTTTTGATAGGATAGGCCTAGAAGTAATGACGAAGCTTCCTTGAGGTTATTGATAAACTATAAACAAGTTTTTCGATCTTAGGGTAGTTGCGCTCTACCCTCGTTAACTTCTTTCTTGCATTACACATCGGTTGCTAAACACAATTATCCTTGCGGACTAGTGCTAAGTTGATGACATATGGAAATACTGCTAAGTAGACGAACAATTTCTCATGATCTACCCGCTTTGATAAAATAGGAGTTTTCTCCAAATGATCCAAAAAATTCTAGAATGCTTCGACACAGTTAGGCGTCAAAACAAAATTGCGCTTCCCCTGCTTAATCAACTAAAAGAAGGGGGAGACATTTGTCTGTAGCCATGGATACGAACCCACCCAATGCTGCCACCTTCCCAAAATACTTGGATGTGAAAAATTCTGAATACAAGCTGAGTATAAAACTCTCGAATTATAACTATGAAATTAAAGAAAAAACTCGGATGTGTTGTTGTTTACAACAAGAGAAATTGAAATCGCAAAAAACCTCTTTATGCAGCTCTAAGGCATCTATTTATAGGCTGGTATATGGGCTGGGTCGGCCCATACACGTGGACATCGATTCGGAATTATAGGGGGTGAGTGGAAATAGTCTTTTGACTGTTGGAGCACGTTGGCATGAGTGGGTCTCGGTTGGTTCGGTGTTGACCAGATTTGTGGTGGTCACGTGAAGTAGATCCTAATTTGCAGGATGGTGGGTTACCACGTCGGAGCGAAAGAATAGGTCATTTAGCTAGTATCTTGGCTTGGAAACGGTATTCTAGGGTTATAGGAAGGAACTTCCTCTAACTCGACATGTCTCGGATAGACGTTGTCGATCTAGAAGTTCTTCGATTTGGGACCTAGTTCTTCTTCGAATTCCACTTTGAGTAGTATGCCTCTAACGACCCGGAGCTCAAATAGTCTTCAAGCCCACACCTGCTGCCTGAAACATCTTCGAACCAAAGTGCATGAGATTCTTCAACCCGAGAATGCACTGATCCGGGCTTGAACCGATCCAAGTGGTATCATTTTTTTTTTTTTTTTTTTTTTTTTTTGAGCTGAGGTAAAGTCGAATCGAGATGGTGTCTTGGGGTTGTATAGCATGTTCCATTTGAATATTGTACTTCATAATTATGAACGTTCGAGTCTTTGATGGCCTTGTTAAAAGGCAGGTCAACAACGGTTAATCAATTTAGTTTAATAACTCTAATATCTTTTTGTTTCATTAATAGTATTTGTAATTAATGGCAAATATTTATTTTATTCAGTTGCTTTTTATTATTTAGATTAAAACAACTTGCTTAAATTAACAATAGCACCATTAAATCTAGTAATAAATGGACACATCAAATTATTTAGGATACGTTCTTGGCGAAGGCGAGCGGTTCAAATGAATGAGCTGATGAACTGTTAAAGTTGAGTGAGCGGATGATGCGTTTTTTTGATTTTGAGTGGTGAATTGAACTGTAAAAGTGAGCGGAGTATTGAGCGGTTGTATATATTAGTTTATAATAGAAATTTTGTGATGGTAAAACTAGTACGAAATGCATAATTTTTAATAATAACACAATAAAAATAAATAGCAGTCCATACGATGATAAAATAAAAAATTACATCAAATAAACTATATACTACTTCTACGAAAATCTGAGATCAAGTACGAGACAAATGTCTCGATCTCGTCATCTGCAATCTCCTCGAGAATATCTAACATCTCGTCTCGCTCCGCAGGACCATTCTCATCTCTCAAACTTGGTACTCAAATTATGTCGCTACTAGCTGACTGCAGCGTTGCAACTGCACCTTGATATTCTCTTTATATGGAGAGCCTGTAGAAGACGAGGATGCAAAAATCGTACGACGTATCTGGAGAATAGGTAAAAACAAACTGTCAGAGAAATTCGAAGAAAAAAATATGTTGTAGAGAACAAAAAAATAGTAGTATTAAAATAAAAAACTACCTAATTCGGAGATAGTACAAAGGCAAAAAAATTGGTTGTTCTTCTTCGGTTTTTTTTTTTTTTTTTTTTTTTTTTTTTTTTTTTTTTTTGGAGTGGAGCTTTGAGCTAGAAAGAAGAAGAATTGGAGGTGATGATGGAGATGACCGAAGGAGGGGGGTTACTAATAAAATGATGGATTGACGTTCGATGCATCAGACTTCAATGCTATTTCCCAAAATGTTTAGATAAACTGTCAAATTTTCGAATTTGAATGTTGGCGCGTCGGATGTAAACGCAACGATCAAACTCGAAAATTTGAGAGCGAACCTTAGCTTAGTTCAGGCTTCAAATTAAAAAATGAAAAAAAAAAAAGGACTAAGTTGCAAAAGGGAAATATGGACCGATGACTAGTGGCTGTATATATTGTTGTATCTCGATTTCCTACCTTGATATTTTATAACTGAATGACAATGAACGGCATTAATGCCGAGGCATATGTAAATAAGAACATGCAAATTTTCCTTCAAGCTCGTACATATAAAATAATTGGGCATTGTGCTACTCTATTTGTTTAGTTAAGATATTATCTACTTATCCTATTAGTTTTTACTATTTCATTTGGTTACCGAACGTTTTAATCTTAAAGTACAGTACAATACAGTGATAAAACAGATGGTAAATACAAGAAGAGCGACAAAAGGAGAGGCTAATCAATTTAGGAACGCTCCCATATGCCGCTGCTATGTTTGTGACTACTTAACTTAATCACTTTGTCTTCTTTCTTGTACTATAATAATCCAACAACCAAGTCTTACTCTAACCAGTTGTTCTTTTCAAGTGTTGAATAAAACATGAAGGCAAATCCATGTTTGAAGATTCTTTTTTGACAAATTCCCTTAAAGTAAAACATGCAGCTAAGTGATTCTTGGTCATTTTTAACATGTGATCAGTTTTAGGTTTGTTTCAAAATCAGACTTCCAAAAATGAAGGAAAACTGAAAAGATGGAGTTATTCTTAGTCATTAGTGAGTAGACAATTAGTTCAGTAGAGAATATATAGATTTTCGATACTGTATATGATGATTGAATCCGGTATTAATACGTGGAGTGCTTTGTTGATGTGACAAGGAATAAGAACAGCCACCTTCACTTGCATATTTTTCTTTGATATATTCCTTTCCTTAAACAGAAAACCATTTTGTAAAACAGACCTATCATGGCTCATTTATCCACTTGAATATTTAAGTTTGAAGATTAGTCACCTAGAAACGTATGCAATATAATTGTGTATTGGTGAAATGAGTTGCCACCTAGTTAAAAGTTTAAGATGCCCTTAACAATTCTTATATATTTTGCACATATCCATTTCTCGTTGGCGTCACAGAATGATGAGTGTTGAAGCATACTTTGTTGGCTGTAATGATTGACTAAGTGGATATTAAGAGTGCATGTTTTGTCCAGTGAGAGGCTCCCACATGATACACAGTCACTCATTTGCTTAACTATATACAAATAGAAATTTATTCACTATCATAATATTATAAATAAATCCCCCTTCAAACGAAAATATAAAATTTGAAATAAGGATCACTAGACGGGAATAACTAAAATGCGTAATGTCATATTATATAGATCACCAAACTTAAATTTCGAATGTTAATATTCAAAGTCTATGAATGTTGATATTCATATACTTTTCGGTTTAATCCAAGAGGCTGCAATCAACTGAACGCATGATATTTGTCCCGTATTAAAAATCAAGCTCATCAGCCGGGTGAAACAACATTGCTGTAATCGATGATAGAATGAATGAAAAAAGGATACCTCAGCATATAACATATAGAAGTGGTTAAAGCAAATAGCTCAAGTTACAAACCCAGCCCATTTCATTTTATAACTATATGCATCAATTCAATAGAAATATAAGAGAGAAGTCTGGGTATCAACATCGATTTATGTACAGTCATCCACTAATACTCAAAGAAACTACAACTACAGTTCAAGCAGGGCTGACATGCAGCCAGAATCAAGTGTCAAGGCAGATGATTCAAGGAGCCACACACGGGTGACACAACCAAAGTCAGCATATAAAAGATGAAAGTTAGTAACCTAACTCTAGGACTACTATAATCATGTTACAAATAATCTTGACAATCTAAATTTAAAAACAAAAAAATATAGAGATAAACAGTCCATATATATGAGAAATGGTGAGTCCATTCAAATAACACATAGTAGAGTTGCTTGCATATTCAAAGGTGAAAGACAACTATATTTCAATAATCTATTGACGATACCTCAAAACAAGAAAAGCTTATTAAGCGTGTCATAATTTGCAAGTGACAACGATGTGTAATTTAAATCTTATCCTAATTACTATTTAGCTAAAAATATATTGACTAAAGAAAATCTTTTACATGGTGAAGCATGCAAGGGACTTTAATTATAAGTTTAATCTTGTTAATCACAAGGACATTATACAAGGAAATGTGTAATAATATTGTAACACCCCATAAAATACAAACTAATTAGACATAGAAAACAAAAATAACAACAATTGAATATAAATAATAATAAGCTGAAAATTCAGATATTTAATAAATGAATTTGGCAATGAAAGTACTATCATTGTGCTAACGGCGAGATTCTGATCTATTTTCATATTTGATTTGTCGAAGGCGGACTCTGTATGAAAAAGATATGAATAAAACAAATATTGAATTTAAATTAATAAGCGTGCAGATTTGAATTTGAATTTGAATTGGATAAGCATGGTATAAAAATAAATGAAATTGACAAAAAGAATATTCCATATTCAGATTCGAAATTAAGAGTGTGTGTGTGAACACACACACAGATATATATATACACACACACACACACACACATATATATATACACACACACATACATACATATATATATATGAATAAGACACCTTACAAAAGATTAATAACGAGTTAATTAATATTCATTAACATTGAAAATAAGACGTGTGAAATAAATTTACCATGCCACGAAATAGGAAAGTGGGTCAGTCGCCTCTCCTCCTTAAGGGTCGACTGCCTTATAAGGGGGAGGTCGACCACTACGCGAGTTATTTGATGATGATGGCTAGGGCTTTTAGATTAACTTTTATAGATTTAGATACTTTGGATAGTTTATGTAACACCCCGAATTTCAATTAACACTAATGGTTAGTAATTAAAGTATAATTAATCTCAGATGTGAGAATCAGGGGAAACGGGCTGCGTCATTGCGTTCGTCTCGGAGAAATACGCGAAATAGAGTCCGAGTTTGCGTAAAACGGGTACCGTATGAAAGAGATATGGACGAATGAAGTTAGGCAGAAAAACCCGAAACAGGCCAGAAATGCACTGGCGCACTTGTGAAGTGCGCCAGCACAAAAATACACTGGCGCACTTGGGAAGTGCGCCCATGTCGGGACAGGAAACCTGCACAGTTTCTAGTGGTTGGGTGCACCAGTTTGGGCTTTGGGCTTGGTCTTAGGGCTGGTTTCTGGAAGGTTCCGAAATCTAAGGATCCTAATCTAATTTAGGGTTAATCTAAGGGCCTAAAACACTCACCTAATCTATAAATACACCCTAATACTACCCTAATTCATACTAAAAATAGAAATGATGCCACCATGCCGCCAAAATCAAACTTGAGAGGAACCTCCACTAGTTTATGAAGAAAGTTGCAAGCTAATCAACCTCTAATCATCATCTTCTTCTTGTATAGCAACTAGTTCTACTACATAAGTTTGCTAATCTTGGTTTTGGTGAGTTTCTATCACTTTAATAACCAATTGCTAAGTAGATGAGATATGATGAGATCATGCAGTTTTGTATGCGGATTTGTGGGTTTTAAGTCATATGATATGAAGTTAGTTTGCTAATCTATGTTTAATGTTAACCCTATGTTTATGCAAGTTAAGTATGTGGGTTTATGCAAGTTAAGTGATGGGTTTTATGCATGCTAAGTGTTTGGTTTTATGCATGCTAAGTATTTGATTTTATGCATGCTAAGTATTTGATTTTATGCATGCTAAGTGTTTGGTTTTATGCATGCTAAGTATTTGGTTTTATGCATGCTAAGTTTTGATTTTATGCATGCTAAGTATTTGATTTTATGCATGCTAAGTGTTTGGTTTTATGCATGCTAAGTATTTGATTTTATGCATGCTAAGTGTTTGGTTTTATGCATACATTATGACATGCAAGTTTACCCTTTTTCTAAATAAGATGCATACATATGCAAGATGACACCTTTGTATGCTATGCATACATATGCATGTTTACCCTATTATGATGCAAGTTCATATGCAAGTTTATCTCTTTTTATGATATGCATAACATATGCGAGTTTGCCTCTATGTATGACATGTTATGCAAGTTCACATGCAAGTTTATGTGCAAGTTCATATGCAAGTTTGTCTCTTTTTATGACATGCATAATGCAAGTTTGGGTTAAATGCTAGTTGGGTTTAATGTATGCTCATATATGCAAGTTGACACCTTTTGAACCCATGATAAAGTTATAAGCTATGTTGGTTAAACCCATGACATTTGTGATGAATCTTCCCTTTTATTATGTCACGTTACGAGAACGAATTACGTGGGGAACGATGGGGTTAATATGCATGTTAATAAAATGATGTGGAATGGGTATGCTTAAGAGTAACATAAATTAAATGGACATAATTGGGAATTTACCTATTGAGTTAGGTCTACCCATATTATGGAGTTGGGAATTTACCTATTGAGTTAGGTCTACCCATACTACGGAGTTGGGAATTTACCTATTGAGTTAGGTCTACCCAAATTCTGGAAAACATGATTAATTAATTAGGGATAATTAATATAAATTATGAGGGTGATTAATTAGGTGTAATTAATCGACTAAGACACGAGGTTGGACTCAGTTGTAGCGTAAAACTGACCAGACCCAACCGGCTTAACCAGTTGCTACAAATGTTAGCCCAATGTGAGAGGTCTTAGGCACAAATTAAATACGTGATTAAAGTAAAGACACGAGGTTAGACCCTTTTTATGACGTAAGGCTGCCCGGACCCAACCGGCATATCCAGCAGTCATAAAAGACGGTCTAATGTGAGAGGTCTTTATGAGGTCATGATCTTAATTAATTAATTAATTAAGAAACACTTAACCATATTAGCATGTAGAGGGACATGAGGGGTTAAGTGGGGGCCTTGGGTGGCAATAGAAAATACGATTAGAATACTTAACCAAAGTGGAACATGTAATTAAAACATGGTTAAAGGGTTAAGTAAGTGCTTTAGGTGGCATGTGGAAATCTAGTGGGTGCCTTGAAAGGCAATTAAAATATGATTAATGACTTAACCAGAATTTATAACATGTAAGTGGACATGGTTAAAGGGTTAAGCGGGATTCACTAGAAATAACAAGCTTAGGTGGTAGCTTGTGGGGGCCCATTTCAACCAATATCCCAAACGTATCTTAGTGGGCTCGACTCTAGTCGAGTGACGGGACACGCATATTGGGCTTGACTATAAGAGGCCAAAATGGGTTAGCAGTGGAAACGCATGACCAACGGGTTTCATATGCGTGTGTGGACCCGGGCTGGTAAATAAGACGTTGTTGCATCGTGTAGATATAAGCCGTGCACCGTTAGTTTTATCAGGTTGCCACGTTGGGGAATGGTACACCCCACGGTGGGGCCAGCACGGGTATCTACGTTAGGGAGCCGATCGAATGGGGAGTAGTGTGTACACCTAGTGGATTGTAGGGCCCTGTGGCGTCTACTCAGTCACCTAGGGGTACGCGAGAACTATTAAGTTAATTTTATAAGTCCATGGGTGGGATCAACTTTTAAGTTAGGAATGACTGGTGTGGTGCAGTTTAGTAATTTACCTTTGGAAGGGTAGATGCGTCTTTACGTTTCTTAGTTTATCCTAAGTCTACCAAGCTGCTTAGTGTAGCCATTCATCCCCAGACGACACCGTATATCAAGCTTATGTCTTCTCTGGTTACTTTAATGATTGTATTGTTAAAGTTATAGGACTCGCTCAGACTTATGTCTGACCCCGTTGTTTTTATCTTTTTTTCCCAACCCTCAGGTTATCAGAGTGGGCCCAGTACGAGTGGGCTTTGATCAGGCTGCTTTATTCTCTTTTGGAGCTTGGACCATAGATGTAGAGCTCAGCTTACCCTTTCTTTTATGTCTATCAGTTCATGTATTGGGATTATGTACTTTTATTTATCAGGATGGATATTTTGTACTTGACTCTTATTATGGTTTTGTGATGTAACCAAACATGTTTTACTTTCCGCTGCAATGAAATGATGTTTTAAAATTTTCAAGTATTACTTATATCTGTCTTGTTGTAATTTTTCTGTTCTATATTCACTTAAAATACTCCACCGATGTTATGGCATTCCCTTAGCGAGTGACCATAGCGGGTGTGGGGTGTTACACGTGGTATCAGAGCAGAAGGTTACCGGAACAGATAAATTTTTGAGAAAAAAATACTTTTTTTTAAGAAAATAGTAAAGGTATTATTTTTGGAAAAAGTATTTTCAAAAACATGTCTTTTAAGAGAAAAGTTTTTGAAAAAGAAAAGCATAATCCCCAATAGCCATATCTTTATCTTTCGGAATCTCCTAGAGGGTAGTTGTATTCCCTCACGACTAGGGTACCAAATGGGGATAGACCGTCTAGGTTGGAATTTGGATTTCTTTATTATCCGATTCAAACTTTATTTAATTCTGACGCATCGAGTTCGTTTATCTCATCATTGTTAGTTGAGTCACTGCACTTAGACACCAGTTAGTAGATGATCCCTTAGTTGTTTCAAACCCAATTGGGGCTCCATGAAGTGTTTGGGTTTGAAAGTTGCTATACTTAGCGTTGAGAGTAGATGTGATGCTTTTTGGGCTTCACGAGCTATGGGTTAGTTTTGGGCATGGACTGGTTATCCAGTAGGGGTGCCGTTCTTGATTTTGAAGGGAGAGTTGTTAGGCTTATGACCCGCTTGGGTAACACTCTCGAGATCTCTTGTAATCCTATGGAATCTGTTATGCTAAGTTATCTAGAATCGCTTGACACGTCGGTCGAGAGTTTGCGATCTGTTAGAGTGGTCCGGGAATACTCGGATGTGTTTGAGGAGGTGAAGGGCTTACCTCCGGAGCGGGAGATTGACTTCCGAATATATCTGGTAGACAATGCTAAACCTGTATCTTTACCAGTGCGCCACATGGCTCCTCGCGAGAGGAGGGAACTCCATAAGCAAGTAGGGGAGTTGCTTGAGAAGGGGTCCATAAGACAAAGTATATCGGAGTGGGGTACTCCAGTAGTTTTTGCTACGAAGGCGGATAGGTCCCTCAGACTTTGTGTAGGCTAAAGAGAACTAAATAAACTCACAAAGAAGAATAGACACCCATTGCCGAGGATTGATGATCTCTTTGATCAGTTGGTTGGCGCCTCAGTATTTTCGCAGTTGGACTCAGCCACGGGGTTTCGTCAGTTGAGAGTGGCTGAGGATAGTATAGAGAAGATTGCCTTTAGGACTCCGGATGGTTTTATGAGTGGCTGGTGATGCCATTTGGTTAGACGAACGCCTCCGCATACTTTGTTGATTTGATGAGAAGGGTGTTCAGGGAGTACCTAAATAAGTTCGTGATGATCTTGGTGGATGACATCTTGGTCTTTTCTAGGAGCGAAATAAGTTTTCATATGTGCTCAATAGGTTGAGCAAAGCCAGTTATGGGATAAACGGTGGTTTTGGAGCGAGACTGGCAAGGACATCCAGAGTTGGACAAGGGCTTAATTATTTAGCCGTTTTTACTAGTATCATCTCACGTAGGTCGTCTGAATTCGAAGGAGGTATCCCTTGGGTGTTTGTCTGATATTGGTTTAGGCCTTTGGGGCTTACATTTGGGGGATGTCGAGTTCGACTAAGGTGGTCTGCGTGAGAGATGGATAGTTGTGACGATTTTGCATGGGAGAATATCCTGATTTTCTCTAGAAGTGGAGAAAAGCATGCCCTACATCTTAGGGAAGTGTTGGAGACTCTTTGAGCGCATTGTCTTAAGACAACAAAGGTGGATGGAATTCTTAGCATCCTATGAGTTTGAGATAGCGTATACCCCTGGCAAGGGTAACGTGGTGGCAGACGCCTTGAGCAGAAAAAGGCTGTCTTTGAGTCCATTGTTCGTGGAATGGCGAAGCTTGGAGTTTAATTCTATGATTGACTTTAGACCTTCCGTTGACTTTGTACCCGGTTTGCTAGCCTCCTTGGAGGTTAGGCCTACTCTTTTGGGGCGGATTGGCGAGGCACAGCGAGACGACCCACAGTTGGTTGAGTTAGTAGAGAAGCTCATAAGGGGGGGGGGGAATCGTCCAGCCATTTGAGTAGGTACACCCTAGATGGTAAGGGGTGGTTGCGTAGAGACGGTAGACTTTGTGTACCGCAAGACGAGGGTCTAAGGAAGGCTATACTTGATGATGCACATCGGTCAAAGATGACCATTCATCCTGGTAGGGACAAGATGTACCAAGACATGAAGAGAGTTTTCTTCTGGGCCGGTATGAAGAAAGATGTGGCCGAGTATGTGGCTAGATGCTTAGTGTGCCAACAAGTTAAAGCGGAGCAAAGGAAACCCGGTGGGTTTCTACACCCATTGGAAGTTCTGCAATGGAAGTGGGATAGTGTCTCAATGGATTTCATCGATGGGTTACCGAGATCGAGGAAGGGCAATACGGGAATTTGGGTTGTGGTAGACAGACTTACCAAGAGTGCCCATTTTATACCCGTGAAGAGTAAGAGGACCGCTCCATGGCTTGCTTCAGTCTATGTTAGAGAGATTGTTAGATTGCATGGCGTACCATCCAGCATTGAGAGTGATCGAGATCCTATCTTCACTAGTGAGTTTTGGAGAAGTTTGCAAGAGGCGGTAGGGACTCAGTTGTGTTTGAGCACCGCATATCATCCTCAGACGGACGGTCAGACCGAGAGGGTGAACCGTATCTTAGAAGATCTCTTGAGGCTTTGTATCTTGGATTTTGGAGGTACATGGGAAGAACATCTTCCTTTGGTGGAGTTCGCATACAATAACAGCTTTTAGTCTAGTATTGACATGGCTCCTTTCGAAGCTCTTTATGGAAGGCCTTGTCGATCTCCTACATGTTGGTGGGAATCTACGGATAAGATCTTGCTTGGGCCAGATATGGTTAGAGAGACTTCAGAGAAGATTGATTTGATTCGAAGAAGGATGAAGGCAGCGCAAGATAGACAGAAATCTTATGCGGATCGGAGAAGGACGGATCTTGAGTTTGAGGTTGGGGACATGGTTTTTGTCAAAGTATCTCCGTTGAGAAATGTTGTTCGCTTTGGGTCCGTTGGGAAGTTAGCACCGAGGTTTGTTGGGCCGTTTCCTATTAAGGAAAGGATTGGACGGATGGCATATAGGGTGGAGTTGCCCGACAGACTTAGTGGTGTTCATGATGTATTCCATGTATCACATTTGAGGAAGTGCTTACATGAGACCGCAGAGGTCGTAGAGCCGAACTTGCTTAGAGATGTAGAGGTAGAGCGTAATGCGACAATTCGACGAGCTCCTACTCGCATCCTTGGGTCAGAAACTAGGAAGTTGAGGAACAGAGAAGTTCAGCTAGTTAAAGTGCAATGGGGAGATGACGAAAGCAATGCTACTTGGGAGACGGAAGCGAAGATGCGTTCTTTGTACCCATTTCTTTTTGAGAGTATGTCTTTTAACTTCTCCTTTATCGCTTGTCTAGTACTTATCTTATCTTTAGTATATCCTCTCGCTAGTACCTATGACCTTTAGATAGGGTAAAACCTATGGTTGAAACATGTGTTTGAAACATGTTATGGTTGATGGATGCATGTGGATGCAATTGTTTGCTAGTGGTTGCTCGTGGATGCATATACACACACATTAGGCACTAGATCGGCTCAGTCACTTCATGTTGCATATCGCATAAATGGATGTGGTAGTTAGATTGATGGATGTATCATGGCTGTGTTATCATGTGGATGATGCATTTTTGTGTATGGTTGTGCACGCATATAGAAATTGTATGTGTCAATAGGGTTTCGCATACATATTGGATGCATGGCACTATCATGGTTTGCATTAAGGAGGTCGACTGAATCAGTAGACCGCCTAATTTTGCATTAGTATACGGACATATACACACACTTTCTGCATATGTTCATACATCATTAGAAGTTTCTAAGGATAATGGTTGCTTGTGGTTGATGGTTTAGTAGATGGTTGTTTGGTTGGTAGGATACGTTCTTCTTGACTTAGAGATTTCGAGGACGAAATCCTTTAAGTAGGGGAGAATGTAACACCCTGAATTTCAATTAACACTAATGGTTAGTAATTAAAGTATAATTAATCTCAGATGTGAGAATCAGGGGAAACGGGCTGCGTCATTGTGTTCGTCTCGGAAAAATACGCGAAATAGAGTCCGAGTTTGCGTAAAACGGGTACCGTATGAAAGAGATATGGACGAACGAAGTTAGGCAGAAAAACCCGAAACAGGCCAGAAATGCACTGGCGCACTTGTGAAGTGCGCCAGCACAAAAATACACTGGCGCACTTGGGAAGTGCGCCCATGTCGGGACAGGAAACCTGCACAGTTTCTAGAGAGTTCTGTGGTTGGGTGCACCAGTTTGGGCTTTGGGCTTGGTCTTAGGGCTGGTTTCTGGAAGGTTCCGAAATCTAAGGGTCCTAATCTAATTTAGGGTTAATCTAAGGGCCTAAAACACTCACCTAATCTATAAATACACCCTAATACTACTCTAATTCATACTAAAAATAGAAATGATGCCACCATGCCGCCAAAATCAAACTTGAGAGGAACCTCCACTAGTTTATGAAGAAAGTTGCAAGCTAATCAACCTCTAATCATCATCTTCTTCTTGTATAGCAACTAGTTCTACTACATAAGTTTGCTAATCTTGGTTTTGGTGAGTTTCTATCACTTTAATAACCAATTGCTAAATTAAGTAGATGAGATATGATGAGATCATGCGGTTTTGTATGCGGATTTGTGGGTTTTAAGTCATATGATATGATGTTAGTTTGCTAATCTATGTTTAATGTTAACCCTATGTTTATGCAAGTTAAGTATGTGGGTTTATGCAAGTTAAGTGATGGGTTTTATGCATGCTAAGTGTTTGGTTTTATGCATGCTAAGTATTTGATTTTATGCATGCTAAGTATTTGATTTTATGCATGCTAAGTATTTGATTTTATGCATGCTAAGTGTTTGGTTTTATGCATGCTAAGTATTTGATTTTATGCATGCTAAGTATTTGATTTTATGCATGCTAAGTATTTGATTTTATGCATGCTAAGTGTTTGGTTTTATGCATGCTAAGTATTTGATTTTATGCATGCTAAGTGTTTGGTTTTATGCATACATTATGACATGCAAGTTTACCCTTTTTCTAAATAAGATGCATACATATGCAAGATGACACCTTTGTATGCTATGCATACATATGCATGTTTACCCTATTATGATGCAAGTTCATATGCAAGTTTGTCTCTTTTTATGATATGCATAACATATGCGAGTTTGCCTCTATGTATGACATGTTATGCAAGTTCACATGCAAGTTTATGTGCAAGTTCATATGCAAGTTTGTCTCTTTTTATGACATGCATAATGCAAGTTTGGGTTAAATGCTAGTTGGGTTTAATGTATGCTCATATATGCAAGTTGACACCTTTTGAACCCATGATAAAGTTATAAGCTATGTTGGTTAAACCCATGACATTTGTGATGAATCTTCCCTTTTATTATGTCACGTTACGAGAACGAATTACGTGGGGAACGATGGGGTTAATATGCATGTTAATAAAATGATGTGGAATGGGTATGCTTAAGAGTAACATAAATTAAATGGACATAATTGGGAATTTACCTATTGAGTTAGGTCTACCCATATTATGGAGTTGGGAATTTACCTATTGAGTTAGGTCTACCCATACTACGGAGTTGGGAATTTACCTATTGAGTTAGGTCTACCCAAATTCTGGAAAACATGATTAATTAATTAGGGATAATTAATATAAATTATGAGGGTGATTAATTAGGTGTAATTAATCGACTAAGACACGAGGTTGGACTCAGTTGTAGCGTAAAACTGCCCGGACCCAACCGGCTTAACCAGTTGCTACAAATGTTAGCCCAATGTGAGAGGTCTTAGGCACAAATTAAATACGTGATTAAAGTAAAGACACGAGGTTAGACCCTTTTTATGACGTAAGGCTGCCCGGACCCAACCGGCATATCCAGCAGTCATAAAAGACGGTCTAATGTGAGAGGTCTTTATGAGGTCATGATCTTAATTAATTAATTAAGAAACACTTAACCATATTAGCATGTAGAGGGACATGAGGGGTTAAGTGGGGGCCTTGGGTGGCAATAGAAAATACGATTAGAATACTTAACCAAAGTGGAACATGTAATTAAAACATGGTTAAAGGGTTAAGTAAGTGCTTTGGGTGGCATGTGGAAATCTAGTGGGTGCCTTGAATGGCAATTAAAATATGATTAATGATTTAACCAGAATTTATAACATGTAAGTGGACATGGTTAAAGGGTTAAGTGGGATTCACTAGAAATAACAAGCTTAGGTGGTAGCTTGTGGGGGCCCATTTCAACCAATATCCCAAACGTATCTTAGTGGGCTCGACTCTAGTCGAGTGACGGGACACGCATATTGGGGTTGACTATAAGAGGCCAAAATGGGTTAGCGGTGGCAACGCATGACCAACGGGTTTCATATGCGTGTGTGGACCCGGGCTGGTAAATAAGACGTTGTTGCATCGTGTAGATATAAGCCGTGCACCGTTAGTTTTATCAGGTTGCCACGTTGGGGAATGGTACACCCCACGGTGGGGCCAGCACGGGTATCTACGTTAGGGAGCCGATCGAATGGGGAGTAGTGTGTACACCTAGTGGATTGTAGGGCCCTGTGGCGTCTACTCAGTCACCTAGGGGTACGCGAGAACTATTAAGTTAATTTTATAAGTCCATGGGTGGGATCAACCTTTAAGTTAGGAATGACTGGTGTGGTGCAGTTTAGTAATTTACCTTTGGAAGGGTAGATGCGTCTTTACGTTTCTTAGTTTATCCTAAGTCTACCAAGCTGCTTAGTGTAGCCATTCATCCCCAGACGACACCGTATATCAAGCTTATGACTTCTCTGGTTACTTTAATGATTGTATTGTTAAAGTTATAGGACTCGCTCAGACTTATGTCTGTCCCCGTTGTTTTTCTCTTTTTTTCCCAACCCTCAGGTTATCAGAGTGGGCCCAGTACGAGTGGGCTTTGATCAGGCTGCTTTATTCTCTTTTGGAGATTGGACCATAGATGTAGAGCTCAGCTTACCCTTTCTTTTATGGCTATCAGTTCATGTATTGGGATTATGTACTTTTATTTATCAGGATGGATATTTTGTACTTGACTCTTATTATGGTTTTGTGACGTAACCAAACATGTTTTACTTTCCGCTGCAATGAAATGATGTTTTAAAATTTTCAAGTATTACTTATATCTGTCTTGTTGTAATTTTTCTGTTCTATATTCACTTAAAATACTCCACCGATGTTATGGCATTCCCTTAGCGAGTGACCATAGCGGGTGTGGGGTGTTACAGTTTAGATTCCATATTTTATAATCTGATGATTCCTACACACTTTAGCATCTATATATATATATCCCTAAACCCACACTCTCAGCTCACATTTTATAAGTTATCTTCCTCTAATTCTCCTTCTTCGTCTTTGTTTGATCCAGTTTGCATAGGAAAAGCTAGATTCTTCTTCTCTTCCTCCTTTTATTTTAGTTTTATTAGAATATTGGATATAAAATCTATATGTGTATATGATTCTTTTTTGACTCTTATACATATATAATCCTAAAAAGGAGAAGGACTGGAAACGTTTGCGTGGCAATAATCCAAAAACTAATAATCAGCACAGCTTTCTCTCTATGGGGCACTAACTAGGATATTTAAGTTTACTTTGTTTCTATATCTTGTTTCATATGTAACTTGGATTTGTTATGCCTAAAAGGATTGGGATTCACGGAAAAAACACAAAACCCCACAAATCTCTAATTTAACGAAAGTGTTAATCTAGGTTTATTATTTGGGTCTTGTCGATGTAAATGAAAAAGGATTTCTTTGTTATTGTTACTCATTCAGAATCAAAGCATTAATTTGTTTTATTCTTTTCCCTTCTAATGTAAATTTTAAACTTACATGAATCTAGTGAATTTGGACACAGTAAATCATGAGCAGTCAAATCTCTGCTTTATTTGTAAAATAGCATATTTGGATAATATAAACCACATGGAACTAAAATCCGTATTATTATGTAAAATTCACCTAAAACAGAAAGAAATTAAAACCGAATGAATAAATATAATGTTATGAATTAATATTAACCCTTTTTGTTTATTGATATAATCTAGAAACCTACGATTACAAGTCTATCTTTTGTTATATTGTTATTATTTCCTGATTAAAGCTATGATTCTGAAATAAGATTGTATATGGTATATTATGAATTATGAGGAATATGAATTGTAAATTTTTGGTCTTGAATACAAGTTGACATTTCATCGATTAGTGTGTTTTCTTTCAAGTGCGCGATTAGTTACGTATTTAATTATTTATATATATAACGTGGTCTACGTATCTTAAATACGCATTTATCGCATTTAATTAGAAGTTTTGTGCTAAACATTCTCGCTAGGAAAATTATGTGTTCGTTTGTGAGTAATGGCCTTTAGTAATATTTAATAACATATGGATGTGAAATTAACCCCTCCTTGCAGTAGAAGTTTTTCAGACTACTTGGCTACCAATAATTACAAGAAGATTGGTTAATGTAAGACGTCTAATGTCATGCGTCATTTAGCATGTAGAGACCTACCTCGAGAAAGGTATTTAAGTGAATAATCCGCCTTTTAGGAGCATTAAGTGGTTGGACTCATTTCTCTTGTAATTGTTATATCCTTAGGAGCTCAGATTGTTTTCATAGGGCCCTCCTTTGTTATGTATTAAGTGTCTATGGATCCGCCTTTCTCTAACAGTTTGAGGTTTTAAACGATCCAAGATGAATTAAGTATGTATTCGGAAGGTGTTCGCGTCCTCTAGGAGATTATTAGTGAGGACCTACTTAGGAGATGCGCTATAGAGAGTTCCATTAAACGTGTAATGGAAACTGCATGTCTAAGAGAAGCATTAAGTGACTAGGTGTTCACCTTCAGTGACAGCTAGATAGTAACATAAAGGTCGTTGGAGGATCTTAAATGACAAAAGAGTATCCAACTATAACCCGATATCAAGTAGTTGCTTAAAATGTCACACAATATTTTGAGGATGTATGTATGTTTGTGTGTGTGTAGTCATAAAGTCTACTACGAAACAAATCCTTAAGTGACTAGGGTCTGCGAAAGGTATTAAGTGATAGTTAGAATCCTATATATTTATTTGGCCTTAAGTGATCAAAAGGGTTCATCTCTTTCCATTTAAATATATGTATATCAGTACAAAAATATTCATATATATGTATATGATTGTCTGGACATAACCTTGATAAGTTTTTTACTGTCCAAGTATGGGGAAAAGGTTTAAGCTTAAAGATTTTATTTCACTAGACCATGTTGGCACGTTGATGCTTATGTGAGAGGGTGCTCTCGCATTATGAACTATGGTGAAGCTTTGCCTCTTATCCCTACACATCTCGAGTGAGTTGGTTTTAATGCATTGGAGGGGATGACGCAAAATAAGAATTAAAACTGAAAACTCATTTATCATTATGGTGAAGATAAGGGAGAGAGATTTAGAAAGATTTTTGGAGAGGGGGAGGGAATTATCTTTTTAAAAATAAATTGTTAAGGGGAGTACCAAGGAGGGAAGTAGCCCCTTAACAAATAAAGGTAATTTTACATTATTACCCATTTAGACTTAATTTCACTCTTATGTTCATTAATCTAATTTTTAATGGTTAATCAACACCATTAGTTGTAGAGAAATCAAAACCCTAACTAAAGAACATGAACGAAAAAGAAAACAATATGATTTATTTTTTCAAAACCATAAACAGTATAAATCTTATAGCAGAACAACGAAGACAGAGCAAGATAACAAGACAACCTCTTTATAAAAACTACAAAATGAGAGATCAGACGGAGCTTAATGAATTAGAACCCTATCATTTTATATAGAAGTTCTTAAATTTCTTTACCCATCCTCATTTAGCTCAAATGACATCTTTAAACTAATAAGTCATGTTAAAATATGAGCATCAGATCTTCAAGGTGAAGAAATTGGTAATTATCCATCATTGTACAGATTTAGAACCAAAAAAAAGAAAAAAAAATTCTAAAACTGCCGTTAATACCCAAATTGATAAAAAATCTAGTAAACTAGAATCGTAAAATAGAATTTTGAATCAAGCAAATTTTCAGAGAAGACAATAAAAGGAAGAGAAACGTTGCGTGCAAGTTGAGTGAGAAAACAATATGATATTGACACAAGAGACTGAGCGTTATGTTGGAGTTGATCAGAATGATGAGATGGCAAGATCTAATTTTAGTTTATAAAATCATATGCGTATGGTAAGGTCTAATTTTACGGTGCGTAAGTTTTTAAAAGTAAGGGTTAAAGTGGAAGATGTTAAAAAAATTAGCTACCTATATAGACCTCCCTTAACAATAAAAAAAAAAATGAAGTGTCCTTAAAATTTGCCCCACTCCCTCCCCCCCCCCCCCCCCCCTTTAACAATTATTGAAGAGTCAATAATAAATCCCTTATTTTAATGTTAAATTTATACCGACTACAGTCTCCATGTAACAGCTTCTGAAAAATTAAATTTCATGTATCAAAAGTTAAATGAATTTAAAATATTCATCCCTTCAACGCTTTGTAATAGTTATGAAAGTAGAAGTAAGATATATTTGATATTCAAGAGGATAGACAAAGAAAAGGTTGGAAAATAAGGAAGATATGTTCATTTGAATAATGCAGAGAATAGTACTGGAATATTGGCTATAATGAGAACATTTGATCATTTTTCAATAGTAATGAACTTATGAAAGGTGTAATAGGAATAGAATGAATGTTGTCATTAATTGCTCCAAGCAGTTAATTTACGACAAGTAAGTGAATTTATGAAATGCGTCCTTAAGATACAAATAAATTATAATAATTAGTTATGTTTGAAGAAGCCTTCACCAATAGTAAAAGCTTTTCAAAATTCAAACATCAATTAGTGTGAAATTTAATATGCACACGGCAGTAGAAATTTTAGTATATTATTACATAAAATCGATATTAAACCTTATTGCTAAAAGAATAAACATACACTGAATAATGTTTCAAAAATTATTTTAATAAGTAACAACATATTGTGAGAATATAGCAATAAACATTGTTAAACATTTTAGGGAACTTAATTGTCGCTTAATTTGATTTTGGATACTTAATTATTACTAAGGTTCTGTTTTTAAAATAGAGTAAGCATCTATATTTTTAAACCTTAAAACGTTTGTCATTTAAAAAGTATTAAAAGCTGACATTCAGGGAGTTAACGAAGTAACTATTAAAAAGAAAAATAGTTATTTTTTTTAGATATTATGAACCCTTAATAAATGCTTTTGAAAGTTTGCACATTTGAAAAGAGGTATTTAGTTTAAAAAAAATTAAAGAATAAGAGAATTTTTAATGAAGATTGTTCATTAAAAGGATGCATGGAATGATATTTAGTTCAGTAAGCTTTAAACTCTTCGTAAAGATTTACATTTTAAAAGAAAACTGGAAAATTTAACAGCTTGGTTTCAAGGAGACATTAAATTCTTACCTTTAATTAAGCAAGCTTTAATAAGTGTCTCAAAAAAGAGAATATATGTATATATATATATATATATATATACATATATTATAATATTATTATTATAATGTAACAATGGTACGAAAATTATATTTATTTTATGTAGCAATAAGTGTTTACAACTTCAATTCGTCCATTTGATTGCGGATCGGACGAGCGACTGTAGTATCTCTTCTCGATGTGATATCATCGATAGGATTCTTTGAATTCTGAGCTATCGAATTAAGTCATGTTACCATTTATGATAGTTGGGAATTCCAAACTAACATGTAATATTTCTAACGACAAAGTTGATCATTTTCTTTATAGAGATCATGATCAGTGGTTTAGCTTCAACCCACTTTGTGAAATAGAGACCACCACAATTGCGTACTTTTCTCTACCCTTGGATATCGAAAGGCTATTGATAATGTCTACTCCCTATACCACAAAAAGCCAACGACTGACCATTTGGGAGAGTGGGGTTGACGGAGCTTTTGGAATCTTGTCAAACCTCTAGCTTTATCGTAGCATCATGAGTAATCAACCGAACCTCGATTGATGGTTGGCCTGAAATATCCATATTGGAGTATCTTCTTTACCAAGTTTTTCCCTCTGGTATGACTGTCGCACTCGTCTTTGTGCACTCCTTGTAGTATTCGTATGGTGTCTTCTTGAGCTGCATAGCGTAGTAAAGGAACGGAAAACACTTTTCAATACAACGTGTCTCTTTGGACTACGTATCTCGAAGCTTGACATAGGAAAGCATGCTTCTTATTTTCCGTTCAGATTGGTTTCTATGTAGGAAGAAATTCTTGATGGAAGTCATCTGAGATTCCCTATCAGGTTTAACATCCAACGCCCAGTCGCCCTCTATTTGATCTATGCTTAGGGTAATTAATATCTCTATCAGGATACCCCCCATCTGTTCCCAATTCCTCGAGCTAGCTAGCTTGGCTAACGAACATGATCTCTCATTTTGATCATGTGAGATATAAGAAATACATTAGTATTCAAATCCAGCTAACAACTTCTAAACCATATCAAGAAATGTGGCAAGTCGTTCCCCCTTGACCTGAATTCCTTCCTAACCAGGTATACAACCACTTGATAGTCGCAGAAAATTTCAACAGACTTCGCTCCCAGCTCCTTTGCATGTTTCAGCGTACCAATCAAGGATTCATACTCTGATTTGATGTTGTTCATTAGAACTTCCATCCTCAATGCATAACAAATTGATCGTTCCTCAGGAGTTAATAAAACAACTTTGATGCCAGAACATTGATTGTTGCAAGCTCCATCTATGAATAACTTCCATCTAATAGTTGGTGGTTTAACATCTTCGGCGTTGTCTTCTGGAGTTGAAAACTCTACGATGAAATATGCCGGTGCTTGTCCCTGGATGGCCTTTCGAGGAATATATGCAATATCGAATTAACTCAATTCATTATTCCATTTAAACAAACTCCTAGATGCCTCAGGTCGCTGAAGAACTTGTTATAGTAGTTGGTCAATGTACACTTTGATGGGATGAGCGTGAACATAGTAACGCAACTTCCTTGAGGCTATCAGGAGGTTTTAAGCCATTTTTTCAATATTTGGATAATTATGTTTTTCTCTCATTAATCTTTTGCTTACATAGTACACTGGTCCTTGAACCTGATTGTCTTAAGGAACAAGTATCGAGCTGATGGTATGTAGGGACACTGCCAAATACAAAAATAAGTCCTCGCGATCAATTGACTTGGATTGTATTAGAGGTCTTTATAGATGGTTCAACAGGTTCTGGAATGCTTCTACACTGTCCAAGTAGAGTTGCGCTTTCCTCTTTTTATCAAGTCAAAGAAAGGAATGCATTTGTCTGTCATTTTGGATATGAATCAGCTTAGAGCTGCCACTTTACCATTTAGGCTTCGCATATCTCTAATCTTCTGAGGTTTTTGAAAGTTTCTTACGGATTTTATTTGCTTAGAGTTGACTTCATTCCCTCGACAATGGATGATGAAACCCAAAAATTTCCGTGATGCAACGCTTAAAGAGAATTTCAAAGGGTTAAGTTCGTATAGGTGGAGAACATTAAACATTTTCTCTAAGTTATTGCACTATTGGCCAATTATGAGAATTAACAAGCATGTCATTGACATGAACTTCCATCAACCTCCCCATACGACCTTTCAAATGCAATTGACTAACCGCTAGTGCGCAGCTCCGACATTCTTCAATCCAAAGGCATGATCACATAACAATACAGTCCAAGCTCAGTTATGAATCTAGTATGTTCTTGCTCAGGAACATGATTCATAATCTGATTGTATTCGGAGTATGCATCCATAAATAAGAGAGCTCATGCCTAGCTGTAAAGTCCATGAGCTGGTCAATTCAGGGAAGTGGGTAACTATCTTTGGTACATGCGTTGTTCAAGTCATAAATATTAGTGCACGTCTGCCACTTTCCATTAAACTTCTTCATAAGAACCGGATTCGATACCTAGGCGGGGTATAAGGAATCCCGGATAAATCAGTTGCTCTTGAGTTTCTCTGCTTCTTCCTTCAATTCCATCGACCTTTTAGGACCAAGCATATGCCTTTCTGTTACACTAGGATGTATTTCGGGTAAATGTCAATAGAATGGCTTATGATGGTTGGTGATATTTAATACATGTCAGCACGGGACCAAGCAAACTGTAACACGCCGTATTTCTGTTAACACTAAAGTAACAAATTAAAGAATAACTAATCTCAGATGTGAGAATTAAGGGAAACGGGTTGCGCCATTGTGTTCGTCTCGGAATTCTGGTTGAGATAAAGTCCGAGTTTGCGTGAATTACTCTTCATATGAAGAAGTTATGGCCATCGGAAGTTTCAGAAAAATTTAAACAGATTTTGAAAATTCGAATTTCAGAGTCAGAATGGGCTAGGCGGGAAATTTCCCTCCAGGGCCAGGTCGACCAGAGGGTCGACCTGGGGGTCGACTTGCCCCTCCCCCCTCCCCGAGGGCAGATTTGTTTGATGACCTGTTTATGATTATATGCTGAGTCATTAGGATTTCTAATCTGGTCTGAATGGCTGTGGTTAATTCTGGGTTGATCGGACGGCTTCCGTGTCGTCACCTAGCAACCTAGAATAGCCGCCACCAATTAGAGAGGAAGAAGAGCTAATCAAATTCAATTCTAATCTAAACCGCAACAAATTGTCTTCTCCAAAGGAAAGCTAATTCAATTTCAGAACTCAAGACCTTCTTTGAGTTGTGAGATCGATTTCTTTAATAAAATAATTAACAATTTAATTGGATTGAGCTATGATTTGGATTATATGGCCATGTTGTGAATTATGGACCGTATGTTATTATCTATGTTGTAAATTCTATGATGTTATCATCTATGTTGTAAAGTTGTTATCATCTATGTTGTAATTCTATGATTGGCTTATGCATAATTAATTCATAATGATGTTTCATATGCTAGTTTGGTTATGTTGTTGGAACTAATTCATATGTTGAATCATATGTATGTATGTAAGCAAGTCTAGATGTTAGTTTAGATCTGGATCATATGCAAGTTAATGAAATTATGTACAATCTTACATGTTTCATGACATCTATTTTATGTGTAAATTGGATCTAAAGTTAGGTTATGACATGTGTGAGTTATATGTTAGTATACAAAATTCTATATGCTAGTTTACAAGTTTAAATGCGAGTTTACACCATCGTTTATGTTGCATAAATCACATATGCAAGTATAAATACATGTTTGGAGTATGAACCATGTCTATGCAAGTTTACACCTTATGATTAGATCTATGACATACATGGTTTATGCAAGTTCGTGACTATTACCCAAACAAGTTTACACCTTCAGATTTAGATCTATGACATATGTAGTTTTATGCAAGTTTGTGACTTTGGCCTATGTAAGTTTTAGATGAAGAACCTTATTCACACATGCAAGTTCACCCCATATGTTTAGATCTAGTTTTATTTCTATGTATGTTGTGATGTTTTCTCTTTATTCCATAAGTCAGACTATTTGAGTCTAACGTATATTTTACGTTAAACGAACATACAACGTGGGGCCATGGGATAATATTAAAAGATTTAATATTGAGAATTGGCATAAATGCCTTAAATGGCATAAAATTAATTTGTGATGATAATTGGTATGATTTTGCATATCATAAATAGATGGACATAATTGAGTCAATTATGGACATAGTTAAATTTGGAATTAATTGATAATTTGAATAGGGAAATTAATTCAAATTGGGGAATAATTAATTATGTGTAAATAATCGCCTAAGACACGAGGTTAGGCTCTTTTGTGGTGTAAGACTGCCCGGACCCGCCCGGCAAATCCAGCTGCCACAAATGCCAGTCTAATGTTGGAGGTATTAGGCATAAATTAAATGCATGAAATTGTAAAGACACGAGGTTAGGCTCTTTTGTGGTGTAAGACTGCCCGGACCCGCCCGGCAAATCCAGCTGCCACAAATGCCAGTCTAATGTGGGAGGTCATTACAAGGTTACGGTGTTAATGAATTAAGAAACACTTAACCAGATAAACATGTAGTGGGACATGAGGGGGTTAAGTGGGTGCCTTGGGTGGCATGTGGAATTTAGCGGATGCGTAGGGTGGCATTTGAAATACGATTAGAAACAATTAACCAAAAATTGGAAACATGTAAGTGAACATGAATAAGAAGAAGGTTAAGTGGGATGTACTAGAGGGGACCAAGCTTAGGTGGATAGCTTGTGTCAAGTAATGAGGGGCCCTTTCAACCAGTAACCCATAAGTATCTTTGTGGGCTCGACCCAAGTCGAGGACGGGACACGCGTACTGGGCTTGACTGTAAGAGGCCAAAACGGGTTAGCGGTGGCAACACAAGTCTAACGGGTTCATGTGCGTGTGTGGGCCCGGGCTGGTAGGTAAGACGTTGTTGCATCATGTAGGTATAAGTCGTGCATTGTTGGTGGTATCGGGTTGCCACTTTGAGGAGTGATACACCCCACTGTGGGGCCAACACGGGTATCTACGAGTTAGGGAGCCGATCGCATGGGGGTAGTGGGTACACCTAGTGGAGATAGGGGCAGGCGGCACCTATGAAGGCAACTAGAGGTACACGAAACTACCATTATCATTATTAAAGTCTAGTAGGCGGGATCAACTTTTAGGGTGATTGGTGTGGTGCAGTGTAGTAATTATCTTATAGCGACTAGGTGTGCCTTTAACGTTATCTTTGTTCATCTTATTTCCTTTAGTTTGCTCTGCCATGCTCAATTGTTCACAGTCATTTCCTTATTTTCCAACTTATGCCTTAGCCTAGTTATTTTGATAATTATATTGTAAAAGTTATCGCACTCGCCAGACTTTATGTCTGACCCCCTTTGTTTCCACCTCTTTTCTTCCTCCCTCCCCCCCAAGTGCTCAGGGAGGAACTAGCACCAGTGCAGCTTGATTTTGGACAGCTGTATCTCTTGCTTTTAGAAGTTGCTTGGATCGCTAAAGTAAAAGTTCAGCCTATATTATTTATAGCTATTTTGTATTTCGGTTAGGTCTTTCAATTTATGTACTCTGATTTAGTCAAGATGGATATTATGTACTTTGACTCTGGTTTTTGATGATGTAATCAAACCTATGTGTTTACCGCTGCAATGAATAAAATTTTAAAGTTTTAAGTACTGTTTATATTTGTTCTGTTGTTAAGTTTCTATTCTATAAACACTTAAAACGCTCCATAGAAGTTAATGCATTCCCTTTATGAGTGACATTAATGGACGTGGGGTGTTACACGTGGTATCAGAGCTGAAGGTTACCAGAACAGATATGAATTTTGAAAAACTGTTTTTCAAAAACACTTTTATAAAGAAGTACCTTCAAAAGTATGTTTTAAGGAAAGTATTTTTAAGAGAAAAGCTTATTTTAGAAAGCATAACCCCAAGAGCCATATATCTTTCCTTCGGTTCTTTTGTATTGAATCTTTCCTTTTTCGTTTCAACATGTCTGGAATTCCCGAGATACCCGAGGGGATACCGATACCAGGATGGTTTAGGAGGTATTTGGAGACTAGGGACACCACCGCAGGTCCAGCAAATGCTCCTCCTCCTCCCCCTCCTCCTCCTACTCGTGTCGATACTTTTGCAAAGATATGTAAGGACTTTCGGGCAATGGGTGGAAAACCTTTTCATGGGACGGAGACATTTGTTGAAGCTCGAAACTGACTAAAGGAGGTGGAAGAATTGTTTGGGATCTTTGAAGTGGAAGATGGAAGGAAGGTCTAGTAGGCTACCTGGCTAATGAAGGATGAGGCCTCGTTTTGGTGGGAGGTCACTAATGGAGAGCGTCCAGTTGATACATGGCCAGATTTCAGGCGGAGGTTTGAGGCAAAGTTTCTCTCACGACCTGAAGAGAGTCTATACATGGAATGATTTTTGGCGTTGAAGCAAGGGAATCTATCAGTGAAAGAATACGTCAACAAATTCAATCAGTTGGCGAGATTTGGCTTGGACTTGGTGAATACAACAGAAAAGAAGGCCCTGAGATTTGTTAAGGGTTTGAACGAGCCGCTTCATGGGCTAGCTATGACCCACATCCCCATGGGGGCTAACTTTGAGAGACTAGTTGACATGGCACTTATGCATGAAGAAGAGAAGGGCGCCAATGCTAATAAGGCACCCAAAAAGAAAGGGGATCAAAAGAAACCGCAACAGCAACAACAAAACAAGAAAGGTGGTAAAGGCAACAATGGTAAGGGAAAGAAGAGATGCTTTAACTGTGGGACACTAGGCCATCTAAGCAAAGATTGTATGAAGAAAAAGAAGCTGGTTGTTTCCACTGTGGCGAAGCGAGACATCTAATTAAGGACTGCCCAAGGAAAGGGAAGAGGGCAGGGTCTACCTCGGGAGGACAGGTGCAGGCTCTTATGGCACCAGGGCAGGCAAGGGGGCAAGTTCAGGCTCTCGTGGTCCCACCGCTGTAAGAACGAGGTAGAGCAATTTTCGTTGAAAGTTTAGTTTTTCTGTTTGATCATCATGTCCGTACTTTATACGATTCTGGTGCATTACATTCGTTTATCTCTACATCATTAGTTGAAACACTGCACCTAAATACCAGTTTAGTTACAGATCCCTTAGTAGTCTCAAATCCTATTGGTGGTTCGGCTCATCTTTCTATGATTTTTCGGGATTTGAGAGTGTCTATCTTGGGCGTTGGGTTTGAATGCAACGCCTTTGTTCTTAGCTTCATGGGCTACGGCTTGATTCTAGGTATGGATTGGCTAACTAGATATGGGGCCATCCTAGATTGTGAAAGAAGGGTAGTTAGATTGTTGACTCGTTGTGGAAAGACACTTGATATTTCTTGTGACCCTAGAGGTCCAGTAATGCTAAGCTACCTATAATCCCTTGACGCATCCGATGATGATTTACATTCTGTTCGTATAGTCCGTGAATATGTTGATGTCTTCGATGAGGTAAGGGGTCTACTCCCAAAACGTGAGATAGACTTTAGAATATATCTAGTAGATAATGCAATGCCAGTTGCATTGCTAGTGCGCCACATGGCTCCAAGAGAGAGAAGAGAACTCAGTAAGAAAGTGAAAGAATTGCTTGAGAAGGGGTCATAAGACATAGTATATCGGAGTGGGGTGCTCCAGTAGTATTTCTCACGAAGGCAGATGGGTTCCTTAGACTTTGTGTGGACTATAGAGAACTTAACAAGCTTACTAAGAAGAATAGGCACCCACTGCCGAGGATTGACGATCTCTTTGATCAATTAGTTGGCGCCTCAGCGTTTTCGCAGTTGGACTTAGCCACGGGTTTCCATCAGCTGAGAGTGGCTGAGGATAGCATAGACAAGACTGCCTTTAGGGTGTTTAGGGAGTACCTTAATAAATTCGTGGTAGTCTTTGTGGACGACATCTTGATCTTTTCTAAAAGCAAGGTAGAGCATGCCCTACAACTTAGGGAAGTGTTGGAGACCCTTCGAGCACATAGCCTTAAAGCTAAATATTCCAAATGTCACTTTTGGAGGAAGGAGGTGTGATTTCTAGGGCATGTGGTTTCCAAAGAATGGATAGTTGTGGATCCCGCGAAGGTAGTGGCCATCCAAGATTGGAAGGTCCCTAAAAATGCTACCGAGGTGAGGAGTTTCTTAGGGTTGGCTAGCTACTATAGGAAGTTTATCAAAGACTTAGCAAAAATATCAGCCCCATTAACACGGTTGACGAAGAAGAACTTAGTTTTCACATGGGACGTAGATTGTGATGATGCGTTCTAACGTTTAAAGAGAGCTTTGACCACAGCCCCAGTCTTAGTGTTGCCAGATGGGAGTAAGCCATTTACCGTTTATACCGATGCTTGTGGAACAGGACTAGGTGCAATCTTAATGCAAGAGGGAAGGGTAATAGCCTATGGAGGAAGGTAGTTGAGAGTGCATGAGAGAAATTACCCTACACATAACCTAGAGTTGGCCGCTATTGTTTTCGCGCTTAAGTCTTGGTGCCATTATCTTCTTGGCGAGAAACTCGAATTGTTCACTGACCACAAATCGCTAAAATACTTGTTCTCTCAGAAGGACTTGAACTTAAGGCAGCAAAGGTGGATGGAATTCTTAGCGTCCTACGATTTCGAGATAGCATATACCCCTGGCAAGGGTAACGTGGTGGCAGACACCTTAAGTAGTAAAAGGTTATCCTTGAGTCCGTTGTTTGTTGAGCGGCGAAGCTTAGAGTTCATATCTACGTTTGACTTTAGACCTTCCATTGACTTTGTACCCAGTTTGCTAGCATCCTTAGAGGTCAAACCTATGCTTTTGGGACGGATTGGTGAGGCACAGCGAGATGACCCATAGTTGGTTGAGTTAGTAGAGAAGCTCAAAAGGGGGGAGTCATCGAGCCATCTCAGTAGGTATACCCTATATGATAAGGGTTGGTTACGTAGGGACAGTAGACTTTGTGTACCACGGGACGAGAATTTGAGGAAGACCATTCTTGATGATGCACATCGTTCGAAGATGACCATCCATCCCGGCGGGGACAAGATGTACATGGACATGAGACGAGTTTACTTTTGGGCTGGCATAAAGAGGGATGTGGGTGAGTTTGTCGCTTGATGCTTGGTGTGCCAACAAGTAAAAGCAGAGCAAAATAAGCCCGGTGGGTTGCTTCACCCATTGGAGGTTCCACAATGGAAGTGGGAAAGTATCTCGACGGACTTTATTGGTGGGTTACCGAGATCGAGGAAGGGTAATACGGGGATTTGGGTTGTGGTAGACAGACTTACAAAGAGCGGCCATTTCATTCCCATGAAGAGTAAGAGGACTGCTCCATGGTTAGCCTCCGTATACATTCGAGAGATAATTCGTTTGCATTGTGTTCCTTCTAGCATAGTGAACGACCACGATCCTATCTTTACTAGCGAGTTTTGGAAGAGCTTGCAAGAGGCGGTAGGGACTCAGTTATGTTTGAGCGCCGCATGTCATCCTCAAACGGACGGCCAGACTGAGAGGGTGAATCATATTCTAGATGACTTATTGAGGTTGTGTGTCTTAGACTTCGGAGGTACATGGGAGGAACATCTTCCGTTGGCGGAGTTCGCATATAATAATAGCTTTTAGTCTAGTATTGGCATGGCACCGTTCGAGGCTCTTTATGGATGGCCATGTCGCTCGCCTACATGTTGGTGGGAGTCTACAGATAAGATCTTTCTTGGGCCCGATATGATTAGAGAGACTTCGGAAAAGAGCGATTTGATTCAAAGGAGGATGAAGACGACGCAAGATAGGCAGAAATCGTATTCGGACAAGAGGAGGACAGATCTTGAGTTTGATATTTGGGGCATGGTTTTTGTCAAGGTGTCTCCATTACGAAATGTTGTTCGCTTTGGGTCCGTTGCGAAGTTAGCACCAAGGTTCATAGGGTCGTTTCCTATTAAGGAGAGAATTGAACATATGGCATATAGAGTGGAGTTGCCCGAGAGACTTAGTGGTGTACATGATGTATGCCATGTATCACACTTGAGGAAGTGCTTGCATGAGACCGCGGAAGTGGTAGAGCCGAGCTTGCTTAGAGATGTGGAGATAGAGCGTGATGCGACGATTCGACGAGCTCCTACATGCATTCTTGGGTCTGAGATTAAGAAGTTGAGGAATCGAGAGGTCAAGCTGGTCAAAGTGCAATGTGGATAAATTGAGAGCAATGCTACTTCGGAGACGGAAGAGAAGATGCGTTCATTGTAACTTTTTCTTTTCGAGGGTATGTCTTTTAATTTCTCCTTTATCGCTTAGCTTGTACTTGTTTTATCTTTAGTGTGTCCTCTCGCTAGTATCTTTGACCTTTAGATAGGGTAGTCCTATGGTTGAAACATGTGTTTGAGACATGTTATGTATGATGGATGCATGTGGATGCAAGTGGTTGCTAGTGGTTGCTCGTGGATGCATATACACATACTTTAGGCACTAGATCGGCTCAGTCACTTCATATTGCATATTGCATATAAATGTGTGTGCATATTTAAGTTAATGGATGTATAATGGTTGTACTATCATATGGATGCTGCATTTTGGTGAATGGTTGTTCACACATGTAGAAATAATATGTATCAATAGATTTCTTTCTCTTACATAATGGACGCATGGCACTATCATGGTTTGCATTAAGGAGGTCAACTGAATCAGTAAACCGCCTGATTTTGCATTAGATAAAGAACATATACACACACTTCTTGCATATGTTCATACAGCATTAGGAATTTTATAAGGACAATGGATGCCTGTGTTTGATGGATGAGTAGATGGTTGTTTGGATGTTAGGATAATGCATTCTCCTTAACTTGAAAAATCCTTTAAGGAGGGGAGAATGTAACACCCCGTATTTTTGTTAACTCTAAAGTAAAAAATTAAAGAATAACTGATTTCAGATGTGAGAATTAAGGGAAATGGGTTGCGCCATTGTGTTCGTCTCGGAATTCTGGTTGAGATAGAATCCGAATTTGCGTGAATTGGACTTCGTATGAAGAAGTTATGGCCATCGGAAGTTTCAGAAAAATTTAAACAGATTTCAAAAATTCAAATTTCAGAGTCAGAATGGGCTAGGTGGGAAATTTCCTGCAAGGGCCAGGTCGACCAAGGGGTCGACCTGGGGTTCGACCTGCCCCCCCCCCCCCTCCGCGCAGATTTGTTTGATGACCTGTTTATGACAATATGCTGAGTCATTAGGGTTTCTGATCTGGTCTGAATGGCTGGGGTTAATTCTGGATTGATCGGATGGCTTAAATTAATCCTAAACTATATAAAAACACACGTAGACTCAAACCCTAAAATCAAATCGAAATTAGAATCATGGCCTCCATGCCGTCACCTAGCAACCTAGAATAGCCGCCACCAATTAGAGAGGAAGAAAAGCTAATCAAATTCAATTCTAATCTAAACCGCAACAAATTGTCTTCTCCAAAGGAAAGCTAACTCAATTTCAGAACTTAGATTTCAGAACTTAAGACCTTCTTTGAGTTGTGAGTTCGATTTCTTTAAAAAAATAATTAACAATTTAATTGGATTGAGCTATGATTTGGATTATATGGCTATGTTGTGAATTATGGAAAGTATGTTATTATCTATGTTGTAAATTCTATGATGTTATCATCTATGTTGTAAAGTTGTTATCATCTATGTTGTTATTCTATGATTGGCTTATGTATAATTAATTCATAATGATGTTTCATATGCTAGTTTGGTTATGTTGTTGGAACTAATTCATATGTTGAATCATATGTATGTATGTATGCAAGTCTAGATGTTAGTTTATATCTAGATCATGTGCAAGTTAATGAAATTATGTACAACCTTACATATTTCATGACATCTATTTTATTTGTAAATTGGATCTAAAGTTAGGCTATGACATGTGTGAGTTATATGTTAGTATACAAAATTCTATATGCTAGTTTACATGTTTAGACGCGAGTTTACACCATCGTTTATGTTGCATAAATCACATATGCAAGTATATATACATGTTTGGAGTATGAATCATGCCTATGCAATTTTACACCTTATAATTAGATCTATGACATACATGGTTTATGCAAGTTCGTGACTATTACCCAAACAAGTTTACATCTTCAAATTTAGATCTACGACATATGTAGTTTTATGCAAGTTTGTGACTTTGGCCTATGCAAGTTTTAGATGAAGAACCTTATTCACACATGCAAGTTCACCCCATATGTTTAGATCTAGTTTTATTTTTATGTATGTTGTGATGTTTTCTCTTTATTCCATAAGTTAGACTATTCGAGTCTAACGTATATTTTACGTTAAACGAACGTGCGTACAACGTGGGGCCATGGGATAATATTAAAATATTTAATATTGATAATTATCATAAATGCCTTAAATGGCATAAAATTAATTTGTGATGATAATTGGTATAATTTTGCATACTATAAATAGATGGATATAATTGAGTCAATTATGGACATAGTTAAATTTGGAATTAATTGATAATTTGAATAGGGAAATTAATTCAAATTGGGGAATAATTAATTATGTGTAATTAATCGCCTAAGACACAAGGTTAGGCTCTTTTGTGGTGTAAGACTGCCCGAACTCGCCCGGTAAATCCAGCTGCCACTAATGCCAGCCTAATGTGGGAGGTCTTAGGCATAAATTAAATGCGTGACAGTTGTAAAGACACGAGGTTAGGCTCTTTTGTGGTGTAAGACTGTCCGGACCCGCCCGGCAAATCCAGCTGCCACAAATGCCAATCTAATGTGGGAGGTCTTTACATGGTTACGTTGTTAATGAATTAAGAAACACTTAACCAGATAAACATGTAGTGGGACATGAGGGGGTTAAGTGGGTGCCTTGGGTGGCATGTGGAATTTAGTGGATGCCTTGGGTGGCATTTGATATACGATTAGAAACACTTAACCAAAAATTGGAAACATGTAAGTGAACATGAATAAGAAGAGGGTTAAGTGGGATGTACTAGAGGGGACCAAGCTTAGATGGATAGCTTGTGTCAAGTAATGGGGGCCCGTTTCAACCAGTAACCCATAAGTATATTTGTGGGCTCGACCCAAGTCGAGGACGGGACACGCGTGCTGGGCTTGACTGTAAGAGGCCAAAACGGGTTAGCGGTGGCAATGCAAGTCCAATAGGTTCATGTGCATGTGTGGGCCCGGGCTGGTAGGTAAGACGTTGTTGCATCGTGTAGGTATAAGCCGTGCATTGTTGGTGGTATCGGGTTGCCACTTTGGGAAGTGGTACACCTCACTGTGGGGCCATCATGGGTATCTACGAGTTAGGGAGCCGTACGCATGGGGGTAGTGGGTACACCTAGTGGAGATAGGGGCAGGCGGCACTTATGAAGGCAACTAGGGGTACACGAAACTACTATTATCATTATTAAAGTCTAGTAGGCGGGATCAACTTTTAGGGTGTTTGATGTGGTATAGTGTAGTAACTATCTTATAGCGACTAGGTGCGCCTTTAACGTTATCTTTGTTCATCTTATTTCCTTTAGTTTGCTCTGCCATGCTCAATTGTTCACAGTCATTTCCTTATTTTTCAACTTATGCCTTAGCCTAGTTATTTTGATAATTATATTGTTAAAGTTATCATACTCGCTAGACTTTATGTCTGACCCCCTTTGTTTCCACCTCTTTTCCTCCCCCCTCCCCCCAGGTGCTCAGGGTGGAACTAGCACCAATGGAGCTTGATTTTGAACAGCTATATCTCTTGCTTTTAGAAGTTGCTTGGATCGCTGAAGTAAAAGTTCAGCTTATCTTATTTATGGCTATTTTGTATTGGGATTATGTCTTTCAATTTATGTACTCTAATTTGGTCAAGATGGATATTATGTAGTTTGACTCTGGTTTTTTATGATGTAATCGAACCTATGTGTTTACCGCTGCAATGAATAAAATTTTAAATTTTTAAGTACTGTTTATATATGTCTTGTTGTTAAGTTTCTGTTCTATACACACTTAAAACGCTCCATAGAAGTTAATGCATTCCCTTTGTGAGTGACATTAATGGACGTAGGGTGATACACAAACATGTCAAGGTTTGCGCAGAGAAAGTTAGTCAACTCTCTAGTCCAGAGATATCCAAGATAGGATCCGATTTTTGAGACCTTAGAAGGGTCATCGTTATCAAATGGGATTGGAACTATTGTCTCGTTGGGGTCCGCCCTTTGTACCCTGGATCCTCGTCCTTTCTTGGATCAATATCCTTTAATTGACGGATGTGTTGTCTGAGCTAGGATTTTCCTTTATTTGGTATGCCGTGGAACCTTTGACATGAACGGAAACATCCACAGCCTTTTCCTTCTTCTCAATACAATCTTCTTTCCATTCTAAATAGCATGCATGTCCGTCTACTTGATCTCCTCATACTACCCCAACTCCACTCTCTGTCGGGAACTTCAAGAGTAGACATCAAGGAGCGATGCAGGCTCTAAATTCGGCTAGGGTCGATTGGCCCAAGAAACCAATGGATGTACAGTCGTTGTTCAACATAAGAAACGGAAGGATCGACCTTCTTCAAGGGTCTCCCACACAAAATTCTTTTGGTAATTCAACCAAATCTACCGATTCATTTGCAGTACCATTGAAACCATGCATTCTGGACTTACATGGCTTCAAGTCTTTCTCCTCCAATATCATCTAGTCATAGGATCTCTTAAAAATAATGTTTACGGAACTCTCACAATCAACAAGGATTTTCTATACTAAAGTAAGGCCAGTCGTGGCAGAAATTACCGAAGGAACAATATTTGAGGCCTCCACTCCATTTGCATCTCTTTGCATTCCTTAACTTCAACATGCTTTACCATATTAACATACAACTCCATAGTCCATAGACTAAAACTAGTCGGATGTGGACCTCCAACAATGGTGTTAATGATAATACTTCTTTGCTTTGGTTAGAATGCAATTCTGGGAACTTCTCAAGCTTGATGGTTGGGGTCTGAAGTCCCATGCCCGTTGTCCCGTGTAGCCTTTCTATACTTATATGCCTTCCCATCTCGAATCAACTTCCCCACAAGGTCCTGGAGATGACGATGCCTATTAGTTGTATGGCCATAAATCTCCTAAAACAAACACAACTTTCCTCTCTGTTTTTTTTCTTTATGGATTCTCTCAGTGCAAATTTTCTGTACTGCATTGTGGTATAGGTGTCCAAGTACAGATTTTCTGGTGAATTATTTAGTGATGTGTAGTATTCAAAAGTCTGATAATGAGGTCGCTTCTCACCGTCACCTTTCTGATTACGGCCTCACCCATTGCCGCCTCCATGTTAATTACCACTTCTCTTGTGTTTTGTACATTATGCTGAACTTTTATTGAATTCTCTCGAGATTGCCTTACTGCCATATTACTCTGAATGCCTTCATTTATAGTATCGCTAATCCTTCTCTCTTGGGCTCTTCCCGCTTCTTCGATTAGTAGAAACTGATTGGCCTTCTCATAAAACTGATCTGAAGCAAACGGACTAGATTTTCTGAGACTCAATCTAACGGTTCAAGATCATTTTCTACACCTATAACTAAAGGGCTAGACCCTCACTCTCTTCTCATATTTTCTGGAGGCAGCAACAAAGCTCTGTCATTCCAAATCCTCCAACCTCTTATAGAATCCAAAATATAAACCTATACAAATCTAATTAGCACGATCGACTTTTCATTTTAGTTTTAACTTCACACACTTCTCCATATTACGTTTCTACTAAAGGCACCGACCCTCATTCCCCCCCCCCCCCACTGGGATTTTGCTTTCCTTATCTACGGTAGCACTACATCAACACTAAAGAGGTCGGCTTTACAGAATGAGAAAGGTGCGTGTATACAAATTATTTGTTTGTGAGATTTGGAAATTGTATGCCTAAAAGATGTGTTCATATCAAGATTTCGATAGCTATCAGGTGAGTGTGAAATATATATATATATATATATATATATATATATTGTTTATAATATCTTATATAATCAGTTTGTGTTAAACCTGTATTGTATGCCTAGAATTTATCAGGTTTGTTTTGTTATTTTCAAATCTGGAATAATACATATGAAATTTAGATGTGGATTTATAGGTCTTTCCGTTTAATATTATTGTATTGCCTGCAATTCGACTTGGATTGTTGTGGTTATTGTAAACACCCAACATCTAGAAATCATTCCCAGATATTGTTAGATATATATAGTGTTGTTATTCCAGATTCATAAGATTTTGGTGTAAATATAGAATTTGAGCAGTATTGATTTTAGAATTAAATTGTTTGATATTGTTTGGATGTTTACTTGGTTGTTGTAAATTAAACCTTTTTTCTTTTTATATATAAAAAGGAGTCATTTGAAATCTATAAGGAATAAAAACAATCCAAATAGGAAGAGATGTGCAAATTCACGTATTTTGTATACATAGTTTGCAACACTATTTTAAATAAAATATTAACCTATTTCCTTGTGATTTGAAATATGCCAATTTCCCTCATTTAAATAGTTTGTACAAAATTTACAATAATTATAGTAAATAACTTTTTCATGAAATTTTGAATCTTAAAAAAGATTAAACACAAAAATGATTATTTTAACCATTAGTTTAAATAGAAATATAAACGAATGATAACGACAACAAAATATAATTAGTAACTACATTAACATAACGCTTAAAAAATAAATATATAATTATACAATCTTATCCTTCCAAACCTTCGTAAATTACACAAATAATGTTCGTTGTTGCGTGTTTGAAATCAAATGGTTTCCATTTGGTGGGAATATATATATATATATATATTTATTTATTTATTTATTTATACATGTGTGTAAAATATAACTCATATTAAATGGAAATAAATATTTATGACTGTTATAGCAATAAATAAATAATTGATTGCTATAATTAAAAGGTCATGAATAAGGTAATACGTATTAACTGAAGAAATAAATAAATGCCAAAATGGTTATAATTTAAAAGGTCTTTGTTGTTGTAACTTTGGCTATCCAGAATAATTTGCTTGGCCATTGCAGTTAAGTATGTAGTGTTGAGGACCAGACTTAGTAGGTTAATGATACGAGGTCATTTTCCTTATTTGACAGAATTCTGCATTTTCCAACAGTTGGATATATGTATAGCTTATGTGAGAAATCTATAACAATAGGAAGCTGTGACAATAGTTAATTGCATAATGAGAATTATTTCTAAAAGGATTTACTTCAAGTATTGAGTTATTAAGTGGATGTAGGGTCCTCCTTCCTTTAGAAATAAGAAACCAAAAAGAAATTAATTCATAGCGCAGCCTACTTAGAGAATTATTAGACAGGCTAATTGGGTGCGAGATCAGTAATCTTCGTGATAGTCCACTTCGTCTAGGTAGTAAGTGACTGGGTTGGAGTTCACCTTGGGATAAGGTATTAAATGACCACTATAGAGGAACCATATGTCTTCCTATCCTATGGGAAGTATTAAGTGATTAAGAGATTATCTAATAAGGCCAGCTAGCTAATAACAGAGTGGTCCACCAGGGGAAAATCATAAATGGCGCAGTCGTCTACCTTTCATGTAGGTCATAAATGACTGCTTACTATCTCTCGTCTTATGGAGGGTTTGGGGATATGCATGAATAAGAGAAGCCTTAAATTAGGACTTGGCGGCTAGCATCCTCAAATTTATATTAGCGTTTAGTAAACTACCTAGCAAGGTACTAAGTGATTAATGGATCCGACTTGGACCTTAAGTGATCGTAGGGATCTGCCCTTATATTATACTATGAGTGAAGTCATAAGTGGCTATATAATAACCCACCTTCTTTATAGGGTATCGAGTAGCTGTAGAGCCCACCCCTTAGTTCTGGTATTTTTTTGAGTGGTGGTTTAAAGGCTTCAAATTTATACATAAAAGATATATCTCAGTATGTTGCGTTAGCATTATCTTTAGGAAGTACTACTTGAGTATGGTAGTTTGTCATCGTTCTTAAATTCTTACAAGGCTAGGTTTGAATTACTGTCATTACTAGGCATATGAATTTGGGTGAAACCGAATGGCATACTTTTGTGTATTGTAGATAGTGTTATACATTTTCTACGCATTAGGGCTTGTTGTTCTAACCCCCCCTCCACCATTCCCCCCTCCCCCCCCCCCCCGGTAAGAAATCTCAGGTTTATCTCGGGAAAGATAGGTCCTTGCATGTGTTCAAGTTGTTATTTCTGTTCACGTTATTTCATGCTCAGTATTAATATAGCAATTTGGTTTTAAGGCATTTCCCTAAGTTGATACTTGTTATCCTATCTTGTTTCTATTATTAGTTAATTTTATTGCACTTTGGTTATACTCATGCTCATAATTTGTAGGTACTAGATATATACATTCCACACTTGGATGGGTTTGAATTTCTATTTTTGTTGAAATCTCAGGAAAGTGTGGGGGTTACATTTGGTATCAGAGCTTAGGTTTAGATGATCAGAGGAATTAATGAATTAGGACTAGTGAGAGAATGTATTCGAATTTATTTTTTATTTTCTTTGGTTCTTCTTACCTGGCTTTAAATTATTTCGGCGATGAGATAATCGTGAGATTATTTATTTAAGATGGATTTAAAATAACTAGGAGTTAGAAGTATTTTGAGTTCGAGTTTATGGTCAGTGCCGACTTACTCCGTGGTGCATTTGGTGATCTGTTTTGAAGAGCATGAGGACCGCATATAGTGAATCCCATGGACTTGAGTTTGGTGATTGAACGAAAAGCTAGCTACAACTGAGATAATCGCAATTTAGGGTCCTCATTTTCATTGTATTTCCAGCCGATGACCTTTTCTTAATCTTGAATTTAACAAAAATTTATGCTAATAGGTCATAATAATCCAAAAATATAATTACGAGGTATATCCATTCGATACTTGATTTTGAGCATTCATTTGTTAGAACTATTACTTTGAGTCCTTGGTCTTATACTCAGAGAAAAATTAACATTTTAAAACTACTTAAAAAAGAAAAAGGAGTTTTTAAAGTTTTAAATTATATTTTTTAAGAAAATTGTTCAACAAGAATAAGCTTTGTGAAAGTTAATAGATCTTAAATTTATAAACTTGTCCATGTTTCAGATTGCTAGGGTTTTATGTAATTTAATAAATAATCCATTTAGGTAAATATAAGAAATTTAGTAATGACAAGGAATATGCCTTAAAAATTTAAAAACTACAATTACCCGATCGTAGTGATTTTTGATGTTCATCTTTTTGGACATTTCGGATGATTCGACAATTTAGAATATGCAAAGGTTATTCCAGTCACTAATATGAACTAATTAAAATTTATTTTTGATTTTTTTGTGTGGTTTCGATATTTGCATTTTTTGTGTGATTGACTTCTGTCTATGTCGAACTGTGACCTGAGTCGTCTAACTTTTTGCAAAATATATTTTTTAACTTTTTGCAAACGGCATTTGAAAAATAATAAGTATATATATATATATATATTAATAATTCTCTTGGGAGCACAAAGTTTAGGTCCGACCATGAACTTCCCAAAATGCCCTTTCATAAGAATCTGCATGAATATTGGGACATACCTTTTGAGCGCATTGATCATTTTCAATTAAATCCTAAATCATGCATTCATTAATAGAATTAACTCATAAAGATTTTTGGTTATTAATTAATTAATAGAATTATGGTAGGATGATGCATTCTTTATATGGCAAAAACAATGCATTAACTAATAGAATTATGGTAGGATGATTTAATTTGTAAAACGCTGCATTTCTCTCTTTTTAGTCTAATTGCATTTTATTTGTATAATTACTTTATATGGCCTATGTCATTTAAATATAATTGGTAAAGTATATATCATAAAAATTAATCATATATAAAGTAGTCCAATTTTCATAACAGTAAATTAGCGAAATAGTGCACTGTCGAAATAGTATTTATTTTATCCCATTCCTAAAATGCACTGTCGAAATAGCATAATAAGTTAATTCGAAAATGAAAAAAAGCCTAAGAAATAGCATCTGCGAATACACAGCAACTTTCGTATTTCAATGGTTCCGAAATTCTCAAAGCTACTATTTTATGTGTCACCCGGATTTGCGTTCAATTTAGACCGGGTTTGTAGGCAATTATTTGATGTTCCAGAGAATACCATGTTACCTATAAATACCAGTTGCTTTACCTCTTGCTTTTAATCAACGCCACTTTTCTTTACAAATCTCTCCTTCCTCGGATCTAATTCTTTCTTCCAGCACAATTTGTATGCCACTTTTGGAAGCTTGACAATCAAATTGGTCCAACTGAGCAACCTCTAAGTCACCTTTGCATATAACGTGCAGGTATGATTTTATTTTTACAACATGAATTAATCGTTGAGATCTATAATCACAAAGCTATAAGCAATTTTATATCAGGTGATTATTTTCCTTCCAAATAGTTTCTCATTCAGTTAGCTCAGGGAAATGATACTTTGCACCGATAGATTTGCGCCCGATCTATCGGCTATGCAGGTTTGCTATTCTATTTTATATAATCCACTGGAACAATTCAATCATTATTTTATGAATTTATTCATCTCATTTTGTTAATTCCACTTTTGATATAACACGCTTTGTTCAATTCTTCTAGACGGAAGTCAGAACTTTTTTTTTAAATTTTCCACAGGTTCAATTTGTTTTTTTGTTGTTGTTGATATAATGAGCTATCTCTTTTGATCCCACATCGATACTCTATTCTTTGGAACAACAGTGAAATAATGTAAGTCAATTACAGTATTTAAAGTCAGATGTATACTTCAAACCATATATAATATATACAGATATCATCGTCGTTTGTCGGTTTATGCAACTATATGGGATGGATCGATACGAGAGATGCATGTGGTTTTCATCTCTTCTCTGTGAAAAAATAAAGATGGAAATAACTTATTTAGAAGTTTGTATATTTGAGTTGTCCAACGTCTGTCCCCACAAGTATTTCAAACAGAAAAAATGTTTTATTTTTGGAAAAAACTGTTTATATAGTTATTGTTCAACAAGAAAATACATATTTTATACATTGCTTTAAGAAGAAAACTCATTTGAAATGAAATAGATCTCAACGTTACAAATTGTATTATATTTAAAACTTCACTTTCGTTTATGCTATTTATATGTCAATTTACTATTTTGTGATTTCTATTTTTTTCTTTTTAGTGAGAATATAATTCACATTCAAATAAATACATAAAATAAAAAAATATTTTAGAAATAATAATCCACGAGCGGAGCGCGTGCCGTCATCTAGCGCGGAGCACATGCCGTTAGCACGCGCGGAGCACGTGCCGTGACGCTCGTAAGTATAAATCCTTTAATTTTTAAGCATTTGGTCTGATTTTCCTTTTTCTAATTTTTTAAATCCGATTTATGCAAAAAATACAGATTTGGATACAATAACTTACATAAATTTAAACATCTATTTATATAAAATAGATGGCTTAAATGTAGTAAAACACATGTTTCCAAAATCTCAATTTTTATGAAAATCTCATATGAAAAGTAAAGCAATACTAAATTGAAATTCGAAAATTTGCATGAATTTTTAAAGTAGTGAGAATTTATTTTATGGAAAATTTTGATTTTATAGTACACACGTTGTAATAACCCGGAAAATACGAGCCAATTTAAAATTTTTAAATTGACGATTTCAAAGAAATTTGAACAATTGAAATATAATATTTCAATAAAATGGTGAGTTAGAAACAGTGAGTCAGTTTGAAAATTTGAATTCAAAATTTGACTGACTGTGCAAGGTGGAAAATATAACGGATTTTAGCGAAACCAAAAATATTTAAATCTGTTAGTCAATACCTTTCTAACGAATCTGAAAAATCAAAGTTTCATAACGTAAATCAAAAGTTATGACCGAATGAATTTTCAGAATGGTCGCTATATAGAATATATAGCCCTGAAAAATTGATATTTTGCATATGACCTCGGAATTCGACGAAACCAATTTTGTTGGGTCCGGGATGTCAAACTATTGCTAGGTTTCAAATTTCATAATTTTTGAAGCTTGTATGTGAGCGTGGCAAAAGAAAATGTGTTTGGTCAATTTCTGTTAAATTGGATCGACCAGAAAATGACCACTTTTCAAACGATCTCAGAATTCGACGAAACTAGTTTTGTTGGGACCTTAGCGTCGAAACATAACTAGATTTATTTTTCTGGAATTTTTCGAATCAGTTTGTGGCCCTGGCAAATTGAAATTTGCGTTCAGAGTTAAAAATTAAATGTTTTATACTTTAATTTGAAAAATAACTGACTGTAATAGTCGAATTGGCCAACGAAACCTATCCCATTGTGTCCGGGATGGGGGTATTTAGCTAGGGGCGACAGTCGTTGGATTTGAAAAGGAGTTCGTTTGAGAAAACACTATTTAAAAATTTAATAAAACCATCGACCAATCTTATTTCTCCATTCATAAATAAATAAATAAAAACATCAGAAACCCCCCCCCCCCTCGACCCCCGACATCGACGACGGAAAAGCTTTCCCCCCTTCCCTGGCGATTTTCGATCGCCACAGCCCGAATCAGCCCCTCCCCCAGTTCAACTCTTTGTAGTTCTCCTTCCCCTCTTCAAATCCATATAAGGAGCTCCCCCTATCGTTGCTTCTACGTCAAGATATCTCCCTCCAAAGTCCCAACCTTCAAACTGCCGCCGCCGACGATCTCGACCACCGAACGCCACCAAACCGCCGCGCGCCTGTAGCCCTTTCCTCCCTCTTCCACGTCCAACTCGTCGATCATCCCCTCGTGCCCCGGTTCTCGCGAAAACTGCAAACCTAGTTTTGAACCTTCGTGAAAGGTGAGTTCTTTTTTATGTTTGCACTTTGAAAAATCATATCTTTTTGGTGTGTTGACGAAATTCGATGAAACAGGAAACATCGGGACCGCAAGAAAGCTCTCTACCACATAGAAGAAGCCGCGGATATTTCTGAGTCATCTACGATTTTTAGCACTCCGCAAACCAATGTGAGAAATCTAAATTAATAAAAATTTTAATGGAAAATGTCGTGTATAAATTATATTAGCGAAATATAAATTACACACGTGTTGTATACCTCATGTACATGCGTGGTGTAAGCTATATAAGCGAAGTATGAATTATACATGCATAGAATAATTGATATATGTGTTGAAATGCAATTGAAATAAAGCATATATATATATATATATATATATATACATATTCCCCTCGTCCACAAACCATGGACGATATTTATTGTAGTGAATTGGTGTGAAATATTGGATGAAAAACACGAATGGTTGAATAATTGTTTGTGGTTGATATTGTTTGGTTGTGGTTGAAAAATACCCATTGGTGATTGAAATGAATTGGAAATATTTTAGGAAATAAAAATAAACATGCCGCCTGCGTGCGAATTAGATGCATGAATCCCCATTGTCAAAAACCGCGAGGTTTTAAGGTAGAGCGAGGAGCCGTACTAGGGACGGTGCCGGTTTTAACTACCCTGCCGTTATGCTGCCGAAATTTTGAATAATCTTTATGTGTTAGAATTATTTTCATATGTTGAAATTATTTTCATGTGTTGAAATTAAAGCCATATGTTGAAACTATATCCATGTGTGGAAATGTTCATGTGTTGAAAAGTGATGTGTGAAAATTAAATTCATGTGTGAATGAATGAAGTGTTTAAACAATAAAAATCACATTTTTAAATATATATGAAGTAGGAAAATATTCGCCTTATATAAATAGTTTCAACAATAAAAATTCCATCTTTCTAATATGAACAACATAAATAAAATATCCATGTGTGGAAAGGTTCATGTGTTGAATAAAGAGACCGAACAATAAAAATTACATTTTTATTGAAACTATGAAGTGTTGAAAACATCCATTTGTCGAATAAATATTTTAAATGATAAAAATATCATTTTTATCATATATGTGATGTGCTAGAGATATGTGGACGTTGAAATAAATATTTGTGAATGAAATATTATTTTTAACATGCATAGGAACTAAATAAAATAGTCATGTGTTGAAATCTATTTTAGTTCGCCAAAATTATCATCTTTGAAATGTGAAGTGTTAAAAATAGCCACTTGTTCAAATAAATGTGCATGAGTTGAAATATACATTAATTAGCTAATGATATGATTTTAGCCTATGCATGCTACATTAGAATGAATGGTGTTTTTAAACCAAAGTAAATCAAATATGAAGTTGAATGGAAAATGATAAGTGATAGAATTTGTATATATGTACATGCATATCTATTGAACATGTTATAGCAAAGGGGCTAGAGAAGAGGAATAAAATTTTGTGCCTGACAAATAGGTACACATTTACTGCTTTGTTTGGGTGATGATTTTATGAGCCTGTTGGCTAGCCGCTTGGCTTTTTCTTTTTCTTTTTGACATGAGACGCCCGTGTGACTATTTGGGAATTTTCCCAGCCCCTCCCGTACAAAGGAGGTTATGGCGAAATTTTCCAAAATTTAAAGGCGTTAGTGAAATAATTGAAGTGAAAACGATATAGGAATTTTTAAATGAACTATAAATATATAAACATAAATAGAATTAAAACGAAACGTGGCCGTGCAGTTCGTGTTTTGAAACCGTGATTTCAAACGACTAGTGCGGGAAATCCGACCATTGGATTTTCCCGAAACCGCAACCGTTGGGTTCGCCTTGGAAATATCTTTCCAACGGCACCAACTTTGTGAAGATCCGACGGTTGGATTGTCTGGAATGTTTAATTCAAATCTGAAGAAAAACAGCGCCAGAAACGATTATATTTATATATATATATATATATATATATATAAATATATAATTAAATTAAATCGAATAACGACGCTGCAGTTCGTAAATTGAAATCGTAACTTCAAATGGCTAGTGTGGAAGATCCGACCGTCGGATTTTCCCAAAACTGAAACCTTGGATTCGTTTTGAAATGACCTTCCTAATGATGTAAAATTTGTGAAGATCCAACGGTTAGATTTTCAGATATGTGTAAAACAAAATTAGTGAAAAGCAGCGTCAGTGCGTAACGACCTGAAACGTCGTTTAATTAAATTTGGCCGTTTTAAATTAAATAAAAATGGTGATATATCGTTATAAAATACTATAGACGATATAGAGTGAAAATAATCTCATTTTGTTGTGTTTGCTTGATATGTGATGGTTGAATGTATTTAACATGAAAATTATAACTAAAGAACTGAAATGTGAATGTTGAATAGACCAACCATGTGACAAATTGATTTGAAAATCTAAATATACGTGGATTATTTGAAAATGCTGAGTTTATCTCATTTCAAATAATTGATCGACATTGAGAAGTCGAAGTGTCGAAGATGGTTGAAGACCGACGATCTTCACATTGGATGGATGGGCGCTACTGATGCTCGTGATTGGAGTAGCTACCATGAAGGAACTGAAGTAATAGCCGTCCAAACATACTGTTGATTGTGCGGATATGCGAGGAATTGGTGCCTCCGGTTTCGTTCAGACCCAGAACGGACTTGTAAATGGACTGTGTGTCTGACATTGGATTTTGTTCTGTGTTGATTGATCTCTGTTAAATATATATATCTGTTTGGAGGCGGAGAATTTATTCTCTTGCTTAACGCTCTTCTCTGAGACGTACGAGCTCAGAGGTTATGTATTGATAGAAATCAGTCGCATGGAGTGGATTGCCTATGTAGCACGCCTAAGTGGCATATGATCAAGGCTTCTGTTGCAAAGCAAAGTCTTGTGGTTGATGATCAAAGCATGGTCTGTGTGATGTAGCTTTGTGTATAACATGGATTCGCGAGCCTCACACCCCGGTATGAGTCAAAAACGGGAGAAGGACCCAAGGAGTACACGACGTTTCTTTCTAGCTATGGTGGTGTCAGTGACCTCCCAGCCCTGACATTTATATCTACTTTTCACCTGTCTGGTTGTTGGAATACGAGGTGCCTCGATTATAGGTCTTTAAGGACCGGGAAACGTGTATTCAGGAATAATTAATCCTCAAAAGTAAGAGAGGACCGGCCTTGGAGGATCCAGGGGATTGCTGTGTGCGGTCCCGAGGCATTTGCTAGAGTGTCTCGAATCGGAGAGGAGCTTGCCCCTTGCCTCGACTCATGAAGGAATCCAATCTCCAATACGAAATATGCGAATGTGATTGTATTACTAGTATGGCGACATGATATATGGTACCCATGCCGTCTAGGATTGATATTTATGATTGAATTTGCTTTTGAAACATATATGCACTAGTAATAATATCAAACACTTTTATTTTATACGTATGAAGCATTTTTGGCCATTATAAGGTAAAACTCTATCCTCCGGCTTGTGTTGCATTGTGTGATGGGATATGAGTCTTATAATGGCTTCATTTTATAAAAAGCATTACGTTGATTTAATCGTTTACTTTATCTCATGCACTAGCACTCATTGGAGTAAACCCGTTCCACGAAAGTGGCGTGGTCCTTTGATTTGCCTCATTATTGTTGTTAATAAGTTAAGTAGATTTCTTATACCAGTCCCATGTGTAACGACCCGCATTCTACGCATCATAGGATCGTAGAATATTTATTTCAGTCACATACGAAGTCGTATGGTCATGTAACTTTGGGAGACGACTATTGGGGTCATTTCCCATGTTCATGATTTTTCCCGATTTTTAAATGACCATTTTACCCCTAGTTGGCACTGTTTTGGCCATAACTTTTGACTGGAAAGGAATTTTGACCTAAAACCACTTCCATTGGCTCCGGATGATGGTTTCTCTTTCCGTAGAGTGGTCACATTAGTCAAACGGACTCACTGTTTGGGAGATATGGCTGAAACAAGTTTCAGATGGTGAAAAACAGCTTAATTGGGCTTAACCGGGTGATTAGCAGCTAGGCCCAGAGGAGAATTTCGGGTTTAGAGGTATAGGAGGACTGATTAGGGTTAGGTTATCACTTTCATTTCAGTTTTGAGCCGCCACAAACCTTCTTGAGACCTAAGTAATGGCTTCCATCCTCTAAAACCTCTCCAAAACACATTTTTAGTGAAGATTAAGCCTAAACTACATCAAAGCAAGGCCAAATAGCAACAAAGCAAGGTTTGAGCTGCTGCTATACATAGGAATTCGACCCAAACAGAGAGTATTTCAGATTTGGTGTTTCATTTGTGGCCAAGGTGAGTGATTTGCATAGTTTTTGCACTAATTACGGTGATTAAGGGTAATTAGTGAAGATTAGCGAATTTATACGTAAATAAATTCTGGAAAAATTCTTAAAATTCTAAAATAATGTTTTAAGGCTCTGTTAGAAATTTGGGTTAATTTCGATGTGTTTTGCTAATCGTATGCTTAAAACATGATTAAGAGGGATTATAGGAAAATGTGAGGTTTTAGCCACTTTTGATCCATTTTGGTTCATTTGAATTGTTGTTAGCTGTTTGTGGTTGTTCTTACATGTTGCTATGACTCTATGGTATGTTTTATGATTGATTAGAATAGTTAGATTGGTCGAAAATGTCGTCGAATGGCGTAGAAAGCTCGCTGGAAAGTTGCAGAAGTGTGCAGGTTCCGAACCGGTTCGGATCGGAGAAAGGGGTCGGATCGGATTTGTGAACTGACCAAGGGAATTCGAACTGGATTGGAACTTGTCACCGGAGGAGGCTTGGCGAGAAGGAAGGCCGTTTACTTGGAGTTGGAGTGGACAAGGGGTTCGGATCGGAAGAATAATTGGAGGCCAGATCGGATCGACTTGGAGATGCAGGGCTCGGATCGGAAGTAAACATTTGGGAGAACTAGCAAGAGGGAAGGCCACGCGGATCAGATGGCAAGGAGGGATCGGATCGGAATACGTGAAGAAATAAGGGAGTGGATCGGAGCGCTGGAAGGAAGGACACCCGACCCGACCCGGAGGAGGACACCGACCCGACCTGAAGTGGAATACCCGACCCGAACCGAATGGAAAGATGACAAGGAAGGAGGACCGAACCGAACCGACGAGGGTAATGACCACCGAACCGAACCGTATTCTAGGGCTGCTACTGCACGACAACTCTTCTGAAGACCCACTCCAATTCGATCAAAACCCGAGATGCAAAGGAAGTCCAAATGAGGAGCTTTGACTCAGGATCCAGCTGGGAACCAATGAGTGGGCTTCATGATTGGGCTTTGCTGTGGGACGCGTGCCAAGGGGTTATCGACATCTATAGCTTTGGACCACTATGGTAGGAGGTACGAAGGCGGATTCAGGGCCATTATGGCATTGGTAGAACCAAGGGCTACAACCAATGAAGTGGGTCATTGAAATGTTTGGTCATGACTCTACACGTTTAGCTTGGTCATAGCAGGGTTTCTACAAGTCGGGATTCGTCGTTACCTCAATTTTGTCTAGTGTTCCAAAGTGGTAGATGTCGTATGCTTTACGCACTGAGTGAGAGATGTGAGGATGGTTGTTATGGATGGTTTGTTTGCTATCATTATGACATACACACCCCACCCCCGTATTCTTTACACTATTCATTATGGCACCTTGGAGTATTGTACGGTATGTGGTACTAACTCTTTGGTTGCAGGTCCAGGTTCAGGTATGGTTTAGTATACCTGTTATCATTCTGTTTAGATGCTTATCGCTCACACCAGGCTTTATGTCTGACCCAGAGTTTTATGTCTCTTCTTATTACTCTGGGTGCTCACACGAGCAGACTAGAGACAGGTTAGCTGGTGATGCACGGGTAGATGATCCGGAGACGAGAAGGAGGCTTCCACATAATATATATAGTATTCTCCCTGTGTTGTTGAAGATCACTGCTTGGGCATTGGTGGTGCATCTTCTACTTTAGTTTTCTTTTGTTAGAGACAGTAAATTTGGAAAGTTGTAATAAGCTGTATTTGGATTTCCGCTGCTCTGATGTTGACATTGATTATTAGTTATCAGCTTATGCACTGTCTCGCCTGTTTTATGTCAAGTATGTTATTATTATATTTTATCCCATGCGCTGTGAGACATTCTACAGGTTCCTCGTTTAGTTCATTCCCTTCTTCCTTTTCCTTCTAACGACCCGTTCCGTGCTAACTGGACATGTGTACAGCGCACTTTTGGAGTAAATGTCGGTTGGTGCGGGGCGGGCCGTCACACTTGGTATCAGAGCTCTAGGTTGCGTAGTTAACCTAGGGAAGTTATCAGGGAGAGATATTATACCTATACGAGAGAGCGTATTTGTGATTACTTTGGGTTTTAAAAGCTATATATATATATATATACTATTACTAGTATAAGGATGAAGTCGTACTGCACTAGCACCACTATGGAGTCGTTAATCGTTTCCTTTTTCAGATTGACGATGAGCCGGTATACTAGAGGTGCTAGTAGAGGAGCCAATAATGGGAATACTGCTGATATGAGGACGATGTTTACTAACCTCATGAGAGAGATGCTTAGAGATGTGCAGAGGGCAGCTCCCAATGGTGGAAATGGTGGTGGTCCAATAGTGCAGGCGCCAAGAGTCGACTTCGCCAAGCTGAATAAGGATTATACTAGCCTTGGTGGGAAGCCGTTCCACGGAACGGAGTCGGCCACGGATGTTCAGGATTGGTTGGATAGTTGCGAACGTATCTTCGAGGATTTGGGTATCGAGGATGCGATGAAGAGAAAGCTAGCGTCCCGTCAGCTGCAAGGGCGGGCAATGAATTGGTGGAATGCTATAAAGGCAGCTACTCCCGAAGATCAGATTACTTAGGAGCAGTTTAAAGCTCGCTTTAGCGAGAAGTTCATTCCAGCTGCTCAGAAGTCAGTGCTGTTTAAGAAATTCTTGGAGCTCAAGCAGAATGGCAGAGCAGTCTCGGAGTATATTGCTGAATTCGACACTTTGTCAAAATATGGGTTATCTCTTATTGATATTGCGGAGAAAAAGAATGAGAAATTCATAACTGGTTTGGATCAGTACTTGGGGGAAAACTTATTAACCACATCGATGAGACGTTTGAATCGATTGTGGGGAAAGCATTAAGATCAGAAAGTCTCTACCCTAAGCTGAAGACTGAGGTTGCATCCGCAGATGAGCCAAAGCCACAAGCAAGTGGTGGAGGCAAGGGTGGTTCCCAGAATAAAAGAAAGCAGAGTCAGACTAAGGATGGCCAAAAAAAAGAATAAGCAAGATGTGGAGTGCTTCAGCTGTGGTAAAAAGGGCCATTATGCTAGTAATTGTCGGGCCAAGCCAGCGGATAGGAAGTGCTTCAACTGTGGCCAGATGGGACATCACAAGGACAAGTGTCCGCAACCCCCCAAAGAAAAACAAATGGTGAAAGCATATGCCCTTAATGCTATTCCTTCTTCGTCGAATGCCCCAACAGCGGCGGAGAAGGGAAAGAATGTCGTCATTCAAGGTATGCTTTCTGTTTATGATGTTCCTGTTAGAGTTTTGTTTGATACCGGAGCTTCCAGTTCTTTCATATCTAGTGACCTGGTAGATAGGTTGGGATTGGAGCCCGAGATTGTCGATAGACCTTTAGTAGTGACAAACCCGATTGGTGGTTCGACTAGCCTTAGCATGATTTGTCGTAATGTGGTCTTATCGAGTCATGGATGCATGTTTGTTTGTGATTGCTTTGTTTTGGGCTTTACTGGGTTTGGCATTATTTTGGGAGTAGATTGGCTCCAAAGATACGGGGTGGTGGTAGACTGTGAGGGCTTGTGGGTGACAGCTAGAGCGGATGATGGGCGGAGGATAGTGTTTGGTGGTCTACCCAGTAAGGGGGTATTGGCTAGTTTTCTAAACTCCCTCGACATTCCGCATAGTGAGTTGTCAGGTTTGCCCGTGGTTGGCCAGTATCCGGAGGTTTTCGAAGAAGTGACCGGACTTCCACCACACCGAGAGATTGAGTTTCGTATTGATTTGGTAAAGGATGCCAGGCCTATAGTGATGCCACTTCGTCGTATGGCACCAAGAGAGCAGCGAGAGCTCGAGGTGCAAGTCAGCGATCTTTTGAAGAAGGGATTTATCAGAAGGAGTGTTTCTGAATGGGGAGCACCAGTTGTGTTTGCTACCAAGGCGGATGGTTCCCTTCGTTTATGTGTAGACTACCGCGAGTTGAATAAAGTGACGAGGAAGAACAAGTATCCTCTACCGCGGATAGATGATTTGTTCGATCAGTTGAGTGGCGCGAGAATATTTTCTCAGTTGGATCTCGCGACAGGTTTTCATCAGCTTAGAGTGGAAGCTGAGAGTATAGCTAGAACGGCATTTCGGACGCCGTCTGGATTTTATGAGTGGTTGGTCATGCCATTCGGGCTGACCAATGCCCCAGCATATTTTGTGGATCTTATGAATAGGGTATTCAGAGATCAGTTGAATAAGTTTGTCCTTGTGTTCGTTGATGATATTTTGGTCTATTCGAGGACAGAGGAAGAACACAAGGAACATTTAAGAGTAGTGATGGAGGTGTTGAGAAAACACCAATTGAAAGCAAAGTTTTCTAAGTGTCACTTCTGGAAGAGGGAAGTGAGGTTCTTGGGCCATGTTGTATCAGAGAATGGTATTGCCGTGGACCCGGCAAAGGTGGCTACGGTACAGGATTGGCCTACGCCCAAGAATGCAACAGACGTAAGAAGTTTCTTGGGGTTAGCGGGATATTATCGTAAGTTTATCCAAGGTTTCTCCAAGATAGCAGCACCATTGACCCAGTTGACCAAGAAGAATCAAGCTTTTGTCTGGGATGAAAGGTGCGAGAATGCATTCAAAAGTCTAAAGGACAAGTTGACAAGCGCACCAGTGTTAGTCATTCCTAAGGGGGATGAAGAGATGACGATATACACGGATGCCTGTGGTACCGGACTGGGTGCTGTATTGATGCAAGGCGGTAGGGTTGTAGCTTACGCAAGTCGGCAATTGAAACCGCACGAGAGAAGATACCCTACCCATGATTTAGAATTGGCAGCAATCGTGTTCGCGTTAAAGATGTGGAGACACTATCTCTTGGAAGAAAGATTTGAGCTGTTTACAGATCATAAGTCGTTAAAGTATCTCTTCTCTCAGAAAGATCTGAATCTCCGTCAGCAGAGATGGTTAGAGTTCTTAGCTTCCTATGATTTTGACATCGCATACACACCAGGAAAGGGCAATGCGGTGGCTGATGCATTGAGTAGAAGACATGCCAGCTTAGGGGCTATGTTCTTTGAATGGAAGTAACTGGAGTTTATCGCGGGGTTTGATTTCAGACCAAAGTGCGAATTGGATCCAGAAATGTTAGCAAGTTTGATGATCAGACCCACTTTGATTGAGCGGATCAGCTCTAGTCAGAGGGACGATCCTAACCTATTGGAAATCATCTCCAAGTTAGAGATGGGTATCGATGAGGAGATGAACAAGTATGGGCTTGATCGAGATAGATGGCTTAGAAAGAATGGAAAGCTTGTTGTACCCAATGTCAATGGATTGAGGGATGAAGTGCTTAGAGAATGTCATCACTCAAAGCTGACTATACACCCCGGTGGTAACAAGATGTATCGAGATATTAAGCAGACTTACTACTGGGAAGGGATGAAAAGAGACGTTGGGAAGTTTATATCCAAGTGCATGAATTGCCAGCTAGTTAAAGCCGAGCAAAAGAAGCCTAGTGGGTTGTTACAGCCCTTAGAAATTCCCGAATGGAAATGGGAGCAAGTCTCGATGGATTTCATCGATGGTTTACCAAGGACTAGATCGGGACATGATAGCATTTGGGTGATTGTGGATCGATTGATTAAAAGCACAAGGTTTATACCAGTCAAATCGACCAGAACGGCAGCTAAGTTAGCAGAATTGTATATGAAGTGGGTAGTGAGATTTCATGAAGTACCTAAAAGCATCGTGAGTGACCGAGACCCGTTGTTCACTAGTGGGTTTTGGAAGAGCTTACAAGAGGCTCTAGGGTCAGAGTTACATCTCAGTACCGCCTATTATCCTCAGACCGACGGTCAGACGGAGAGGGTGAACCGTATTTTGGAAGATCTCTTGAGAGCATGTATATTGGATTTTGGTGGATCATGGGATGACCATTTGCATCTAGTAGAGTTTGCATATAATAATAGCTACCAATCCAGTATTGGTATGGCTTCGTTTGAAGCTTTGTACGGAAGACCGTGTAACTCACCATCATGTTGGATAGAGACTGGCGAGAAGTTTATGCTTGGACCAGATGTGGTGAGGGAAACTTCAGATAAGATCAAGATCATTCAACAACGAATGAAGGCAGCCCAGCATAGGCAGAAAAGTTATGCTGATAAGAGAAGAAGAGACTTAAAATTCTCCGTTGGTGACTTGGTGTTTGTCAAGATCTCTCCGTTGAAGAGCGTAATACGATTTGGCAGGAGAGGCAAGTTGGCACCAAGATTCGTTGGCTCATTCCCTGTTCTTGAACTAGTCGGGAATTTGGCATATAGAATTGACTTACCAGAGAAAATGGAGGGAGTTCATAACGTATTTCATGTTTCCCAACTAAGGAAGTTCGTTCACGACTCAGATATGACTATTTCACCTGATCAGTTAGAGGACTTCGAAGTAGAACCCGAGGCGGTTGGGAACCGCAAGCCGGCCCGTATTGTCGAGCACGACATGAAGCAACTTCGAAGGAAGGCGGTGAAGCTAGTCAAGGTACAGTGGAGCGAGGACGAGAGTGATTGTACTTGGGAGACAGAGGAGGACATTAGGAAGACACACCCAGAACTCTTTGCCTGGTAAGATTTTGACTTCGATTTAGTTTTCCGCATGCTAGGATAGGCTTGTTTGCTTGTTTTGCATGTTTGATTGTCGTACGTGGTTGTTAGGCATGCGGGGTCCTTTGTATGTTTTGGGTTAAGGAATTTCAGGGACGAAATTTCTTAAGGGGGGGAGAGTGTAACGACCCGCATTCTACGCATCATAGGATCGTAGAATATTTATTTCTGTCACATACGAAGTCGTATGGTCATGTAACTTTGGGAGACGACTATTGGGGTCATTTCCCATGTTCATGATTTTTCCCGATTTTTAAATGACCATTTTACCCCTAGTTGGCACTGTTTTGGCCATAACTTTTGACTGGAAAGGAATTTTGACCTGAAACCACTTTCATTGGCTCCGGATGATGGTTTCTCTTTCCGTAGAGTGGTCACATTAGTCAAACGGACTCACTGTTTGGGAGATATGGCTGAAACAAGTTTCAGATGGTGAAAAACAGCTTAATTGGGCTTAACCGGGTGATTAGCAGCTAGGCCCAGAGGGGAATTTCGGGTTTAGAGGTATAGGAGGACTGATTAGGGTTAGGTTATCACTTTCATTTCAGTTTTGAGCCGCCACAAACCTTCTTGAGACCTTATTAATGGCTTCCATCCTCTAAAACCTCTCCAAAACACATTTTTAGTGAAGATTAAGCCTAAACTACATCAAAGCAAGGCCAAATAGCAACAAAGCAAGGTTGGAGCTGCTGCTATACATAGGAATTCGACCCAAACAGAGAGTATTTCAGATTTGGTGTTTCATTTGTGGCCAAGGTGAGTGATTTGCATAGTTTTTGCACTAATTACGGTGATTAAGGGTAATTAGTGAAGATTAGCGAATTTATACGTAAATAAATTCTGGAAAAATTCTTAAAATTCTAAAATAATGTTTTAAGGCTCTGTTAGAAATTTGGGTTAATTTCGATGTGTTTTGCTAATCGTATGCTTAAAACATGATTAAGAGGGATTATAGGAAAATGTGAGGTTTTAGCCACTTTTGATCCATTTTGGTTCATTTGAATTGTTGTTAGCTGTTTGTGGTTGTTCTTACATGTTGCTATGACTCTATGTTATGTTTTATGATTGATTAGAATAGTTAGATTGGTCGAAAATGCCGTCAAATGGCGTAGAAAGCTCGCTGGAAAGTTGCAGAAGTGTGCAGGTTCCGAACCGGTTCGGATCGGAGAAAGGGGTCGGATCGGATTTGTGAACTGACCAAGGGAATTCGAACTGGATTGGAACTTGTCACTGGAGGAGGCTTGGCGAGAAGGAAGGCCGTTTACTTGGAGTTGGAGTGGACAAGGGGATCAGATCGGAAGAATAATTGGAGGCCAGATCGGATCGACTTGGAGATGCAGGGCTCGGATCGGAAGTAAACATTTGGGAGAACTAGCAAGAGGGAAGGCCACGCGGATCAGATGGCAAGGAGGGATCGGATCGGAATACGTGAAGAAATAAGGGAGTGGATCGGAGCGCTGGAAGGAAGGACACCCGACCCGGAGGAGGACACCGACCCGACCTGAAGTGGAATACCCGACCTGAACCGAATGGAAAGATGACAAGGAAGGAGGACCGAACCGAACCGACGAGGGTAATGACCACCGAACCGAACCGTATTCTAGGGCTGCTACTGCACGACAACTCTTCTGAAGACCCACTCCAATTCAATCAAAACCCGAGATGCAAAGGAAGTCCAAATGAGGAGCTTTGACTCAGGATCCAGCTGGGAACCAATGAGTGGGCTTCATGATTGGGCTTTGCTGCGGGACGCGTGCCAAGGGGTTATCGACGTCTATAGCTTTGGACCACTATGGTAGGAGGTACGAAGGCGGATTCAGGGCCATTATGGCATTGGTAGAACCAAGGGCTACAACCAGTGAAGTGGGTCATTGAAATGTTTGGTCATGACTCTACACATTTAGCTTGGTCATAGCAGGGTTTCTACAAGTCGGGATTCGTCGTTACCTCAATTTTGTCTAGTGTTCCAAAGTGGTAGATGTCGTATGCTTTACGCACTGAGTGAGAGATGTGAGGATGGTTGCTATGGATGGTTTGTTTGCTATCATTATGACATACACACCCCACCCCCGTATTCTTTACACTATTCATTATGGCACCTTGGAGTATTGTACGGTATGTGGTACTAACTCTTTGGTTGCAGGTCCAGGTTCAGATATGGTTTAGTATACCTGTTATCATTCTGTTTAGATGCTTATCACTCACACCAGGCTTTATGTCTGACCCAGAGTTTTATGTCTCTTCTTATTACTCTGGGTGCTCACACGAGCAGACTAGAGACAGGTTAGCTGGTGATGCACGGGTAGATGATCCGGAGACGAGCAGGAGGCTTCCACGTAATATATATAGTATTCTCCCTGTGTTGTTGAAGATCACTGCTTGGGCATTGGTGGTGCATCTTCTACTTTAGTTTTCTTTTGTTAGAGACAGTAAATTTGGAAAGTTGTAATAAGCTGTATTTGGATTTCCGCTGCTCTGATGTTGACATTGATTATTAGTTATCAGCTTATGCACTGTCTCGCCTGTTTTATGTCAAGTATGTTATTATTATATTTTATCCCATGCGCTGTGAGACATTCTACAGGTTCCTCGTTTAGTTCATTCCCTTCTTCCTTTTCCTTCTAACGACCCATTCCGTGCTAACTGGACATGTGTACAGCGCACTTTTGGAGTAAATGTCGGTTGGTGCGGGGCGGGCCGTCACACCATGACTGACTCGTAGTTTGTTTCACCTTGCAAACTCGGGTGCCCTCATTTTCACATGGGCCGCCTAGTTACAGGTTTCTGACGCACCTTTTGGCTCATGGCGAGGCTTGACTACACCGTGCTGACTTGGATTTTCTCCGCCATTATTGTATCTATATTATGATTCCTTCGTTGGCGATGTAGACTGATATTTATTTTGTGTACTTTTTATGTATGATTCCGCCTCAGGCGATGGTGACTGACTATGTATCATTATGCACTAAGTTGTATCCAGTACTGTGCTTCTCTGATGTGATGATATCTATATGATTCCGCTGTCATATGTGTGTAAATTATTCTATTTTCTGTTTATGCTATTATCTGTGATCTGCTAATGATGACTAATGTGTTATATTCCAATGATTATCCTTAACACCGTGTCACGGGGTTTTGGGATCGTCACAGACGTAAAGCGTAAGGAAGTTTTTGGACAGTTTATTTGCTTGTTTTAATGATACATTAGGGGCGACGATGCGTAAAGACGTAACGGTAACAAGAGAAAGGACGGTTTAGCCATGGAAACATTGTTCCATACCTTATTGACGATGCACACGAGTTTTTATTTAATCCGTTTTACATTTTAGGCCTCCTTGGCAAGAATGATTTTTTTTGGAGTATTTGAAGAAATTGAGCTAAAATACCACTGTACGATGGGAGTTGAAAAATCTGTTAGCAGTAAGAAAATTAAAATTCTTTTCTTTAATTTTCTTTTTCCGACATAGGAGAAATTGTTAGGGAACAATTTAGATATGTTGACGCATTGAATGTTAGGGTTTAGATGCAAATTCGGTTGTTTTGCGCTATATTCATAGTCGTATGAGAGTTTGGATGAAAAATGTTTTTAAAAGCTGCATGCGTATAAGACTGCAGGTATATTTTAAAGTGTTGTGCATCATGTTTTCAAAAATTATTTATAAAATGAAATGCATAAGTATAGGAGGCTCCGATTTAGACCATTATGCATACATACTTTGTGATTGCATTTCATGATGTACATTATGCACATGCGCACATTTAGTAGCAAAATTGAATGTACACTAATTGATTGTGTAGCTTAAGACAATTTTATGCGGCACCATGATTTAGTCATTGGTAAAATTTTGGGATGAAATTTATTTTAAGGAGGGAAGAATGTAACCACTCAGAACTTTAGCAATAATTAAATTAGCAATTTAGTTATAATCCAAAAATAATTTTTATTTTCTGAAATTTGACCAGAAACTTGCACCATTGCGTTTTTGATGGAATTTTGGTCAACTTTCATGTTTGGAACTTCACGAATGGAATCGGTATGAAAAAGTTAAAGACGAAAAAGGAAAATGGATGCAAGATAAATAAAATAGAATAATATATAAATGGTAATAAATCTTACCATTATTTCCATGTCCCACCACTCCTAGGTTGTCTAGACAGTGGTTGCTAGAGTTTTTATAATATAAAAATTTATATCGACTGATGGGATTTTATTAGATTCAATCTTATGGTTCAAGGTCATTTCTAAGCCTATTAATAAAGGGATAGACCCCCATTTTTTCTCATATTTTTTGGAGGCAGCAACGAAACTCTGTCATTTCCAGTCCTCGATCATCTTCTAAAATTTAAAATATTAACCCATACAAATCTAATTAGCAAGAATTAAAGAGATTGAGTTCTGATTTATGAAAATTGATTAGTTCTACGAATAGCTAATTCTTTTTTTTATTTCCTTCTTCTTTTCCAATTTCATTTTCATATTTACAAATCTAAATTAGTATATGTATATTTCCTTTTGTATACAAATTATAAATCTATGAGATTTGGAAATTGTAAGCCTAAATGTTGTGTTCAGGTTCAAATTTGGATAGCTTTCAGGTGAGTGGAAGAAATATATATTATTTATGATACCTTATATAATTTGTTTGTGTTAAATCTGTATTGTATGCGTAGAATTTATCAGGTTTTCTTTGTTATTGTCAAATCTAAAAAAATATGAATGAAATATGGATTTATAGATCTTTCCATTTAATATTATCATATTACCTTGTGGTTATTGTAAACATCCTGAATCTAGAAATCAGTCCCAAATACTTTTAGATATGTAGTGTTGTTATTCCAAATTCATAGGATTTTTGTGTAAAGATAGGATTTGTGCAGTATTGATTTTAGAATTATAAACCTGTTTATGTTCGATATTGTTTAGAGTTTTTACTTGGTTGTTGTAAATTAGCCTTTTTCTCTTTTTATAAAAAAGGCGTTATTTGAAATCTATAAGAAATATAAAACACTAAATAGAAAAATGTGCAAATTCATGTATTTTTGTACGTATTTTGCAACATCTATTCTAAATAAAATTTTAACCTATTTCCTTGTGATTGGAAATATGCCAATTTTGCTTTTTTGAATAGTTTGTGCAAAATTACAATAATTACAGTAGATAACATTTTCATGAGATTTTGAATCTTAAATAATATTAAAAAAAAAAGGACTATTCTAGCCACTAGTTTAAACTGGAATATAAAAGAATAATAACAACTATGAAATATAATTAGCAACTAAGTTAACATCGCGCTTAAAATATAAGTATATAATTATTACAATCATATCTGTCCAAACCTACGTAAATAATGCTATTTTATTAAATAATATTAGATGTTATGTGAATCATATGGCTTCCATTTGATGGGAATATATATATGGAAAATATAACCATATTAAATGAAAATAAATATTTTGTGACCGTTATAGCAGGAAAATAGAATTGATTGCTATAATTAAAAGGTCATGAATAAGATAACACATATTGTAACGATGTATGTTTTGGGGAAATGAGATGAATAGGTAATAAATGTCAAAATGGTTACAATTTAAATTGTGACTAGGAATAGGGTTGTAACTCTGACAAGGAAAATAAATAAATGCCAAAACGGTTACAGTTTAAAAGTCTTCATTGTTATAGCTCCGGCTATCCGGCGTAATTTGTCTGGCCATGGCAGTTAAGTCTAGGGTGTTGAGGATAAGCCGAGGTTCAAAACTATCATCCCATCCGACCCTTCTTGACTCCTCCGCATGCAACGCCACCTGAGCCTCCACCCGGACGGAACATCTGGTGTCCCCGTCAGTCATAGGACACGAAGGGGGAAGAACATGAGCACGAGTGTATCCTATAGGATTTCTGTCACATGAGGGAACAACATGAGTTGGAGAAACATTCTCTAAATCGATATTTCCCGGTTTGGCAAGGCTAAGCCGGATCTGTTCAGCATGCCGAACTGGAAGGGTGCCGAACAATAGTTCTTGTACATTTTGAGGCCTGGTTTGCTGCTGATATCTTCCACTTCTTCCTGATGATGAGGAACCCTCCGAATGTCAGCGTGGCAAGTTAGGAGCTCTCTGACTCCTGAAGTTATCTGGTTGCATTGCCATTCGGTTCACGTCATGTCACGGTGTCCTGTTCTCACGCACTTGGTTATCCAAGGCATTAGTTTACTTTGTTAAAATTCTCGTGATCTTTGCAAGATCATCACGAATAAATGGCACGAAAGTTAGTGCAGGAGTAGCTATTAGAGCAGTCATGGACGTGGTGATGGCATTCCCTACACTGGAAGGTTGGCAGTTAGCATCGTCTTGAGATTTGGCATTTGAAGGTCTAACAAAGGAGGAACTTGTTCTCTTGGAAACCATCTTGATAGAAATCAATGAAGAAGGAGATCTTCTCAATGAATTAAGCAATCCAACAATAGATAAGAAGATCCAAAAGCTGAGAATTCAAATCTCTCAATTAAAGTGTTAAAATATTTGCATCAAATTGGTCCAAACACCAAAAGTGTAATAAAGATAATAAAATGAAGAAACAATAAATGAAATGATGAAAAATCAACATGCAGAATTTATAGTGGTTCAGCTATCAATTGCCCACGTCCAGTTTATAATCTTCCTTGATTCCTTACTAAAAACCAAGATTAAAAGTGTGGGAAAAAATAAATCCCGAGCATAATGAATAAACGTTGAAGAACTTGCATGGAAGAGAATAGAAGAAGCTTTCCAGATGTCCCAGGGTGCTACTTATAGATAGAACCTAAATCCAATTTAGCCAAAAACGTGTGCAGAAAAATAAAAGTGGTGGAGGGAGTGGGGTGAGTGGGCTAATCGGTGCAAACTACCATTCTGGTACGGCTTGAATCCGATTCGGCAGGGTTAATCCAAATGTTTACCGAATCGGAAATTTGTTCCAACATTCTTTAGCCGATCTGAGTGTCGGTCGAGCCTATTTCCTCAGCAATCAGCTGGACTGATCTGGGTTGATTAAGGTGATATTGCTTAACTTGATTGTTTGTTTCTAAGTCATGAGTACCTTGGCTACAAATCTTCATGAACTAGAAGGCCTTATCAAAAGATAGGTCAGCATATATTAATATCATTATCGTCATCAATAAACTGGCTAGCACGGAATATAGAATGTGTTGGATCTTTAACCATATCTTTTACAAATTCACAGTAACAATTTTATTTCTCACCACATCCTCTGATTGGAAATGATTAGGTGACATGAATTGTCCATGATGATCCCACACCAAATGATTTGGCATTAAACCGTACTAATGCAAATGAATTCTGAACATATTTGGTATCAAATGTTAAAACAATTTGCACCTACTGCATCGACAATGGATTTCTTCCTCGTTCCCGTTATTCCGTAAATTGAATTCAATATATGTGTGTATACCATCAAAGAAATGTTCTCTTATTGGGCCTCTCAATTGCCTTCGTTGTTGATGCATCCAACTCCGATCCGTAAAATAATTTATCATCTCTCCTAATTTTAAGAAAGAACATTGGCATTTAATTTTCCAATTCAATTGTACGGTTTAATGTTTAATGATTACTTATATAATGTTGTTCTTTTCAAATTAAGTTTTTGTTTATTTATATAATTTAATGTTCGTTTAATCACACTTCTACTTTAATTAATTTTAAATTATAAACTTTATGCTTTATGTTATAAATATAATATTAATTTTCGACGGTGTTTACTATTTTATGGGTCGGTCATCCTACTTTCGATTATAAATAAAGTAGTAATTACATCGCGTAAATCATTTCATTTTAAACAATTCAACCAAATTTGGGCAGCATTTCCTTTTTGTTTCCTGAATCATACACAGATGATTATACATAGGGAGCAAAGAGGAGTAATGTCGAAGTTGTGTGATTTGTTTTAAATGAAATGATTGACAAAATATAATTACTTTATTGTGTTTGTAACTTATTTATTACAAGGATAAATCCAACAACTATTGTATACGATGAATATATATATCCATTCTGTGACAAAAATGAGTACTTGTATAACGATTATATAGAGTATTTGTCAGATAGGGCCCTAAACTTTCTAAAAGTTTTTTGAATATACATAACATTTCTCATACGGTATACTTTATAAAAAAATTGGTTTTATGTAAGACTATATTTTAATTAATATGCACGTTAATTAAACAAAACTACGACACATGTATACATGTATACATACATACATATACATTAACACACAAACACACACACTCTAACTTATAATTAATTAACTGTCATACACAATTAATTATGTTTTTCGATGATTTACAAAAAAACGTAAACTATATCAGGCGTATCCACAATTTCGAATCCAAATAAACTCTAAATGAACTACTTACTCGACAAATAAACACTATTTACTTGTTACTTAAACCAAATCAGTATTGTTAATATTTAGAGAGCTATAATAGTAACTAGCACTCAATAAGTTGTGCAAAGCAATCATAGATATAATACAAACAAGTAGATTAGCAAATTAACACTAATTAATAAAACTAAAATTAACTAGGGTTTAGGTAAATTATAGAATTGTAGAAGCTAAAGAGGTTGGAGATTGTAACAACCCAAATATCTATGCATGTCAATTTTAACCTGCTGGGGTCAGGGTTCTTACAGAGATGTTGATAGATTGAATATAAGGAGTTAGAGATGTATCTGGAGGCTTGGAGGACTGTCGGAGATGATGTGAAAGTGAGGGAAGTTTTAATTTTCGGGGGGAAATGTTTTTGGGAAAGAAATGAGAAGTAGCAACTCTTAGGCTGTTGTAATCCGTTGATTTCTGACGGCTTCCAAAGGCCGTCGTCGGAATACAAAGTGACGGTTTAGGATGACCATATATTTTATTTGCAAATATATCATGGAAATTCACTATAAGAAAAATACCCTATAACAACTAGCTATTTGCAACAGGCGTTATACGACAGTTGCAATAAATGATATTTAGCAAAAGACCTTTCGCAGTAGTTGCAATAGATGAGATTTTATAACAGACATTTTCTTTCTATTGCGAAAAACATATTTTTAGCAACTGCATTTCACTGCCTATTGCAAAAACATACTTTTAGCAACTGTGCTTCCATAACAGTCGCAACAAACATATTATTAGCAACTTCGCTTCAAAACCGTTGCAAAAAAAATATCTATAGCAACTGTTTTTGCCAATTGCTGTAACTGTGTTATTTACAGTTGGTATAGCCAGTTGCAAAAAACATGTTTTAAAAATTATTTTTTCTTGGTAAACATCTATAATTACTATTAAATACAAAAGTATGAGGTAATAACTAATATTTAGTAATAATATAAGAAATATTAAGTAATAATAATTAATTTATGTATGATTAGTATTGAATTATAGTCATAAAACAATAAGTAATCAATAAAAATTAGCAAATAAGAACATATATTTTGAAAATTAATAATTAGTATTATGTAATAAATATTTAATATTTGATTTATAATCACTAATTATTATCAATAAGCAATATTTTTTATGTTTAATAATTTATTATAGTTAATTAATAATAATTAATAAATAACAATTGATTATTAATAGATAATTTATAATAATTAATTAGTAAGATAATATAATAACTGATCTTTAGTAAATGACATTTTTTTAACAATTGAGATATGTAATATTTAATAATTAATATTCAATTACAATTAAAAAGTAATAAACAACTATTTATAATTAACTAATACTGAATAAGTGTAAGTTTTCTAATGGCTTCCTTTTAATAATTATTTTTGAATAATTACTGTTAACTAATTGACTGTTAGTAATTATATAATAAGTAAGATTAATATGTCAGCAAGTTTATTTCAGGTTTATAATACCTTAAATTGTACCCATCGTATTCATTTGAAATTTTGATTTTATATTTTAGTTTCAAAACATATAAGCTTCAGCTAACGCTATAAGGAAACCCGGACCCCATCATTTGAAATTTTGGCGCAAAACCTAGAGTTTTATCTAAAGTTTTGGTTCCAAAGTCTGAAATTTTCGTGCTTATCACTGCTCCAAACAGCTTCATCTCCATCCTTAAACAAGTCACAAAACCATTCCCACTTTCAGACCCCATCAACCGTTCCACTTCCTCCTCGTCCACCAACTTTTTGTACCCAGTCCCAAATCCATCTCCTTCCACCGAACAGACCCTAAACTTAACTTTGACCACACAAACCACTGCACCAGTTTCAATCACTCCACCAACAATTCCTGTCGACCATCACTTTCACATCGCCAGCTCTTCCCCTTCAAACAACCCTAAACCGCCTCATCTCCCATATCTCCTTACGTGAACCCAATGTCCAACATATCCAACCTGCAAAAAATTAAAATCTTCTTCTCCAGTTCCTGGAAAAGCGTTACGATTCACGGAATAGCAAATGCATATGTTGAGCACTTAAAAAACTTGAAGGACAACCTTAAACCTTGAGGTAATAGATTATGTTTATTTAATTTCAAAAGTAAACTCACTTAGGTTGATGTTTAATACCAATTGCGATTTTTGTTATTTCGTTTTGACACATCATAGTGTATGTTGTTTGATGGATTAGCGTGCAGTTATGTCGTAGTGTATATGGTCACATGGGTTAGTTGAGAAAATGAATGCATGATGGATTAACATGCAGTTATATTGCTTGATGATTTGCTTTTAAGGATTTTTATAACTTTAAAATACAATTAGGAACTTGATCGAGAGACCATAACATTATGTTATCCTCATTTATGCTTATTAGAAATAGAAGTGATTTAGGTCATCAGAGAACTATAAGCACAGAGGAAGAGGAACAGTTTGCTAAGGGGGTTGGGTTGATTTTTCTGGAATTGTTTGTATGAATGGATTTTAACGTATTTTACCAAAATAGCTAGTACAGCATATCCAATTTTTCTTGTTCCAACTGTAATTTTTTTAGTAGCAATCATTTGTGAGAAAATTGCTTATACATTTTTTTTTATTTTACAGACCAGCTGATTGTATTTTGCTTGTTCAGTTGAAATAAGCATTTGGATTTTAAATATGATCAGCAACTTTTGTTAGCCACAGAATTAATATCTCTTTATCCTTTTGTACTTCTGTCATGGTTTAGTATTTTACTGTCATATTTTCGTAAAATTCAATCGGTGTTATGTAAAAAGATTTATATGTGGTAAATTTTGGATTTAACTTGTAAAAAAATCATGATATCTAGTTATGCATTCTTGAATATTTTTTGAATACATTTTTTAGATAAAAGGTTTCTGCGTCTACTTGAATCCAATGTTTTACACAATTTTGTAATTGGAATTATTAACAACAGTTGCATTGCTCAGTTTGTCAATCAATTATGTTGAGCAGTGTAAGTTTGATTTTCATTATTGTTGTTTTTTCTTGCGTAGTAATTATGTGTAATTGTCTATGTGGCGGGTTACACACGCTTTGCAATGTTTTATTTCACTTATAAAAGCCATGGTTTCTAGGAAGATCAAAAGCATTCTTGGTTATTTTGTGAATTTGATTTTCAAATCAATGGTTTAAGCGAATAATAATGTTTCCGGATATCTCTATATTTAACTTAATCCGATGATTTACGACCGTAAAGATTAACATTTATTACAATGCTATGTTTGACAATCTACTTTGTTGATCAAATTTAGCACTGGCTAACTTGCTAGGTGAATGAAATACAAGGTAAACATTGCAAGTGAAGCTCTTACAGATTGTCAGAATGACACCTGAAACCTCTTTCTACTGGTAGCATTTCATAAGATCTTACGGATTGCTGGAATGACACCTGAAATCTTTTTCTACTAGTATCTTTTTTCCAGTAATGTTCATACAGACGAATTAATGAATAATGGCATAATTTTATTATATTATAGTTAGCATATTGTTGAATGAGCGAGAAAAGTATATAGGTCGGCATATTAACAAAAATAAAAAATGCAGAGAATGCAGTTGAAATCTGGTCCCGCAAACATGAAGTCTAAAATTGTAAACAATTAGAACACATTATTTTTTCTATAACACTCTGCAACTAAGTGACTGAGCCTAGTCTGATAAAAAATAATGATCAAATATATATATGTAGGTTGCTACTGGAGTCAAATAAGTTATCTACCATGTTGTTTGGAGTAGTGGGAATCATTTCATACTCTTTTGCAGGTGCCATTCTTTAGTGAGAATGAATCAACATCATCAACACCTAAGGTAGATGCCCTGCTTATTCCAAGGGAGAATCACAGAAAAATTAGTTTCAATCAAGAGATTCTCTATTTAATGGAAATGGTATGTGATCATTTCCTCCATTTGATTTTATACTGCATTTTCTTGTTTTAAATTATGGAGTGTTTGAGTTATAAATACTGTGTTGCTTAGCATACATGCTGAGGAGTAATCATGTGTAAATATACTTTTGTTTTTTGTTAAGAAAGCATCATAGATTTGTTGAAACAAATCGGTCAAAAAAGTTGGATTTTGCAGTGTTGCACATCAATGGATTGCAAGGAAGTACAGAAGGTGTTATCAGTTCTAGGCTTTTATTTGATGTAGAGTTCGCTGGAAAGACACACACATTCTTGGATAAGCATGTGCATGTTCATGATCGCAGCAAGCTTGGAGCATGAACTACAGATTTGTTTTAATGAACTAATGATATTTATTCTTTTGTTATAATATATGTATGATAGAGTAGAAATATGATTAGAAATGTTCTATTTGGAAAAAAGTGTCGTGTGAGAGAAGAAATTGTTATACATGAATGGTGTATGGAAATTATAGAAAATTGTTTTGTACTATTAAAACTTTGTTAAAATAAAAAATTTATTTCTTTATTTCATTATGTGATATACACTAGTACTAAAACGAATACATTTAATATGTAATATCTAATATCTATAAGTTGTATTTTTTTATAGATTTATGGTTGATGGATACAATCGCATCAGAATCTATTGCAATGGGCATAAACTGTTGCAAAAGGATCCGTTGCAACAACAAAAGCCAGATGCAAAAAATCTCGCAACAGACAGTAATTGTTGCGAAAATTGACTGACCTATTACAACTTAGGCTATAGAGACAGACGCATGTCTGTTGCAATTGGCCTACTACAACAGATATTGTCTATGGCGAAAAGGGTTTTTTGTTGTAGTGAAGCTGTCATCGCTAGTTGTCGGAATAACTGTCGGTGGCCTTCGGAAATTGACCATAGAAATGTATTGTTTCTCTTGTAGAGTTATCGTAAGGTAAATCTCATTCATGTTTATGTACGACATGGTCTTACAAGATACCTATCATTTTAAAAGGTTATATAATATATAACAATTCATTTTCTTGTTATTTAAGTTTTCTCATGCTGGCTTTTTAAACTGACATAGTCTTTACTTTGTGCTAATGCTCGAACAAGACCGAGCATTTTTATCACGTTAGCTTTAGATTTTTTGGAGTTTAGGAGTACAGCAAGAGGCCTAAAACATACTTTTGTATCTTTTTAAACTTTCATTGCTCTGTGGTGTGTGTTTTGTCGACTTTAGCATTTGTGAAGATATATTTTATAACAGTCCAAGATTATTCTAATATGTATGTCTTATAAATAATAATTCTTAATTTTGTGAAGATTTGTGCTACATTATATGTTTTTAGAGATGTTTTGTAAGATTTTATTTTTTTCTTCTTTTTTCCCATAATGACTCATCTTTGGATGGCTAAATAATTGGCATAAAAATATTGTAGGTGTACAAAGTGGTCTTTAATGGTAAGAAAAGCGGTTCGTTCCAAAAACAGTTGTTAAAAGGACGGTGGGACAACCTTGTAAAAAAGTTGTAAAGGGTAGTTTCTTTTTCTACTTGGTTTGTAGAGAAAACGTTTGTAAAAGTAATTTTTACTATAAAAACCTTTTTAAAAAATGCATTCAATATTTCTGGAAAATGTTGTAAAATGTGATTTTACAATCTTGTAAATGCAAAGTTGTGAGAAGTTGCATTTGTTGTAGTGTTATAATGGACAAGCTGTGGAAGAAAAGGATGAACAAATGTAGGTATCTCTCATCTGACCATTCAATGGGATTGTCATTGTGAGAAGTTCCTCTTATGAATAGAGAATAAGACCTTGTTTTGTTTTGTATTTCCGCTTTTTCGTCAATTTCCTTTTGATTATTTACGAAATTTTCGATTTTCGTTTACAACCTTGAAAATAATTGTGAAAGAAATTCCTTTCGGAAAGTATTGGAAAAAGTCGGAAATTTCCGCGGAATATCTTTTCCTTCCAAAATACCAGTTAGCTGGGCCACACGGCCAAATAAAGGTATCAAATGGGTCGTGCAGGGTCGTAAGAGGGTCAACAAAACTTAACACAACTCATTTACCACCCATTTATTTTGACCTATTTAACACAAAGCTTTATCTAACCTAATCCACCTACTAGGGTTACCCATTTGATCCATCTAAATGTAGTATGGTATTTTTTATATTCAATTATGAAAACTAGTATGTTATTTTCCAAGTATAAACGTTAACCATCTTGGAGAGCTATAGTGTTCATTCGTAGGATGAAATACCTGTGTGTTCTGTATTGTCCGTAATTTAGGTGAAAGCCTATCGGTTGAAGTCTCATCTGGTTCCAAGGTAATATGAAGAAATTACTACAGTACAAAAAAATAACGACTTTGTATGTAGGTAGAGTTCAAATATGGGAATATAACCTATTTTTTTCTAAGTACAATTGTTAGTTACCTTGGAGACCTATATGTTCGTTCACAGGACGAAACATTTCGAGTATTCCATACTGTCTGTAATTTAGGTGAGAGTATACCGGTTGAAGTCTCGATCGGTTCTGAGGCAATACGAAGAAACTACTGCAGTTTTTGCCAAAAAAAATAACGACTTCGTATATAGGAAGAGTTCAAATATGGGAATATAGGCTGTTATTTTTTTATTTTTTTTGAAAAGGTAAAAACATAAAGGCCCAAGGCCCAAAGAGGGTTACAACCCAATGTAATACACCCAGTCACATTCGTGACTAACCCTAGCCGCCTCACAATACACAACGAAACCCTAAAAAGAAAAGGAGCTGAAAATGGCGAGCTCCTTAAAAGAAAAGGCAGCGCTGTCTTCAAGGCGACTTCCAAACGAGAACGTCCATGGCTTTACAACTCTTCTCAGTTGTTTCAGGCTTGAGATTTACTTCGTGATCCCTCTAGCACCTTCTCCAGTTGCTTGAAACGAGCTTCTGGTGTTTAATGGAGTTCGAGGGGTTCGAATCCATCAGATCTGACCTTTTAAAGCTGTCAAAGCTTCTCTTGTTTCTAGAAATGTCTCTGGTGTCTTCAGAGGAGCAACCTCTGCTACTCTTGCCTTCTGACCAGATAGATAAGTGATAGATCTGGTGGTTGAGCAAGCTTTTGTAGTGATTATCCCCAATTTTTTGCGAAAAATTGATCTTTTCTTCTGATTTTCCTTTATCCAGGTGATTGAGCGAGTCTGGAGCACTCCTGGAGGAACCTCCACCTGCTTCAGGTAAAAACATATGCTTACTATTTGATTTACTTGAAAAATTACGCACTTTTGAAAAGTAATTATGTTTACTTCCCTCGCAGATTTTTGATTTGAGAGTAGTGTTGATGGAAGCCCCAGCGAGGATGCCAGACTCGTCAAAATCACCTTTCGTGGTCTCAAAATCATTACTGGGTGGAAGCTGATCTCTAATGGCTACATCAGGTGAATGAGGGGTATTAATGTTCATATTATTAATTAAATTGTAATTACGTGTAACTTGTTTACTCCCTGTGTTCCTAGAAGATCTTGGAGTAGCATAGAGATAGGCTTCGCCAGTAGGGGGATTTGAGGCTGCTAAATTAGCTTTCTGCATCCCATTAAGTAAGAGATCTTCAACTAGCTTATCACTATCATCCTTCTTACTATGATAATTTTGATTGTTCAATTTGTCCTGCATGCATCTCTAAGGTGGACCACTGAACTTTCTGTTGTCCACTCTAACCTCCTTCTGTTTGCCACTTTTTTTGAAAATTGTGAAATCAGAAGTCTTTAACTGCTTATCCCATTTGGTGTTTTTGTTAATGTATTTTTTCCTGAAATCTTGATCTATAGAATCCTCTGTCTCCTCTACAGTGTTTATTTCAGATAAACTTTTAGTCCTGCATTTCTTCTTCTTTTTTGTTGGGGATGCAGGTTTTGATGGTTTGGGAGCAACTTCTGAGTTCACAACTTGCTGAATATTATCTTCAGTTATAACAGATGGCTTTATAGGAGCAAGTCCAGAAGCTAGCAAGCTGAAGTCAGTGAAAATAGGATCAGCGGCTAGGAGTTCACTGCAATCTATCTCTTTTCCTTTTGAATTTTTATTATCAGTTTTTGTAATTAAGCTTGGGTTCTCCTTTGGGGGGGAGGACTCAATAACCTTTTCATTTTTGTTCCCCTCTGTGTTATTGTGTTGTTTGCTTGGTTCTGAAATAGTTTCCTGATGAACTGAGGGAGTATTGTTTAATCCTTCCTTTGCTTCATTTTGACTACAGTCAGTTTGTAAGTTCTCATCTGAACTTGCAGCTGCTTTTTCTTGTTGAGTTGAACTGTCTGCTTTATGCATTTGCTGAGCTGAATGCATAGCCGTATAATCCTTATCGGCTATGTTAATCTCAGTAGTGTCAATGTTCATATCATCAGAGTTGGTGCCATTTGGTGGCCTAGTATGCTTAGTACAATCATCAGGAGATTCATGTGAGTTAATTCCAACATCATTATGATCAGGATGCGATCCAAGATTGGTTGGTTCTTTAGGATCTTTGTTCAAATCTTGATTATAAACACAATTTTCAAATGAATGACCAAAGCACTTACATGACTTGCACCTATCTGGAGTTAACTCATATGAAATCTGCTGTGTTATGACTTCCCCATCAGGCATGTAAACTGCTGCCTCGTTGGGGAGGTCAGCATCCGCTCTAATCTCCACAAGAATACGAGCATAACTCAATCGTGTTTCTTTGGCAGTTTTCTCATCCATTTTCAATAGGGTGCCAACTAAGCTTGCTATTCCGCTGAATATCTCCTTATCCCATAAACGTAAGTTCAACTCAGGGAGTCGGATCCACACTGGCATCGTGTTCAGAATGTCACGATCTAGTATTGATTTTTTGGTCCATTTCTTTAAGATGATAAGTTTACCATTGATGAAATAAGGTCCGCCTTGCAGAAGTTTTGCACAATCTTCCGCGTTAGTAAATCGGATAAAGAAGAATCTGTTTTCACGCGTGAAGATTTCGAATGTCCCTATCGGATTCCATGTGCGTGCGACAAAGGCCCTAAAATGATGATATGGGGGCGTTTGCCAAACACATAGGCGACAACACTGAGCCTCCACTTGCCCTCGGTTCTGATGCTAGCCTCCTCGGAGACAATAACCCCCTTTTCTCCAATAGACTCGAACGGAGGAATATAACTAAGATCAAAGAATGAGTTTTGTCCTCCAGTTTTAACCATATCCGCCCAAGATGAAGCCTTTAGATCTTTAGGCAGGAATTGTTTGTGTTGTTGCTGTGGTTCTTGACCATTTCTTGTAGTATTTCTGGGTTGGGTCTCACTTCTTGATTGAAATCTTTCTCCATTCGAGGCCGGGAACGGTTTTTGCCTTACTTTGACAGGGATTTCAGATGATCCGCCTGCCCCTTGCCTGATGTGTGTGTTTGAATCATTAGTCCCATGTTGGAATTGGCCTTGGCCAGTAACTTTCTTAGGGTTTGTGAAAGATTTGGGATTTTTCTTTCGATTTACCCTAGTGAACCCATCCTCATCAACCAGAAAATCCGGGGGAGGACGAGGAGTGCTAGCTGAGGAAGTGGGGGGAGGTTGGGGAGATGAAGAGGCCCCTTTCTGATTAGGGTTGTTGTCGAAAATAGGATTGAGAAAGGACTTGGCAGCCATGGCTGCAGTTTCTAAGCCTTTTTTTTTAAATTTTGATTGATTTTTGAATCTCGTATATGACAGGCTGTTATTTTTTAAGTACAACTGGCAGTCACCTTGGAACATTACAATGTTCGGTCACACCTCAAAATGTCCGAGTGTTTCACAATATCCGTAATTTAGGTGGAAATCTAGTCTCATCCAATTCCGAGGTAGTACGAAGAAATTATTGCAATTTTTACGAAAAAACTGCGATTTCGTATGTAGGTAGAGTTCAAGTATGGGAATATAGCCTATTATTTTTTAGGTACAACTGTTAGTCACCTTGGAGAACTACAATATCCATTCACAAGATGAAACGTCGGAGTGTTTCACACTGTCCTTAATTAAGGTGAGAATCTATCAGTCGAAGTCTCATCCGGTTCGACGACATGAAGTAATCATAGCAGTTTTTACCAAAAATAAATAAATAGCAATTTCGTTTGTAGGCAAAGTTCAATTGTGCCTTCGAAAAAAAAATGAAATTTCCATGTTTCGTTCCATATTTTACAATTTCTGCGGTATTCAACAAGTGGAATTCCTTAGTTGATGGTATGAAATATGAAACAAATATTGTGTTTTCCCTATAGAGAACGGTAAGAACTCAATAAATACATTATTGTATGTAAAAATTGAGTGGATTAAAATGGTTGAACACTGCGTTTCCCTGTCCTATGGGGCGTAAACTGGTCATATCCCGACCAAACTATCGGCCTCGGAACGACCGATATAACCGAGGCATCTCGCTAGCCATCATCCACATAAGTAAAACGTCGGGGTTTGAAAAACACTTAAGGGTACTTTGAAAGAAACCCATGACATGATTGTCAAAATTAACCCCAGAAGTGGTTTTGGTACCTAAAGCATGATAAGTTTTGAAATCTCAATAAATTATGTATAGAACTGACAAGAAATCAATATCGAATGACCTGAATTCATGGTAATATATATGAGTGAATATGCTCTTGTTATATTCTATTTAGTCCCACATCATGGGAATAAGTCTAACATCAGCTCCAAAGCCTATATATAAAGGAGCCAATGTAATAGAAATTGTACACACTTGAAGTGATAGAAATAAAAAGTCTCTTCCCTATCTTTTATGTTCTCTCTAATGTCTTCTTGTTTGACATATGTTCTGTTTTATTTTATAACACGTTATCAGCACGAAACTCTATTAGAGCTATTATTTGAAATATTCTAGATCTATATTTATAGATCTATCATGTAAGTTATTTTTTTTTATGTTTTGAAATCACATAGATCTACATATATGAACTTGTTGTACCTTCTGCTTAGATGTAATCCATACTTCTAGATCACTTTTCTTTTCAGTTTTTGTAGATCTAGATTCTATTTTAGTGGATCTAAATTTTTAGATCTAATTATCTATTCTGATCCTAAATATGTGTAGATATTTTCTTTCAATTCTTTGCAGATCTAATTTTGAGTTTTTCAAATGCAAATGGAGAATTGATTATATATGTATTGTTTACATTATTGATGATGTAGAGGTAGATCTAGTTTTATCCTTTCTGATCTACAATTATTTTTCATATGTATTTTTTTTAGATAGACTAAAGACAGAATATTTCTTGAAAAAAAAAATTTATGTATACCCAATAAAGACAGAATATGTCTTTAAAAAAATGATTTTTTTATGTATATCCAACAGAGTTATGGGTATAGAATATAATGATATAGCATTTAAATTCAATAGCAATATTTATTTATCACTGGAAATGAGATTGAAAACTCATGATGTAAACTAATTAGGAACCTGAAGTTCATATGTAAATGACCTGAAGTTCATATACAATTTTTTTAAATAAGGAACCTGAAGTTCATATGCAAGTAAGGAACCTGAAGTTCATATGCAAATGAGGAACCTGAAGTTCATATGCAAATAAAGAACCTGAAGTTCATATGCAAATGAGAAAGATGAAACAAAAGCCCGAAGCTTTCTTAAAAGTTGTGACATAAAAAGATTGTACTTGCAGAAAAAGTTAAAAGAGACACACACATTATAATATGTGACAAAAACATTAAATTCAATAGAAAATCTCTAAATATGTTTCATTTAACTGACATTACAGTCTATATTAATTGAATATCCTGAAGATATAGTATACATATTAATCTCTTGAAGAGATGTTTTAGAGATTTAATTCTATATAGCAAACCCAACATCCTAGAAGAGATGTTAGAATTTTTTTTTTGTTGCATTGCAATTACATAAGTAAAAGATATGTTTCCTAAAGGAATATCATACACTCCAGAAGTAGTGATTTCTTTTCTCATCTTATTTTTATTTAATGCACCTAATTGTGTTAATGCATTTAAGGTTTGAATGTATTTTTGTATATTGATATGACATTTCAATAGTTTTATATATTTATCTCTGGAAGAGATAAGTTCATCCCAGAAGTGGTGATAACAAAATATCTTTAGAGGATATTTGTATATTTGGAAATGGTAAAATATCTCCAGAAGAGATCTGTTTATTTGAAAATAATAAAATATCTCCAGAAGAGATTTCTACAAATAAAGGCGATAAATATTTGTAAAAAAAAAATTGTATTAAAACTCCATAAATGGTGTTTATGGAATATCCCAGAAGCGAAATTATATTCTGATATGTCTATAAAAGAATTTTCATTGAAATATTTTCAAATACCAAAGATGATGATGCAAATTTAATGACTAAAGAAAATATGCATCTCAAAGATCATATTAAGTTAAGATCTAAATATTGATCTTAATTTTGCATACCAGAAGTGAATGCAAAAGTATTTTTTGTTATAAAAATGGAAAACTTAGAACCTGCAGTTTCTATGATGGTAAGAAGTAATTTTGATATAAAAAGAAAGATCTATATATGGATAGAATAATTTGAAACATGTAATTTTTGTTGTTGTTGTGAATTTTATGTATAGATTTGCAAGTTTTTCGAATCATTCATATTAAAGAATGTAAATCTCATTTCTATAATTATGCATTTCTACTCAATTCTGGATCGAGCATTATGCATGTATATGGTATTTTAGAAAATATGATTATTGGAAATGCAGTACAACTATATGTTGTTTCTTTCAGTTTTGTCGTTGATCAGTACGATAGCTAGATCCAAATTTTATTATGTTGATTTAAGTAAAATTTATTTATTTGATTCATATATTTAGACCGTATAATGGTTATTTCCGTTATTTTTATAATAAATGCATTATATGTATCGTTATGGTAATATATATTGTATTACCATATTATTATAAATGTATTAAACGCATTGGCTATTGTAAGTTAAATGATGTATGATTGTGTTTGGAATAAGAATAGAAATATGTATTATTAGTCAATGTATTTGGCAACTAATATCTAATGTAATTGAAAAGGTTGTATAACTCAGTTCTGAGACCTGAAGTCTTGAATTATGAAAAAAAAGATTTTTTTTTTTTTTTTTGATGAAGTTTACAGTCTGAAATCTTGACAGTTAGCAAAATGTAAAAGTTTCTAAATTAGAAGTATGTTAAAAGGTTGAGAACCAGAAGTTCGTCATAAATTAATAAACTAGATATAATATGTATGTTTATTTATATGCATAGGAACTTAAAGTTCCTTAATCAATGAACTTGAAATACTTCATAATTTAAAGCCTGAAGTTTTATTGAACTATGTGAAATAATAACATTAATAAAATTGATATCCAAAGATTTCACAATTTTCAAAATGAGTTGTATCTTGCTTATATATTTATATTTACATATTGTACTGAAGAATAAATTTTAACAACATGAAGTTGTTATATTTTTATTTGAACCGGAAGTTCAATACAGTTGAACCAGAAGTTCAATACAATTTAACAAACTTGAAATTGTTTATATATTATTTGAACCAGAAGTTTAATATGGAATAACAACTCGAAGTTGTTCATAGATTTCTTTTGAACCAGAAGTTCAATACAGTTCCAAATCAGATATTTTGGATATTATGAAACGATCTTTAAGATTCACGTTGACATTGCTTGATAAGAAAAAAAATTAATGATCGGAACATTATAAACAATTTATTCTAAAATAAATAACTTGAATGAGAAAGAATATACAAATCAATTACATATATAATACGTGGACGCACATATATACACATATATGCGATATTTAATTAACAACCTGAAGTTGTTATGAACTCATATTATAATTTATGCAGTCGATTGAAATCAATATCGAATGACCTGAAGTCATGTGCATATTCAAATGATAGAAATTCCTCCAAGTCGTTAGATCATTGAAATGGAATAAGCAATACAATATGAATGCATCTTATCAATTAATAAGAGCATTATCCTCCTACAATTGAAATACATCTAATGTATTTGCTAGCTATGATGCTATAATGGATCAAAAATGAATCCAAAGTTGGTTTATTATTTAAAGTGACAATGTTTGTCAACATTGAGGGGGGAGGATAAAGGAATCATCAATGTTAAATATTTGCTAACATATAGAATTATGCAAAGTATTAAGTAACTTGCATAAATTATCAATTATGTCCCTAACAGACTTTCTCCAATATACATTTGAATCCCCGAAGGTTCAAAAGGTGTAAATCACAGCTGAAAATGTGGTATAAAAGTCAATTCAAAATATCTTTGGAGTAAGTCATAAATATGCAAAATAAAGGAGGTGAGTGTTACTGAAAAACACTTAAGGGTACTTTGAAAGAAACCCATGATATGATTGTCAAAATTAACCCCAGACGTGGTTTTGGTATCAAAAGCATGATAAGTTTCGAAATCTCAGTAAATTATGTATAGAACTGACAAGAAATAATCATCGATGATAAATTGATAAATAATAAAGCCCTTATATTTATAAATGGATTAAAAATCCCATATTAGAGAGAAACATGATTGGCCATCATGAAATTCTCCTAAATAAGATATATGGACCTGTAGTCCATAAGATATGAACCTGTAGTTCATAAGATAAAAATAGAAATATATATAATGACAAAAGCACATGGAAGTTACTGAAGCACCATAGAGTGTCAACAACATGTTAAGTGCCACGAGCATTGTATTTTCAGAGATAATTGAATTGATTAAAGTGGTGAAAGTGTTTAAAACGCTTACAATACCCTGAAGGTATAAACGATGAAAGTATACAAATTCCAGAAGAATTTAAATAACTTTGGCAGTGGTAAAGAGCAAGAAATGTAGATTACAACATTCTTTTAAGTATTGTTGTGATGAAAATCTTGAAATAATTCATGATGAGTAGATCACTTCCTGCTTTCAAGAATTGTTGTAATAAAACTCTTAATATCCATTGAAGTGGTAGTTGTGATATGCAAAGATTATTATAATATATAAGCTCCCGAAGAACATAAATAACATTTGTTATTATAAAGAATACCAAGAACATGGATGATAGATTACAACATTCTTCTAAGTATTGTTGTAATGAAAACCTTGATATACTTCAAGGTGAGTAGATTACTTCCTGCTTAGTGTTGTTGTAATAAAAATCTTGAGATACTTCATTCTTCTGAGTATTATTGTAATGAAAACCTTGATATACTTCAAGGTGAGTAGATTACTTCCTGCTTAGTGTTGTTGTAATAAAAATCTTGAGATACTTCATTCTTCTGAGTATTGTTGTAATGAAAATCTTGATATACTTCAAGATGAGTAGATTACTTCCTGCTTAGTAATTAAAGTTGTCTTATTCATCAAATATGTATTACAACATGCAAGTCCGATTGAAACAGAAAATATTAAGCACCTGGAGTGTATTCATAAATGAATATTAATAACATACAAATCATAAAAGGAAGGCGTTTTAAATAAGAAAACATGCCTGAAGCATGGAAATGCACATGAAGTTTTAAAAGAAAAACTTCATTAAGAAGTATTTGTAAGCAATTTGAGTTATTGAAAGAAGAATATGAATTCAAAGGAAATTATTAAATCAGGGGGAGCATCCATAAGTATTATATAATGCACTCTTTTTCCTTAACTAAGTTTTTCCCCATTGGGTTTTCTTAGTAAGGTTTTAATGAGGTATGGGTCATGATCCAGAAGTATCAATCCAAAAGTAACATACAAAATTAAGTTATAATGTACTCTTTTTTCTTATTTAAGTTTTTTCCCACTGGTTTTTTCTTATTAAGGTTTTAACGAGGCATTACATTGATCCAGAAGTATCATACTGCTTTTGACGTAGTAAATATGATATTGTACTCTTTTTCCTTCACTAAGATTTTTCCCATCGGGTTTTTCTTAGTAAGGTTTCGACGAGACAATATTTTGATTCATAAGTATCGAACATCTTTTGATACAGTAGTCTATTATTTATGAAGAAGACAATGCAGTTTGCATGGCTCAGATTCAAGTGAATTATATCAAGGGTGATAGGATGGAGCACATTTCTTCTAAATTTCCATTCACACGTGAATGAAAGGATAACAAGAAAGAGGAGAAACAAATTCAGTTCAAGAAAAGCGGGTAGATCTATTCTCAAAAGAAATTTCCAAATCAACATTTCAGAAGATGATGTACAAAATTGGCATGCGTCGAATACATCAATAGACTAATTGAATAATGAGTTATAAATAAGGGGGAGCATATAAAAATATGCTATAATGTACTCTTTTCCTTCATTAATATTTTTCCCACTGGGTTTTTGTTAGTAAGGTTTTTAATGAGACATTATCTTGATTCTGAAGTATCAACCCTTATGGCAACATTGTAAAACATGTTACCTAAAGATGAAATATATTTGCACTTTTTTCCTTATTTATGATTTTTCCCATAGGGTTTTTCATAAAAAGGTTTTTAATGAGGCATTGTTTTGATCCTGAAGCGTCAAACTATTTTAAGGAATATTACTTTTATATGATATTCATAATGTCAAACGTTGTACCCTTTTTCTCGTTCAAGGTTTTTCCCATTAGGTTTTCAAGATAGAGTCTTGAAGGCAACAGACAATAGTTGTATCGATTGAATGGATATATGCAAGCAAGATAATTATAAGGGGGAGCAATCATCATATATGTTTTAAAAGGGACAACTTCAAGTTAGTAGAACATTCAAGATTTTGAAGACGCATATTCAAGGGGGAGTGTTGTAATATATATGAGTGAATATGCTCTTGTTATATTCTATTTAGTACCACATCATGGGAATAAGTCTAACATCAGCTCCAAAACCTATGTATAAAGGAGCCAATGTAATAGAAATTGTACACACTTGAAGTGATAGAAATAAAAGTCTCTTCCCTATCTTTTCTGTTCTTTCTAATGTTTTCTTGTTTGACATATGTTCTGTTTTATTTTATAACAGATAAATGAATTCTATATATTTTTTCATGTTAGGGCGCACACAGAATATTATAGAATTCATATGATGTATCATAAATTGTTGACCCAAAAAAGGAGAGAGAGCGCGCGCTATAACGAAAACGTCATGTTGCATGGCATATTTACGGTGAAAGAAGATATGGATCAAATTTCAAACTTGCGATTGGTTACTTAACCCAGTTCCTACATAGATCTTTACAAAAGTTTTGCCTGCATAAAAAAATGATGGTATGGCAACAAATTGAAACCAAGTAGCTAGCCACTAATATATCCCATGTCTCCTGACAAACTATTTTTAATTATGCAAAGTACACATGACCTAGAGACGATAACAAACATTTGGATTTGAGATGTTAAATTTGTGTTAGTCTCAAAGTTAACACATATACACAGAAATAACGGGAATCTAATTATTGCAATTATTGTTTAAATCCCCATAAATCCCACAAGCACATGACTTGTACATATCCGTGCTTCCATAATATGCACACGATCCTGTAATTATAAATATATCCTGCATTATTTGTTTCCAATAAATAAAACTCATTATCATGTATATCCGTGGAAAAAAGGGCTTCAGTTTGCTGCTAGGCATTTTTTGGGGTGTGTACAACGTAATTTGCCAAGACAGCAGTCAAGACAAAAAATCAGGCGAACTATTGAGTTCAATGTATACTTGATTTCTTGGGATAAATACAATGTGCTTTTCATAACATAGTTTAACTTGTGTTAAGGAAAATAATGCTAAGCTTAAGGTAACATGACAGCACACAAGTACCTTGCAAAGTAAGTGCTTTGTCTTAATCATTTTTTCATAAACTGCCATCTCTACTTCAATAGTCCAGTTGTTCTACTTTGTTGTATGAACGTCTTTGTTCTTCTATACACAACTGCATATGACATGTTTATATAACTATACATGTTCCTAATTTTATCCATTCAACTTCAGTTCATAAATTTCGTTTCTTGACCCTTTTTTATTATATTTTTTCATACATCTCAACTCTAACATGTTAAAAAGATCTTATATTTTGAATCTGGAAATTTAACAATTAACCTATAAATCAGTTTATAAAGTACCGAGAACATATATATAGAGCACAAACACACACATACTGCCCTCAAACTAGTGCAAGAGACAAAGGCCACTTCATTGTCTTAGGCTAGGATTCCGATAGCTTTTGGCTTTGCATAGAAGGCAAGATGAAAAGCTAAAACATCAAGTACAACTTACAAAGAATAAAATACAATTAGAGCTTTTAAGTTAACCTTGTTTTCAGGGTCTTAGTTTCCCACTCGTGCAAACTGAGCCATACTTTCTCCACCTGCTTTCATTTCCAAAACAGTTTCATAACAAAGATTTTTATTGTGTACGTTGTTTAATTAGTCGACAAATCTTTCTTAATACTTTTATATTCATAGGGAATGTAGTTTGGTTACATTAACTAGTTTCGGATTACTTAATTTCTTGGCTTTTGTAGCCCATGTTTTAGTTCAGAGATTCCTTCATTGAATATCACATAATTATGTCCTTAGTTACTGACTTTTCCTATATAAAAGGGAAGAAATGGAGCATGTTTATATATAAGTAATCAAAGTACATATGAGTTTCGGTTGAGTGTAAAGACCATGACAAGTTGACACTAGCGGGGAACAAAAAGGTGTATATATAGCATATAATGTGATTTTCGTGTAATGAAAATTTTAGAAATGAACGTATAGAAGACAAATTACAGCATGGAAATATTTAGTCGTACAAATTCTAATTACTAATGAATACTTTGATTCCTAAGACAATGCGATTCCTTAAAATATGTCGGCATAGCTTGCATTTTGGCATTTCGTGCTTTTCTAAAGGTTGTTTTTTTGATGGAGTAATGCTAGAATGATTCTTAAACTATAATTGTACACTTCTCCAACTCATAAAAGCTTGCAAATAGTTATCAAAAAGCTATGTATTTTTCTAGCTCATGCTGAATTGATTGAAAACATAATGTTTGCGTTAGTAAATTTTTAACCAATTTGTTTTGTACACCGATATCTGGTAAGCTTAGTTATTTACAGAACTTTGAACATGTATATTCTAAGTGATTGTAGTTGCACTTGGCAAAATCAAAATGTACATCAGAAATAACAGAAATAAAATCTGATACTCCTAACATAAGCAGAAATCAGTGGGAAAAAAATTAATTACAATTCTTCAATACCAACTGCCACAGCTGAAAAACGTTGAAGCTATTAAAAGTGATACATGTTTCACAACAAGATAACATCTGCTTCATGATGTTATTTACAAAAGAAATATGTGAGCAGTAAAATAAGAATCACTGTTTGTGTATCGCGTGTACTGCGTCCGTTGGATGCCATTGTCTGCACTAGGTAAGTATATTTATTTTGCTCGTTGAACTTGTGACGGCCCAACAGATTCATACATGCATTATTTGTTATAGATATCAGCAATGCTGTTGTTAATGTAGGCCCTGCCCAATCAATGGAAATAAATGAAAAACGCGATTTCTAAACCAGAGATTGCTGTTAAGGAGTATCTTGTCAAGCATTGTGGACGTTGCTGCAGGAAGTAAGAAGGTTGCAAGAGGGCCAAATTGACGGCCTAAGGATAAAAAAAACAAAGATGATTAGAAGGTTCAGATTGAGGGCGGATAAAAATACTTTGAACCTGAAAATGACTTAGCTATTCAACTACATTGCTGAGCATGGAGACAGACCCGACCCAAGAGGCAGGCGGGTGAGGCCACTGCCGAAGGCGATGGAAGGGCACGATGGAAGGGAAACAAAATGATCTCTATGCTTTTAAAAGTATTTATGGATATGTATGAAGGGGCAACAATTTCACAAATTGTTTAGTGGTGAAGTGGTATGAAGGTTACTTCCGACATTGGTGACCTGAGATTGACCCCTGGCGTGTATGTTAGGTTTGCATATAAAAAATCCCCCATTGTTACCCCACCTTCGTTAGGGGAGTACAGGCTGTTGGGCCGGCCCTGCATGTAGATGTAATCTTCTTTCTACTGTTATCAAAAATTTAGATACCGTATTAACAAGTGTACATACAACACAATATTTCATTCATAAAACTCTGAAATTTGCGTTTTCTCTTCAACCATTGAGAAGGAAACTCTCTCAATATTTCTTCTTCTCCTCCTAATCATAAACCACCTAATGGATGCTGCTAGAAAGCCCGAACGTTTTTGTGTCAGATTGAACGAATTAGTAATCTAACGGTGGAATTCAAGGGAGCTATAATCTTCTACGTTCTACTATATGGCGTAGATGATTCAGGTATAATCCTTACCCTTAATTTTCGAGCCTTAAAGAGTTATCGCCACCCGATCCCTCTCCTTCCAATTCTCAATAACAAGATTCTGTTTCTGTTAATGAAGATGGATTTCATATTGTCCAAAACAGAAAGAAAACAGTTTTTTGGCCTAAACTCTATCCATGGGAGCCAGTGGATGAAACAAGATTTAAAGCGGTAACAGTGAGTTTAAAATGGATTCTAAACCCCAAATGTTGTGTCATACAGAGATGTTATTGTCAGAAATGTCAAAAAGCCCATTACCATGCATCTTACTAAATAGGGTTCGTGGACATAAATCCTGAGCAGATATATAGTCTCTGGACAACAAGAAATCCAAGATTCTGACTACGAATCTAGATTACATTCAAGCAATTAAAGTTAGTGATAAGAAGATCGGCATCATCAAAGAAGAAATCTACCAAAGAACATCTAACGAATGAAAACATGAAATTATTGCTCATGTGGTAAGCACTAAATGTAACGACCCGCATTTTATGTATCGGAGGATCGTAAAATATTTTTATTCAATTCCCTGAGGGTCAGATCATTCTCATATTTTCATATGTTGTTTATGGCGAAGTGAGACATATCCATAATTTTTTACCAATTTTATTTGTGATCATTTTGCCTTTGTCAGTTTTGTACATGGGATAACTTTTGACTGGGATCGAATTAGGTGTTAAGATCGATTTCATTGAAAAGAAAATGGTGTTGCTAATTCTGTAGAGTGGTCACATTAAATATTTGGTTCAGCGATTTGGGGAAATCGTTGTTTTAGTGCTGCATAATTCTGTATAGGTTCGGCTAGTCATTAATGGGCTGAGTTGGTGTGGCCCATTAGTGGGCTGGCTGGAGGCTATAAATAGGGGGTTAGAGGCATGGAGAGAGGTTTACTTTACTTCATTCTCTCATTTGGTTGAGCTTGTGATCCTCCTTGCTCAATCAGTTACATCTTCCCTTCATTAAAATTCTAGATCTACGCAAGAAGATTGATGATCTACATCAAGCAAAGCTAGATCTACAATAAGTGAAGGGAGATCGCATCAGATTGAGAGGTTTGAAGATCGTTCTTTGTTGTCCGGATTGGGAATTTAGTGATTTCAAGTTTGTTTGAAGATTTGGTGAGTAATAAGAAACTCTCACACGGGTTCAGTCAAGTATATGAGTTATTTGATCTTATTTTGATTATTTCAAGTTGTTTTCACCTAGATCTATATCGTGGTAAGTATATTTTCATCTGAATCACCATAGGATCTAATCTAGTGACTTAAACCCATAAACTCATATCTTAATTTGTGTGTTTATGCAAGTTTGTATCCGCATGTTAATTCATTCATTGTTTTATCATGATTTGGTGAATTCATATAGTTATATAATGATTTATTGTTCTGCTAATGTGTGTTTATGATTGCTATTGACTTTGGGTTGAAATTGATTGATTTAAATGAGTTGGTTGCATCGATGTTGTCGTTTGGCGATGGATTGGTTGAGATTGGAGATTGATTGGTTAAATCTGGAGTCGGGTAGTTTTGCATGGGTTGCATGTCTTGGGAAGCAAGAAATGGATGGCTCGATACCAGGTCGCTCGTATGCATGTGCTGATGGGTCGGCTAGTGTTGATGGGCTTGGGTCGTTGGCAAATGGTTCTGGTCGTCCAAGACATGGATTCCGGTCGTGTGTGTTCAGGATGGTGCACTTCTGGGTCATATGGGTCGGCTATAAGGCTTGGGCGATGGGTCGTGGGTCGTTCGAGTTAGGTCCTTGGATGCCGAGTCGGGTGCGAGTCTGGTGAGGGTCGTAGCAAATTCTGAACGTGGAAAGTTGAGTCAGTGAAGAAGGGAGAAGATCCGATGATGGTTCAGTGAAAGAGTAGAATGACCTGACTATATCGACCAAATATAGTTGTTATTTTAGCTCGGAAATGAACGTAGCTTCGATGAGAGTTCAAGGTGGAATGTTCGAAATGTTGTGTGGGACGTTCGTTGATCGATGAAATGCAATGAATGTGCAGACAACTCAAGTGTGTTGTGAGCTCGTGGATAATGGTTGCTCAAGTGTGTTTTGAGCTTTTGAATAGTTGTCGGTGATGACAATTAGAGTTATGGCGGTCGAGGAATTATCGGTGTCGTAGGTTCTAGCGGACTCAAAGCAGGGGTATAATAGGGACGTCTAAAAGACCGATCGAATGGTTGAGTACCCTAGGCAGTCATGATGGGCCTAGAGATACAAGTCATGATGGGATATGGGGATTTTGCTAGAACCAGGGTTACCGTTAGGCCTTGATAGAATGGCATAATGTAATCAGTCATACTATTAACGATGGTTTCAAAGAAGGATTGGCGGTGATAGCCAGAATCATGGATGATGATTGTTGTATCATCTTGTGTAGATTGTTCAACATCGAAGGAGATATCTCTTAGGTGCTTGTCTGATGTTCATTTAGGCCTTCGGGGCTTGTGCTTGGGAGATGTCGATATCGATTAGAATGGTCTACGCTTGATAACTGGTTGCCATGAATGTACTGTTTGTACTTTGTTTCTACTTGATTGTTGTAAAGGCAATCACTGTCGAATGTAGGGAAGATGGGATGGCTTCTTCTATGTTGATGTTGGTATATTAGTTGATTAATCTCCCCATTCTCATATACTTTATGGATGATGTTAGACAGTTGTTTTATCGCTATTGAAGACTATTGTCTAACTCAAGGTTTTATGTTTTCCTCTTATTACCTTGGGTTGTTCATCCATGTTTTGGATAGGCGGACAGAGTAGCAGCTGGCAGGTAGTTGATCTTGATGAGGACGATGTTGCAGAGCGATGGAGACTGGCATATTATTCTCTACTATTTACTATTTTTTTGTTTTTCCGCTACTATGTTGATGTTTTCTCTGAGTAGCTTGTAGTAAGGCTCATTGACCAGACTTTTATATTGTAAATCCTAGGTTGTATGGATATTTCATGGTGATATGAAATAGTTTAATATTTTACTCAATTCTGCTTCACTATTATTGCCTTCTATATATGTGTTATTATATTTTATCCTTGTGTTATCAGTTATACGTCAGGTTTCGCTTGTATTATTCTACCATTGATGATCGTTCATAGCTGCCTGGCACGTCTTTTAGCGCATTATTTCTCATGTTAAGTGCATAAGTTATGGGCGTTCGTCACATTTAGTACGTGTCAGAGCTCTAGTTATCTATTTTAGCCAAAGTTAGAAGATGTAATCACGTATGAGAGATGTGACACCCCACGTCCGTTAATGTCACTCATTAAGAGAATGCATTAAGTTTCGTGAAGCGTTATAGGTAAAAAGAAATAGAAATATTACAAGACAGATATAAAATAGCAGCGGAGTAAAAACAAACTTTATTAATCATAAAGCATCGTGGTTTAAAAACATCATATGTCTGAATTACATAAAAACTTGTACATCATAAAAATTTCTGTCTTGTACTTAAACATCAGAGTACAGAATAAAAGAAGCAAAACCCCCAAATAGAAACGTAGCAATAGCTAGGAGCTTGAGCAATACATCTAAGTAGCTCCAGCAAAATGATAGCAAAATCCTGGTCAAGCTTGAGTATTCCCTCCCTGAGAACCTAGGGGGGAAACGGAAGAAGGAAGATGAAACAAAAAGGATCAGACATAAAGTCTAGAGAGTCCAGTTACTTTTAGCAAGTAAATAAGTAGAAGTATCATGACAGGCATATAAATTGGATAAGAGAGATAATATCACAAAAGGCAGGTGTGATAAGGCAAACATGATAGAGTGTATACGCTCCCCTAATGATTACTCTGATTCTCTGCACCGATACTAGTATAATCATAATGAGATGATCCCAACAACTATAAGATGGTAGAATTAGGTATACGTCTAGATGTACCCTAATTACTACCCTAATCGATCGGCTCCCTACTCTGTAGATACCCTGTGTCGGCCCCACAATAGGAGGTAACACTTCCTAAAGTGGCACCCCTTCGTTGATGTGCACAACCATATCTACTGGTGTCACGGTCGTCTTATCACCTTCTTCTCGAACATGCACGCACATGTCTCGGTCGGTTTGCGTCTCCTACACCATCTTCCAGGTTTGGATCTCTTACGATTAGCCCAGTAAGTGTGTCCCAACTCCGACTGATAATGTTCTATGTGTTTACTAACTGAAACGGGTCCCCCACACAAGATGATACACGCTCTCCCCCTTATCTTGTACCCCGCTATGATTTCCACAGGTTATGCTTACCTAACAGTGTCTTTAATTACATAACCTCATCATTTCCATAGGTTATGCTTACCTAACGGTGTATTTAATTACATAACCTCAATAAGTTATGTATGTGGGCCTATATATAAATATTACCCACCACACCCAGATATATTTAACCTTCCCACTGTTTCAACCAAGTTTACTTAACCCCTGTTCAAGTTCATGTCCATACAATCCCTATGTACTCAACTAGGTTAAGTATTCCAATTCATTACAATGTCCATTTATGGTTATAATGTGCTAGACCCCTCACATTAAGCCTACCACTTGTGGATGCTGGATATGCCGGTCGGTTCCGGGAAGGCTTCTTCCACAAGTCGGATTTGATCTCGTGTCTTAGCACGTCTCGTATTTGTGCACCTAGACCCCTCACATTAGATTCACTACTTGTGGTCGTTGGACAAGTCGGGCGGTTTTGGGCAGACTTCCACCACAAGTGTAATCTAATCTCGTGTCTAGGAGCAATTATAGTTTCTAATTACTGTAATCCAAGGCATTTCATTATTAGCGAATTTTACCTATGTCGTTAGAGGTTGTCATGCCCCTTTTCCCCAAATATGTTCATAACGAATTATATGCCCTAAATTTATATTCATACATTTTATTCAGGTTATGCCAAATTCCCAATTACAAGTTATGCCCAATTTTAAGAATTTTCCCCTCGTTCTCCGTTTAACACGTTCGCATATTTCAGCGGCATGCCTAGGCTCTAAAGTAGCCAGGCTATATAAAATAAAAAGGGAAAAATGAAGGGAAAATGACAGAAATGATTATACTAACAAAATTGACATAAACATATAGTGGCATATCGATAAGATGGGCATATAAGAATAGATTTGGTGAAAATGAGATAATAAAATTGATTCTAACATAATAGGGATGTCATAATAGGCATGATAAGATCTAAACAATAATTTAGATGTCCAACTAGAAATAGATCCAATTTAACCACAAACATGATAGGTACAAGGTGATCTAAATAGCAAATTAGATTTATAATCAAAGGTAGATCTGACATGATAAAGGTTAAGATCCAAGTCATAGTTATGTCAGAGTATCATGGATTCAGAAGTTATTACAGATCTGACATGATTCAAGCAGTCACAGGCATAGATCCAAATTACAGTCTTATCATGTTTTACTTTCATATTATTTAAATCTAAAAGTAAATTAAACTCACAGTGTTTGGATCTAGAAAGATAGAAGCAGAATAGCAGAGGTTGAATCACAGATCTACACTTGAATAACTTGATTAATTTGATTGTAGAAGAAGGAAAAGGTTTGATTCAATCTGGGCACTGAAAATATCTAGTCCTCCATTATTTTTCAGTGCAGAAAACAAGAGAAATGGAGCCATATTTATAGCCGCCAGCTCCCAAACCCTAACTATCGCGTCTGCCCTAGGGGGGTCGACCCCCCAAGGGGGGGTCGACCCATGGGTCGACACCCCCTTGACGGATCGACACCCCTGGGCGGGATTTTGGCCACTCTCCGAAATTTTGATTTTCAAACTAAAATTTGATTTTCTGATTTTCTAAATTAATTATATATATAATTCTCTCGCGCGTATACGAACTTCAAACCTTCATAACTTCTTCATACGGTGTCTGTTTTACGCAAACCAAATATTTATCTTGATCATAATTTCGAGACGGACCCAATGGCGCAATCCGTTTCCCTTATTTCTGAAAATTAAATTAATTATTCTTTAATTTTTCCTCTTTAGTATTGTTAAAATTATGGGGAGTTACATTCTCCCCAACTCCAAGGATTTCATCCCCGAAATGTCCAAGTTAAGAAGAATGTATATCCTACCATCCATCACCCATCTGCTCATCCACCAATCACAGGCATCCGTTGTCCTTAAAAGATTTCTAATGCTTATATGAACATATGCAAAGGTGTGTGTACATGTCCCAATACTAATGCGAAGATCAGGCGGTCTAGTGATTCAATCAACCTCCTTAATTAATGCAGTGTATGTTAGTGTCATGTATCCAACATGTATGCAACAATCCTATTATAACATGTAAGTTCTATATGGGTGCACAATCATCCATCCAAATGCGACATCCATATGATGATATATCCATTAAAAGAAGAAAAATGCACACACATCAATATGCAATATGAGAGTGATTGAGCCGATCTAGTGCCTAATGTGTGTGTGTATGCATCCACGTGCAACCACCAGCAAACACTTGCATCCACTTGCATCCATCAAATATAACATGTCTCAAACACATGTTTACATCCATAGGATTCTTACGTAAAGGTCGAAGATTCGATCGATAGGACATACTTAAATGATAGAAATAAGTATAAATAAAAGCTTTGGAAAGGAAGTTTAGATCATACCCTCGAAAAGAAAAGGGTACGATGCACAAATCTTGTCTTCGGTCTTCCAAGTCGCATCCTCTGGGTTATTTTCCCACTGTACCTTCGTCAATGTGACTTCTCTATTGTGTAGCTTCTTAACTTCTGATACAAGAATACGGAAAGGAACTCGTCTGACTGTCGCCTCTCGTTCCACCTCTACTTCATCTAATATACTCAGCTCAACTACTTTTGTTGTATCATGCAAGCACTTCTACAAATGAGAAACGTGGAAAAAATTTGACGAAAACAGGACGAAGGCCTTGAAAAGTATAAAGAATGATATCAAATAAGTTTATCATTCATTCATTGAATGATAAATGACTAAAAGCGAAGGAGATACGCGATTTAAAAAACGGAAGATCCAATATTTCACAATTGTATCTAGAATAACTGGAAAAGTGGAAACAAGACCAGATATAATTTGCTCATTATGAGCCAATTCAAAATCATTGTAGATCGAATCAATCATCAGTTCCCAACCATGGGTTGAGTGAAATCCAATCCATAAATCAGTAATTAAAAGAATAGAAAAAGCTTTTATTGTGTCACTTAATTTGTAGAAGAATTCCTAAATCTAAGAATTCAGAATAACAAGTTCTTCATTACCCAGATTAAAATAACCACTTAGAATAGTAAAACAGATTATATTTGTCGGCAAATGTAAAATGATATGGAGATGGTATTCATTATTTGTTTTGACCAATTGTATCGTTTCTTTGTGTATTCCTATATGAAGCTTTTTTATATGTGTCTCTGGGTATTCTTTTACCATTTCATCCAACAAGAATAGTTCCTCTAATTCTAGGAATTTTTCTAAAACATTTTTCTCCTGAATATCATTCAAAAAAAATTCGGATTGCCTAGTATTCCACCAATGAATAATCCAAGGTTCCAGACTTTTTTGAAATGAGAGAGAGATCCACCAAGGCAAAAACATTATAGATGCAAGATACACGAGGGAAGCCAATGCTTTCTTTTTTTTCCATTTTTTTTCTGTGAATTGTTAATGAACTGCTTCATTTGTCAACTTTACCTGATCTTATACTTCTCTAAAGCACGAGTTCTATAACAAGGTATCAAACCTATGGATCAATTCCCAATTTTTTTGTAAAAATGTAGTCCTTAGATCTAGAAAAAAGAATATAGAAATAGAATTAAGGATCCCGTTTCGAATGAAATATATATACTTATAATATAGTAAGTAAATTTATGATAGAAAAAGTAAATTTATAATAGAATAAGTAAACGGGATTTCCGAATATCTCAATTGGATAAATACGAACGAATTTGTTCCTTTTGATAAAATTCAAAAAACTTCAATTGGTACGCGCAGTAAATAGGCCAATTCGGCAGCTTTTTGTTCAATTTCTCGTTGAGTCAAATTCTCATCAGTATGAGTCAAGGGGATGGTTCCTTGGCCTCTAATTTCCAAATAAAGAATACGATGAGGAAAAAGACCATCTTTAACCTCCATTTTGATTGATTGGATATCTGTAACACCCCATATCCGTTAATGCCACTCACAAAGGGAATGCATTAACTTCCATGAAGCATTATAAGTAAACTACACAGAATATTACAAAACAGATACATAAAGTATTACTTGAAAATTTTATAACTTTGTTACAGCAGAAACAGAAGTAAGTTTGGTTACATCTTTCAAAACCACAATATCGGAATTCAAGTACATAAATATCAGTCTTGTACAAAAGCCTTCAGAGTACGTAATTTTAAAGCCATAATCCCCAACAGAAAATGCCATAAATTGGTAGAATCAAAGCCAAGCAATACTTCAAGCACTCTAGCACTTCAAGCAGAGAGAAATCTAAGCCAAGCTTTTACGGTCCCAACCTGAGTACCTAGGGGGAAACGGAAGAAAAGAGGCGAAACAAACTAGGTCAGACATATGTCTGGTGAGTCCAGTGACTTTCGGCATATAAACAGATAACAGTATCATGACATCTAAATAAAACTGGATGAGAGATAGCCATAAACGGAGTAGCGGTTAACAGAAGAAACAGAATGATATAGGCTAAGCTCAGCTCCTTATTTAGTTTTCACTTCTCTGCACTAATACTAGTATAACAGAATTAGGTATTGTCCTACTGTCTAAACAGAAAACAGAATGATCTCTTCAGGAACACGATGCTAGAAATGGGCCTTTACCACCCGAACGGAGACAGACGGTACAGAAACAGAACCAGGAATGAAATCAGAGACAGAAACAGAATAATCCCTACGGAAACAGAATATTAGAGTTAGGTGCGCACTAATAATGGGCCTTTACCACCCCCAACAGACGGTACCACACAGAAACAGACAGGTGTTACCATCCCAACAGAAACAGACGGTACCCTAACAGAAACAGACAAAACTAAGTATACCCTAAATTCTACCCCAAGCGATCGGCTCCCTAATACATAAATACCCTGTGCCGGCCCCATAGAAGGGTGTATCACTCCCTAAAGTGGCATCCTATAGACACAGACCTATTTACAGATGTCACGGTGTCTTACATCCTCAGAGCAGACCGGATCCATGCGCGCACATGACCCGGCTGGAATGCGCCATCAACACCCCTCGCCATTATCAGAGTGAACCTCTTACAATTAGTTCAATAAGCATGCCCGGACCCCTCTTAGTTTTGGGTCATAGTTTTGATACCAGAAAGGGTTACTGACTAATATGGGTCCCAAACAACATATGACACAAGTAATTATCCCTCCTAACCATGTGTCTCTAGACTAACAGATTTCGGATTAACTTGTTTACAGATTTCAGTCATACAAGTTAACAGGTTTTCAGACTAACGGATCAGATGTACAGATTAACAAGTTCACAGACTAACGGATCAGAAATACAGATTAACAGACTTACAGATTGTTTTAACTAACTTTGTATTAGGCCTACAGATTCACAAAACGGGTTTATTAGATTCATCAGTCCAGTTGTTTTAACCCTGTCCACCCAACACATTTTAGGCATCATATTTATCTTAGATTTGCATTAATTAAATATTAATGCACAGACCTCTCACATTAGGTCGGTAGCATGTGGCCGCCGGATGTGCCAGGCGGTTCTGGGTAGACTTCCGCCACAAGCCATACCTAACCTCGTGTCTAAGCATCTTTATGCATATGACCTCTCACATTAGACTGACAGTATGCGGTTGCTGGTTAAGCCGGTTGGGTCCGGGCAGGCTTCCACCGCAAACTGAGTCTAACCTCGTGTCTCAGCGTTCTTATTTGTAGCTAAAGTTTTCGTTCACAGATTATGCCAATATCAGATTAATTACGCCAATTCAACAAATTAACTTCTTTACAAGTTACAGCAGATTATTCAAAGTTCCATAAACATGTTTTGCTCAATTTTAGATCGAGCCTACAGATTACATACCCAAATCACAGTATTCAATTCCAACAGATCTAGCGGATTGGGCAATTTAATAGATTTAAACATATCCTAAAGTTCTATTAACATATCTTGCCTAATCATAAATTAAGCCTCATTTTACATGCCCAATTTATGGTCATAATTCTCAACATAACATATGACCAAATTTAGTTAGATTTTCACAATACAGAATATTCTCTAAAAGCCCCAAATCATGATATACAATATGAATTATGCCAATTTATAGCCGTTGATTACCGCTTATGTCAAATATCCAAAAATCCGAATTATGCGTATTCACATTAATAGTTATCCCTATTTTAATATAGGTTTTTCAGACCTAAGGCACATATCCTTTTTTTCCAAGTCATAGATCGCCATATAAAATATGCCTCAAATCAAGCTCTTAAATTACAACATGTATTATGTCCTTAAAATCAGATCTTGAATTATAACGTGCATTATGTCCCCAAATTACAAGTCATATGTTGTCATACAATAATTCTCCTTCTTCCAAATCATAAACCGTCATATATAGTATGCCTAGATCTAGATCTTAAGTTACAATTTATTTTGTGTTCTCAATTTTAGTCATAAATCAGTTATGTCCAATTATGCATCATTCAATATTTTCCCCAAATTTAGCGTTCGCGTGTCAATCTCTTATGAGATTTGGCTCAGGCTCGTAGTAGCCTGGCTATAGAACAGAAGGAAGAAAGAGATACAGAATAGTTACAATAAGATAGATCTACACAGAAAAACAGATCTGATAAATAAGAATAAGATGGATCTACACAGAAAAACAGATATGATAAACAAGAATAAGATAGATCTCTAATTCATATTTATACCCATGTCAAGATCATAATTAAATTTCATATCTGAAAATAACTGTACTCACAAATCGTGGTTTAAGAAAGAGAAGAACGATTTTGGGATCTGATTTTCTGGAGTTGATTTAGCTTTCCATTGATGTAGGTGTTGATTTGTTATCTTTATCTTCTCTTTTGAATTGATTGATTAGGGTGGAGGCTAGGTCACTTTAGGTTTTAGGAGCATTGAGGCACCATTCCTCTTTGTTAATGAATTAGGGTTTAGGTTTAGGGTCCTTATATAGTTGTAGAGAGTGTTTTAGGACCACTAGATTAACCCTGAACCATGAGAACTAATCAAATGCCACATCTGCCTTAGAGCGAATCGGCCTACGGATTGACAGCCAAACACCCTGAATCAACCCCTAGTCGACCCAGCGGGGCTTGGGTCGACCTCAAAAATGGGCCAATTCGGTTATTCCCCTTCCCGATTCGCGGTTTTGAACTTTTTTGCATATTTATTTATTTAATTTTATATATATATATATATTTCTCTCATATGCATACAAACTTCAAGGCTTATTAACATCTTCATAAGGTATCCGTTTTGTGCAAACCAAATGTCTATCTTTACCCAAAATTTTGAAACGAACATAATAGCGCAACCCATTTCACTTAATTCTTCTTCTAAAAATTAAGTATACTTTAATTTGCAAATTTTAATGTTATAAAATTACGAGGTGTTACATTCTCCCCTCCTTAAAGGATTTCGCCCCCGAAATCTCCAAGTTAAGAAGAATGTATCCTACTATCCAATCATCCATCTACTCAACCATCATCCACAAGCATCCATTGTCCTTAAAAGGTTTCTAATGTCGTATGAACATATGCAGAGTGTGTGTATATGTTTCTTATCTAATGCAAAATCAGGCGGTCTACTGATCCAGTTAACCTCCTTAATGCGTATTATGTTAGTGCCATGAGTCCAATTATGTATGCAAGAAATCCTATTTGATACACATTATTTCTATATGAGTGCATAACCATTCATCCAAATGCAACATCCATGTGATGAGTCAATCATTTTGCATCCACAAAAATTGAAAAATGCACACACATCCATATGCAATATAAGAGTATTTTTGAGCCAATCTAGTGCCTAGTGTGTGTGTATGAATCCGCGAGCAACCACTAGCAACCACTTGCATCCACTTGCAACCATCAAACATAACATGTCTCAAACACATGTTTACACCCATTGGTTTCTACCTAAAGGTCGAAGACTCGATTGATAGGATTCAGCCGAGTAATAGAAGCAAGTATAATTAAAACAAAAGTTATGTTCCCATTAGATATCGGTTAAGAGAATAAATCCCTAAGTATCAACCCCGAAGACCGAAATCAACATCAGATTGACACCTAGAGAATTACTCCCATTAAACAATGTCAAAATTGGAAATATACTTCACGCTTCGAGTAAAAACCCCTATCCTTTTAAGAAATATTCAGATACTTACAGACTATTGGTAAAGATCAGATTATCAAATGATTCTTAGGAAATTAAGCATGATAAAACCCCACCATATCCCACAAAAACCAGAATGTATGCGTCACAGTCAACTTAAGGCTTAACACAGATACCTTAAAACCCCAACTTATCACGAACAGATGAGTCGTAACCCTTATGGGGTTTGAGACTATAGCGGGATCAGAAACAAGACTAGTATTATAGTGCAGAGTCTCAATTATAGAATCAAAATGCCTGAATCAAAAAGAGTTTTAACTCAATAATCAGATAAGGAAATTAAACCTTCTATAGAAATTTTCCTATCTCTATCTTATCTACCAGCCACGGGAGCATTCGCCTGTCCTCTAGAAGTAGGTTCTGCCCTTGCCCTCGTTTCTTCGGGCAGTCCCTAGTGAAGTGTCCCATTTCTCCACAGTTGAAGCAAGCGCCCTTCCTCTTTCTACAATCCTTGTTCAGATGAGTCAAGCTTCCATAAGTAAAGCACTTTTTCTCCTTCTTAACTTCAGACTTTTCATCCTTCTTTTGTGTTTCCTTTTTGGGCCACGCATTCTTGTTTTGTGGTCCTTCGAGCTTTTCCTCTTTCTTCTCACTTTTGGCTTCCTCTTCATGCATTAATGCCATGTCAACCAATTTCTCGAAGGTAGCCCCTATAGTAATGTGGGTCATAGCTAACCCGTGTAGTAGTTCATTCAAACCTTTAACGAATCTCAGGGCCATCTTAACAGGTGTGTTCACCAAGTCTAAGCCAAATCTCGCCAATTGGTTGAACTTGTTGACGTACTCCCTTACAGATAAATTCCCTTGCTTCAATGCTAAGAACCTCTCCATGTATAAATTCTCTTCTGCTCGTGAGAGAAATTTCACCTTGAACCTATGCCTGAAATCCCTCTATGTCTCCACTGGACGCTTTCCATTCGTGACCTCCCACCAAAAAGAGGCTTCGTATCTCGAAGATACTAAATAAATCTTCTACCTCCTTAAGCCAATTTCGAGCTTCAAGAAACGTCTCTGACCCGTGAAAAGGTTTTCCGCCCATCTCCCGAAAGTCCTTGCATATCTTCGGAAAAGTATCAACGCGTGGAGGGGGAGGAGGAAGAGGAGGAGGAACGTCTACTGGGCCTGCGGCGGTGGCCCTAGCCTCCAGATACCTTCGGAACCAAGTTGGTATCGGTATGCCCTCGGGTATCTCGGGTACCCCAGACATGCTGAAAAGAAAAAGGGAAGAGATTCAAAATGGAGAATCGAAAGAAAGATATATGGCTTTTGGGGATTATGTTTTTCAAAATAAACTCTACTTTTGAAAATACATCCTTTTTAAAACCTTTTTGAAAATAGTTTTCAAAAACTTTTTTCTAATCCGGTAACCTTCAGCTCTGATACCAAGTGTAACACCCCATATCCGTTAATGTCACTCACAAAGGGAGTGCATTAACTTCCATGAAGCATTATAAGTAAACAAAACAGAATATTACAAAACAGATACATAAAGTAGTACCTGAAAATTTTATAACTTTATTACAACAGAAACAGAAGTAAGTTTGGTTACATCTTTCAAAACTACAATATCGGAATTCAAGTACATAAATATCAGTCTTGTACAAAAGCCTTCAGAGTACGTAATTTTAAAGCCATAATCCCCAACAGAAAATGCCATAAATAGGTAGAATCAAAGCCAAGCAATACTTTAAGCACTCTAGCACTTCAAGCAGAGAGAAATCTTAGTCAAGCTCTTACGTTCCCAACCTGAGTACCGAGGGGGAAACGGAAGAAAAGAGGCGAAATAAACTAGGTCAGACATACGTCTGGTGAGTCCAGTGGCTTTCAGCATATAAACAGATAACAGTATCATGACATGTAAATAAAACTGGATGAGAGATAGCCGTAACAGGAGTAGCAGGTTAACAGAAGAAACAGAATGATATTGGCTAAGCTAAGCTCCTTACTTAGTTTTCACTTCTCTGCACTAATAATAGTATAATAGAATTAGGTGTTGTCCTATTGTCTAAACAGAAAACAGAATGATCTCTTTAGGAACACGATGCTAGAAATGGGCCATTACCACCCGAACGGGGACAAACGGTACAGAAGCAGAATCAAGAATGAAATCAGAGACAGAAACAGAATAATCCTTACGGAAACAGAATATTAGAGTTAGGTGTACACTAGTAATGGGCCTTTACCACCCCAATAAACGGTACCACACAGAAACAGACAGGTGTTACCACCCCAACAGAAATAGACGGTACCCCAACAGAAACAGACAGAACTAAGTATACCCTAAATTCTACCCCAAGCGATCAGCTCCCTAATACATAAATACCCTGTGTCGGCCCCACAGAAGGGTGTATCACTCCCTAAAGTGGCAACCTATAGACACAGACCTATTTACAGATGTCACGGTGTCTTACATCCTCAGAGAAGACCGGATCCATGCACGCACATGACCCGGTTGGAATGCGCCATCAACACCCCTCGCCATTATCAGAGTGAACCTCTTATAATTAGTTCAGTGAGCGTGCCCGGACCCCTCTTAGTGTTGGGTCATAGTTTTGATACCAGAAAGGGTTACTGACTAATATGGGTCCCAAACAACAAATGACACAAGTAATTATCCCTCCTAACCTTGTATCCCCGGACGAACAGATTTCGGATTAACTTATTTACAGATTTCAGTCAAACAAGTTAACAGGTTTTCAGACTCATGGATCAGATGTACAGATTAACAAGTTCTCAGATTAACAGATCAGATATACATATTAACTGACTTACAGATTGTTTTACCTAACTTTGTATTGGGCCTACAGATTCACGAAACGGGTTTATTAGATTCATCAGTCCAGTTGTTTTAACCCTATCCACCCAACACGTTTTAGGCATCATATTTATCTTAGATTTACATTAATTAAATATTAATGCACAGACCTCTCACATTAGGTCGGTAGCTTGTGGCCGCTGGATGTGCCGGGCGGTTCCGGGCAGGCTTCTGCCACAAGCCAGACCTAACCTCGTGTCTAAGAATCCTTATGCCTACGACCTCTCACATTAGACTGACAGTTTGCAGTTGCTGGTTAAGCCGGTTGGGTCCGGGCAGGCTTCCACCGCAAACAGAGTCTAACCTCGTGTCTTAGCATTCTTATTTGTAGCTAAAGTTTTCATTCACAGATTATGCCAATATCAGATTAATTATGCCAATTCAACAAATTAACTTCTTTACAAGTTACAACAGATTATTCAAAGTTCTATTAACATTTTTTGCTCAATTTTAGATCGAGCCTACAGATTACATACCGAAATCACAGTATTCAATTCCAACAGATCTAGCGGACTGGGCAATTTAATAGATTTAAACATATCCTAAAGTTCTATTAACATATCTTGCCTAATCGTAAATTAAGCCTCATTTTACATGCCCAAATTATGGTCATAATTCTCAATATAACATATGCCCAAATTTAGTTAGATTTTCCACAATACAGAATATTCTCTAAAAGCCCCAAATCATGATATACTATATGAATTATGCCAATTTATAGCCGTTGATTACCGCGTATGTCAAATATCCAAAAATCCGAATTAGGAGTATTCACATTAATAATTATCCCTATTTTTATATAGATTTTTCAGGCCTAAGGCACATATCCTTTTTCTTCCAAGTCATAGATCGTCATATAAAATATTCCCTAAATCTAGCTCTTAAATTACAACATGTATTATATCCTCAAAATCAGATCTTGAATTACAACATGCATTATGTCTCCAAATTACAAGTCATATGTTATCATACATTAATTCTCCTTCTTCCAAATCATAAACCGTCATATATAGTATGCCTAGATCTAGATCTTAAATTACAACTTATGTTGTGTTTTCAATTTAGTCATAAATCAGTTATGTCCAATTATGCATCATTCAATATTTTCCCCAAATTTAGCGTTCGTGTGTCAATCTCTTATGAGATTTGGCTCAGGCTCGTAGTAGCCTGGCTATGGAACAGAAGGAAGGAAGAGATACAGAATAGTTACAATAAGATAGATCTACACAGAAAAACAGATCTGATAAACAAGAATAAGATGGATCTACACAAAAAACAAATCTGATAAACATGAATAAGATAGATCTCCAATTCAGAATTATACCCATGTCTAGATCATAATTAAATTTCATATCTGTAAATAACTGTACTCACAAATCATGGTTTAAGAAAGAAAAGAACAATTCTGGGATCTGATTTTCTGGAGTTAATTTAGCTTTCCGTTGATGTAGGCGTTGATTTGTTATCTTTATCTTCTCTTTTGAATTGATTGATTAGGGTGGAGCCTAGGTCACTTTAGGTTTTAGGAGAATGGAGGCACCATTCCTCTTTGTTAATTTAGCGTTTTGGTTTAGGGTCCTTATATAGTTGTAGAGAGTGTTTTAGGACCATTAGATTAACCTTGAACCATGAGAACCAATCAGATGCCACATCTGCCTTAGAGTGAATCGGCCCACGGGTTGACAGCTAAACACCCTGAATCAACCCCTAGTCGACCCAGCGGAGCTCGGGTCGACCTCAAAAATGGGTTGATTCGGTTATTTCCCTTTCCGATTCGCTGTTTTGAACTTTTTTGCACATTTATTTAATTTTTTTATACATATTTCTATATATATATATATATATTTCTCTCATATGCATACAAACTTCAAGGCTTAATAACATCTTCATAAGGTGTCAGTTTTGTGCAAACCAAATGTCTATTTTAACCCAAAATTTTGAAACGAACATAATAGCATAACCCATTTCACTTAATTCTTCTTCTAAAAATTAAGTATACTTTAATTTGTGAATTTTAATGTTATAAAATTACGGGGTGTTACAATATCTTTCATAAAGAAGCAAAGGAAAATGTGATGATTTATTCCGGGGAATCCCCAACAAAAAATACACATTATTCCCTCTTTTCTATCGAATCGATCATAACCACTACCTACATTCCACAATATTGCGCACCACAAATAGGAACTAATGAATAAACCCGTGATTCCATAGAACGACATCACGATCCCTTGTGGAAAAAAAATTGTTGAGAAGGAAATCCAGGTATCAGATTCCTACCAAGATAACTAGAAATTCCAACCACTAAGAATCCTAATGAACCTAAAAAAAGAATAAAGGCCCAGAATAAATTACTTTCTTTTCGATACCCTATTATAAGTTATATCCATATATGTTCTGATCGCCAGTTCATACTATACTAGATCTGATTGCATTCGATTGGAATTCAGAAAAAATAAATCTTGATGCCAAAGTAACTTCCAACAACTAAAACAATTCTGATATGAACCCTTAGTAGTAATTGGTTAGATACATTGACTTTCTATTATAAAAATATTTGCCGACTTCACGTATATACGTGGATTTATACGGATATCATGTATTCGCATGCATAACAGTTCTTTCATTTGTATTCGAAAAAAGGGCACATATCATACCACATTACAATAAACAAATATCTATACCAAAAAAATATCAGGTTGTCCCCATTAGGTCTAGACAATCTTATTTTTTGTACATGAAGAAGTAAAGAAGCCATTGCAATCGTCGGAAATACTAGGCCTACTAAAGGGACAAAAAAAGAAGATAAGTAAAGATCTGCCATAGAATAGGTACCTCAATTTAATATTTGTATCTATTATAAATATAAAGACATCATAAGTATATCTATTATATTATAATTATTATATATTAAGATAAATAATATTAAGTACTTAATAAGTGCAAGGAATGAGAACTAAATGAAAATTTAGTGTACCTATTCATCTTTCTACACGAATATGTATGAAAACCCATTTTAAGTTTAGGAAATTTTATGAATTCCCCCGTCCTTAATACTCTTTCTATCTTATTAATAAAATAAAGAGTTTTTTTATTAAAGATAAAGAGTTTATTATAAGTTCGCGACTCTAACTAAACTAATTCAACCCAACAAAAAGGGATTAGATTTCTAATAAAAAATGGAAGTTCTTGGTAGGCAAGGCATAGAAATCACTTCTATTTTTTCTAGATTTTAATATTTCTATATTATATATATATATATATATCTATTTTTCAAAGGAAAAAAATCGTGTAACTGAAATAACTCACTCAGAACGCCTTTTAAAAGATTACGCGGTACGATTGGGTCGAATAAGCCCTTATGGAATAAATACTCAACTGCTTGTGAACCGTCGGGTACTGTTTTATTCAATGTTTGTTCAATTACTCTTTTACCTGCGAAAGCAATGTACGTGTTAGGTTCAACAATAATGACATCTCCTAACATACCAAAACTGGCCGTTACTCCATGTGACGGCCCGCCCCGCACCAACCGACATTTACTCCAAAGGTGCGTTGTACACACGTCCAATTAGCACGGAACGGGTCGTCAGAAGGAAAAGGAAGAAGGAAATGAACATACAAAGAACCTGTAGAATGTCTCACAGCGCATAGAATAAAATATAATAATAACATACTTGACATAAAAACAGGAGAGACAGTGCATAAGCTGAAAATCAGAACTAAACATCATAGCAGCGGAAATCCAAAATACAGCTTATTACAACTTTTAAACTGTCTCAAAGCAAAAGTAAGATAAAGGAGGTACGCTACTAATGCCCAAGTAGCGACCGCCAACGACACAGGGAGAATGTGTGTGTGTGTGTGTATATATATATATATATATACATATATACATATATCATACGTGCAAGCCTCCTGCCCGCCTCCGAATCAGCTACTCACGCATCACCAGCTAACATGTCTCTAGTCTGCTCGTGTGAGCACCCAGAGTAATAAGAGGAGACATAAAACTCTGGGTCAGACATAAAGCCTGGTATGAGCGATAAGCATCTAAAGTGAACAATAACAGGTAGACTAAAACATACCTGAACCTGGACCTGCAACCAAAGAGTTAGCACTACATACTGTACAACACTATAAGGTATCATATCAAACAGTGTAAAGATACGGAGGTGGGGGAGGTGTGCATGTCATAGAGATGGCAAACAATCAAACATAACATCCATCCTCACATCTCTCACTCAGTGCGTAAAGCATACGATATTCACCACTTCGATCACCCAACATACCTTGCTACGATCACTCTGCCCCATGAAGTCATAAATGGCTTCACTGCACTGATAACGTAGCCACAAATCCTTCGCTATGTCCACTTTGCCCCATGGAGTCACAAGAACCCCACTGCACTGGCTCATAGCCTAACTAATCCTTACTATGTCCACTTTGCCTCATGGAGTCGCAATGACCTCACTGCACTGGCTCATAGTCTTACCACGCATCACCTTGCCCCTTAGGTCATAATGACCCTACTGCACTGATAACGTAGTCTTGCTACCATCACCTTGCCCCTCAGATCATAATGACCCTACTGCACTGATAAGTAGCCATCCTTCATTTTTAGTGGTGAATCGAAGTTATGAACGTCGACAACTCCTTAGCACACGTCCCGTAGCAAAGCCCAACCATGAAGTGAACTCATTGGTTCCCAACTGGATCCTGAGCTCTAACTTCCCATATTGGACTACCTTTGCATCTCGGGTTATTGGTCATTACTGGGTTGGGTCGGGTTCCTCTTCAAGCCATCGGTTCGGGTCGGGTGTTCTCCATCGGTTCGGGTCGAGTCTTCTTCTGGTACGGTTCGGGTCGGGTGTTCCTCCCTGGGTCGGGTCGGGTGCTTCACTTCAAGTCGGGTCGGGTGCCATCTCCCCATCAGCTCGTGTCTCCGCTCCGATCCGTCCCTCATCCTCCACGTGCTCCGATCCGATCCATCTTCGTGCTTCCGCTCTGATCCATCCTCCTTAATCCGATCCGATTCCAGTTCAGTTAGCGTGGCCTTCCTTTTTGCCAATTTTCTTAAGTGTCAGGTTCCGATCCGATCGAATCCCTTGCCCAGTTCAACATATCCGATCCGAGCCCCATATCCGATCCGATCCGAAACCTGCACTGTTTTCTGAAACTGTTCCAGCAAGTGTTTACGCCATTCGACGACGTTTTCGACCATTCTAACTATTGGAATCAATCATAAAGCATTTCATACAGTCATAGCAACATGCATAATCAACCACAAGCATCAAAACATCAATATGGTAGGTTAAAATGGATCAAACATAGCCAAAACCCCCTATTTTCCCTTAAGCATGTTTAGGTGAAACTTATGATATGATTAGCAAAACTTAACCAAATTAACCCAAATTCATATCAGAGGTCTAAAACATCATTTAAGAATTTATGAACATTTTTCCAGAATTTTATCATGCTTAAATTCGCTAATTAACACTAATCACCCCTAATTAGCTATAATTAGTGCAAAACTATGCAAATCACTCACCTTAGCCACAAATAAACTAAAATCTAAAATAAATCTCTGATTTGATGTGAATCCCAATGCTAAACAGCAGCTCCAATGTTGCTTTGGTGTAGATCTTCCTTGATTAGGGGTTGCTAAGCCAAATACTTGACCAAAAGGTGATTTGGAGGTGATTTAGAGGTTGGAGGCCATTTTTAGGGTTCCTTGGTGATAAGTGGAGGCTAGAAAACTGAAACAGAATGATCCTCTATCTCATTTCAGCCTTCCCATAACCCTAATCCCGAAATGGGTTATGGGCCTACTCACTAATCACCCGATTTGGCCCGGTTAAGCAGTTTTTCACCCTCCAAACCTTATTTCAGCCATATCTCACAAACGGTAAGTCCGTTTGGCTATTATGACCACTCTACGGAAAGGTAAACCATCAAACGAATCTAATGGAAGTGGTTTCATGTCAAAATTCCTTTCCAATCAAAAGTTATGGCCAAAACAGTACCAACTAAGGGCAAAATGGTCATTTAAAAATCGACAAAAATCATGAACTTGGGAAATGACTCTAATAGATGTTTCCCGAAGTTACACGACCATACGACTTCATACGGGAAAGAAATAAATATTCTACGATCCTATGATGTGTAGAATACGGGTCGTTACACTCCACCAGTTGTAGGGGATGTAAGGATTGATACATAGAATAACTTTTTATTTGATTGATAATTATATGAAGCAGAAGATATTTTAGCCATTTGCATCAAGCTCAACCTTCCTTCTTGCATACGTGTTCCTCCGGAAGCACACACAATAATAACAGGTAGAGATCGATTAGTAGCATATTCGATCAAACGAGTGATTTTCTCGCCTACTACAGATCCCATACTACCCCCTAAAAACTAAAAATCTATAACCCTAATTGCTATGGGAATGCCATTTAATTGACCTATGCCTGTTTGAACAGCTTCAGTTAAACCTGTTCTTTGTTGATAAGAATCAATACGATCTTTATAAGGTTCCTCCTCTAAATGAAATTCAATGGAGTCCATGGAGACCATATCTTCTTCCATAGGATCCCAAGTGCCCCGGTCAATCAGAAGTTCGATTCTATCTGAACTGCTCATTTTCAAATGATATCCTCACTGCTCACAAATATTCATTTTTGATCTAATTTTTTTTTTATAATTTAATCCATAACAACTTTCGCACTGAACCCATACATTTTTGTATTTTTTATTTATATCAAAATCATTAGATCTTCCTCTTATATTGAAATCGCGGCTGTTACCATCAGTTCGTGTACTAGAACTTCTATTTTCACTATTACTTACGCCTTCACTACAAATGAAACTAGAAATGTAACTGTTACTGTAATTTTTGGTATCACCAAAAATGTAATTATGAATACTGATTTCAAAACGAAGATAACTACCAATACAACTATTAATGTGATTACTCCAACCAGATTTAGTATCGTACATGTAATGATACTAGTCTTGATTGTTACTCTTAGACCTACTATTCAAATAACATGAAAAAAGTTTCGAATTCACTCAGAAAAAACCATTATTGTAAATCTCAAAAATATGATTTTCAATGTCAAAATATACAGAATAACTATCACCATTGTTGTCCCTAACCAAAAAAGTGTTATCAGAGATCAAACTCCAACTATTCCTTATATCAATATCATTGAAACTATACCTATTACTATCACTCCACTTAGAAATGTTTTTTTCCGTATCTTTTTCTTCACTTCCATCGGGATGCCAAGCACCAGGAATAATACCCATTTGAAGAAACGACATTGATTTAGTTAGCTCACACTTATGTTTTAACTTCCTCCTAAACAACATCAAATTTAACCACCATTATTTCATAGAGTTTTCCTACTCCTCCTTCTATTTAATGAAAATAGAATAGATGAATAGTCTTTTGAGGAATAATCATTTTACTATTTTATTTCTTATTAGAATTAAGCATGTAATCTAATCATTAGAATTTTTAACTAACAATGAGTGAGTATTGAAATAAATAATTCTCTTTTGGGGAAATCCCAGGTATCACTTATATAAATATTTATTATGATAGAATCTTTTGGTCAATTTAAAATATAAAGAGAAAAGTTTATCTCATGTCATGTACAAAAAAAATTATCATCGAAAAGATAAATAGTTGTTTCTTCCTATACTATAAAATAATAAATACTATAAAATAGAAATAATAAATACTATAAAATAATTAATAAATGAAGAATTTATTCTCGTAGAATCTAGTATCGTATAATCAAATAAGAAATTTCTATTGCAACATGAAATGAAACAGACAATATAAAGGGTGTGAGTAGGAAGAGCCCCCCTTGGCTTGATCTACGGCCCGAAACTGCGGGATAAAAAAGGATCTACACCAACCTCAAGGTCCATAATTAAGGATCCAACAATAAAGAAAAGAACTCTTGCATTTTTTAGTCTTCAATTTCATAGTTAATCTTGTGTTTAGATTTTGTTTATATAGGTAAGATCTGTACATAGGAAAGATCTATACAAATAGATAGTATAGGATACTTATTCTTTTATTCGGCCCAATCCTTTTCCTAAAACGAAGGATTGAGCCGAGTTTAATTGCAATCAATTAGCAGAACAAACAGCAATTGCCGAATTATGTGCGCTTAGTTCTTATATTTTCTGTTTATCTATTTCTGTTTATCTATCTTATCTACTGGTTCGAACTCGAATTTGATCTCTTTCCATACTTCATAAGCAGCCGCAAGTTCGGGACTCCATTTGCAAGCTTCGCGGATAATCTCATTACCTTCACGAGCAAGATCACGTCCTTCGTTACGAGCTTGTACACATGCTTCTAAAGCTACTCGATTAACTACCGCACCAGGTGCATTCCTCAAGGGTGCCCTAAAGTTCCTCCACTGAACTCTAGGACGGAATCATCTCCAAAGATTTCAGTTAGGACATGCATATGCCAAACATGAATACCCCCGGAAGCCATGGGAATAACACTTGGCATAGAAACCCAATCTTGAGTGAAAAAATTACAACGACTTCGGTCTATTTCAATAAAATCATCACATAATAAATCAACAAAACCTAAAGTCATCTCGCATTCCCCTTCCAGTTTACCTACTACTGTACCAGCGCGAATATGATCTCCACCAGACATACGTAATGCTTTAGCTAGTACATGAAAATGCATACCATGATTTTTATCAATAACTGCTTGCATTGCACAGTGGATGTGAAGAAGTAGACCATTGTCTCGGCAATAATGAGCCAAACTAGTATTTGCAGTGAATCCCCTGGTTTTGTAGTCATGCATTACGATAGGAACTCCCAATTCTCTGGCAAATACAACCCTTTTGATCATTTCTTCACATGTACCCGCAGTTGCATTCAAGTAATGCTTTTTGATTTCGCCTGTTTCAGCTTGCGCTTTATAAATAGCTTAAGCACAAAATAAGAAACGATCTCTCCAACGCATAAAAGGCTAGGAGTTCACATTTTCACCATCCTTGGTAAAATCAAGCCCACCACGTAGAGATTCGTAAACTGCTCTACTGTAGTTTTTTGCGGATAATCCCAATTTTGGTTTAATAATACATCCCAATAGGGGACGTCCATACTTGTTCAATTTATCTCTTTCAACTTGGATGTCGTGTGGCGGGCCTTGGAAAGTTTTAGAATAAGCAGGGGGAATTCGAAGTTCCTCTAAACGTAGAGCTCGCAGGGCTTTGAAACCAAATACATTACCCACAATGGAAGTAAACATGTTAGTAACAGAACCTTCTTCAAAAGGTCTAAAGGATAAGCTATTTAAGCAATAAATTGATTTTCTTCCCTAATAACGGCCTCAATGTGGTAGCATCATCCTTTGTAATGATCAAGACTGGTAAGTCCATCAGTCCACACAGTTGTCCAGGTGCCAATAGAAGATTCGGCGGCTACCGCAGCACCTGCATCTTCAGCGGGAACTCCGGGTTGAGGAGTTACTCGGAATGCTGCTAAGATATCAGTATCTTTGGTTTCGTAATCAGGAGTATAATAAGCCAATCTGTAATCTTTAACACCAGCTTTAAATCCAACACTTACTTTAGTTGTCTACCCCCATAACACGCTACCTTCTCTTCTTGCATCAGAACCGCACCAAGCCCTGTACCACATGCATCATTATAAACTGTAAACGCTTTATTCCCATCAGGCAAGGTCAAGACTGGGGCTATCGTCAGAACCCTATTCAATCGTTGGAAAGCAACATCACAATCTATATCCCATAAAAACGCCAAATTCTTCTTCGTCAGCCTGGTGAGTGGGGCTGATATCTTTGCGAAGTCCTTAATTAACTTCCTATAATAGCCTGCCAATCTGAGGAAGCTTCTCGCCTTTGTTGCGTTTTTCGGAACTTGCCAATCTTGAACTGCAACTACTTTTGCGGGATCTACTACTGTCCCATCTTTGGAAACCACATGCCATAGGAATCTCACCTCTTTTCTCCAAAAATGGCATTTGGAGAACTTTGCCTTAAGATGTGCACACAGAGAGTTTTCAAAACTTCTCTCAAGTGTTGGGCATGCTCTTCTTCGCTATTTGAGAAGATAAAGATATCATCAACAAAGACCACGACAAATTTATTTAGAAACTCCCGAAACACCCTACTCATCAGATCAACAAAATAGGCAGGTGCATTCATCAACCCAAAAGACATAACTAGCCATTCAAGGAAACCATCTGGAGTCCTAAAAGCGGTCTTGTCTATACTGTCCTTAGCCACCCTCAACCGATGAAACCCCGTGGCCAAGTCTAACTGAGATAATACCAAGGCACTAACAAGCTGGTCAAACAAGTCATCTATCCTCGGAAGTGGGTGCCTGTTCTTCTTAGTGAGTTTATTCAACTCCTTATAGTCTACACACAAGCAAAGTGAACCATCTTCCTTAGTCACGAATACTACTGGAGCACCCCATTCAGATATGCTTCGCCTAATAAATCCTTTCTCAGGTAGCTCCCTTACTTGCTTTCTAAGCTTCCTCCTTTCCCTTGGAGCCATATGGCGCACAGATAATGCAACTGGCTTTGCATTGTCTTCCAAATATATATGAATATCGATCTCGCGCCTCGGAGGTAAACACCGTACCTTATCAAAAAAAATCAGAATAATCTCGAACTACTGGAACAGATTGCAGATCATCGATAGATGCATCTAGAGATTCTAGGAAACTAAGCATAACAGACTCTTGTGGGTCACAAGAAATCTCGAGGGTCCTCCCATGACAAGTTAGAAGCCTAACGATCCTCCTTTCACATTCCAGAATGGCACCATACATGGCTAGCCAATCCATCCCTAGAATCAAACTATAGCCCATAAACCCAAGCACATATGTGTCGCACTCAATCTCGATGCGTTAGACAGATATTCTCAAAGCTCGACAAATCATGGACAAATGAGCCGAAGCACCAATGGGGTTTGAGACAACTACGGGATCCACTACAATACTAGTATTTAAGTGCAAAGATTCAACTACAGAATTTGATATAAATGAATGTGAAGTGCCAGAATCAAAAAGAGTTCTAATATGATGACTGGAAAGAGAAATCAAACCTTCCACGGAAATTTTTCTACCTCTATCTCGAGCACTAGTCGTTATAGCATGCACCTGCCCTCCAGAAGATCCTGCCCTTTGATCTTGTCCCTGTTTCTTCGGGTACTCTTTAGCAAAGTATCTGACCTCTCCATAATTGAAGCAAGAATTCTTCCTTCTTTTGCAGTCCTTCACCAAGTGACCCTCTCGTCCATAACTGTGACACTTCCTCTTATCCTTACCCTTATCATTCTTTCTGCTCTTCTTTCGTTGTTGTTGTTGCTATCCTTTCTGGGCCATACTTTCTTGTTTAACGTTGTTTCCTCAGCCTTAACTTCCTTCTTTTCTCCTTTGTCTTCCTCATGCATCAAGGCCATGTCAACAAGCCTTTCAAAAGTAGCTCCCATTGGGATATGGGACATAGCTAACCCATGAAGGGGTTCATTCAACCCTTTAGCAAACTGCAAAGCTTTCTTATGCGGAGTACCCACCAGTTCCAATCCAAACCTTGCTAGTTGGTTGAATTTGTTCAATATTCTTTAACAGTCATGTTTCAATGTTTGAGGCCAACAACCTTCCATTTGCATGCTTTTCTCAGCTTGAGAAAGAAACTTCATTTCAAACCTCTGTCTAAAATCATCCCATGTCTCCATTGGACTCCCCACCTGGGTCACTTCCCACCAGAATGAAGCTTCATCTTTCAGTAACCAGGCGGCTAGCTGAATTTTCCTACGATCGTCCACATCGAAAATTACAAACAAGTCATTTGTCTCCTTGAGCCAATTCCTTGCCTCTACGAACATCTCGGTTCCGTGGAATGGCTTTCCTCCCATAGCACAGAAATCTTTGCAGATCTTAGAGAAGTTTCATGCACGTGGAGGAGGAGGAACGACGGGTGCAGCTGGGGGAGGAACATCAGTTTGACCACCGGCAGGCGCCGTGGCCTCTAGATACCTATGAAACCAACCTGGTATCGTAACGCTCTCAGGAATATTAGGTTCCCCGGACATGCTGAAAAGAAAAAGAAAGAGATTCAGACAAAGGATCGAAAGATAGTACATATGGCTTTGGGGAATATGTTTTTCAAAACAGACTTTTCTTTTGGAAAATGCTTTCTTTCAAAACCTTTTTGAAAATAATTTTCAAAAACTTTTATCTAATCTAGTAACCTTCAGCTCTGATACCAAGTGTGACAGCCCACGTCCATAAAGTTCACTTATTAAGAGAATGCATTAAGTTTCGTGAAGCATTATAAGCAAACAAAAACAGAAATATTACAAGACAGATATAAAACAGAAGCGGAATAAAAACAAACTTTATTAATCATAAAGCATCGTGGTTCAAAAACATCACATGTCTGAATTACATAAATACCAGTACATCATAAAAACTTCAGTCTTGTACTTAAACATCAAAGTACAAAATAAAAGAAGCAAAACCTCCCAAATAAAAACATAACCATAGTAGCAATAGATAGGAGCTTAAGCAATACATCTAAGCAGCTCCAGCAAAATGATAGCAGAATCCAGGTCAAGCTTGAGTATTCCCTCCCTAAGAACCTGAGGGAGAAACGGAAGGAAGAAGAGGAAACAAAAAGGGTCAGACATAAAGTCTGGCGAGTCCAGTTACTTTTAGCAAGTAAATAAGTAGAAGTATCAAGAAAGGCATATAAAGTGGATAAGAGAGATAATATCACACAAGGCATGTGTGACAAGGCAAACATGATAGAGTGTGTACGCTTCCCTAACGATTACTCTGATTCTCTACACCGATACTAGTATAACCATAGTGAGATGATCCCAACAACTATAAGATGGTAGACTTGGGCATACATCTAGATGTACCCTAACTACTACCCTAATCGGTAGGCTCCCTACTTCGTAGATACCCTATGTCGGCCCCACAGTAGGAGGTAACACTTCCTAAAGTGGCAACCCTTCGTTGATGTGCACAACCATATCTACTGGTGTCACGGTCGTCTTAATCCCTTCTGCCCGAACATGCCCGCACAAGTCCCGGACGGTCTGCGCCGCCCACACCATCCTACACGTTTGGATCTCTTACGATCAGCCCAGTAAGCGTGTCTTAGCACGTGTGGTATTTACAGGCTTCTTCCCCAATTCGGGCTTAACCTCATGTCATAGCACGTCTCGTATTTGTGCACCAAGACCCCTCACAATAGATACACCACTTGTGGTCGCTGGATATGTCGGGCGGTTCCGGTCAGACTTCAACCACAAGTGTAATCTAACCTCGTGTCCAGGTGCAATTACAGTTTCTAATTACTGTAATCCTAGGCATTTCATTATTAGCCTATTTTACCTATGTCATTATAGGTTGTCATGCCCCTTTTCCCCAAATATGTTCATAATGAATTATATGCCCCAAATTTATATTCATACATTTTATTCAGGTTATGTAAAATTCCTAATTACAAGTTATGCCCAATTTCAAGGTTTTTTCCCTCGTTCCCCATTTAACGCGTTCATATATTTCAGCGGCATGCCTAGGCTCGAAAGTAGCCAGGTTATATAAAATAAAAAGGGAATGATGAAGGGAAGATCACAGAAATGATTATACTAACAAAATTGACATAAACATATAATGACATATTGATAAGATGGGCATATAAGAACAGATCTGGTGAACATGCGATAATAAAACTGATTCTAACATAATAGGGATGTTATAATAGGCATGGTAAAATCTAAACAATAATTTAGATGTCCAACTAGTAATTGATCCAATTTAACCACAAACATGGTAGGTACAAGGTGATCTAAATAGAAAATTAGATCTATAATCAAAGGTAGATCTGACATGATAAAGGTTAAGATCCAAGTCATAGTTATATCAGAAAATCATGGATTCAGAAGTTATTACAGATCTGACATGATTCAAGCAGTCACATGCATAGATCCAAATTACAGCTTTATCATGATTTACTTTTTAATTATTTAAATATAAAAGTAACTTAAACTCGCAGTGTTTGGATCTACAAAGATAGAAGGAGAATAGAAGAGGTTGAATCACAGATCTACACTTGAATAACTTGACTTTGATTGCAGAAGAAGGAAAAGGTTTATATTCAGTCTGGGAACCGATAGCATCTAGTCCTCCATTATTTTTCATTGTAGAAAACAAGAGAATGGATCCATATTTATAGCCGCCAGCCTCCAAACCCTAACTGTCACGTCTGCCCTAGGGGGGTCGACCCCCCTTAGGGGGTTGACCCATGGGTCGACACCCCCTTGAGGGGTCGACCCAGTGGTCGACACCCCCCTTAAGGGGTTGACACCCCTGGGCGGTATTTTTGCCGCTCTCTGAAATTTTGATTTTCGAACTGAAATTTGATTTTCTGATTTTCTAAATTAATTATATATATGTATATGAATATTATTCTCTCGCGCGTATACAAACTTCAAACCTTCATAACTTCTTCATACGGTGTCCGTTTTACGCAAACCAAATGTCTATCTTGACCAGAATTTCGAGACGGACGCAATGACACAGTTCGTTTCCCTTGATTCTGAATATTAAATTAATTATTCTTTAATTTGTCCTCTTTAGTGTTTTAAGATTATGGGGTGTTACAAGAGACGTATTTGTAGATTTCTGATGGATGTATGTTATATATTAGTGTATAGTATAATAGCGTTGAAACTCATTTTACAGTTTTTCTCGTACATGGATTAATCATTTTATATTACAGATTTAGAATGAGTCGTCGACCATCGGGACACACTGCCAGGGATGTGACTGTTCCTGCAGCGGATAATGGCGTTGTACCAGACTACCCAGCTATGTTCGAGGCCATGATGGCAACGATCATGAGGAGGGTACCTGCTCAGGAGACAACTGCGGTAGACGTAGGAGTTCAAGAGCAAGTGCCTAGTGTTGTGGACTTCGCAAAGTTATGCAAAGATTTCACTACTCTCGGAAGGAAGTCGTTTAAAGGGATGGAGCCAATTGTAGAGATTCAAGGGTGGATTGATACTTGCATTCGGATCATTGGAGACCTGGTAATTGATGATGCGACTAAGAGAAATCTTACATTGAGGCGGTTAAGGGAAGAGTTATGGATTAGTGGAACTCAGTCACTCTAGAAACTCTAGAAGATGAGATTTCAAGGGAGCAGTTCCAAGTCAAGTTTGAGATGAAGTTTATCTCTTCCGTTCAGAAGTCCATTGTGACGACCGGCCTTAACCCCCACACTATACAAGAGGAATAATGCGCTGAAAGGTGTGCCAGGCAGTCATGGACGATCATCAGAGTAGGTAAACACAAGAGGAACCTGTCATAAACTCACCGCACAAGGATAAAATATAATAAAACATATACAATAGGTAGTAATAGTGAAGCAGAAACATAAGACTTTCATACAACCAGAAAGTAGTATCCATAACTTGGAAATAGTGTTTGTTCAAAGTGGCCTCACTACATCACTCAGAAAAGCAAACAGCGGAAATCCAATTATTAGATAGTAATAAAACTGGTACATGAGCCTCCTGCTCGTCGTCGATCACCATCATCGTCCTCACTAAAGCATCACCTGCTACTCAGTCTGCCCATGCACAACCGGATGAACAGCCCAAGGTAATAAGAGGAAACATAAAACCTTGAGTCAGACAACAGTCTTAGTGAGCGATAAAACAGCTGACAAACTTCAACAATAAAGTGTATGAGAAGGGATAGATAAACATACTGATCCATCCACGACACCAGAGAAGATTCAACCCTGTCTTCCCCACATCGGACAGTGATAACCTTTACAATAAACAATTCAACCATTCATCCATGGAAACTAGAACACCCATTCAATCATGGAAAACACTCATAACATCCAGATTATATAAGTCTCACAAAGACAACCCTAATTGAGTTTAACATTCCCAAGTACTCTCCCAGAGGCCTAAACCAATATCAGTTAAGTACTCAAAGAACATATCCCTCAGCTTTGAATAATCTATGTGAGATAGTACAAACAGAACAACCAATCATGCATGACTGACTCTGGCTATCACCGCCAATCCTGCTTTGAAATCATCGTTAATCGTATGACGGCCAACCTTGTCGTATATCAAGGGCTACTGGTAACCCCAGTTCTAGCATAAACTCCATATGTCCAACCTTGACAATGTCCAACCTTGACAACTAGGCCTTTCCCCAAGACCCAGGGTACTCGACCTACAACTGGTCTTTTAGACATCTCTAGTGTACCCCTGCTTTGAGCCTGCTAGAACTTACGACAATGATAATCTCTTGGCCTTCACATCTCTAGTCTCCCAACCTGATGACTTTTCATAGTTCAAGCAACCATCTCGAGCAACCATTATCCACCAACTCACGACCTTTGAGTTGCCTCCTCATTCGTTGTTCTACATCAATCAACGGGAACCTTTCAACACTTCGAACCTTCCTACTTGAACCACTTCGAAGTTACACCATCACCGAGCCATATTGCACCTCTGCGCGGCGGCATGGGTTAGGACACCGCTGTCCGATTTTTTTTAAAACACCTTTTATTAAAATCGGAACCGTACCTGAAAAATAAAATTTTCAGGAAATCAACACCGGTCGGTCAGTTCTCCCAAAACATACCGGTCGGTTCGGTCCTCCAAAACACACCCCTGGTCGGTCCTTCCAAACACCACCGGTCAGTCCTTCCAAACACCACCGGTCGGTCCTACCCAATCACCACCGGTCGGTCCTCCCTAGTCACCACCAATCGGCCCTTCCTAGTCACCACTGGTCGGTTCTCCCTAGTCACCACCGGTCGATTTCGTAGTCCCTTCTGGAATCACCAAAACCTGCTACCTTGACCGGTCGGTCCTTCTTTGAACTCCACTGGTAAGTTATCCAGTCACTACACCGATCGGTCTGGAAATCAACTGCGCCGGTCGTTCAGCCTTCGGCTTCTGCCATCGGTCGGTCGGTCTTTCGTCTAACTTGTTCACCAAGCCATGAGTTTTCCGACCGATCGGTCCCCTTTACAACCCCAATCCAACTCCGATTGCGACCAAAACTTTGCCAAACGATGAATTCAACTAAATTAACTCAATCAAACTCATCAAACACAATCATAAACATGTCACAACATTTCTAACAACATGAACATGATGATTATCACAAAAATGATGTTAATCTAACCAAAAATCATTATAATGAACATATGATCAAAATGAGGGATCTAACTTAGATAAACATATGAAATGGCATGGAATTAACCGGTTAAACTTGCTAAATTATATCACAGGGTGGTTCATATGAAAATGGACTTACCAATGCATAGAACTGTGGAAAATAAACTTGCATATGAGTAAAAACATGCACAAACACTCATATACTTCATTGGATCCATGTGAGAGATGCATATCACTCACTGTTCTCCAAAATAAGCTAAAATGGTAGAAATAATAATCCGAACAGCGAATACTTCGAACCAAACTCCTTGATTCGATGAATTTGCCCTTGAAACGATGTAGATCTAGCCTCGATTGGTGTAGATCTTCGATTTCCCACCTTGGATTTGGATTTCTAATGGTGAAAATGTGTTTGGAGGAAGAAGGAGATCAATGCCTCCAAATGAGAGAATGGGAAAGTAAATCTTTTCCCTCCACTCTTACCCCCTATTTATAAATCCCACCAGCCCACTAATGGGCCTCTCCAATTCAGCTCATTAGCCTTCCAAAACCTGGACAGCCAACTGAAAAATCTTAAACAGCGATTTCTCCTAAACAGCTGAACCAAATCCTTAATGTAACCAATCTACGGAAAGACAATCATCAATTAATTTCCAATGGCACAGGTCTCACCCTATGATTCGGCCTGAGTCAAAAGTTTTGCCCTGTACAAGACTGATAGGAGCAAAATGAACACAAACAAAATCGGTAAAAAATTATGTATATGTCTCATATCCCCATAAGCAACATATTAAAAGATGAGAATGATCCAACTCTCAGAGAATAAAATAAAAATATTTTACGATCTTCCGATACGTAAAATGTGGGCTGTTACATTCTCCCCCCTTAAGAATTTCACCCCGAAATTCGTAATAAACACAAGAAACCATAACAATTCTGCATGACTATCATCCATGAGAAGCCAATTCTATAATCCAAACTAGCAACCATCAAGCCATGCATCCATAGCCTTATCCTAGCACATGGAACTCTACCACACAATAACAAGATACAACGATATATCGATGATACGATCAAAGGGTCCTACCGACGAAGAGCTCTAGATGAGTCGCCTTCATATTCTCTTCTGTCTCCCACGTACAATCGTCGTCATCTTCACTCCATTGTACCTATACTAGCTTAACCGTCTTCCTCCTAAGCTATTTCGTATCATTCCCCACAACATGAAGTGGCTTACGAGGTCTCATAACTGTGGTCTCTACTTCTAGATCTTCGTACTGCTCGGGAGAAACCACCACATTCGAATCATGCACGAACTTCCATAGAAACGACACATGGAACACATTATGCACACTCGACATCTTCTCTGGTAACTCCAATCTATATGCGAGCTTTCCAATTCGCCCGACTATCGGAAATGGTCCAACGAACCTAGGAGCCAACTTTCCTTTACTTCCAAATCTCACCATATGCTTCAATGATGAAACCTTCACAAAAACCATATCGCCTACGTCGAATTCTAAATCTTTCCGACGTTTATCTGCATAACTCTTCTGACGATCTTGGGCTGCCTTCATTCGTTGCCGAACAATCTCGATACAATCCGAGGTTTCTCTAATCATCTCGGGCCCAAGTACCAACTTATCTCCAGTTTCGTACCAACATGCTGGAGAATTGCACGGCCTCCCATACAACGCCTCGTATGGTACATCCCAATGCTAGATTGGTAGCTATTATTATACGCAAACTCAACTAGATGTAAATGGTCTTCCCATGATCCTCCGTCTAACACACAAGCCCTCAGGAGATCTTCTAAAACTCGATTGACTCTCTCGGTCTGACCATCAGTTTGGGGATGATATGTCGTACTCAAGCACAACTCGGTTCCCAAAGCTTCTTGCAAACTTTTCCAAAATCCACTCGTGAATAATGGATCTCGGTCACTCACTATACTCTTTGGGACACCATGGAATCGAACTATCCATTTCACATAAACTTCAGCCAATTTCGATGCCGTCATAGTCGACTTGACAAGAATGAATCTCGCACTTTTGGTCAAACGATCCACAATGACCCAAATCCCCTCGTTTCCTGCCCTGGTTCTAGGTAGTCCATCGATACTTTCTCCCACTTCCACATAGGAACTTCAAATGGCTGAAGCAAACCACTCAGCTTCTTCTGTTCAGCTTTCACCAACTGATAGTTCATACACTTAGAAATCAACTTTCCAATGTCTCGATTCATCCCTTCCCAATAGTAGACTCTCTTCATGTCCTGATACATCTTATTTCCACCGGGATGAATCGTCATTTTCGAATGATGACATTCTCTCAGAACCTCATCCCTCAATCCGTCGATATCAGGAACAACTAATCGCCCTTACTTTCAACGCCAACCTTCTCGATCGATCTCAAACTCTTTATCTTCTGGTTCCAGTTTCTGAATGAACTCGACAAGCTTCGCATCTTTCTTTTGGCTCTCGCCAATCCTTTCAATAAGAGTAGGTCTTATCGACAAGCTTGCCAACGTTTCAGGTTCCAACTCTCACCTTGGCCTGAAATCGAACTTTGCCAAGTACTCGAGACTCTTCCATTCCGAAAACATAGCTCCCAAACTTGCGTATCTTCGACTCAATGCATCTGCAACTGTATTGCCTTTGCCAGGAGTATAGGCTATACCAAAATCATATGACACCAGAAACTCTAACCATCTTTGCTGCCAAAGATTCAAATCCTTTTGGGAGAAAAGATACTTCAACGATTTGTGATCCGTAAACAACTCGAATCGAACTCCCAATAGATAATATCTCCACATCTTCAGAGCAAATACAATCGCCACCAACTTCAAATCATGAGTTGGGTAATTCTTCTCATGCGGCTTTAGCTATCGACTCGCGTAGGCCACAACCTTATCCTTCTGCATTCGTACTGCTCCAAGTCCAGTACCGAATGCATTGGTATACACCACCATCTCTTCATTCCCGCTTGGAATGGTCAACATAGGAGCACTCGTCAATCTCTCCTCCATGATTCTGAATGCTTGTTCACACCTTGCATCCCATGTGAACACTTGGTTCTTCTTCGTCAATCATGCCAACGGTGCAGCTACCTTGGAGAAATCCTTGATAAACCATCGGTAATATCCTGCCAACCCAAGGAAACTCCGAACATCCGTCGCATTCTTAGGTCGATCCCAGTCCTGGATTGCTGCAACTTTAGTGGGGTCAACCGCTATCCCTTTTCTAGAAACTACATGGCCTAAGAATTTCACTTCACTCTTCCAAAAGTGACATTTGGAAAATTTAGCTCTCAGCTGATGCTTTCGCAAGATCTCTAACACAACTCTCAAGTGCGCCTTGTGCTCTTCCTCATTCCTGGAATAAACCAGAATATCATCCACGACCACAAGCACGAACTTGTTCAACTGATCTCTGAACACCCTATTCATAAGATCCACAAAATATGCTGGCGCATTAGTCAATCTGAATGGCATCACCAACCACTCGAAGAAACCAGATGGTATCCTAAAAGCAGTCTTTAGCACACTATCCTTAGCCACGCTCAATTAGTGAAATCCCGTTGCCAAATCCATCTGAGAAAACACTTTGTCTTTATGAAGCTGATCGAACAAGTCATCAATCATTGGCAACGGATACTTGTTCTTCTTAGTCACCTTGTTCAGCACATGATAGTCTACACACAATCTTAACGAGCCATCTGCCTTGGTTGCAAATACGACTGGTGCACCCCACTCGGAAACACTCCTCTAAATGAATCCTTTTCCCAAAGGTCACGAACTTGCACCTCTAACTCTCGTTGTTCCCTAAGTGCCATCCGCTTAAGGGGCATAACGATCGGTCTAGCACCTTCGGCCAAATCGATCCTAAACTCGATCTCACGATGCGGCGACAACCCTTTGACCTCGTCAAAGACATCTACATACTCATTAGAGATCAACACTAATGACAGGTCTTCTTGTGGAATCCCAAGCGAATATAGATAACTCACGAAGACCCCGTCTTCGCGCTTACATCTAATCAACACCTTTCGCCCTTCCACATCCCCGACCCTCACCTATAGCTTCTCGCAATTCACCCTTGCCGCATATCTCTTGAGCTAATCCATGCCCAAGATGATCCCATACCCAGCGAAGTTAAGAACAAAGCAATCACACACAAAAGAGTGACCATGACTTGAAAACACTAGACCACGGCAAATCATGCACAAACTGGACGAACCCCCAATTGGATTAGTCACGATCAATGGTCTATCACAAATCTTGGGTTCCAAACCCAAACGACACACAAGCTCATTACAAATGAATGAATGAGTGAATGAATGAATGAATGAGATGCTCCAGTATCAAAAAGCACACGAACTGAAACACCATTAATGGAAAGAGTACCTTGCACCATGACACCCTTCCCCTTTTTCTCAGCAGTAGGAGCCCTTGAAGAAGTTGGTACGACATCCAAAGCATATGCCCTCACCACCTGCTTGCCCTTAGCTTATTCTGGACAATCTTTCTTCTCATGCCCAGGTTTCCCACATTTGAAGCACTTCTTCTCAGCTTTGGGATTCTTGCATTCATTAGCAAAATGACCTTTCTGCTGGAAGTTAAAGCAAACCACCTCACTCTTGGGTTTCTTTTAGCCATCCTTTCCTTTTTGTTGTTGTTGCTTCCTCTTTTTATTATTACCACCCTGCTGTGGTTTCTGAGCTTCCTTGGTTGCAGCGACAACATTTGCTTCCTTGGGAAACAAGCTCTCATGGCGAATAGCTTTTTCCACAATCTTCTCAAATGAATCATCAAGATGGTCCACTAACGGCTTTCCAATATAAGCATCCAAACCCAAGACAAACTTCTCGTTCTTATGATAGGGTGTATCAATGTATGAACGAGCATATCTGTACAAGGCTTCAAAGTCAGAGATGTAGTCAAGAACAAAACGACCATTCTGTTTCAGCTCCACGAACCTTTTGAAGAGAACGGTCTTTTAAGTAGTGGAGATAAACTTTGCTTCAAACTTAACCTGGAATTGCTCCCATGAAATCTCCTCTTCCGGAGTCTCAAGTATGGTAGAATTCCACCATTCCATAGCCCTGCAGCTGCCTTGATGCAAGCTTTCTCTTTATTGCATCCTCAATACCCAAGTCTCCAAAGATTCGGACACATGAATCCATCCACCTTTGAACCTCTTCTGCTGGTTCAGTTCCCTTGAATGGTTTTCCACCTAGAGATGTAAAGTCCTTGCACAGCTTTGCAAAATCTACTCCTTTAGGAACTCGCACACCTACATCTACTGTAGCCGCCACTGGAGCGGGGACCCTATTCATGATTGCTGCCGCCATGGCCTCAAACATGGCTGGGTAGTCTAGTTCGCCACCATTTGCCCCTCCAGTGTTAGCTCTCCTAGCAGCGTGTCTTGATGGTCGTCTACTCATTCTAAATCTGCAATTTAGAACAAATAGCCACTTTCAAGAAAAACTGCTAAAGGGATTCAACCGCTACTACTATATATGCTAATATATATAGTAAGCATCCAATTAAAATCTACAAGTACATCTCTCATACGTGATTACGTCTTTGAACTTTGGTTAAAATCGTTAACCAGAGCTCTAATACCAAATGTGACGACCGCCCATAAACCCCGCACTATACAAGAGGAATAATGCGCTGAAAGGTGTGTCAGGCAGTCATGGACGATCATCAGAGTAGGTAAACACAAGCGGAACCTGTCGTAAACTCACCGCACAAGGATAAAATATAATAGAACATATACAACAAGTAGTAACGGTGGAGCAGAAACACAAGACTTTCATACAACCAGAAAGTAGTATCCACAACTTGGAAATAGTGTTTGTACAAAGTTGCCTCACTACATCACTCAGAAAGGCAAATAGCGGAAATCCAATTATTAGATAGTAATAAAACTGGTACGTGAGCCTCCTGCTCATCGTCGATCAGCATCATCGACCTCACTAAAGCATCACCTGTCACCTGCTACTCAGTAACAACCCTAGGTAATAAGAGGAAACATAAAACCTTGAGTCACACAACAGTCTTAGTGAGCAATAAAACAGCTAACAAACTTCAACAATAAAGTGTATGAGAAGGGATAGATAAACATACTAATCTACCCACGACACCGGAGAAGAACTCAACCTTGTCTTCCCCACATCGGACAGTGATAGCCTTTACTATAAACAATTCAACCATTCATCCATGGAAACCAGAACACCCATTCAATCATGGAAAACACTCATAACATCCAGATTATATAAGTCTCACACAAACAACCCTAATCGAGTTTAACATTCCCAGGTACTCTCCCCAAAGGCCTAAACCAATATCATTTAAGTACTCAAAGAACATCTCCCTCGACTTTGGATAATCTATGTGAGATAGTACAAACAGAACAACCAATCATCCATGACTGACTCGGACTATCACCGCCAATCCTGCTTTGAAACCATCATTAATCGTATGACGGCCAATCTTGCCATATATCAAGGGCTAATGGTAACCCAGGTTCTAGCATAAACTCCATATGTCCAACCTTGACAATGTCCAACCTTGACAACTGGGCATTTCCCCAAGACCCAGGGTACTCGACCTACAACCGGTCTTTTAGACATCTCAAGTGTACCCCTGCTTTGAGCCAGTTAGAACTTACGACAACGATAATCTCTTGGACTTCACATCTCTAGTCATCCAACCTGATGACTTTTGATAGCTCAAGCAACCTTCTCGAGCAACCATTATCCACCAACTCATGACCTTTGAGTTGCCACCTCATTCGTTGTTCTACACCGATAAACGAGCACCTTTCAACACTTCGAACCTTCCTACTTGAACCACTTCGAACCTTCCTTGGTCGGTCCTCCCAAAATATACCGCTCGGTCCTCCTAAACACACCCCTGGTCGGTCCTTCCAAACACCGCTGGTCGGTCCTCCCCAGTCACCACCGATCGGTCCTCCGTAGTCACCACCGATCGGCCCTTCCTAGTCACCACCGGTCGGTTCTCTCTAGTCACCACCGGTCGATTTCGTAGTCCCTTCTAGAATCACCAAAACCTGTGTTACCTTGACCAGTCGGTCCTTCTTTGAACTCCACTGGTAAGTTATCCAGTCACTACACCGATCGGTCTGGAAAGCAACTGCGCCGGTCGGTCAGCCTTCTACTTCTGCCACTGGTCGGTCGGTCTTCCGTTTGACTTGTTCTCCAAGCCATGAGTTTTCCAACCTATCGGTCCCCTGTACGGCCCCAATCCAACTCCGATTGCAACCAAACTTTGCCAAACGATGAATTCAACTAAACCAACTCAACGAAAATCATCAAACACAATCATAAACATGTCACAACATTTCTAATAACATGAACATGACGATTATCACAAAAATGATGTGAATCTCACCAAAAACCATCAAAATGAACATATGATCAAAATGAGGGATCTAACTTACATAAACACATGAAATGGCATGGAATTAACCGGTAAAACTTGCTAAATTAGACCACATGGTGGTTCATATGAAAATGGACTTGCCAATGCATATAACTATGGAAAAACACTTGCATATGATAAAAAACAAGCACAAACACTCATATACTTTATTGGATCCACGTGAGAGATGCATATCACTCACCGATTCTCCAAAACAAGCTAAATTGGTAGAAATAAGAATCCGAGTAGCGAATACTTCAAACCATACTCCTTGATCCGATGAATTTGCCCTTGAAACGATGTAGATCTAGCCTCGATTGGTGTAGATCTTCGATTTCCCGTCTTGGATTTGGATTTCTAATGGTGAAAATGTGTTTAGAGGAAGAAGGAGATCAATGCCTCCAAATAAGAGAATGGGAAAGTAAACATTTCCCTCCACTCTCACCCCCTATTTATAGGATTCCACCAGCCCACTAATGGGTCTCTCCAATTCAGCCCGTTAGCCTTCCAAAACCTGGACATCCAACTGAAAAACCTTAAAATAACGATTTCTCCTAAACCTCTTAACCAAATCCTTAATGTAACCGCTCGGCAATCATCAATTCCTTTCCGATGGCACAAGTCTCACCCTCTGATTCAACCTGAGTCAAAAGTTATGCCCTGTACAAGACTGACAGGGGAAATTGGTCACAAACAAAATCGGTAAAAATTATGGGCATGTCTCACATCCCCATAAGCAACATATTAAAAGATGAGAGTAATCCAACCCTCAGAGAATAAAATAAAAATATTTTACGATCTTCCGATACATAAAATGTGGGCTGTTACATCCATTCTATTTAAGAAGTTTGTTGAGCTTAAGCAAATGGTCAACCAGTGCTGGAGTATATTTCTGATTTTGAAGCCTTGTCAAAGTATGCCTGCACATATGTCGAGACTTGTAACGACCCGGATTTTCTAGTTATTTGAATTCGAATATTTAAATATGTTTTAAATATTATATTTGGAATATTTATGGATTTTAATATTGAATTCGTTTATTTAACGACGACTGAACGTTTAATTTTATATTTAGTTAAAACGAACTCGAAACGGCGCGGTAGTTCGTAAATTGGAGTTTTGAACTTTAATTAAATATACATAATCCGTTTTAAGTTGGATTCTATGAAACAAGAAACATTGAAATCTAGTTGCTTATAATTTTCTAATGGAAGAGTAAAAACGAGATTTCAACTCATATATTGTAAGTTATGTCCAATTCAAATTTTAAAATAGTCGCTATGGAATTCATTAATAAATTATAATGTTTATTTAATTTATTTAAAAGGATTTTCTATATATTTTGAATATCGTTTAACTCAAAAATATTATTGTTGATTTGTAATCTCATATTGGTTATATTTGAAGCTGTATATTATTTTATTTGGGTATATTCGCTGATAATAATTTATTATTTAATTGTTTTGTATTTAATTTATAATATTATATCAATATTACATAAGTGTTAAAAGTATTTGTTTCCCAAATGACATCCGTTTCCGACAAAACAAATTTTATTGGAATATGTATGGCTAATTATTGTTAGATTTCTAGTATGGATAATTAAATATTTAGATATAGGGTCTAATAACACATTAACCGGGGGCGTTTGGACCAGTACATACGTCCGAAGGTGAATAACCCAACGGGGTAGATCATCGTGGTAGCATGATACACGAGGGGAGCACACATCCATCTGATTATTCTGCATGTTCTGCTGATATTCTGTTGGCTCCAAATGACTGGAAGGGAAAGCACACGGCTTCCTGGGACGTGGAGGGTACGCCTGGTAGTCCTCTGTGCGGTGATAACGTTTAGGTTGTGCTCGCAGAGATTAGGTCTACGCGTTACTACCCAGTGAGTATACATTGACTACCACAATAGAGGGAGTCAAAAGACTGTATGGTTGCATATGTGATTTGACAATCTAGTTGCCTTGTGACAAGGCGGGTTACGACCATTTTATCTATTTGTCTTTGGTGGGTCAAACCATCTGTTTGATAGCAGTCGTCGGGTACCAACCATCGACAGTCAGCGTGATGTGTGATGCGGAAAGATGAAGAGCTAAACCTATAGATCATCGACCTTTCGCTATTAAGGCTTTGGTTGTGGGACAAACCAATTAGGATATTGTTTGTTGTTTTTTTGGGACCATGTTCACTAGATCTCAATTTTGTTTGTCTTTCGCTAGTTGAGGGAGGGGTCGAGTGGGACCATAGCCACTGAAAATGCAGATAATAGCATCAGATATCTGAAAAAGCTCCCGATCGAGTTCCGTGTTTCTGATACAGCCATGTTACAGAACTCGGTGCACAGTTGATAATGTGTACAGATACATGCATACTGTTTTCGGATGGTATATCGTAAAGGATAAGGCATCGAGTACGACTAACAATACGTACGTGAGAAAGTCTACATACATGCATGTCTGCTCTGGGTGGTGTATCGTAGACTCTGGGGCATTACTGTGATGGAATCTGATTCGATCGAAGGTGGCAGCATGTACGCTTACGTAGCATGGCGTTGGTGGTTCTATGCGGAACGTAGCATTGTTGTAAACTGGAGATCCGTACATCGTTCCAGCGTAGGATGAGGGACTGCATATATTTCTATGGCGTTACGGCGGAGACCGTGCGAGTGGGGTACCATGGGGTGTACCTTAATGTTGAGGGTAGCTACATATATGTTGTATTAGATTAATCCACCAGAAGTATATGGGTACGACGTTGTATAAGTCTTGAGTGCTGTCAACCCAAATAAACTAATGAATAAGAAAATGTAATTGAACGGTATATGTAAGGTTATCCAAAATGTGTAGTCTAAATCCAATCACCAAAACTTGTGTTCTAACCCCCTTTTCATAACATATTTGCATGTTAGATTTGTGGCAGAGATATAATAGCTTTGAATACTGGATAGGCAGTATTATTATCTGGGTAAGGATATATTTTGATTATATTATATTTTATTCCATTCCGATGTGATATGTTTTCTAAGTTTTGATATGTTTATTATTTCTGTCTTTTCTGCAGGATACCAGACAAACCAACACAGGTTTCAATATATTAGAATTTTGAAAAAAATTCGATTTATCGAAATTTGGGTTGTTATACATAATTTGTTGAATTTATACTACCAAGTATAAGAAATAGACATTCCATAAAGTGATGTGATTTTCATTCAACAAAACTTGTTGTTCTAACCTCCTTCCTTTTAATAAATAAACAAGTTAGTAAGTGTGAACGCTTAATTAATGAAGCTATGAAGACTAGAGCCTAGCAAAAGAGATTCTATAACTTATTATTAATAGCTTATTATTAGTATCGTGTTTGGTAGTTTATTGTATTCGTATGATATCATTATTGATATACCTTGATATAATAGTTGGAATTTGATGTAATCAACATTATTGTGGTTTTATTTAATGGTACATATTTATTTTTAATTATTATATTTTATCTCTTCCGCTGGGAGATTCTGGTTTCTTTTTAGTTTGGCTTTATTTATGTACTCCATATAGAACCAGCGATTCATTTAAAATGGCTCTTAGTTTCGACAGTCTTTTCTGAATTGAGAATTAGGTCCATTCTAGGCAGGTTGTTACAAGTATAATCACTGAGATAGTGGTATTGATCATGTTAGCCAACATAGTGTGGTGCATTGAAAATGAATGTTCCTGCTTGCTAAGAGCTCAAAAGTTCGAGGTCAACCATGGCCATCATGTTGGCATTAAGGACCAACTTTTAAAAAAAAATGTTGGTCATGTTATGTTGTTATTGTGTGTACACATGATACATTCAAAATTAAAATATCTTACTGAATTAATTAATATAATATGACTAATCAACAAATGCAATATAAAGTTAAATAATATATGAATTTATTTAATAACTAGATTAGATCTTGTGAAATATGTTAGGCTTTGCAAGCGCACAATAATTCAAATATGGATTATTATTATTAGTATTTTTTAAATATATTCATTTCAGTTGCTGAACCAGTTCTTGTCTATTGTATATGTTTTATAACGCAGTAGATAGAGTTGGAGCCATATCTCAAAGGCAATTATAATTACAAATACCTTACTTTGAGATCGATATTGTTCATAATAGAAGTATTTGACTTTTAGTATACGCTTCGATAAATAGTTATATAACTAATCAAATGTTTAATTTAACGCATGTATATAAGAAATTTCTTAAATGAAATGATATGTAATTGCAATGGTTAATAATTGCAATTGTGAGTATTCTTTTTATTTTACTTTTTTTTTTTTTTTTGGCAGAGCCGACGGGGTTGAGTGGTCCCCTTCCACTTTATTGATAACCAAAGTCGAATACAGACAAATAAATTAAGAAAAAGGAAAAAAAAAAAAAAAAAGAGTACAAAGATCACACAGTTATCAACCACAGCGAAATACAACAAAACAAGACACGCAAGAAAAGAATGGGCGGAAAATAACACTTATATTTTAAATATTTTTTGTTGATATGTATTGAGAAAGATATTGACACGTCGATTGTTATTGAACAACTCATCTAAGATGTTAATAAAAACTAAAGTTAAACATGAAATGTTAAGTGTTGATGTTAAGTTGTTTTCTCAATTTGAGAATACTATGAAACGACTAGTTTTTCATATTAGTTAATAACAACTAAATCAAATACGAGATCTCATGGATGTGTTTTAAAATTAATTATGTTGTTTAAGTTTAATATGCATATGCTACTTTATAATTTGGTTTTACATTGAACGTATGTTTCCATATATGCAATTTTAAATCTAAGATAATTCTAGTGCAATTAAGTACTAAATTTTTCCCCATATTGATTTTGGATCTAATATTGATTAACGTTTATAAAGGAGAAAATTCAAATAATACTAATTCAGCTGATTTGATGAGATCCTGATTTACGAGAATTTTAATTTCAGCCCTTTGTTTTTGTTTATTTGTTTTTCTTTTCTAAATCGAGCATCCTTCTACCTTTGACAGTATCCAATTCTAGTGTATATACAAGCATACCTATAATCTGCGCTGCTGGGAATGTGATGGTGCAGCCATTATGCCCATCTGCTTTGCATTGTTGGGTTAATTATTTTTAATTAAGTGAGAATGGGTGCTACACGAAATTTAAGATTAAGAACCAGAATTTACCGGACCGATATACGCATTACCTTTGGTTGAATAGCCAGTATTGTTCACCTTCAACGCCATAATGCCTTGGTTTCACTGTAAACCGACCAGGTTTGAACTGTTCAATTTGCATTGGTATCAAATGAATAGAAGCATGCACAAAGGTACATTCATGTGTGCACTGGGGCACCCAACACTTAGAAGCGACTAAAGGACAGCACAGCGCAGACGATAATAAAAAGAATGATAGTCAAACAAACATGAAATCTGGATTCGAATCCGGAAATAATTGACAAAATGTCAAAGCAGGTAACCAGAATTTTAGAAACAAACGAAATCCAAATAACTGGATCAGAATTAGATACCGTATCCATTTACACAAATATTATAGGCTACCATCCAAACAAATGCTCAATGGCAGCATGAGAGGGGGGACGGGGGACCTCTGCATACAACCCCGCTTTGATCTCAGACACCTTCACGTATACATATTTTTATGATTTATAAAATGGATGATAATGATGTAAAAGCAGATGATTTTGCACTATTGGACATACTTAGCAATTACACACTGATTCAGCGGGGCCAACAACTTGAGAATTGTGTCCAAATCTACCAGTGCCCTCTAAACATTTCGTTATCAACTGAGCTAGATGATAGAATTAAACAGCTGACACTGTCTTCGTTTTTACTAGCCGAACTTTCAGTTCCCCTTCTTTTTCACTGTTTGATTTTGATTAAACGTACCATGGAAATAGTAGAATTTATGGTCTGAATTCTCTTGCTAAACGATAATGTGATATATTATGTATGAAAGTCCACTGCAAATCATACAGTGGCAGTGGCAGTGGCAGTGGCGGGTTTATGAAAATGACAAATACGCCAGTTTCATGCAGTTCCCGTTCACCTATAATAAGCTTGTTTTAAGTATAAACGAAACTCAAACATGTTAGCATTTTCAGTTCACTGTATAAGTTGCACATTGCATTTTACATGTACTGTGACTGTAAGAATTCAATATGATCTAGTTATATGCTATCAGGGTCATGCACAAAAAACAGAAGAAAAAAAAAAGCAATGGGACTCTTTCCATGTGTTATTAAACAAGGCAACATCTATATCAGTCACCATGCTGTAGATTCTACTTGTATCCACAGCAAAGCAATGGCCATAAAATGCGCTATAGAAAATATGTCCTCAGAGATTATGTAATTGAC